>JAPFBL010000430.1:945000-2145000 GCA_026182355.1 Hermatobates lingyangjiaoensis
ATTAATAAGCTGTTTTGCGTTTGAACAATGCCTCACGAATAGCACGCATCGGCTTGGTTTAGTCGATTAGAGTCATGACACTAGCTGGAAAGCAAGTTGGTCTTCTCCTCCAGCAACACATGTAGAAAACAACAAATTAGGATGTTCTCAGGATTAACCCTTCAACTTTATGATGATGATGATAGCGCCACAAACATGCTGCTCAGTGCATACTCTAGACCAGTGTTTCCCAAAGTGGGTGGTGCTTTCATATTGGGGGGGTGGTAATGCAAAAAGGAGCAGGGATTCTATTTCCATAAATTGAAAATGTTCATGCAATATAATTTCTAAATTTAAGTGAAAAAACGACATGTAAACTTCTAGGAAACAGTTTCTTAAAATTATTTGTTTTGATAATTCATTTTTATGTTAAAAGTATATTCTCACCTAAGTTTCTTTTATTCTGTATTAATTCTTTTGCATAAATATGCAATAAAACAATACATCTATTGGATTCTAAATAAATATTGAATTAGAAATTATTTTAATTTAATTATTAAAATGTTACTCATTTGGTTATTTAGTCTGGGAATCTGATTATTATTCAATGGTGTTGAGTTATAGGTTTATGGACCCAAGGGAGCGGTCACTCGAAAAAGTTTGGGAAGCACTGCTCTAGACGATTGTTGTTTGCAGAAAGAACACAAGGAGCGTATAGTACTTATCAAATTTTCTACATAGAAACTTGCAAAGAAAAATTCCATAAATTAATAAATATTCAATCTAAACATCTGTTTTAGCACAAACAAGGAATAGATCCGAGAATCATATTACAAAGATTCATGATTTATTAATATTATATTTTTATAATATTTATAAATAATAATTATTATTATAATAATTATATAATTATAATAATCATTATTATTATTATAATTATATAATATTAGGTAATGTGTTATAATTATATTAATTATTATAATAATTAAAATAATAAACACTTTTTCTTCTTCTTGGAATTGGGTCAGGATTAATATACGGAATCACCTTTTCGCCAACGTTTCGAAAACACCAAATCTTCTCTTTGGGTCTACAAAATTACATTACTATTGTGTTAAAATCAATCGTATCTTATTCATTGGTTGTGTGGTATCTATTGGTACAACAGAAAATTATCAAAATTTACCTTAAAAGTGCATAAAGAAGCACCTCTAGAGATAATAATAAATAAATATTGTTGTTCGCGTGTTTATAGTAAAATAAGAATCAATGATCAAATCAGAATATGGAATGGGGGAAAAAAAAAGATAAAGATTTTTTAACCGTAACAAGCGGTCTTCATCAGAGTTAAAACCCAACTAAGGAGTCAGTTTTCAGAAACAAGGTAAATTATTAAACGTCCACCAGTGTGATATTTTAACCAAGAAATCTTTTAGACAGTTTACAGTCTACTGAGACTGGTACGAAATATTAAATTAAACTGGTGATAAAATATTAAAAAATGTAATAAAACGAAACATTAATAGTTTAGGCTAAATGTAACAGATACAATGTACTTTATGGAGTATTTTAGAGAGAGCGTCGAAGTGACGACATTAAATTAATCACTGGGGTTAAAAGCTGATTAAAGGAAGAAATAAATATGACTAGAGTAACTAAATCTAGTTATATCTGATTAGCTCATTCTATTTATAAGAAATTTGTAACAAATTCATAATAAATATTGAATCAAGGATTTAAAAATTTATGTAGGTTATCAAACCGAGCAGTATTATCTTAACTACCACTTATGCAAGCTGCAACTGACATCATACAAGCAACGCAGACCCAGTCTGGAAGAGGCGAATCAGGGTTGTTTAAATCATTAACTATTTAAATGATTAAAAAGTAAAATAATATTTTAAAAGTCATATCGTAAACAAAATGAAATGTGAGATACTACTCTAAATGCAATTATAAAGTTCATTAAGGAACTTAAAATCTCAAGGTGGTTTAAGAAACGCTTAATGGATTTACAATGGGATACTATAGTAAATAGGCGTCTGACCAGGCAGAGGTTCAGATTTATGAGCATAATACTTGTCAAATTGTTCTAGATAAATCATTTAAAGATTTTTATAATTGATGAAACCAATATAGCTACAAAAATAAAGGAAATCATAAAATTGATGACCTATGAGTTTCATAATACCCTTCCAGGTAGTTTGTTAATAACAGCGTACCTGTGCCTTTCGACCTTAATTGCAGATTATATCGAGAAAGACCGATGCCTTTTTTACTTGAGATTTTTTTCGCTGCATTTTGAAAGGACACAATCTCATGCCAAAGATTGGGATTCGAACCTTGCTGAACACACCCAAAGTAGACCTCGTACAGGCAAGCCACCAAGACACCGCATCGCGACTTATATAACTACCTAACTCCTATCCTACTTAATGCCTACAATGGGTGGCAGGTTACATCCATAAACTTAAACCTCTGATCACTATATTTTCACTTCTTATAGTCTTATTAATTTTTGGTATCTTATACACAACCTCCAAGTAATGCTCTTTGTTTTCCTTTAAGAAAGGAGCCAGGTTAGCTCAGTGGTTAACGTACTCGCCTCTGAACTGATTGGACGGGAGTTCGATCCAAACCCGTCAGTCCCAAGCCTGTACGATGTCAGGTACTCGTTAAAGATCCCTACTCTAAATACACTTGAGTTAGGCAAAATTTAGGACCCCCACTGAAGAATCAATCCTTATTGTGTGGTATCACAAAGGGCCAATGCTCGGCCTAAGTGTGTTCCTTTGTGAGACCACCACTGCAACATAACCTTCCTTTAAGAAAGCTGTCTCATACATATTTCCCGTAGATTTTTCTAAGATGAATTGCAAATTACACCGGCATCTTGTATTTATTGAGCTAACTTCTAAATATATGTTACGGTCTCGTCGGAGGCACCACATTTCCAGGTCTGAAAATTAATCTTCTTGTATTGACACAGGTAGGCTTTGAAATCACCGTACCCTGACAGCAACTGCGTCAACTATTCTCTCACATTCTCTTTAATCCCCAATGTTCGAGAAGAAGATACACGTCAATCTCTCAGTCTCCTATCTGATGTACCCCACGCATTCATTAATGACAGACAGCTACCTTCAAATAAAACTAAAGATGAATTGATTACCAATTATACATTATTACATTATATTAAATCATAGTAATATTAAGTGCAGACTACAAATTTTTACAATGTGTGTTTATAGTATACACATAATATAACACATAAATAGTATATGGTTGTACATTCTAACGAATACCACTTCATGTAATAAGTAAATTGTATTAGTTAGGCTTAATAAATATATGTAACTTTCATTGTTAAGTATTACTTTATTCAAAGAGTTTTGTTACATCACTTTATAAAACAAAAATTCATCAATTTTGGAATTTGTACTAAATAAATGAGAAACGTTTATACGTGAATTTTAAATGAATATAAATATAAATGAATTAACATTAATTAACATTTGATTAACATTATCAAACCATATATCAACTTGACAACGCAAATGAAGCATTGAAATGTAAATTTTATGCTATTATTAAAATTTATGTTGTTTTATTTAATACGATTAATAACTAAAAACAATTGTATTAAAAAATAACATATTAATACAATATGTGTTCTTTTTATTATATTAATTCTGTGATTAATTTATCTGTAATTTGTTTTAAATTAATTAACATAGTAGATTATTCAATGATTACAATCATAAAAGCTCTGAACAGTAAAATCCTAAAATATAATTAATAAATAACAGTTCTTTATTTTTACAGGTATAATAGTTATTGGGATAGAAGTAAATCGACATTTTTTTTGTTGGAGAATGAGGTTTAACACACAATCGTTTTGGTGAACGTAAAAAATAGAAAAGAAAATTATTATACGTGGTTCTAAGTATTCAGGCCCAAACCATTTACAATAAACTAAAGTGACTCGCATTTTACTGCCCCAGATTTAAAGCATTTAGCAATACGTAAGAACTAAACCACAAAGTGTTCATGCATATAATTCAGACTAATAATGAATTATAAGATTCTATTACCTAAGAATGAATCTATAGGTAGACATTCATAGATAAATGGTTTCTTTTAATAGACAGCTAGGATAATTGATTCATTACATAGCTAGCTCCTAATGCAATCTCCCAATATTGGAATTGGGAAAGTAGCTTTACTGGAGGACTTACTTTAACATGAAATTAGTTTTTAACAAATATTACATGTATTTTTATTTTTATTACTACAAATTAAATATAAGATTTTAAAGGAGTTGTTTGTCAATTTTCATAGATTTTATTTAGTTTATTTGAACTAGAGGTTACATATTATCAAAAACGTTTAAATCGGTAAAGCCGGAGTAAAATTCAATTCAGACTTTAAACAACTCTGGCTGTTACAAAAGAGTCATTATAATATCTACTCAAGAAAAGCCTTTTCTGTCCTTATTAAAAGGCCAGGTTCTCTACTTAAATATCCCTTCCTCGTTTACCCTTATGCTTTAGTTTGTATTTTTGCATTCTGTTTTAAGAATATAATATATGCACCAGCTTAGGGAAGGAGAGAAATATACTGTACTAGTCAAAAAACTAAAGTTATTCCGTCTACCATGATCTGAAGTTAAAAATAAAACTGGCTTGTTAAGAATTCTCAATGATTAATTACAAAAAAAGTTGAATAACTCCAAGCATTTTATTCGTTATAAAATAGATTCAAACAAGCAGACTGTTGATTTGCATATTTTGATATGGTAACAATGGTATAAAATAGGAAAAACTCTAATATCACATACAAATGTTCAGGGTTCTTATAAAATAATATAAAGTGGTGAAAAATTAAAAGAGATCAAATAGGGGGCTAGGTTAGCTCAGTGGTTAAAGTACTCGCCTCTGGGCCGGTGGTCCGGGCTACGATCCCCACCTGGCACTTGATTTATTCACGCGGAAGGCTAATAAATTTGAGTATGTCGTCCCTCAGAGAGGACGTTAAGCTCCCGGTCCCGAACCTGTACAATGTCAGGTACTTGTTAAAGATCACTACTCGAAATGCACTTGAGTTAGGCAAAATTTAGGACTCCCAATGTAGAATCTATAGAACCATCGATCGAACAAAAAGCTGGTAAATGGCTGACGTTATCACCCGCTAGGAGATCGGTTTAAACAATAATAATAATAAAAAAAAAAAGATCAAATAATAACACCATTGGAAATAGTTTATTCAAGTAAGACTGATTATTAACGTTGAACAGCCTTGTACATCAAATGGTTCTTGCATGTACTTTTCTTTCATTTTTTCCTGACTTTCTTTGCTCACTCTGTCCACCACAACTTTTCTTTTTGTGTCTTTTCAAATATCTTTTCGGCTTTTAATCTAAAAAAAGTAATATGTGCTTACTTTGCTTTAAACATTTTATTATATAGTACGACTAGCAAGAGTAAATATTACTGTTTAAAAAATCTCAGTGTAATTTTCTCATTTCCCAGCAGCCTCCTCGTTGATGCTTATTACATGTGTTTGCTTTAAAATATTGTAATATATTTTATATCTAATCCTAATATATGTCCAAATATACATCAAACCTATGAAAAAATAAAAATAAAATAAATCAAAATTGGTCAGTTTTTCATGTTCAACCCGACTCCTAAATTCTCAGGTTTCTATTCTTATTTAAATCCTTCTTGATAAAAGTCTGTAAGAAAATAGTAAAGAAATAGTAATAGTAAAGAAAATAGATTATTACGATTAGTGGAGGAATGCAAATAAGATAATAATTTGGTAACAGTTTTAGGACTTGCGGAAGTAGAATTTATTGATAAAGAAAAACCATGAAATTTTACATTGCCAACGATGTTAACAATACTGAACCTTACATTAAGCAGTTTTTGTATGAACAAATTAAATTTATAATATAACAATCAAATACACCTCTTATATAATGCTTACATATTTATTATATTACGTATGGCTTCCTGAAGTATTATTAATGATAATTCAAAAATATTTACTAATTATGAAGATGGAGTATAGGATAATAAACTCATTATGAATCATACAGGGAAATTATTTTTATAATTCTTAATCAATCTGCATGTGTATAAAAATGATGATTTAGACCTAAGTTTCATAATTATTTAGAGTTCATTTTTTAGAGTTTGTATTCCTTTATATAAGGTCTGTTTGCACTAGTCAAAAGAATAGGCAGGAACTTAAAATAAATACTTTTATCACGTATTCATGTATGAAACCATACATGCATCCCATCAGAAATCGATATACTCTAAAATACTTATGTCACTTTAATCGACAAAATTGGCTTTAATTGAAGTAAAGATAAAGCTAGTCATTAAGTTACCTCTTAATCATTACTTTTAAGTTCTGTTTTTAAAATTAAGAAAGACTATAAAAATGAGTAGGGAGTTTAGAGCAGATGAGAAAAAAAACCTAAGATTTCCATATGAAATGATAGGATACGGGATAGCATGTGAAAAGGTTTTTTGCACCATGAACTATTACATACATCATCATAAATTGTAAGAATCTTCAATACACTTATAAATAAATGATCAAACCACAATCTGAAATGGGAAGACAAGACTAAGATCTTTCAACCGTAACAAGCGGTCTTCGTCAGAGTCAAAAACCCAACTGAAACACTAGACGCAGAAAACATCTGGGGAGGAATTGAGAAGAGTGGGAGGGAAGAGTGGTATTTTAAAAGGGTGAAAGTGCAGGAAAGTACAAATGTCCCAAAAAGGGATGTTTGGGGAAACAAAGGAGTAGAGTAAGAAGTAGTAAAAAAAAACTATCCGCTAGTTGTCAACCCTCTTAAGAGGCTACTGCCCTCATAATGAAAGATTCAAGTTCGTTACTAATCTTTATATTTGATCTATTAAATTTAATTAGAGTCGATTCTGCATCTAGTGTTTCTGTTGGTATTTTGACTCTGACGAAGACCGCTTGTTATGGTTGAAAGATGTTAGTCTTGTTTTCCCATTTCATACTGTAGTAGGATTATTGATTGTTATTTCACGTGTTTATGTGAAATCTTTTTATCGACTCCTAAATAAATAAAGCGTGTAGATTGTTATGACTTGTTCATTTCATAAGTAGGTTTTATGCAGAAAATGTGTGAGCACCTGTTCTGTGGCATTCTATCTGCGTTAGCCACTAAGCTAGAATACTGACTAAGTGATTTCTCAGATCTGCACCGTGGGAAGGTACACTTATAAAAGTATCATCCTCATAGCAGTATCAGTGCAGGACTCAGAAAGGACAGAGTGCAATGAAGTCTGACGTCACCTTACTCATTACCAAAGAAAGCAAACACTTGCAATGACTATGTTATAACTGCTCGGCAGTGCATATAGTTTTCATTATACAACTTTTTCAATATTGACTTTTTTTTTACAACATTCAAAAATGCTCTAATATCCTTCTTTCAAATAACGCCAATTAAAAGTTTAACTAAACTTTTTATTCTCAAAAAGTTTTCCAACTTTCCATGTTTCCTTAGCTAATCCCTACTTTTCCAGTTAAAACTCTGCACTTGTGATTGTTGACAGATATTTCAGATTTGCAGAAGCCTTAATCAAACTAATACTAGCTCACATTCACTATTATACACATAATATAATACATGAAGTATATATTATACTTTGCAATGGAATATGATCGGAGTTTTCACAACAAACAGTTTAATTTTTTATAACTAAATATATGGTTTTAGAGTACAAATTTCAAGTTTTGTTATAACAGTATATATATGTATAACAAGACAGATTTCACAACAAACACATGAAACAAAACTCAACATCTAAATCTTAAAGTGAATTGTGTGTTGTTTCTACATGTTCTTTTGTTGTAATAGATTGATATATATATATATATATATATATATATATATATATAAAAAACAAGATTTAACATAAACACATGAAATAACAATAAATGATCAAACTACAATATGAAATGGGAAAAAATAACTAAGATCTTTCAACTGTAACAAGCGGTGTTCGTCAGAGTGAAAAACCCAACTCAGTTGGTGTGGTTTGATCATGGATATATATAGAGCGAGACAGATAGATAGCAAGAGAGAGAGAGAGAGAGATAGAGAGAGAGACTCGCGTTCTTTCCTTCCATGTGAGATCTCTCTCACTTCATTCTCTCTTCTAGTATTCTCCTGATGACGAACAATAGTTTGAAATATTGAATTCAGTAACTGTGCTTATTTTCTCTTTTTTCCGTGTCGATTTTTTTTGTAATTTAAAGTTTTATAAGTTTTCGTAGATCTCCCCATGTCGGAAGAAGGAACGCGAGAGAAGCATTGAAGAGTCGACCGATGAGGGTGGAACTAGCGCAAAATCAAATAACTAAGCACCAAAGGTCGGAGAACGGAAAGGGCAATGCCAAAGTATAATTCAAATACAATAAATAATATTAAAAAATTAACAAAAGAATATAAAATTATCAAAAATAGATAATAAATTAAAGGAAAGTAAAAAACAAAAAAAATAAAAAAAAATAAATTAGTTTAAAATAAAAACAAAAGTTTACGCTTTTGATTTAAACCAGGAGCTGAACGGGCCCGCAATAACCATACGATGTAAACAGCATTTATTAAATTTAATAATAAATTTATTAAATTTATTTAATAAATTTAAAGTTATTTAAATGTAAATAAATTTATTTAAGAGATTTCATATAAAATGAAACATTTATATGAAATAAATGTTTATTTATTTCATATAATATTTTATGAAATAATAAACATTTAATAGCATTAATAGTTCTGAAATAATAACAGAACCAGCAAATAATGTAAAAAAATTATTATATACATTTTTAAAAAAAAATATATAATAACTAAATGTGATTAAACCGGTGAGAGAATTAACAGCGTTCTGCTTTAGTAAATAATAAGTTAGTCAATTAGAAAAGCTATGTTACTAAAGGTTGAAATGAATGTATTACAATTTAATTTTTTATAAATTTTTAATTTTTAAATTAATCATTATTAGTACAAATAGTTTTTAATAAAAAAAAACTTGATCATCAAGATTATAAGATTGATAGAGGTTCAGTTTGGAGTATAAATATAAATAATATTTATTCGCAGAAGTTATTGTCGAATATTTATGCTAAAAGTTGTTGAAGGAAAATCAGGTAATATTGGAATAGTTCATTAGGATTTATTGTAAAATAAAGAAAAATCTATTAACACAACTTTAAAGGTGAATTAAATTGAAACATAAAAATGTACACGAATTTGTTTTTTCAAATACTATGCTAATTGCGCTCATTAAATCTTAAAATAATTGATATTTTTTGCCTTCAATAAAACTTGAATAAACGTATTATTATATGGAGTTGAGATTGTGCTAATATTTCAGCAAATAACTCGCTTCATAAAAATAAAACTCTAATTGACCATAAAGCAGATCTATCATTGTGGATTGCGTTTACTGAAAGCTATATTGTGTTCCCTTAAATGGAGAGTAATGTTGGCTAATCTTGTCAACATTAAACATTGAGTTAGCTTTAGGAGCACATGACATACCATGAGAGAGCTAATATATATAATAATCAAACATATTACCCTGTCAATAAATGAACCTGAGCTTAATAACTTTTTTTATGCATTTAAAATTGTTCAACCTTGCTAAAAAATTATTATAGATAAAAAAAATATTGATTAAGTAGAAAAATGAAAAATAACATGGTTTATTGTAAAAGAAAAATTAAAAAAAGTAAGATGAATATATATGTATATATATATATATATATATATATATATATATATATATATATCAATGATTAAACCACAATAAGAAATGGGAAAACAAGACTAAGATCTTTCAACCGTAACAAGCGGTCTTCATCAGAGTCAAAAACCCAACTTCTGACGAGGACCGCTTGTTACGGTTGAAAGATCTTAGTCTTGTTTTCCCATTTCTTATTGTGGTTTGATCATTCATTGTTATTTCACGTGTTTATGTGAAATCTTTTTATATATACATATATATCTTGCGCTCCTTCGACGTGGGAGATCTCTCTCACTTCGTCCTCTCTTCTAGTATCCTCTTGATGACGAACAGCAGTTCGAAATACTGAATTCAGTGAGTATGTATATTATCTTTTTTTCTGCGTCGTGTTTTGTGTAATTTAAAGTTATATATATATATATATAGTTCAATATAAACAAAGAAACATAGAGAAACATAGAGTGCGCTTGGTTTCCCTCTCTTATCTCTCCTGAAGACGGTTCAAACCGAAAATTAGAGACTGTAAGTGTGTTCTTCTGATTTCTCTATGTTTCTTTGTTTATATTGAACTATATTTGTCCGTTTTGGATCGTATTTCCAACGAAAAAATATATATATATATATATATATATATATATATTGTTAAAATTTGCAGCAGCTTCTGCACTCACTAACTTTAAGCTGGTGGCCTCGATCCTTCGGGCGATTTTTCTTTCTTCTGGCTGCAGTTGCCACAGCATCTGTCCTAGAGACATCTTCAATATTACACGAGCTTTCGACCATAGGAACATTGGTCATCTTCAGGTAGAGCATGCCTTGTAGTAAACGGCTTAAATGCCAATCAGGTTGACTAATTCTAACCAATCAGAGCGCAGGGTTAAGGCTGCTGCTCTGATTGGACCTCATGCTCGGCTCCAGGCTCCTGCTCGTCGGAATTACATACATGTCCTTGACCTGGAGGTTTATAGAGGGGTTCCTTTCCTTTATGTACAGGGCTTCCAATATTTGTAGCTTCTCCGCATTCTGTTCCGCCTGTATGATGGCAGTGCCCTGCACCAGCATCTCCCTCGTCAGCTGAGTGTTGTGTTTTTCCTGTGTATGTTTCTTGGGGGCTCCCGCAGTCAAATGAAGAGTTAGCCTCCTAGAGAGCTTAGTCGCAGTCATCCCAATGTACTTGGAAGGCAGGCTTTCACATTCACCTGTGGTGCAAGTATACTCGTACACTAGGTGACTGCGCTGAAGCTCCGGGGTATTCTTCTGAGGATTGTTTTTCAGCAGTAAGTTACTTGTTCTCTTGTTCTTGTAGTAAATTATCAGACTAATCCGGCTGCTTTCATCCTTGGGTGTTACGTAGGTGTGAACAATCTTTTGAATCGCCTTTTCGTCTTGCCTATATTCAGTGTTCATGTAGGCTTGGTAGTATAATTTTATAGTTTCCTTACTGGGGGTAATGTTATTGTCATTCTTGCTGTACCATTTATCCATCTCGTACTTAATAGACTGTTGGACTTGCTTGTTGGAATATCCGTTGTTGATTAGAACTTGAGTCACCCTTTCCAACTCTTCATTTACTGCTCCCCAATCACTACTATGCGTTAGTGCTCTTCTGACGTAGGCAGAGATAGTGGAGCGCTTATACCTCTCGGGACATTCACTAAGGCCATTGAGGCAAAGCCCAGGGTTGGTGACCTTAGAGGGTTTGTTTGAGAGAAGACCTGCTGCCAACGTATTCTAATATAAAAACTCACGACAGGGCAGCACGCGACTCTAAAGACACATTAGAGTATAGAAGGAGGCTGGTTGCGAGGCAGTTACAAATAAAAAAGGACCAAATTATTCATCTCCGTCAACATCTGGAGGAGGTCAAACGTCAATGGTCAGCCCTAAATATTGAAAATGACTTGAAGAACCGTGTTGACCAGCAGATCAACCTTAATATACAACACCACAAAGAGACGACAGAAGCTAGAATACAGCGGAAACTTGTTAGACTGAACGGAGGGTCGCTGAAACAACCTGTCCCACCTGAAGGCTTCATAAACCTAACGAACAGAACACTGACCCCTGATGAAGAAGAAGTTCTTAACTTGGGCCTTAATTGTCATTTTTTCTCCAAACCTCCCACGTTCGGTAAGAGGTTGGAAATAGAAAACCTGATGGATAATATTCTTAGTCTAGCGAAAGCTGAAAAAGTTAAGGTGCTTGAAGGGATCAAGGAAGAACTACTAAGAGAGGCAAGGATTGTAAGAGGACACACCAGGAGTAACGTGTTAAAACAAAGGCATCGCAACGCGGTTAAGTCCTTAAAGCAAGACCCGAACATCGTAATCAGAAGAGCGGACAAAGCAGCAAGCTACGTCTTAATAGCCGCAGAGGAGTATAACACTAAACTCAACTCTATACTTAGTGACAAAAGCAAATTTAAGGTAATCACAAGAAACCCGGTGGAAGATATCAAGAAAAAGACGAATAAGGTGATTAAGCAGGTAAATGCAAAGGTGGGAAGAAAACTGTTGCCCCCATTGGTCGGTGATTTTGGATTGGGATACTGTTATGGAAATGTCAAGTCACACAAGCCTGGTTTTCCACTACGCCCTATCATCAGCCAGATACCAACTCCAACCTACCGTCTCGCAAAGCGCATTAATGAATTGCTGTCCCCCTACGTCCCTAAGGAATTTAGCCTTTCATCATCTGCAAACTTCCTAGACCTTCTGAAAGGCACTAACTCCAAAGGCATAATCTCCTCACTGGACGTGGAGTCACTTTTTACAAATGTGCCCGTTGACAGGACCATCCAGTACATCCTGAAAGAAGTTTATCCTGAGAACGAACAACCAAAATGTGATATACCAAAAGCAACCCTGAAAACTCTGCTGGAGATCTGCACTAAAGAAGCCCCTTTTCTCTCACCTGATGGCACTATGTACCAGCAGATTGATGGAGTTGCCATGGGGTCGCCCTTAGGGGTACTATTTGCCAACTTCTTCATGGGATGCATAGAGAGGGAAGTATTCTCTAAACAGCAAAAACCGACCATATATGCCAGATATATCGATGACATCTTTATCTTAACTAAAGAAGAAGAGGAAGTTGCGGCCCTTAAAAAAGCCTTTGAAGAATCGTCTGCATTAAATTTCACCGTCGAGCACGGTGTAGACGGCAAGCTTCCCTTCTTAGACGTCCTTGTTAACCAAGTAAAAGAGGAGTTCTCAACAAAGGTCTACACTAAGGTCACCAACCCTGGGCTTTGCCTCAATGGCCTTAGTGAATGTCCCGAGAGGTATAAGCGCTCCACTATCTCTGCCTACGTCAGAAGAGCACTAACGCATAGTAGTGATTGGGGAGCAGTAAATGAAGAGTTGGAAAGGGTGACTCAAGTTCTAATCAACAACGGATATTCCAACAAGCAAGTCCAACAGTCTATTAAGTACGAGATGGATAAATGGTACAGCAAGAATGACAATAACATTACCCCCAGTAAGGAAACTATAAAATTATACTACCAAGCCTACATGAACACTGAATATAGGCAAGACGAAAAGGCGATTCAAAAGATTGTTCACACCTACGTAACACCCAAGGATGAAAGCAGCCGGATTAGTCTGATAATTTACTACAAGAACAAGAGAACAAGTAACACTCAGAAGAATACCCCGGAGCTTCAGCGCAGTCACCTAGTGTACGAGTATACTTGCACCACAGGTGAATGTGAAAGCCTGCCTTCCAAGTACATTGGGATGACTGCGACTAAGCTCTCTAGGAGGCTAACTCTTCATTTGACTGCGGGAGCCCCCAAGAAACATACACAGGAAAAACACAACACTCAGCTGACGAGGGAGATGCTGGTGCAGGGCACTGCCATCATACAGGCGGAACAGAATGCGGAGAAGCTACAAATATTGGAAGCCCTGTACATAAAGGAAAGGAACCCCTCTATAAACCTCCAGGTCAAGGACATGTATGTAATTCCGACGAGCAGGAGCCTGGAGCCGAGCATGAGGTCCAATCAGAGCAGCAGCCTTAACCCTGCGCTCTGATTGGTTAGAATTAGTCAACCTGATTGGCATTTAAGCCGTTTACTACAAGGCATGCTCTACCTGAAGATGACCAATGTTCCTATGGTCGAAAGCTCGTGTAATATTGAAGATGTCTCTAGGACAGATGCTGTGGCAACTGCAGCCAGAAGAAAGAAAAATCGCCCGAAGGATCGAGGCCACCAGCTTAAAGTTAGTGAGTGCAGAAGCTGCTGCAAATTTTAACAACATATGTTTGAGAGAAGACCTGCTGCCAACGTATTCTAATATATATATATATATATATATATACTTTAAAAATTTTGAAAAACATGAATAAAAAACAGAAATTAGGCCTTACATTCAATTTTTCAACCCTTTTAACGGTCGTCTAATTAATTATTTTTGATAATTAGTGTTCTTGAACTAAATTCAATTTTTCATCTGTGTGGATTTTTAAAAATAGTTATGGTTTATTTTCAGCTAATGTTGCTTAGGTTTTTATTTATTTAGCTGCAACTGACATTTCTACATTAATCCCAAATACTATTTTTCCAGAGACTTTAACTTTAGATGTAAATAGTTGCTATAATAATAATAATAATAATAATAATAATAATAATAATAATAATAATAATAATAATATATTATATTATAATAATAATATTATTATTATTATTATTTCCATCTTCTAACTCATTAATAGCTCTATTCTGATGTTTTATAAGCAAAAGATTGCTCCTCATTTGTAAACTGTCATCCATTATGATTATAAGCAATATATAAGCATTATGATTATAAGTAATATTACCGAATCCATTTTACACTTTAAACTTTGCATTGTGTTTTACTTTAACAACAAAAAATGCAATGAATTTGAAAAAGAAGCTGACTCGAAACCAATAGAAGATCCTATAAAGATTTGTAACTAAGTATTAGAATTTAATGTTCTATTAGATAAAAAGAGTATTTTACTTTAATTTATTTATATCATTACGTAAAATAGTAATACATTTACTGGTTCCGTGATAAACGAAAAATAGCTGAGTATACTTTTCTTTTGTTCTTTAATAACGGTTATTTTATTTGAATTTGAAAACTATAATTGTCTTATGCATGGGTATCAAAGCCTAAATAAAATACAAAAGAGTGTATAATTTAATACAGCAATGACATTAAGAAATGATAGGCATGTAAAAGGAATGCTGTGTAGTTTTACATGATAAATGACGAGAATGTGTTGAGAGGGCTTTATGTCGAATCTTCAGTCAAATGTGTTTATCTCATAAACTTTAATGGTAATAAAGTCACCCTATGTCACCCACAAACACGTCATCTTAACTTATTTACGCTTAAAAACCATTAATCCAATTGATTCAACAAAAAATGCAAGCTAACAGTAAAATGCTTTCTTCTGGCTTTCAAAAATGTGGAATGGTCAAATGATTTCAAAAGTCAGCGTAAACACTTCCATAGAATTTTAATTTGCTAGGTTTTTTAATTTTTTTTTAACTTCAACTACAAATTATTTGCATTAAAAAGTAATTGTAATTTGGTTTCTACAATTAGCAGGGAATCTACTATTTATAACGGGAATGAGTGGTCACCGATTGGTGGCACTCCGTAATATGGTTTAATAGAGGAGTCCTCTGGGGCATTTTCATTTTAAACGCCTAAGCGGGTTTCAAGGTATTACAGGTGAGTGAAGGGAATAAGCAAGTGGGTTGGACTGGGTTAGTAATCTGCTGTGGAATAATTTCTATCTTTCTATCACAAAGTTCTAAAGAAATGGGACTTTGAGATTCTGGTGTATGATTCTATTTGGGGACACAGAAAGGTAAATGTGATAGTTTTCTAAATGATTTTCGACTGTGGGGATTGTAAACGTTGTATGATGGATAATTTAGTGGAAACGCAGATTTCTATACCATAGGGCCGGAAAGGCTTCACGACTACGTTTTTGATTGGCTTTCATATAAAAACAGACTACAGAATAGTATCATTTAAAACAATATGTTTGAAAATATCCCTAAGATAGATCAGGGTTATCATTGTGAAGTTGAAGATGAATGGAAAATCTAGTATTGCCGAATCACAAGTGAATAACTCGACTGCTACATCACACTACTAAGAAAACCACAGACGTAGTCATGCTATCTTCTCTGGATTTTATTACATCAAAAAAGTGTTACAATATTGGTCATGGTTATCACATGGTGGGTGACATCGCTAACCGCTAGAATACTTAGTCTATTATTAATGGATGAAAACAAGAATTAGTTACATTTTTATCTAAAAAAAACAACATTTAAAAAAATTAATATTTCAAGAATTCTTACCAAAATTAAATTTCATTACTGTTAACTTTTCTTGTTTCAAGGAAAAAATCTGGAGTGGCCTACACTCAATTTTACTATAAGTAAATATAATATGAAACTTATTGGGTATATCATATATAATGTCCTATTTACACATAATATAAATGTCTAAATGGCAGATTTTTCCTAGTATTCTTGACGTTGGTAGCTCACTTGGTGATTGATCCGGTTATCAATATACAACAAACTTATTCTTGTATATCACACAACTGATGCATACAATATCATTGGTATTACCACAGCAGTAATAACACTTATACGTATAAAGCCAAAGTAAAGATTTCATGTGACGAAATAATCTCTCTTACAGAAGAATGTGGCTTTTGTTTTTACAGTCAGATCCTAGTCTTACATGACCAATTGTAACATTACATGACCATTTGTAACATTACATGACCATTTGTAACATTCCATGGCTATTTGTAACATTACATTACCATTTGTAACATTACATGACTATTTGTAACAACACGGCTATTTGTAACATTACATGATCATTTGTAACATTACATGGCTATTTGTAACATGGCATTGCTATTTGTAATATGGCATGGCTATTTTGTAACATTGCATGACCATTTGTAACATTACATGGCTATTTGTAACATGACATGGTTAATTGTAACATTACATGACCATTTGTAACATGTCATAGTTATTTGTAACATGACATGGCTATTTGTAACATAATATGGTTATTTGTAACATGACATGGCTATTTGTAACATTACGTGGCTATTTATAACATTACATGTCTATTTGTAACATTACATGACCATTTGTAACATTACATGGCTATTTGTAACATGGCATGGCTATTTGTAACATGTCATGGCTATTTGTAACATTACATGGCTATTTGTAACATAATATGGTTATTTGTAACATTACATGACCATTTGTAACATTACATGACCATTTGTAACATTGCATGACCATTTGTAACATTACATTGCTATTTGTAACATTCATGGCCATTTGTAACATTACATGGCCAGTGGATCTGTTAAATTTGATGTCGTTCATCTGATCTACATTACAGATTTAAACCATAGTTTTCCCTTTAAGACTTCAAAATATTCCTATTTTGACAAACGTCAGAAATATGTAAGAGAAATGTCACTGTCACCGAATTACCGAAGAATTAGCTTAAAATTACTCTCAATTTTGTAAATGTAAATAAATGTAAACAATTTTAGCAGGTGAACTATTAATCCAGGATGAACATTCAATGTTCATAGCTTTATTGCTTTTTGCCGTAATTGAAATCACCTGAATGTTTTTTATAAATTGCTAATATGTTGACCCATTTTTTGGCAACATGTCATTCTTTTTTTATTAGCCATTTAGTGTCAAAAAAAAAATTTTTCTGAAAACAGAAATTGTACACTTATACACTTATAGACCACATAAAGCTCTGTTTTAAGGTAAAACTGCATTTACCTAAAAACAGTATTTACCATCAAACAGTATGGTGTGTATCCTCCTCACATGCTTTCAAATTGAATTATAAGTAAAAATTCAAACATTTTATTTAAAACAAAATATTTCCAGTTGCTAAAACTCTCAACAGTTTTATTTAAAACTCTGATTCCTTTTTCAGTTACTGATTTTGTTGCTTCTATGATGATAACAAAATTTCAAGTCTCTAGAGTTAGTAGTTTAGCAGAAAAGAAGTCTCAAAACACAATTAGGCAAAAAATATGACTTTACGAATATGTTAATATCAACAAATATACAATATACGATAGTATTGTATCTATATACAAATGCTTTACGTTTAAAATTATTTCTTACGTTAAAATCCATTATTCAGTACCCTATTAATAATTAGTAATGCTAATTAATTAATATACTATTGATTGGCAATTAAATAAAATCAAACACAACAAATTTTTATGAATAAAAGAAAGGTTTTTTCTGTACATTGCTTAGAACTGACTGATTTTAAGTTATCTTTACACTTTGTACAATAGAGAAACCGAATTCACAATTAGAAACATTTTGTATCAAGTAATCTCAGCCACCATAAGTCATAGAAAGCTGATTCATTGACAGTAGATTTGCGTAATGTATAAATTAAAAGATAAGATTTGAATAGATTGGAAATTCATTATAGAAGGGAAGTTATTCACTTTTAAGCTTTTAAGTGCCCTGATAAGTGTAGCAAATAGGTATTGTCAGTTGATTTTAATTTTGTTTGTGTTTATCATAATTTTCCCTCTTTAAATAAGTGAGTCCTACCTACTCGAGTATTAAATAAGAAGTATTTCCGGAATAAATTCAAATTTGAGCTCAGTATCTAAAGCTGCAAAAAATTCAAGATCTAATGGCAGTTATGGGCTGCACTAATAATAATATTTGTGACAATTCAAGTTCTAATAATATTTTAAAATACCACAAATTAGCTCTGAATTACTGAAAAACACCCGTCAAAGACGGATAGTATATATAAGTCTGCATAATATAAGTCTGCTAGTAATGTATATAAGAAACCTAATTACAACATAAAAAGATTCAAAATTTTTAAATAATGTATACAGTTAATTACTCTATTTAACATTAATTAAATTCAAAGCAATAATGAGTTTAACAATTACTTAATAACTATTTGCAAGATATAATCAATTTAAATTAAGCTGAATATAAAAAAAAAATTTTAAGCTAGATTATTAAAATTAGTTTTAAAAAAAAATGGTTGTAAAATAACAGTTTTATAAGGTTTTGCATTGAAACATTAATTAAAAAAAAGTTTACCTACTATCAGTTATTGATTGACAACTATTATGTTATGTTAAAATTATCTTACATTTTTATATACAAAGTTTTAAACAATATTAAAGTTAAAACTTCATTAAAAACTGAATTATTATTCATATTATAACATATTTTTACTAATACTTGTGGTATTTCTTTCTGCAAATATTATGACTAATACTACTAGTTTCTTTTTTTTTTCTGATATTAAAAGATTACATTTCAATTGCATCTATTGTTATTGATATATAGAAAATTACTTAATTATGTAATATTCTAAAAAAAGAAACAATAAAATTAAGGAATTTTTAGTAGGAATTACTTTTTTTAAATTACATGTTAATTGTATATTAATTTAAATGAGTCAGTTTCAAAAGCTTTTGAAAGTTTTAGTGGCATTATTTAATTAAAAATAATTCTTAGCTAATTAGTAAAGATATGTTTCATTTCCTGTTTTTTGTATTACTGTAATGTAGTATTTCTTATTCTTTCTCAATACTTTTGTTTGTCATCATTTAATAGTAATAATTTGGCGCAATGTAGTAAAAAAATAAAAGATTATTTTAAATTGTGTACAATCATTCTTTTTGATGTTCAGATGTTTTTATTATTTTCCTCTTTCTTTTCAAAAACTAATACAAACAAAACTAAGTTCACACGTGTTCATATTTAGTAATCTAATTAATTAAAACAATTTTATACTGCTATATATAACAATTTCTTTCAAAACTCCGATTAAAAAAACCTACGCTTACAGCTATAAAAAAATCAAATGACACTATGATGATTTGAAACAATAAGAAAGATTTGATTCCTAATTAATTGATGCCATGGATAGGAAATAATCATGAACTAAATACAAACCTATAAATTTAACATTTGTAAATAGGTATTTTATTTTAAAAAACAGAAAATGGAAATAATATATATGCAAGTGGAACCTGGTAATTGACTTTCCAGGTCAGTCAATAATAATCTTTTATACTTTAAAATAATTGTATCGGTGTGCAATCAATTTATTAGGCTAAAACTAAATATATTATTAAGTCAATTTACAAGGTATTTAATTCAATGTTTCTTTTTAATGTAGTTATCTCTATTTTGATAATTTGAACTCAAAAGTAACCATTGTCACTGCCGTATAAAAAAATCAAATTAACCACGATGACTAATAATTAAGACTGGAGTCATTTTTTAATATTTTAAATTAAGTTTCAATATGTTGCAAATTTATATGGTACTTATAAAATAGTTCATTATCATAATTACAATGACAATTAAAGTATAAAACAAAAAAATAATAATACATTTAGTAAGATGAAACCATCTATTTAAAAATTTACTGAGAACACTATATTTTAGATTATATTTACATAATTAATTATTTTATTATCTAGATTTTATTCTGAGTCATGTAATTAGTTGTGTAATTTTTTACTTAATTATCTTAGTATATAAATTAATTTAATTCCTTTACATTATTAATTAAAGCATTAATTTTGTGAAGACAATTAATTGTATTCTTTCACCAGTTATACAAGCAGTCATTATGTGTTAAATTTATGCATTTCATCATTACCACAGAGGTCAGTATTATTAATATTAAACAAATAATATTCCGTCTTACCTCGTACATTACTGCCGTAGCTCTCGGACCGGTTTCGGGTGTCACCCATCTTCAACACGAACTGATCTACTGAATCCCACCTATCTGATTATATAACCTACCTACTATCCCAATGCTGCCTAGATTTTATTAGTTACTTATTTTAACACCATTTTATTTTTATTTTATTATTATATTAGTTATTATTATTTAGTCTAATTCTTTTCCTATTATTTTCGTCTTTGTCTTTGGTAATCTAATAAATGAACAAGTAAATCATCAAAGCGATACATTATTTAAACCCTTAAAGAAAATAAAACGACGACTTGACAGACATGACAAAGACGAAAATAATAGGAAAAGAATTAGACTAAATAATAATAACTAATATAATAATAAAATAAAATAAAATGGTGTTAAAATAATCAACTAATAAAATATAGGCAGCATTGGGATAGTAGGTAGGTTATATAATCAGATGGGTAGGATTCCTTAGATTAGTTCGTGTTGAAGATGGGTGACACCCGAAACCGGTCCGAGAGCTACGACAGTAATGTACGAGGTAAGACGGTATATTATGTGTTTAATATTAGTTATTATGTGGTATTTCTTATGATGTCTTTGAAAAGCTAAAGAACCTTTGGAAGAATTTATTTAGTAACCTTAATTTACGTAGTAATTAAAACCTAAATTAATTGTAGGTTTTTAACCTAAAATTAATTTAGGGTGGTTTGCTTATAATCAAATGACTAAAACAAAGTTTTGAAAAATTCTGTAACTTACTTTTTTATGCACACTACAGATTTTTGAGCTTCTCTTATTTAGTACAAAAGGTATCAAGTGTTTTTTTTTTCAGCAAATTTTCCAGCTACCTACCACAGCTAATTTGATGAAGTGTACATACATGAAGTGCATAAGTTTAGAAATTAAAATGAACCGACAATATAGAGTGTGAAAAAAAAAATAAAAAAGAAAAGTTGGAGAAAGATGCCCATAAACTTTATAAACAGTACCAGCACTTACTTTATTTTTTTGTTGTAGCTTAGATTTTTACTTTTTCAAAATTACTGTGATGTACGTGTTATAATTATCAAGTTAATAATTTATCACATTTATTCCTGTCTGGTCTATGCACTAAATACTACACCTAAACCATAAAATTAACAAATTTAGTATGCAATGTATCAACATTTTTCTTGACAAATGTTATCTCTATTTTTATGGTGGTTATGGCTAAATTATTAAAATATATATTTTAAAATTAAGATTCTTATTAATTAAAAGTAATATATGTATTAATTATAGTATAATTATTATAGTATATTGTTATGGTATAATGTAGTATAGAATATTATGTATAATTATCTAGTAATTATGAATTAAACATTTATTTTTATTCTGTTCCAGAAAAAATGAAAATATTTATAGAATATGCATAGTTATTAACAAATAAATGTTTCATGTTTGATAAATCACTGAAGTAATAATAGTTATAGCTTATTCATACAAATCATTGAGAACAATGTATGTACCTGTAAATAAGTTATCTGTGTCAAAACGCTTAAATTTAAAGTCAAAATATCCTTTGTATTTTGCATGATTTATAAATTTGTTAATACTTGTGGAATAATAGTTTTATCTTCAGAAATGATGTTTTTGTCATATTAAAGTGATAATAAGTAATAAATAAAATATGAAATCATGGCACGCGATAAAATAAATAAAATAGAATTCGTGTAAAGAATCAGCTCTTGTAGAAGATAGAAAGAGTCGCTCATTGATTATTCTTTCGTAATGTGCTGTATCATTTACAGCAGCATTCCGTGATGAAATAGTCTAGATTGATGTTTCATTATGAGGAGCTTTTTTTTTTTTTTGAGACCAATCGCTGAGTCATCAAAACAAAGAACTGTTGGACCCACTGTCATTCAAAAAAACATTCCAAGCATCACTGTCTTTTCCTTCAGAATATGCACCGCCCAAGACAGTCTTTAAACCCTCCTTCATTTTATCCCTCGAATCCTCACCTCCTGCTCATTATTGCTTAAAGCGATCTCCTTGCGAGTGATAACTTGTCGAATTGATGGGAGTCTTAAACTTTTCCTAACTCAAGTGCATTTTGAGTAGGGGATCTTTCACGAGTACCTGACATCGTACAGACTTGGGACATCTCCGAGGGACGATGTACTAAGATTTATTCACCTGCCACGTGAATAAATCGAGGGTCAGGTGGGAATCCCGGACTACCAGCCCAGAAGTGAGCACGTTAACCACTGAGCTAACCTGGCACCTTTCCTGCTCATTAACTCTGTACATCATGAAGGCATCTAACTATTTTTTCGTCTGCAAATTTCTATATAAACTACTCATTTAGAGGAGAAGGAAAGAAAACAAAAAAATAACAAACCACCCGAGATGTATTCTTAGAAAAAACTTTCAAACTTCTTTCTATAGATCTTTAACGATACTAGAAGATAGTCAACAAAGTCATGTGACTTCTATACCAAAAGTGCCATCAACTTTTACAGTCCACTGTAAACCTTATTCTTCAGGAACTAGCATCTCTACCAAAAATCCTCAAAGAATAAAGAGATGTTTGTCCAAAGACCTACTGACTAATAATCATAAGCTATCAACAGTAATCTCGTTAATTACATAATAGGTAGTAATTTATATAGAGTACTAACTATGCCTTCTCCAGTTGTATTTCCATTCTATTCCTTTCGTAGACACACAAATATCACCATTATTTTTTACTCCTGTAAGAATAGTTGTAATAAATACAATCAAAAAATATAAATGAGATCTCCAATAAATTATTTCAAAAGCAAATTTCTTCAATCAATTGATTAATTATAAACTTGATCAATATATGAAATGTAGAATTTTTATTAGTTTATTATTTCATGTAGAATGAGGTCAGATAAACTATGTAAGAGATCCACTGGCTATTGGGACAAAAGCCATTTCCTCCTTTAAGAAATTATTTCGTAACACGAAATCTACACTTTGTCTTTTCAAAAATGTTATTATTGCTGCAATTATACTAATGATATTATATGCATCAGAGGTGTGCATATAATAATTTTATAAGTTTTTATAAACTTATAAATAAATAAGTGCATAAATTGATGAATGGATCAATCACTATTTGTACTACCTCCAGGAATGAAAGACTAATAAACATCTCCCATTTAGACATTAATATTATAGTTAAATGGAACATTATATATTACGTACCCAAGAAATATGATATCATATTTACTCATAGTAAAGTTGAGTGTAGGCCACTCCAGATTTTTTAATAGCTATATTCTATTTCTAGGAACTTTTTTATTTATTATCATGTGTCAGATTTAATGGCCTTTTAATTCGAGTATATAATATTCATTTGAGTGTAAATCCAGTGTGTTGACTCTATTCTTGTGCCATCACTTTGCTCCTCTTTTATTATATTAAAAGCATAGCTGTTTTATCAAAATTTATTTATTTTCCTGCTGTAAGCTTTGTCATTTGAATATTAATCAATCATAAAATGTGCTACTTCATTGTAACAGCGGGAACCCTTTCCGAGAGTTTGTTTGCCAGCTGATCAAAGCATTCTACTTCGCCTATATTAAAGTGGCCGATCAA
This sequence comes from Hermatobates lingyangjiaoensis, assembly GCA_026182355.1. NCBI lineage: Eukaryota > Metazoa > Arthropoda > Insecta > Hemiptera > Hermatobatidae > Hermatobates > Hermatobates lingyangjiaoensis. The sequence goes on from JAPFBL010000430.1 coordinate 969,179, forward strand.
ACAGTATGATTGGAGGAGAGTCAACATTTCATTAACTTTTATTGATTTTTGAAGTACTTGCGCTAAACAAGATAATAATAAAAAAGTCTTTTTGACTAGACTTAATCCGTATTAGGCTTCCAAAGGGACTCATAAACAAACACATGCACATTTTTCGGCCATACCATAAATAAAAGAGAGAAATTTGATGCCTTTTTTAGGTGAGATTCTTTTTGTCACTGTACTGTTATCTACAACATCGCAATTAATTAGGATTTGCAGGATCTGGCAAAGCACCCAAAGAGAACATCGCGGATGCTTTGACATCTACAACAAGATATCTGATAGAAATGTAATAAAAATAAAAAAGGACTGTAAGTGAAATGCGGAACTATTGCAGTTAAGGGTTAGTCGAACCAAAATAGTTTATATATTGGAATAAGTGTGACATCCTTGTCAAGAAGGCTCCCTAAGCTACTTCAGTACTAGAGTACCACACAACAAAGTTACATAGAACACAGTCAACAAGGGTATGCCGATAATTGGTACAAAAGTCTCAAGGAAAGAGTCTGAAAGACATCTACAGCAAATAACCTGTTTTGGCATTATTTCGCACTCCCAGCTTATACAGCCATATCGCAGATCATAACAACAAAACAGATTGATACCTTTTTTTACGTGAAAGCACTTTCGCCGCATCTCGGAAGCTACTAGCTCTAGCCGAAGATAGAGACAAACAAAACCTCTGAGATACGCACAAGGTGGACCACGCGGAGTCGAGCTTCCACGACCACTGCTAATAGCCAAAACTTTATTGATACATGTAAGACAGCAAGTTTTAAACTTTCAAAAGTATAACAGTGAATGAATCCTCAAGTTGTTTAGCCAGTCCAAAGCAACAAACTTATCTTTGACCATGAATTTTTATTTCATTTTAATTTTTTTTTGTTTCCAACACTAATAACAGATAACTTTACATTTTTCTAAACAAGTAAACAATTTTACTATGTACTAACTGATGGTGCACCTGGAAGACTATAAGTTTGTCTATGTATTTTGAAAATGAAAGGTCAATTGGTTGTATTTCTACTGGGCTCTTGGGTGGGTAAATTTGAATTGTAGATTCTCAGTGTAACACCTTGATAGAAAATAAGATAATGAAGAATCATAAGCAGTTGGTATTATATGTGATACAATTTGTGCAATTGTACATAGTATAGTATAAGACATACCTCCATCATCTTGTGTTTCATATTACAGTGAATCTAATGCAGGAGTTAATATTAACACGGTCTATTAACAGTTCAAATAAAAGCTTAGGTAAACAATTATACTATGGAAAAAATTTTGTATATTTTGTTTAATATCACATTAAAATATATTTCTATAATCTATTTGCATGTAATTTAGAAACAGTTAATAAAAGTGTGTATTTTGTTTTCAAATTATTACTGGTTTGGGAGTAATGTTATCAATATGACGGAGTGTTTCAATACTATATTTCTTTGTTTAATCTCAAGCAAATATTGCTTTGTCGAACTGTTACATTTGTAAGTAACACTCAAATTCTAAGTGTATTACAAATGTGTGATTACACCTGCTTAGGGTTCACAAGTGAAGTTTGGCAACCCCTGGTGTTAAGAACAATGCTTTCATGAACAATGTTATCACACAAAATAATCGTGATATATTAGCATTAACATCTTAAAGATAAGGATAATTAACAGTTAGTGCCACAGAATTACCACAGCAAGTATCATTATTGCATGGGGCCAGCTTAGCTCAGTGGTTAACGTACTCGCCTCTGGGCTGGTACTCCGGGGTTCGGTTCCCACCTGGCCCTCGATTTATTCACGCGGGAGGTGAATAAATCTGAGTATGTTGTCTCTCAGAGAGGACGTTAAGCCGTCGGTCCCGAGCCTGTACGATGTCAGGTACTCGTAATTCACTTGAGTTAGGCCAAATGTAGGACTCCCAAGTAGAATCTCCCGCTAGGGGATTGGTTTAAACAAAAAATAAAACATTAAGCCATGGATTTACTGTCTCACTCTGATACTGGTATTGGTACAGATCAAAAGGACTCCAACTCTAGGGAACGAAGCAAAAACGTTCTTCCGTTCGTCCTACTTCGAGTAGGTATTTTTGACGAGTACCTAACATCGTACCGGCTCGGGACCGACGGCTTAACATCCTCTCCGAGAGACGACGTACTCAGATTTATTCACCTACCGCGTGAATAAATCGAGGGCCAGGTGGGAACCGAACCTCAGACTACCAGCACAGAGGAGAATACGTTAACCACTGAGCTAACTAGGCCCCATGCCTTAATGATACTGCGGTAATTCTGTAGCACTAACTGTTAATTATCTTTACCTTTAAGATATTAAATTAGCTATCTTAATTTATTAAATAAATTTATTAACAATAGTCTCAGTTATTTACAAAATCAATATTTATTCTTGTAAGGCATCCGGAAAGCAAATATTTTTTTTTTGTTTAAGAAGGAAAAAAGTTCAAGGAAACTAAAGAAGTCTTTTATAGACTATTCGTTCTTCTAATTATAGACCGGATTGAGTGCAGTTGATAGGGTCAGACTCAGCCAAACGGAACAAATAAATGTATCAATCGGATGCCCTAAAAATAGCCGGCTCTCTCGCTTTGCTCGTGTTAACCGTGAAATCATCAGGAGCACGTGCTCTTAAAAGTCAACTCAAACTGGCTCACGAAAAAAATCCACTAGGTATTATATTTAGAAGAATAAATGAGAGCTGATTTTTTTTTTTCAATTGAAAAACATTAAATGCTATCAAACAACCTGTTTATATAAAAATATTTCTAATAAATTGCTTAGGCTGGCAGAAGAAAAGCTAATGTTTTGCTTCGATTGGTACTTAATTTCATAAAATATTTTTATTTCCTAAATTACGCAAAAATAGGGAAACTTATTCATTTTTAATAATTAAATTCAAAATGGCCTATTAATTATCTAATTTTCTCTTGTTATCGATAATTTCTAGAATTGCGTGTGTTTCTAATGTTTGTACTTGGGGCCAGGTTAGCTCAGTGGTTAACGTACTTGCCTCTGAACTGGTAGGTCTAGGGTTCGATACCAACCTGGCCAATATATCAAATTCTGATTGCTATTCTAGAGGAACGACAAAGAATTAATTAAGGTTGTTGTTATGGAATAGTGTAGAGGGCCAGGTTAGCTCAGTGGTTAACGTACTCATCTCTGAACTGGTAGGTCCAGGGTTCGATAACCAGCTGGCTCTCGATTTATTCGATTTATGTGAATAAATCTGAGCACATCGTCCCTCGGAGAGGATGTTAAGCTGTCGGTCCGAAGCCTGTATGATGTCAGGTACACATTAAAGATCCCTATTCTAAATACAGTTGAGTTAGGCAAAATGTAGGACTCCCATTATGGAATCACCAATCAAACAAAAATACCGTAAAGAGCTGACGTTTTTAACCCGCTATGGTTTGGTTTAAACAATGACAAAAATACCCTTTTACTTAACAATACGGAATATGAACGCAGAAATTAAATTGTAAACTGTTAATCAGTAAGGCAAAATGACTAAACTGTTAGAAATAATCCCAGAGGCAAAGGGATTGCCTTTGCATCTATATATCATGTATATTACTGTATTCAGTAAACAGAAATGTTATTTATAAAAAACTAGATCATGTGATCCATTTGCATAAACTTCTCTCTATTTTGTCCTAATTAATGTAATTGTATTGATAAATTATCCAATGAACCAAAAATTTTCTTAGGACATCAAGAAAAAAAGTAAAACCGCTTTAATTTCTTAAAACTAAATTTGCCGTCATTATTATATTTCCATTAGTGTAGCAAAACATTGCCACTTTTAAATATTTCTAATAACTTTATAACTATAAATTGCAAGTTTAAATACCAATGAAAAACCAATTCAGAGTTAGTTTTTTACTTGAAAAAAGCAAAAAAAAAACAAAAATTATACTTAATTCTTAACGTGAAATAGTAATTTTATTTAATTTATTTTAGGTGAAGCTACTTCTGAGAGAAGGTAATCAGTTTTCACTTTAAAAGACGATAAGTGGTTATGGAAATGAATAGACTAGTTTTCCTTTATCATGTAAATTATCCAATCTAGAATTAATTATAATATTAATTGAATGTATGAGAAATAATTTCTGGAGGCATGAAAGTGAATTATGCAAAGGGGAAGGGGTTATTGATTTGAATTGTCATTGGGGAGGACTCTCGACTACAGAGAGGCAATGCCAGACATATTCTGGATAATCGATACCAAACAATTGTCCTTATTCTTTTCATTATTATAATTACTGATAAAAAAAACTAGATGTTTTAGCTTTTTATGCGAATAAATTTGAAATGAAACTACTTAGTTTTTCTTAAACTTCCTTTTAAACATTTGAGACAATTGTTATGACCATTTTTTTGTATAAATGTGTACAAGGTTTAATAGCAGAGGCTAATCAATATGGATCACTAAACTAAAAAAGAGTATCGTCCCATAAAATATATAGGCCTCTATTTCTTGTATCGACGAAAAGTAACAGTAGGTCAGGTTAGATTATGTTGCAATGGAAACCTCACAAGAGAACGCACATAGGGCAAACATTGGCCCTTTATGATACAACATAATGAGCATTCTATAATGGGAGTCCCAAATTATGTCTATTTAGTACAGGGATCTTTAATGCGTGCCTGAAATCGTACAGGATCGGGGACCAATTGACGACATGTTCAATTTTTTTCACTTCCAGAGTGAATACTCGTATATCCAGGGGTATTTATTTTATTTATTTATTGAGGGTGATTTTAATACTGTGTACTAAGAACTATTGTACTTTCCCCTTCTGTACTATACTACCCCAGTTAGCTTCAACGCCTCCAAGAAGCTCAGCACCTACCCAGGGAAAGCGTGCGTATTGAACACCGGATCTATCAGTCTAGAGGCGAGCACGTTACCACTAAATTGACAATAAGAGAGCCAATACCATGTAACTCTCTTTATTCCAGGTTTTGAAACATATATTTCCTATAAAACCTAAATATACCAATGCTATAAAACAATAACCAAAAACGCACCCTTCTTGACAGTTATCTTCACAACCTAAATTTTCTCTACATATGAAGTTTTTTTTTCATAATAATGAAACTTTCATCTAAAAAATCTTGGATATGATTAAATTACAAACAAAATACTACAACATCCCCAGTTGGTGTTAATTTTTCAGACATGCATATAAAATTCCCATTTTAATTACAGCTAATTATACTTATCCTGTGGAAATTTTCTATTGTATGTACACTTTTAAAGTCACATTAACTGTTATATGTTTATAAATTTACAATACCACATTCGTCTTTTAGGTTTTTAATTGATCAAGAATAAAATTTTGGAGCATTTTTTATTAAAAACTTCATTCTAATTGAATAACCATCATTTAAGTCTTTCTATTTAATTTAGTTTTCAATTACATCACACTATTCAAAAAATGTTGTTGCATTGCTGATGGTATTTCTCTTATCATGAACAAAAAGTGCATTATCCCGCACATTTGGAGTAAGTGGAGAAAAAGATATTGACATTGGCAGAATAAAGAATGATGGACATTTGTCCAGAAGCACAAGAAAATCCTTCTATTTACATAGTATTTAATCATGCAGTCTTCCTCAACGACGTCTCTAACCAGTCTAACAAATGTTCTTTTTTTTCTTCCATTTTCTTTTTCAAAAAACTGTACAACATATATTTTTTAGGGTTTTCCTATAATATATCTCTGACATTTTGGAATCAGTTCACACATTCTTGGCAACTTTTGTTGATAAAAAGGTCATTCTTTCCTCGTGTGACTATTATGACTCAGTCCAAACTTATTTAAAGTTATTTAAACACTTGCGGCCTTGATTATAGACGTGGTGAGTTTGTAGTAATGAACAGGATTATGTTCAAGTAACCTTCATACTATGGTAAGATATTTAATCATCGTAAACCGTTCGGTCCCTAGTGGCGCCGTGCAGCTATCTACAGGTTGCATTGTTTATGCTCAGGTTCTTTGAACCAAGGCGTAATAAATAAGGCCACTGACCTTGCCTGTAGCTGAGCAGGTTCAGTAGGACCTTTGATCCGGAATTTAATCCGAAACTCTTAAAATAAGTCGGTAATGCGGGCAGCGGAGGCCCATTGAGGGGTTCTCTCCCTATTCCTCCAACTGAGGTTGGACAAGTAGTGGTTGTTGGTTCTCATCCAGGTTGGGTAGACCCTTTTGGTCGCTGTGTGAGAACCAGTAACTTGTTGGAGGGATGCCTGCTTAGCATCCAGGGGAGCAAGACTCCAAACCCCCTACCAGTTGGAATGGACCTTGAACTCAGCTGATTGGTCTGGACATCTGGTACCCATCTAGCACTTACCTGGTAGGGTCGGCTCTTGACGATCAGTGTCAGCGAGAGTACGATTACATATACCCCCTTGAGCACAGTATTTGTCAGTACAATGGCGTTTGGAGTCTCTCCTTACAATCATTACAGCTGGTGTTTAGCTAACGAAAGATTTGGAATATCTCTACATGAGTAGTTTCTTACTACAATGACTCCTCACAATGACGCCCCGACGGGGTTTTAATTACCTACTTGCACAAGCCCTGGGAGTAACCGGCACTTCCCTCTTGGAGGGAACGACCGAGTCCACAAGAACGCTATGGGAGTCCTAAACCAAAAAGAATAACTGAATCATCGTAATCATATTCAGTTATTCCGATTGACCAAAATGTCAGTGAATAATTTGTCCAACATTGCCAAATATACAACTCCAAATCATACCACCAATCAGAAATGACAACTTCACCTAATTAGTATGTCGTAGTAGTAATTACAACACTATGCAGACACTAGAAACATATACTTCATACAGCATTTCCACTGTTTAAAATTAATGATAAACGACACAATACTGTTCTGAAAGCTTGTGGTTATGCCTATTTATACTTAAGGTATTGTAGGAAGTAGTAAAGCTTTTTAGTTTCCAGAAAATTGAATATATATACAAATTTACATTATCTCGACGCATATAATCCTCAATTCTACATTATTTCACTTTCTCAAGGTTTGGTCTAGCGTGAAACAATCGTCGAAACACTTTAAAAGGCAACTTTCAGTTTATACTTTATGAATCTTTAAGGCTACATCAATTACACAATTAATATTTAATTTAATTATCATATAATCTGTTATTCTATTTTAATTACAACTTTTTTTATCATAAGGTAATTAACTCTGTCATTGATTTAGTCATGAAGATGTCTAAATATAATGACAAAACATTCCCCTTTGTTTAGGGAATTTTGTCGCACAGGACCAAACCGTGAGAAAATGAAATTATATATGTATAAAAGCCACCCCGGCTTCCTGCGGGACTCTTCGCCTTCTGATGACGCTGATAGTCGAAATATAGAAGAGAGTTGTGTCTCTTTCTGTCTCTGTGTTACTTTCGTTACCTCTTTTTTATGTAAAAGATCGCTGGTATGTTTCATCTAATGTCTATATAAATACACTCTGATGCAGCAGTAGAATTCTTCACTAACAATAAAGGATCTAAAACAATTTGTATTATTTTTTCGTTTTTTCATTGCATATCAATAATATTTTCAAAACTGAAAACAAATGTAATTAATTGTAGATATTGCATGAAGAAAAAGCTTAAACTACAAGTAATCAATTGTTAATTAATCAAAAATGCTAAAGCCAATACAGTTTTGATTTCACTTTTTACCTCCCATTGTTCGTCATAGAATTATTCTCTACTTCATTAAAAAAAATCAACCAAAAAGGTGTTTAATTAAATAAAAACAACTAAAATGTAAAAATTAATTTCTACTTAATATTTATTTATTTAACCAAAATTCAATAGTTCTCAATAATTGTATAGCAGTAACTTTTCATTGAAGTAACACTTTGATTTGAAGAGATTGTCAACTAAAATTATCTAGAATTTAGGTATATAACACTAAACATGATAATTATTATTCTAAGAACTAATATTTGATATTACGAGTATAAGGGTCTTTCTTCACATTTTGTAATTTTTTGTTGAAGTTTTACTGCAGATATCTTGCCTAATCTTTTTTTATGTTCATTGTAAAAGTAAGCAGATTCTACAAAAGTAGAAGTCAATGTTTTTTTAAAATTTCACTTATGAATTTTCAAAAGCAAAGCAATATTTGTTAATTTAAAAGCAGTTTTTATGCAATGATATCTTGATAATAATCTATTCAAAACAAAGGGTGTAATAGCCTAATTCATTATACAAAAAGTTTTAGTTTATATTTAAAAATCAAAGCAGGAAGGAAAATTAGCAGGATATGACTTTTCACAAGTAAGTGGTTACTATGTCCTGCAACTGTTGGATGCAGCAGTATTGAATAAAGCCTTAGTAGGGATACTAGGACTACAACGGAGAGTTCACCATAGCCATGCAGTGAATGGAAGCAAGAAAAGCAATACCTCCCTATGATTATAGAAGCAACAATAAAAGCATTTTATTTATTTTTTTCTAGACAAATCTTTCATTACTTTGTGAAATCATTAAAATCAGTGTAAATTTTGCAGAATTTAATACTTCCAGCATTTATTTCTTGAATATGCGCTGACGCGTCAACTAGTCGGCTGACAGCATGAAAAAATCCACGCAGGGAAACCAACAGGGATGGAATTAAATATAGTTAATGGGTTAGTTCCACTGAGGTTAGTAATATAAGAATTAGTAGTAATACTGTCAGTCATACCTCGTAAATTCTCAGAAAAGCTCGACCGGTTTCGGGTCCGTCCGGATCCCGATAGAATTATTCAACGTATTGAGCCAAAACATCAATTTTCTCACAGCCTGCGCTGATAAGAAAAATCTAATAATACTTTACACCTAAATTGGTTTCATTGGTAAGTTTTGAATTGGTGAATTGTAAATTGGTGGGTTTTATGCAACACTTACAAAGCAAAGGGGAAGCAATCTAGCCGTCTGTTTCCACCAGAAATGCTACTGCATGTCCTTATAGATTAAACCAATATCAGTTTTCTTTAATAGATTAAAATTAGTAAAAAAATTATTTATTTAACTTTATTTAATTAATAAGTTTAATTATTTAAATTAATTATTGAACAAATCTGAATTAAAATATATAGTGAAAATATATTTCAGAGAAAATTGATAAAATTGTTAAATACAAAAACCAAACACACGATGTTTTACGGAGCAATGGCAGCTCTATTTCTACAGCTTATTGCAGGACGTTACGGAGAAAGTCAATTTAATTGTATAGATTTTTAAACGATATTATAAAAGAACAATTTACAGTATAGTATAGTATAATTGACAATTATACTCGGATTTGCAGGAACAAGAAAGATTTAGCAGTCTTGCACTAATTGGAATAGAAAGAGCTTTTTTTTTAAGGGAAATCAATAATGGTTCATTCTACAATGATGATATTTACAATTTTACCCAAAAAAGAAAGGATTAACCTGATATGTAAATAAAATAGTAAGTTTTTATTGTATCATTGTATTTAAAAAGTAGCAATAGTATAATATATATCTATTTAAATGAAATTTCTACCTCTATATAAGAAATATCGACTATTGCTTCCCCAGTCACAAAAGATACCGCACATCCGTTATATTCACTTCTTCAGAATCATCTAAACATCTCAGAGGAAAACTAAAATCTGAATTAGTTTTGGCAAAAACTTCATGTGTGAAGTAAAAAAGTACTCTCATGCTCTGATAATTAATGTATCAATTTACTGAAAGATTTGAGAATCAGAAAAGTCTAAAACCAAAAATTTTGTTTTAAGGGAATTGTCATTCCTTTGTATAAAATAGTTAAAACTATTATTTATTTACATGGTCCCTTTTGATTGTGTAGAGGTGATGCTACAAGTAGTTGTAGTATAGCTTACTGGTAGTAGTAACAGTAGTAGTTCCTCTTAAAACAAAAAGCTGCCTATGGAAAAGAAAATTACACTTGGACTCTTTTGATTCACAGCTCTTCAATTTTGCGCAAGATATTTTTTATTAATTTACAGTTTGATTTTTGTGAGAGAAAATTTCAAATAATTTAAAACATAAGAGGCTGTAATGCCAAAAGTTTATAAGGAACTCTTCTGCCAATAACAATTTGGTATGGTCAAACTACAATTGAAGAGGGAAAAACAAATGTTTGGCACTAATCAAACAATGTCTTGGCACATTTCTTAAAGACTAAGAGGTAAGCAAGTAAAATAAAGAATAAGTAATTACAATGTGAAAAAAATATGTTAAGCAGAGAAATAATGTATATAAAAAAAATATTTGTAAACTCTCTATTAAATTATTTTTTGCTTTAGTTTCTCGCTTGTTGATATTCAGTTTGTGCTAGAAGATTTCCATGGTACTCAAAAATAGCAAAAGCATAAAGATATTTGCCCTAACTCCATTCAGGTTATAGTCTAGTTACAAAGTATGAATCAATTATTAAAAGGTTGGAATTAGATACAAAGGGGTCAATGCTCAGTAGAATTATTGATATTTTTAATGTCGATACTGAACTCAAATGATATTTTGACATAAAAGTTCAAAGTAAAATGCTTATTCCATAAAAAAAAAACTCTGTATACCATATTGTCAAAAATATTAATAAAAGCTAAACAACTATACTTTTACTCTCTAGCTCATAAACTTCTAAAAAAGGAAATGCCACACAAGGGTTGCTTAATATTTTATCTTTAATGATCTTTTCCATTTCATTAAGCTATCAATTTAGGTTAAAGTTGCTTTTCTTCATCAATAACCATTAGATAGCTTAGTTTTTAAGTATTAATAAAGTTTTTTGAAGAACTAATTTCCTTTTATATAAATTAATTCAATTTCCTTCTTTTAATTTTAATAATTAAAATAATAATGCAAGTTATTTGAAAGGCCAATAGTTATAAACCTAAAATTTTTTTTTCACTAAGTATTCTATAGTTATTTATGAAATGATCTATACTTATCTCCTTTTTAATATAACTATGGGTTTTGACACAGACGTAATGTTAAATACATCTGTTTGCGTTAAAGTTAGGCAGCATTTGTCAAGGGATAGAAGATGGAAGGGTGATGCCACGTGCCTTGAAACTCCCAGCAGTGAGTTAGATTAAACTTAATCCAATGGTTTAAATGAGTATCAAACAATTAATATATTAAAACTAAAAAGATATAAGGCTTCATAAAGAAAGACAACAGAAAAAGAAATACAAATAAGAGCCTGCGGCTTAATTTGACTCAACACGGGAGATCCCACCAGGCCAGGGCTCTTGGAGGGTTGACAGATTGATAGCTCTTTCTTCATTGAGTGGTAGTGGTGCATGACCGTTCTTAGTTGGTGGCCTATTTTTCTGATTAATTCCGATAACAAACGAGATTTTAGCCTATTAACTAGCCGTTCTGTACCCGTGGTTAGCCTAGCCGGCTCTAATAATATTTTCTTAGAGGGACAGATGGCGTTTAGCCGCACGAGATTAAACAATAACAGGTCTTTCATGCCCTTAGATGTTCTGGGCCGCACGCGTGCTACACCGATAGAATCAGCGTGTCTCTCCCTGGTCTGAAGTGCCGGTGACCCATCTGAACTTCCTTCGTGCTAGGAATTGGGGGCTTTCAATTGTTCCCCATTAAGGAGGAATTTCTAGTAAGCTCTAGTCATAAGCTTGCGTTGATTACAAATATCAGTGGTGAAACATGTAGCATTCAGGTCTTCAGTATTGAAGATTAGAGCTTTGTATCTCGAACATGATCCTGGTGGAAAATTAAAAATTTGTGCACAATAACCCCCAGAATTGTCACCAATCTATATGCGGATGCCTACAGAAGCAGATTCGTTTCCCGCCTGATTTGGGCACTCTCAAGATCTTTGGAATTAGTTTTATTTTCTTTTTGAACTGTTGAAGGATTTTCAATAGTTTCTGTTAAACTTAGTGTGGTTTTACTTGTAATCTATTTTCTCTTTTATGTTTTTTGTTTGATGTCTATCGTGGTCAGATATGGAAACAGGGTCTCTACCCAGCACATTGCCTTGAACTTGTTAAATATCCATAATCTCAGATACTTCAGTCAGGAAACATCTGGAGAGGTTACAATACAGAATCAACATGATAAACTGACTTACGCACAGCTGCATTGTAAGCCAAACCATAAACCACATTTTTAGTTCCCAAACATCACAAAAGTTTTATAATTGTACAACTTTTTTTTAAACATTTTTTATGGGTTTACTCTTGGTGATAGGAAACCTAAGATTCAAAGTCTGTTTATTTGAAGAATTCGTCATGTACAGTAATACACACCAATTTTTCTTAAATAAATGAAATATTAGCTAAACATAATTACATAATATTCAGTTTGAATATATCAATACAGTGTTAGGACTATTTTAGTTTTAAAATATTCACTAGACACATGTGTATAATAATTTTAACCATTTATAAGTTAAAACAATGAAAGTGACAATGTAAATAACAGGGAAAACTTGGTTTTGTTCTAAATTTCAAGGCATTGTCTTGTGTTACTCGGCCATATCATCACGCTGAAATGACTTGAATCATGAAAAAACTCCCTAAATAAAAGAGATATCCGGATTATTTTTCGTAAAACCCATGGAAAATAACACTGGCGTTTAATCATAATAAATTTTTATCTTTAACGAAAAGCACTATTAAGTATGACAGCTATGATATTAACAATTGCTTGAATATTTTTAATAATTTTCAAAGACTTTGTACATTTCTTTTCATATTTTTTCGTTTCTAAGTTTAAGTGAAGGTAGTTATAAAATTTTCAGTGGCTTAACTGGTGCCGTTAACATACCTTGTTTCTCCAATGCATTTTACATGTTTTCTCATGTTTACACACACACACAAATGTGCTCATATCGCATACATTTTCTCTGTTATGAATGTGTATGTGGGTGCAGGGTAAGTAGTGTGCGCGCAATGTAGGTAGTGTACACACATACATACCACATACACGCATACACACGCACACACACACACACACACACACACACACACACACACACACACACACACACACACACATGTTAATGCCTCTAACAAGCATCACATAGTTTGTCTGTAATCTCTTAAGTTCGTCTTTCAATCACTTCTTTATTTCATAATTTACCTAATTCTAAGTTATAACTAAATTATTTGAACTTCAGATGTAACCTAACTATGAGCACTACTTATTCAAAAACACACATAGTTTTTATAAAAAGACCAAAAAGATTTGAAAAATACGTTTCAATTGGAACAAATTTATTTCACTTTTTCTTGAAAAATGAAGATGTAATTGATAAAAAACATTAATTTTGTATTAAAGTTTATTATTAATTGGACATCATTATTACATAACTATTTAAAGAATTAACGTACTCGTCTCTGGGCTGATAGTCCTTACCCACCTGGTCCTCGATTTATTCACGTGGGAAGTAAATAAATCTGAGTAAGTCATCCCTCGAAGAAAACGTTAAGCCGTCGGTCCCGATCCTGTATGATGTCAGGTACTCGTTAAAGATCCCTACTCAAAATGCACTTGAGTTAGACAAAATTTAGGACTCCCAATATAGAATCTGTAGAATCACCGATGAAACAAAAAGCTGGTAATCGGCTGACGTTATCACTCGCTAGGGGAGATGGGTTTAAACAGTAAAATGAAAACAATGCACAAGAAATAGATTAATCTATTCCTTTAATAGTCTTATATCATAAATCTCAGTATTAGCTTGTCTTGATAAATCTAAGATTCATTTTCAACTGTTCCTCAGATAAATTAGATTACTTATGAAATTTATTCTAAGAGGGAACTCAACTAAGAAACATTTTATTTATTATTTCTGAGAAATTAAATAACTGAAAATGAAGTATTATTTATAAATATCTCAACGGAAAGAAGATAAAGAAAGCAAGAAGCAATACCGGGAGTCTCTTCAAGGACATAGACAATCAAAGATACTCCTCAAGAAGTTTTAGAATGAGCAAATCTTGTACTGTATGGAAAAGAGCAGGAATAATCTAATGGTTTTAACCGGATTTCTAACGGGTCACTGCAAAATTAATGGCCATCTGCGAAGAGTGGGCATTGTCAATGATGGTTTGTGTAGATTCTGCAAAGTGGAGGAAGAAATACCGCTGCATCTGCTGGCTGATTGCCAAGCCACTGTGCTACACAGAGGCAAGTGCTTCGGGACACTGAACAAAACCATAGAAGAGCTTTTACCATTAGGCCTAGCAAAAGTGCTGAGCTTCTTGGAAGTGTTGAAGCTAATTGGGGTAATATAGTACAGAAGGGGGGGGGGGGGGTACAATAGTTCTTAGGACGCAATACTATAATCACCCTCAATAAATAAATAAAAAAACTAAATGTTCTTTAGTAAAGCGGAAAGTTATTATCATAATCCAAATTTATTTTAAACATACTTTCAGTATAAAACTAAATGTTTAGGTCATTGGTAAAAGCTTCACCTCATAGTGGAAGTGTTGAGTGTGATTAAAGTTGACTCTGAATGGGACTCCCAAGTTGGATAGACACTTGAATTTTAATTCCTGTCTACTGTTTAGTCAAAAAATCAATACAGCAACTCCACTCCAATGTAGAGTCAACCATCAAATAACCAGGCTTTAAAAAGCACCACGGATTTCTCTGCTATATTTACTGCACGTCTATTTAAAAATTTGTAAAGAAGAGATTAAAATATCATAGCAGACAATTATTACTAGATATGATTCAAATAACTTTTATTGATTTCTATTAAAGAGGTACCTTTTACTGTATGGAAATCTGGTGAAACAGATTTCGATGGCATATAATTATATTTTAATCTGTTATGCTCCCAATTGAAACTAGAAACCCAATAGTTATAAAACAAACTATTTTCAGTTGACATTAAAACCATTATAATAGTTTTTAATTTTATTGCTTTTAGAAATGAAATTTGATGTCTGTGCATGAAAATCAAAATTAAAAATTGACAGATTATGAAGTTATTTTATTTTACAAACCTAAAATTTTTATTTTTTTCAACAGCAAAGCTTAAAGAGATTTGTTCTTTGACTCCATTTCTTTTTTAAAATAAATAAGTGAGCCGTATTTCTAGTAAGTAGCAAAGGAAATTAGGAGAATTTAGCGTAATTTTCAAAAAAGTGCTGCTTCTTAGATACACCCTTCCCTGCTCATATTGTTTACACCAGTGGTGCTCACACTTTTTCAGTATGTGAGCTACTTATGAAATGACCAATTCAAAATGACCTACCAACCCATAAAAGCATATGTTATTTTAAAATGTATTGAAAATTCTTACCTTACAATACTGCATGAGCCAATATTGGAGAAATTCTACTATTATTAAATATATAAATCTATTTACTCTATCAAATGTTTTTTTCTACTGTTCCTTTTTCTCCGTTCTATGTAAGTCTAAGAAAGTCTTGTCAACTACAATATTTCTACTAAGCATTTATTGGTAAGTAGTCGTATTCGAAGTATCGAATACGTATTAGATACGCGAGAGTATTCGATATGCCCATCGCTACCGTGTACATCAGTCAAGTGGAGGACGGGATGACAGGCTGACTGTCATCCTGTTGCCGTTACTAACTGGCATGTGCACGGCGAACTAGAACTTTTTGTTCTCAAAGTTGTATGTGATCTACCACTATTGGCCTCGCGATCAACTGCTAGATCGCGATCGACGTATTGAGCACCCCTGGTTTACACCTTTCGTTACTTGTAAACAAAAAAATCGCGTTAAATATGAAAATTATCTTAAATATTACAATATTTTATAGGCAATAAATGAATCAGGCAAAGAATAAAGCAACTCTAAAAGGGGAACACGTGGAAAGAAAAGAAGAATGAAAATAAGATGTAGAGTGAGATATGTATAATGAAGATTCGACATTACGCAAGCTGGCATAAGAAAGAGTCAGGTAAAACATAGAACAGATAAAAAAGCAAGAGAAATAGTTTATTCTATAAGAACACGTTCTACTTTTATAACTGGCATTAGACTTTTATATTTAAGATAAGACAAACAATACATCATTCTTTCACAGATACCATAATTCTTTCACTTATCTCTAATTTAATTCACTTATAATATTTTACTAATACACTGTTGTAAAACTATAGGAATATGTAATAAACTCAAAATATCTGACAAACCTGGAGAAATCCTTGACAATAATCTCAACCTTTAACCCTCAGCAGGTACCATGATATTTAGTTCTTCATTTAGCACCATGGGGTCCATTGGACCCCAGTGCTTAAAATTGTTCATAACTGTTTAAAATAGAGTGTCAATACTTATAGAAACGAGGAAAATGACATAATTCATCAGGATGCTTCTAATTTAATAAGATAAAGCACAAAAAAATTTTAAAAATTTATTCATGAATAGCTACAACGAATAAAAAAATGGTAAAAATAGGAATACTTCTTATTTGAAACTGCTGGTCATGGACATATTCAAACAGCATCTATTCAAACTTCGGGATAGCATACAGTGCACAGAGTCACGCTATGACTTGTACATACATGTGTTTTGCAAACAACACAGACAGTTTTAGTTTTTCTGTCTGATTTCTTAGGACAGCGTGCACACCTGGCTTTCAGACCCGTTTGTGTTGGGGTATCTGCGGAATCGACATCGCGATCTTCAGCTGCATGGCCTTCATGTTTTATACCACAACTCTCAATTATTTGTCGAACTTGTTTGGGAGTTTGAATTGCACATAGCCGTTGCTTAGCATATGGTTCAATGAGAGCCCTAGCAACACTTTTCATAAAGTAAGTTCTCTTATCTTTCTTATTATTGGCAGCAAATGCTGGCACATTTGCTGACATAATCACAAAAGCATTTACAAGGGAACAATCTAGTATTCCATAGAATAGCCTCATTGGCCAGCGGTTTGTTCTTCGTGCAGTTGTGAAAAGACTACAAAAGACTACATGGGGTCTAAGAGACCCCATGTTGAAAAAAATAAAGAATGTACATTGGTATCATAAATACAATGTAATATGTTATAGTAGACGTCATTATAATAAAATACATGTACATCTCATAAATTTCAGTTTTGTAGTTTCTTTGTAATGATCAATTTAATTTTCCCTGGGGTCGATTAGACCCCATGGTACCTGCTGAGGGTTAAACCAAAACTACTGACAAGCAAAGGAACATTTAGGCATGGTACTATTCAAATATATTTTGGAACAATCCACAGTCGTACCTAGATATTAAGAACTAATTATTCGTGTGAAACAAAACTTATCAAACAAATAACGTTAAAATACTAATACATTTTATATATGAATATATTCTATATAAATGGCATGCGCTAACTTATTGTACGTCCATAATACCATTCAAAGTCAATTATTTTGGTCGTCTCAGAGGTATTCAACAATGGTACACATCGTTCTTACAAATCATTTTAATGAGATATGAAAATACAGAGAAGTTTTACTCATAAGTACCTGAGTAAAGGTACTTTGATATAAAATTCACTGTAGATCAGTCTGTCCATTTGATATACGTATCATTATCCATTTTACATGTTATGTTAGCTTTGATTTTCGCCCAAAAGGTTACACCACTATAAAGATATAGTACTATTTCTCCCTTTAATTGCTCTTTATCTACAATTGGCTATTTAGCTGTGAGACAGCAGAAGTGCTTAACAAAAATTATTATGAAGCAATTTTATTTAATAAATTTATCTTTCTATTGCCTTTATTTATCTTATCTCCAAAGTTAATAATATCAAATTTAAAAAAAAAACTTCTTCCTGAAAAAAAGCTATTCAAAAACATTTCTACAAGTTTATAAAAAAAAAATTTGAAACAAAACTCTGAATATAGAGAAATCAGCCCAGGATTAATAGCATGAGGATGTCGTGAACTTACTATTCTGCATGATAAAGGTGTCCGAATGGAAGAAAATAATCACAGAGCAACAACTAGAGGTTATAATTTCATACACTGTGAAAACTAAAACACCAAGTTTTTGAATAAAACTACCAAGCATTCAGTGTGTAGAACGTTATTGATTGAGCATTACAAACTATAAAATTGATGGGAAGCTAAATACAAAAAAAAGTGAAAGATTTCTTTTAAGATATTTGTTTTAAAAGTGGAAAATAATTACTTTAAATATGACCAATAAGTTGAAAAAAATTCATGAATGAGAGTTTTGTTTGATATAAATGACAATTTATTCAACATTGGTCCCACACATTATACTTGTATAGATATTCAATGTCTGAAAGCTGAAGTAACTCACCTGTGAGTATTCGTGTAGTCCTTGTTTCGACTAAATATTATAACTATAAGTATAATTTATAATTTATATTTTATAATATATTTTATATTATAAAATATAAACATTAGTACTTTTAAAAACATACTCATTGTTAGTCTACTAGAGGTTAGTAAACATAATATTATCATAGACTTCCGATATAACTTGTAATTGGTTGGTAGAGCTAGCGGTCTCACAAAGGGACTATTCGATTAGTGAGCCTATACAAAACCGGTCATACGACTCTACCAACAAGTTGCGAGTTCTATTGGAAGTTTAAAATAATATTAATAATAATAATTTTAATTAATTATTATTACGTCTAATATAATTACTCTTTGATTTTATTTTAATACTGTACATTAGTCAACTATCCTAAGAAAGGAACTTACATCATTACACATAGATTACGTATTTTACAGTTTCAGTAAGATGTAATATTAAATGTATCACTTTGAACTGTAATAATTTTGAATATAAGAAAATAAAAAAATATTTTTGTATTTATAAATTTGGTATAACTTTGTTTCGAATATTTTTTTCTTTTTGCAGAAATATTATAATAATTCCTAAAAAAATTTCTTAAACAGCAAGACCAATAAGTTTAACTATGAACTTGAGATAGTAATTTCTTAATTTAAGCAGATAGCTTCCCATGATAAGTCAAAACTTGTGTTGTAATATTTATCATTGAAAGTAAAACAATAATTTAAAACACAAGTTCTGATAAGGTTGAAAAGAGAAGGAGCAGAGACAGAAAAATTCAAACTCCTGCTTCTTAATTCCTTTACCAAAAACTTAAGTAAATCGTCAACATAAACATTAATAAAGACGGGTTTAGCATCAAAAAATAAACTTACAAATTTAAATTGGTATATTCTTAAATTTATTAAATGAAAAGTGTCTAAGATTTGCAAACAAGGTAAGATATTAGTTCATAAAAAGTTCATAATATATTCAAGTCTGCCTCATAAAAAATAATTCTGATAACTTGATTAACATCAGCGCTAATTAATCACAAACTTGTTCAACTGACTTGATGTTGGGTTTATTTTCGTGTTCTGAAAACATTCTCTCATTTAAAAAGACATCGCCTCCTACTAACTCTCATGAATCTCTCAGTTCATTTAGTATGAGGTAACACCGACAATCTCATAAACACATTTTTTTTATTTTTTCTCCTACTTCTAATTGTTATTTTATTGGAAAAGAAGAAATTTGATTACATATTAGCGTCTAAACCACAGTAAGAAATCAGAAAAAAGACTAAGATCTTTTGTCTTAGATGTCACAGTCAGAAAACAGATAAAGACGACTTCAGTCCTTTATACTTTATGTACAAATAGACTATAGATTACTTTGAAATAAATACGTTAAGAATAAACAAAATTGATTTGGAGAGATGAACAATTTTATACTAACAGTTGTGATGAATGATTCAGAATTTGTGTATCTCGGAGAAAAGGGGGAGTACAGTTATAAAAAAAACACGTGGGAAGTATTAAGAAAAGTAACTACAGATATACTCAGAACTTCTAAAATCAGTCTTCAGTTACAAACATATAATATATCACTTCGGATTTGACTCTGAAGAAGACAGCTTGTTACGGTTTAAAAATCTTATCTTTTCTTCTCATTTCTTACTGTGGTTTAATTATATATAAAAAATCAAGTCACACAAGAAAGAAATAGAACTGCACAGATTAATGAAATTGTTTATAGAAATCTTTGGCCAATTAGGAATATATTTGGTCTATACATATAGCTAGTGGACAATTTTTTTTCTGAATTTTCATTTGTCTTAATGAGTATATTCCTCATTTGCGACAATTCTTTCAACATTTCATTTTATCACCAAAGTTATTTGATATTTTATGTTTGGTTGTTATAAACTAGTGAGAAAGTTTATAACTGGTATTATATTATAACAGGTATATAACTGCTTCTTAATTGGTATTATTAATCATTAGTTGTGCAATCCGTAATTGTGTGGTATTTACTCATTCTGAGGTAAAATGGATAAACCAACAAAAGTCCCCACACAAATGAAGTTTTATTCAACGCGTTTCGAACACTTTGTGTTCATCATCAGGAAAACACTATAATACAAATTAAATCTAATTAGTTACAAAAAATTAGAGTGAAATAACAAAAAATAAAAGTTCAATTAAGAGAATTCAAGACATACCCAAGGAAGTGTACTGACGGGTTGGTCAATACCCGTCAGTACCACTTCCTTGGGTATGTCTTGAATTCTCTTAATGAACTTTTATTTTTTGTTATTTCACTCTAATTTTTTGTAACTAATTAATTTAATTGTATTATAGTGTTTTCCTGATGATGAACACAAAGTGTTCGAATACGCGTTGAATAAAACTTCATTTGTGTGGGGACTTTTGTTGGTTTATCCATTTACCTCAAATGGTATTATTAATCGTAGCAGCCTTCTATGACACACATCCATACAGACATTTCAAAATAAATATCAAACCTGAGGATAGTTAAACGTACCATACGTGCACTATATTAAAATTGATTTTTTCATTATCAATACACTTTCGATACAGTATAGTATAAATATATGACTGGAGTAAATTACGTATAGAAGGACATTTGTTTCTAACTCCATAATGACTTTAGCTTCGATATAATGTTTCAGACTCTTCTGTCTGCATTACTACCAAATGTAAACAACATTAACGAACAACAATGCAATACAGAATACAAACATGCAACACTTTCCTTATATCGTTTCATCTCTCACTGTGAAAGCACAAAGGCTAAATCGATTTCAAAGATAAGTTATTTATAAGCAGAAAAAGTAATTGTTTACATATCAATCGTTGTAACGAAACAACGTAAACTGAGAAATTCTGCCTCTCAATCAACAACTGTTTACAAAAACACATCAATTCAATGGTTGCAAAATGCTATGTTAGTGTTACTGGGAAAAATTTATGCAAGGTTGTCATTATAATTTAAAAATTGTTTATCTGAATTGTAGATAGCCTGCACGTAAGTATTCAAAAGAAGATTATATTAAATGAAATATTGCCATTGTGTATTTGATTTTCCTTTCATGTTGCAAATCTTGTTTACAAACAAAACATAAATTGTAAATTCTTATAAACATTTTTCTTTAAACATTTCTTTTAGAAAATTTTTAAAATATTTATTCTATTTTTTTTTTTCTAAGTTAATAAAATAGATTATAAGAAGCAACAGAAACCTTTCTAACATCGGTGTTAATATATAAAACATACAAAGTTAAATGTATTAAATAAGCATAATAATGCTTTAAATTCATATTTTATGTATAAGTACATTTAAGAGGGCCAGGTTAACTCAGTCGTTAACGTACTCGCCTCTGGGCTGGTATTCTGGGGTTTGAATCACACCTGACCCTTGATATTATTCACGCGGGAGGTGAATCTGAGTACATCGTCCCCCAGAGATGACGTTAAGCCGTCGGTCCTGAGCCTGTATGATGTCAGATACTCTTTAAAGATCGAAATGCACTTGAGGTAGGCAAAATTAGGACTCCCAATTATAGAATCTGTAGAATCTATAAAAAAAGCCGGTAAACGGCTGACGTTATCTCCCTCTAGAGCAGTGGTTTTCAACCTGTGATCCGCGGATCACTGGTGATCCGTGACGTTTACCCAGGGGATCCGCAAGACCTACAGATTCACAATGTAAAATTAATGTATTATCAATGTGTACACGTCAATGTAAGTACAGTACACACTATCAATGCAATTAGTCACTTATCCAAGATAACTCGTCGTTCACATCTAAAACCAGCAACTTTCGGTAACGTTAGGGAAAAACTGCGAGCCAAAATTTAAATCGGGCAGTTCAGTTATGATGACTACCTACGCCATTTAATTGAAACATTTAATTTAGCCAATACTGACCTCTGATTGTTTGCTTCTTGATCTGGATCATTTTGGATTTTAATGCAAAAGAATTCCATCAATCTCGAATAAAGGTCTGCGCATTCTCCTACATTTTCTACATATACCAGTGTGAAATACGATTCCACCATGACAAACATTAAAAGTGAGAAAAGAAATAAACTATAGCACTTGAAGAAGAGATCGTGTATGTCTTTTTATACCAGGCAAACTTCCAGTTCTGTTCAAAAATTCACCAAGGAAATTTCACATTAATTTGTAATTCTCTGAATAAAAAAATTCAGATAGTCACTGTATTGTGTTATTTGTGTTTATAAAGCCGTTTATTCAATTAGAAAAACTTATATATATATATATAATGTAAGTGTGTATTTATTGTTACAGGGGGATCCGCAAGAATAAATAAGCTCCTCGCGATCCGCGCAATAGCAAAAAGGTTAAATAGCACTGCTTCTAGAGATAGGTTTAACACAAAAAAAGTACGACTATCAATAGAATATCTTTAATAAATCTATATATTGCACTCTTGAGCAAAACTTAATATCAGTTACAATTACATTATCATTGTGTATGTAGTACCTTTCCAAGCTATTTAAATGTGATGAATGAATCTTTCCTCAAGAAAGAGGACTTATGTTTGTTGAGAAATATCCAGTTTTTTTTTTACAATTCTAGTCTAATAGTTGATATTTATTATTTTCTAAAATTAGAAGCTACCAACTAAAAAAGATTTAAATTATATTGAATAGCTGGCTTTGATTTCGATTTGAGTATGTAAACTGGCAAATTACTAATATATTTTTTCTCAGTATACATTCATAGCAAACTTATAACAGAGTACAGGAGGCAGGAAAAGGATAACACTCACTCTGAAAAAATTCGTATATATATTATTTGACAAAGGGGAAGGAAAATGATCTTATTAAATACTACGAAGCCATAAAATTCCCAGTATAATAATTCTATAAAAACCAAAAATGTAAAAGATAATTTAAATTTGTAATCTTTCGTTTAAAGATTAATAAATGTAATTATCGTACATCTTTAATTATAAATCATCTTAAAACAACATTTTTTCTTAGCTGTTTATGATATTGTTCATCATAAAACAATTTTTAGAGAAAAAAAGGGTATTTTCCTGTTTTAAATTTGTAAATTTTACTTTAATATTCAATGTAGAAGGATGTAAAGTAAACGATGTAAGAAATCCACTGGCTATTCGAACAAAAGCCATGTTCTCTTGTAGGAGAATATTTCGTATCAAGAAATGTTCACTTTGGTTTTTCAAAAATGTTATTACTGCTGTAGTTATACAGCATAATTTCATATAATGGAATTATTTGCATCAGCTGTGTGATGTACAAAAATATGCTTATATATTGATATGTCCTTCAGTCACTATCTGTCCTACCTCGGGAATGAAAGACTAATAATCATATCCCATTTAGATGTTTACGTTATGCTTAAATGTGACGTTATGTGTTATATGCTCAAGAAATTTGATATTAAGTTACTTATAGTAAAGTTGAGTGTAGGCCACTTCAGATTTTAAGGAAAATGTAATCATTGTTTTATCCCAACCTGACAGATTCCTACAAATGGAACTTAGCAGATGTATTGTTAAAGTATTATTATTCCAAAGTATGTATTAGGTGATGAAGTACTCATTCTAACACTTCCTTATTCTATTAAACACCATTTTTGTGTTAATTTCATTATGATCCATCAAAGTTGTGACCAATATCATATTCACATGCTTTCAGATTAAAACAGAAATCAAATTTTTTATTACTTTTCTTATCTTCGTTACATGGCAACGTTACGTAGGCCTTTCAAAAATGAGTTATTAATTAAGGATAAGAAAGAATGTACATTAATTGGCTATAAATTGGTCTTCCTATAAGGCCCTCCGCAGCACATGTAAACTATTTGGCTAAAAGGGCTTGTCAAATCCTAGATCTCCCAAATTCCTACAGGACATGTCAAACAGTAATGCATGAATTATCAATGCAGAAATGGGAACTGGAATGGTCACCTCGACCAAAGGTGTCTTTACTAAAACATTCCTCTAACTATACATTCACGGAAAAAGTGCAATACAGAAACAAACCATATAATAAAAAAAGCACACTGTAGCCATGGTCGAACCAAAGGCTACCTCAATAGATTTCGAATCATTGATAACGACTGGTGTCCTAGTGACAATTTAATACCTCAGACGTGGAATCACATATTATTTAACTCGCCGAACCTCCATCAAGAGCAACACAGATTCATGAACTTCACAATATCTACGGGAAATTTCTGGCATCTAGACAAAAGTAAAATTGTGAAGAACAGTCAAATGTTTGATTATCTTAAAAAATTCATGAATCAAATAGATTTGAGAAACTTTTATTATGGTGGAACAATTAAAGAAATAAGATTTATAAATTATTATAATCCAAACTTTTGTAATAACTTTTCATGTATATTTAAAAATATTTAGTATTAAAATTATGTATTCCAACTATAACTAAAAATACGATATGCTGTAGCAAGTAGCGAAGAAATGTAGTGATTTTAAATCTAATTAAGGGGTCAGGTTAGCTAAGTGGTTAACGTACTCGCTTCTGAACTGGTAGCGCAGGGTTCGATGCCCACATGGCCCTCGATTTACCCACGCAGGAGGTGAATAAATCTAAGTAAATCGTCCCTCTGAGAGGACGTTAAACCTTCGGCCCCGAGACAGTGCGATATCAGGTACTCGTTTAAGATCCCTACTCTAAATACACTTGAGTTAGGCAAAATTTAGGAGTCTCAATGTAGAATCACAGATCAAACAAAAAGACCGTAAAGGTAAGACCCATTTAACCCGCTAGGTGATCGGGTTAAAAATACAAAATATAAATCTAATTAGTTATATTGCAGCATATAATATCTATATAAAGCATGCTGAATAAATGTTTCATTAAAAAAGAAATCTAAACTATAAGTGTAATTTTTGAGCGTAATATCAAATTAACCCATCAAACATGTGACCTGAAGGATGTTCACAAATCTTTATTTTCACAACTGCTATTAAGTGATATTAACTGCACATGTGATATTAACGATACTTAACTGATTATAAAACACTTTTAAAAGTTATATAAGTACTTACTTATAATAACAATATACAATATATTATCTTTATGATTTGTGGACTTCTGCCTATAAACAGGAATTGCCGAAAAATTAATTGTTACTGTTTGTTCTTTTCAAGAAAAAATCACACATCCTTAATTTGTTGTTTAGAACCTACACTACGAAATGTTTAAATACGAGTATTACCTACTTTTCACAATTAAAGTGACACCTATATTTCTGGAAAATGTTATCCATGAGATTCCACTTTGTTTATTAAACGTATGTTTTTGATGAATCCTAATTCAACATGTGTTTTTTTCATTTTCATTTATGTGAGTTTTCAGAAATATTCGTTGATTTTTTTTATATTCAAGTTTTAAAAAAGATATATGATTTAATAATTTATAGATTTGAATTTGATTTAGATTTACTAATAGTGAATTGTGAAAATGAAATTATATGAAAAATCAATGCTTGAAATGAAGTTTTATTCTAACAGAAAGTAAGAAAAATCAAACAACCAACATAAAATACTGTTGGTGACTCTCTGAAATTAAGTTGGTTTGTCTTATAAATTGATCATGGCGTCGTCAAGTGTTACTACTTGCATTCATGTAACTAATAACATCTTTATTAAAAAGAAAAAAAACCTTTTTTTAAACACTAACACAACATAAGTACTATTATTATTCGAATGTTGTAGATAAATATATCAAATAGATGGCAAAACTAGAAAAATTACCTGGAGTTTTGGAAAAAAGACGCGTATACTGCTACTCCTAAGAAAACCGAACCACAACTGATTGAAAATCATGTATCTGCTAATATAATTGGTTAATTCTTGATGATGAGATGTATACTCAACTATCATTGGCTATAGTAGTGTGATTCACGCATGCGCTTTGACCAGAACGCTATATCAACAAACTTCAAATATTATGATAATAGGAAATATTCTTTTATTAATTCTATAGAAATAGATAATCAAATTAACACAAATAAAGTCATATTTTTCTTAAATTTATCACAGAATCTGAAGTAGACTACGAGTACGAGTATATCCAGATTTAGAAACTGATAGTATTATTATTACTAGTTAATTATTTCTACCTTATAATTATTATTTCAGTACAATTATTATTATAAAAATATGAATTTTGTAATAAAGTTAATCAATGAAAATAAATGACTACATCAAATTTGATAAAATTACATTAACCCATAACAATGGTTCATCTACATTAAAAAAAATGAATATTTTAGTAGGTTTGGTCTCCAACCAAATGTAAAACATTTATACATCACAACAATCCCAACTTTTTCACGTTTTTTTGTTATCATTAGGGTTAACAAATCATTAAAACATAATTATTATTCTTAAAAACAGTTCTACAGTTTTAATGTGTTAACAATAAGTAAGAAATAAAATCGTAGCTTTAATGTGTGATTAGTTACACATTTCTGATAAAACTACTATTTATGTCATTACTTCTTCTAATTAATTAGTCATTTAAACTGCACAGTAGATTTTAATGACTGTTAATTGTGCTTTTTACTAATTTCTTAGCTTTGATAAAGCCAAATAAGTCATACTTAACGTGATACTAATATGAAGATGTATGTTTTTATGACCAAACTCAAGAATACTTAGCTTTTCTTTATTATTATTGGTTGAGAGTCAACTATAATTATAATTAAAACCATAAACATGTTTCAGCATCTAACCTGTACATTGTGAGTTATATATGGTGTTATGGTTCATTGGGATAGAGGAAAGTGAAACTAAAACTAAGCCCTCAGTTTTAGTTTTACATAAATTTACTTAATACAAAATGAATAATAAATTCAGAAACATTATGTTGTAATCATGTTTTAATTTAGAAATAAACAATTGAAATTAAAAACATCAAACAGTTTTAGAAAGTCTAATTTCAATTATAAATTAAAATAACCTACAGAACTTATAACAATTAGGTATTATTCATTGCAGTATAATTCAATCTTTGAACTGTGCATCAAATTTGTTGTTTAATTTCAATTATCTAAAAAATTATTCTCGATATTATTTATCGAGAAGATAAGATTTAGTAGTAAGAAAAAGTTGTTTATTTTGTACAGAAAGATATAGTTGTCTTAAAATAACCAGTAATAACATATTTGTTACTAATATGGGATTGTAATAACTT
Organism: Hermatobates lingyangjiaoensis; assembly: GCA_026182355.1. Lineage (NCBI taxonomy): Eukaryota > Metazoa > Arthropoda > Insecta > Hemiptera > Hermatobatidae > Hermatobates > Hermatobates lingyangjiaoensis. Next base: position 996,749 of record JAPFBL010000430.1, read on the forward strand.
TGGTGTGTTTTATTCATGTAGATATTTGTTTTACACGTTACATTCTTCACAAATATTATTATATATTCATAAAGTTAGGTTTGTAATGTGAATTTCTGTTATCCACTACCTCTAGATTATAAATCAGGCATTTATTTTCCAGTAAAAGCATCAATGTTAGTTGCTTTGCAATATTTTTAGCTCAATGTGAAACCTTAATAAATGTAAGGTTTATTTATTTAAAGAACTCTGCGTTAAACCTTGTCCATAAAGACAAATTGTGCTAAATAATATGATGTTTTCTTTTATATTTATGTAAAAACCTCTAAATCATAGCCATCCCTTTCCAATATAAGGAAGACAAAGTATTGTATTTATAGCCCAATTAATTAAAGAAGTCTACGTTAAAACCTTGTCCATAAAGACAAATTGTGCTAAATAATATGACATTTTCTTTTAACTATATTCTTATACAAACCTCTAAATCATAGTCACCTCTTTCCAATCTTAGGAAGACAATTAAAGTATTGTATTTATAGCCCAATTAAAAATAGTAAATCTTTAAGATTAAACATTGGCAATAAACGTTTTAATTATGAAAGCTGTGCCTTCAATTGAAATAAGGTGAAATATCCACATTTGCAAAGTCAATTTTAAACGACTTCATTAAAATCTTTATGTTTTCATTTCAGTTTTAGTTTTACATTTTAAGCAAAAGCTCAAATCAATATTCTAGTAATGTTACCTTGATTTTCTAAAAAAAAATATGATTATCTGTGTAATAGAAGATTTAAATCCTTACACTTATTATTCAAATAAATGTAATGACTTATTATTCTTCTTACACCTCATATAAGTCATTTAAACATTTCAAATCATTTCATTAACCCTCTAAACATCAATTCTATTTCAGTCGATTCAGTTAATACATTTCTTCCATGTCTTCCATGGCATGATGGATTTGTCTCATAAAATGCTTTAATAAATCTATATATTGCACTCTTGAGCAAAACTTAATATCAGTTACAATTACATTATCATTGTGTATGTAATACCTTTCCAAGCTATTTAAATGTGATGAATGAATCTTTCCTCAAGAAAGAGGACTTATGTTTGTTGAGAAATATCCAGTTTTTTTTTTTACAATTCTAGTCTAATAGTTCATATTTATTATTTTCTAAAATTAGAAGCTACCAACTAAAAAAGATTTAAATTATATTGAATAGCTGGCTTTGATTTCGATTTGAGTATGTAAACTGTCTAATTCCTAATATATTTTTTCTCAATATACATTCATAGCAAACTTATAACAGAGTACAGGAGGCAGGAAAATGATAACACTCACTCAGAAAAAATTCGTATATATGTTATTTGACAAAGAGGAAGGAAAATGATCTTATTAAATACTAAGAAGCCATAAAATTCCCATTATAATAATTCTATAAAAACCAAAAATGTAAAAGATAATTCAAATTTGTAATCTTTCGTTTAGAGATTAATAAATGTAATTATCGTACATCTTTAATTATAAATCATCTTAAAACAACATTTTTTCTTAGCTGTTTATGATGTTTTTCAGAGAAAATAAGGGTATTTTCTTGTTTTAAATTTGAATAATTTTACTTTAATTATTCAATGTAGAAGGATGTCAAGTAAACGATGTAAGAAATCCACTGGCTATTTGAACAAAAGCCATGTTCTCTTGTAGGAGAATATTTCTTATCAAGAAATGTTCACTTTGGTTTTTCAAAAATATTATTACTGCTGTAGTTATACTAATGAAATTATTTGCATCAGCTCTGTGATGTACAAAAATATGCTTATATATTGATATGTCCTTCAATCACTATCTGTACCACCTCAGGAATGAAAGACTAATAATCATATCCCATTTAGATGTTTACGTTATGCTTAAATGAGACGTTATGTGTTATATACTCAAGAAATTTGATATTAAGTTACTTATAGTAAAGTTGAGTGTAGGCCACTCCAGATTTTTTTTTATGCTTACAATCTATATTGTTTTAGGTTTGGCTTTGTTTCTGTTTCTTCATCTGTCGGCGTTTTCATCTAGCAAAGTAGGAATAGCTATAACACTCCTTACAGCCACTGCAGACCAAGTATTCATAGCTCATCTGGTATCTTTTATTAACTTCCAAATCTTCGAAGCTTTGAAGATGGAATTAACTTTCCAATCTGAGGTGAACACCATTTCCATTTGTATAAATCCTATACTTTAAAACTTATTTTTCCTACATCAATTCATATTTTTTAATAACCTCTCCACCCTTTCTAAACAACTAATAATATAGTGAAAAATTTTATAACTTTTATAAATTGTTTGTTCTAAAATTTGCGTTTAATGGTATTAAATAATAAAACTAAATGTTTTTTTTTTTAAATATCACTGATAATAAAGAAATTGTGGTTATTTTCACTTAAACTACGAGTAGAGCATTTATATTATTTTCAAAGATAAAATGATCATTAAATAATTTTACTTCCACTTCACCATGATGATTCCTGGTCTGAAAATGCAAAAATAGTCCTCAGTAAATATGGTTTAATTTTAATAAAATTGACATAAAACGTTTTATAACTAAAAAGGTAATAAAAAAAATCCATATAACTCAGCTAGTTATTAATTTGGCAGTAAATGATATTAAATTCTGCTTGATTTAAATACTTCATAATGTAATACTTATATCGTAATGGTCTTGTGACACCTTGTCTATTTTCCCTCTCTCTCGCTATCTCTAACTGTCTCTGTCTCCTCTTTCTCTCTAGCTATATATTTCTAGAATATAGTTTTATATATATTCTATATACATATATACTTTTTTGCTATTTCTCCTCTCGTTCTTTCAGGGGCAGTACGCAGTGGTTCTACGAGTTACTCTGGAGGCTGGTTGCTGTTTGCTTCTCAACGACAGTACTTTGCACTTCTCTCTGATAACGATGGATATCAAAATATCGAAGTGAGTTCTGTAGTGACTTTCTCTTGTCTATTTCTCTGAGGCCTTTCAATTTATGTCATCAGACAGCAAACAAAGTAAGAATTAAGATTATGTTCTTACCTTTTATGTTATCTTCTTAGTTCTTACTTTGTTTGCTCTCTGATGACATAAATTGAAAGGCCTCAGAGTATTTTTTTCTATTGTATTATTTTTTTTCTTGTGGCTGAATTTCATTGATTGCATCACGTGTTTATTTATTGTGATTTTTCTGCGCATATATTATATATATATATATATATATATATATAATTAAAGTTACAGCTAGAGAACACAAGAAAAAGGACGAACACTCACGAATCTCGATTATTTCGGCGTCTTGCCGTCTTCAGGAGAGTAGAAAGAAAGAAAATAAAATAAAAGGAGAAAGAATGAAGGAACGGAGACGTAAATGCGTCCACTGGCCGATGTAAACTATACTGAGTTTACATCGGCCAGTGGACGCATTTACGTCTCCGTTCCTTCATTCTTTCTCTTTTATTTTATTTTCTTTCTTTCTACTCTCCTGAAGACGGCAAGACGCCGAAATAATCGAGATTCGTGAGTGTTCGTCCTTTTTCTTGTGTTCTCTAGCTGTAACTTTAATTATTTGTCCGTTTGGACCGTCTGATTTCAATTTCAATTCAAAGTATATATATATATATATATATATAATATATACAAGTATGAACGTATAAGCCACAAGGAAAAGTAAAAAACACAGAAAATATGCTCTAAGGCCTTTCAATTATATGTCATCAGAGAGCAACTAGATATTGATAAGAACAGAGGTTACAGGTTTGTTACAATAACAAATATGGGGAGACAAAACAAAACGCATGTTAAAATATAAAAACATATAAAATGCAAGCTAAAAAAAGATAAAATAATAACAAAGAGAAACAAAACATACAATTTAACAAAATTGTATATATATATATATATATATATATTATATATAATATATATATATATAATAATATATATTATAGTTCACACAGGAAAGAGAAAACACAAATAAAGACACACACAAAAGACTCACAACGATATTTTGACAGTCGTCGTCATCGGGTAGAAGTAGTCCCTTTGAGTAGCTGAAGCTAACTCAATATATATATAGTACTGTCAAAAAAGTAGTAACACATAAAAAGAACGAGACACTTACTTTCGATCTTTTGAACCACAGTTCGTCGTCAGCAAGAGACTAGAGTGGACGAAGAAGAGGAACATTCGTTCCAGATGGATGTTAGATAGTTGAGTCATTTTCTGTCTGGTTTGCACAGTTTCTTTATTATATATATTATGATCAAGAAAAAGGTCCACAAAGGATAACAAACTTTTCAAATTAAACCATAGATACACAGCATATAGACCACGAGTCTTACAGTCTCTAATTTTCAGGTTATTCAAAGGCACTTGCGAAGGTACGGTTCGAGACCGTCTTGAACTGTTGCTTCGCAAGTGCGCTTAGTGTCTCTTGTCTTCTTATGACGATTAAACCGAAAATTAGAAACTGTAAGTCTGTTTTTCTATTTACTGTGTACTTATAGTTTACTTTGAAACGTGTTATATAAACAGTGATCAAATTATAATATGAAGTGGGAAAAATTGAAGTGGGTTTAATTATTGATTGTTACTTCACGTGTTTATGTGAAATATTGTTATATATATAACATGGGTTGGGTTGGGTTGGTTGGGTCTCCAACCGTCTCTGAACCAGTGCGCTTGGTTTCCCTCTCTTATCTCTCCTGAAGACAGTTCAAACCGAAAATTAGAGATTGTAAGTGTGTTCTTTTGATTTCTCTATGTTTCTCTGTCTATATTGAACTATATTTGTCCGTTTTGGATCGTATTTCCAACGAAAAAGTGTTATATATATATATATATATATATATATATACAATAAAATAAAAAACGAAGGAAACACACAGAAAGACACAGACATAACTCACATCGATATTTCGACAATCGTCGTCATCAGGAGGTGCGAAGAGCGAAGAGTCCCGCAGGAAGACAGGGCGGTACTGAACTCGGAAACCGCAGCCAGTTACCCCACCACTTACCACCAAGCGGGGGAAGGGAGGAAGGAAAATGAAGAGCCAAATTATAGACGTAAGAGGAACGAGTAAAAATTATAACTATAAAAAATTATAAAAAAGTAGATAAATCAAATTAAAATTAATAAAAATAATAAATAAAAAGTAAAATAAAAATAATAAATAAATAAATAAAAAAATAATAAATAAATAAATAAATCATAAATAAATTATCGGTTGAGGTTGAGTCCGGGGGAAGAGCGAGCATCAAGTAAGCATATGTATGCCTACTTGTACACCTGTACAAGTACATGTACACCTGTTTCTTTTAATTGTGTTATATATATATATATATATATATATATATATATATATATATATATATCTTGTATAAAGGTATAAATATATAAAACACAAATTTTTATTAAATCATTAGTAGTGCAATACGTAATTGTATGGTATTTACTCATTCTGAGGTAAAATGGATAAACAAACAAAAGTCTCCACACAAATGAAGTTTTATTCAAGAACAGCAACGCTTTTCGAACACTTTGTGTTCATCATCGTATTGCAGTGTCTTCCTGATGATGAACACGAAGTGTTCGAAAAGATTTGTTGTTCTTGAATAAAACTTCATTTGTGTGGAGAAATTTTTATTAACATTCGATCAGTTTTTTTACTTTAAAATCAAACTTTCAAACCAAATCCTTGTTTTAACTTATGTTTCAACAAACTATCATATTAAACACTTTTGAAAATACTATAAAAGTATATATATAAAAATCAAATCACAATCAACAAATATACAAATATCAAAAAAGGCAAATTTACTATGTATACCATATTTTAATTAAAGAGATTAAACTAAAAATGTGAAAAAACTTTAAAATTATTAAATAATTTAAAAATAAATGATATATTATTCGTTAGTTATTTATTGTAATGAAGTTTGGGAAGACAAATTTTAACACCAACCTTCAGTATTCACAATACGCTACACTAAGCAACGATAATTACCAAGAAGTCCATTTTTTTTTTAAACAATATAAATATTTTCTAACAGTTACAGAAAACCATAACTTAATTAACTTAAAACACGTTATTAAGATAATACTATTTATATTAGCAGCTTTATTTCAATTGTTATCAGACGACTAATTCTTTTTATTATACAGCTCTTTCAACGTTTTTCTTCTTCTTAAGAAACCCACTTGAAGACACACGACGTGTTAAACCGTTGGTTGATTATAGCAGCGACTCGCAAGATAAGACGAATTTTGATGAAAATATTAAGTTTTTCTTATTTTTTTTTTTTGCTTTCCACAATTATTCTTTTAGTAAAGATCTAAATTACACTCATAAACAATAGTATGTGAAGTTTTTATTTGTAATCCAAATCTTTTTTTTTTTTTTTTTTTTTGACATAATTTCATTGAATTACAAATGTTTTGCATCAGATGTAGCATTTAGAATAGAGAAATTTTTTACTTTACAAAATGCTCTGTATAGTAATAGTGAAAAAAATAGATTTCAAGATTATATAAACGATTGACATGTTTAGAGGTCTTCATTAATACTATGTACTGTCAATACAGTGCCTTTTAACTTATTTTTTCTTATGGTTTGTACATGTTGGTATAACTGCTCTTTTCGAAAACGGGTTGTTTCTCCAGAATACAGCCTTAAAGTTCATTGCATATATGTAAGGTTTCTTTTATATAACAGAATGTATTTTTTTTAAAAAATTTTCTCATTCAAAAAGTTTTCACTTTCAACACCAAGCATTACTGCAATTCTCATTTGAAGAACTTTTTAGTTGGTTACGACAAACCTTAGAAAAAGAAAATTTAAAAAAAATTTCACCTCGCACTTTCATATCATTTATTCAACTGGATTCTTATTGTCTTAAACACCAAATAAGTATCGTTTAATTAAATTTTATTCGCAGTTATTTTTATGTAATACCACATTTATATTCTTTTGCTATTTATCTCTAAAAAACACATAAGCTGCTGAATTAGTTTAGTCTTTTATCATGTTTCAATTTCAAATCAGCTTTCTGTTCATAGGATAAGATGTGTGGTAGTAGATTTCCTCCATTTTTGGCAGACTTCATATACTACTGACATTTAAATAAAAATGTCAAAATATTGACATTTTCATAACAAGAAATGAAAGTATGTCATCTTTTTCTGTTTTATATTTAAATTTAATACCATTTCCTTATCAATTAAACATATTTAAAACATTTATTAAATAATTAATAAATATTTAAAAATGTAAATATTTCTCTTTTTTCATTAATTAAAGCAACTTTTCGATATAAAATTTCATGTCTGGTTTATAATTTCAGAAGCTCAGTAATTGATGTCTCTTCTGCTATAAACAGTAGTATGGGAAGCTTCCATTTGTAATCAAAATCTTTTTTTTTTTTTTTTTTTTGACATAATTTCCTTGAATTACAGATGTTTTGCATCACATGTGGCATTTAGAATAGACTTTTTTTTTACTTTAAAGTGGTTTTTTTGCACTAAAAATTAATTTTTACTTTAAAATTTAATAACAAAACTGGTAAAAACAAGTTAATTTCAAACAATATGAGTAAGTAGAAGGGAATACTGGATGGTGAATGCATGAAAAAACTAGATTTCAAGATTATAACAGATTGACATGTTTAGAGGTACCCAGCATTTTTTTTTTTATAATTTCAATGTCTTTGTGTGTGAGTGGGTGTGAATTCAAAAATTTGGAAACACTCTAAACGCCACACCGTTTGATGGATCAAATTGATATTCAATAGTACAGAGTTTTTCAAACTTTTTTCGACTCGGAAACCTTTTTGGTTCCAGTAACTTTCCCGGGAACCCCAGATTGTAATGATTTCATACAAACATAATATAAATATTATCATATGTATTTTTAAATAGTATGTATGTTTAAAAACAATTAAAAAAGTAATATTACTACAATGTATATTTTTTGAATACAAATTCAAAGCTAAAATATTTTAATTTTCATATTTTCTACAAGTGCATAACACATAAAACAGAATTACTAGCTATTTTAACTCAGAGTTTGTTTTGTAATAATTTTTGGCTTCATAGTTGAGAGTTTGATTCTCAAGTTAGCCTCAGCATTAAGTCTACTTCGGTATTTGGTTTCTATGGCAGTTTAAAGGGAAAATCCAGTTTCACATAAGTAGGTAGTGGGAAATGGCAGCAATTTGTGAAGTGCTACTTTTACAATAGCAGGAAATTCAGGAATCAGATAGTTCCAAAAACTGACTAGTGATTCATCCTAAATATGAATAAACTTTTGACCACTTCTACTTATGGGTATATGTAGATATAAACATTATTCGGTTTCATAATTCACAAGAAATATAGAATAAATCCATACCCACAAAAAAAAACTTTAGAAAAATTTTTTCACAGAACCCCAGACAGTCCGTTAAGGAACCCACCTTGGGAAACTTTGCTACAGAATAATTAGCTATGGTATTAATACAAAAAACATCTTAAACACAACAATACATTTTATGATGCTCTCTATGGTAAAGGATTGATACCTACCATTATTGTTTGAATTAATTTACATGTTGTACCTTTCAATATACCTAATTTATCGAATATATTATATATATATATATATATATATAGTTATAAAACTATAATATAACTATAATTCGATTTGGAAAACTATAATCATGCATGCTTAAAAACACAATTATTTTTGAGAAACACTGAAGTGTAGTAAAAGTAATTTTTTATTCTTTATGGCAATATAGAATTTGTAATATTTCTACTATTTGAGGGACACTTTCCAGAAAATTCTATAAACTTAAAATTTAGGTTAAACCAAAAACCAGATATTGTCATGCTACGAATATTTCATGATCTTAAAATAGTAGATGAGTATATATGTTAAAAATGATAAAAGTTCAATTTATAGTAACATGAGTTGTTATAGGTGAACAACCATTTTCATGAGGAAGACACCTCTCAAAAAGAGAAAACAACAGAATTAGTTCTAAAAATTGTGGTTAACAAAATAGAAAAATCTTTAAATTTAAATGAATAACACTAGACTTCGTGGATATAGATAAAGTCATTGTTAGCATATCCCTGCAATCAATTACATTACAAGGAATACATACATTTATTAATCCAGCAAGTTCAGAATAAATGAATTCAATACAATGAAAAATCAATGTAAGTATAGGATTTTAAAGGTGGCATCAAGTAATCACAAATGATCACCTTAATTCGAAGCTTTCTGATTTCAAAAAAAGCCTTTCTAGTCTAGTATACTGACAAGTTAAAAATGAATAACAAAACTGGTAAAAACGAGTTAATTTCACACAATATGGGTAAGTGGAAGGGAATACTGGAGAAATTGTGTTATGTTTTGAAAAGATTGGAGCAACTGATGAATAGATGGAAAAGAAAGCAGATAAAAGGTGTGGACAACAGCTGCCTTTAATTTAATTTAAAAAAAAAAACTCATACCACCTAAACTTACATTTATAAGATAATTCTTTTACCTCCCAAAAGAAGATTTATAAAGATGCGGGGAAATACTTAACAGTAATTTATCTTCTCAACTTCTACTAATTGAAGATGCAATTAACATAATATAAATAATCCACACTCTGTCTCAACGAGGTAGAAATTTGATCTCATTTCTATCTAAATTAGGGCTAATCCTATTGAAAAGGATAAACATTTTTGGAAAACTATTGCTATAATTAGGTTAGGTTAGGTTACAGTGGCCGTCCCGAGAGAGAACACACATAGGCTGCAAGCCGGCACCTTGTGATACCACATAAAGGAATTGGGGTTATTCTCCCCCATCCCTGGTCCACTCGAACCACCTCGAGAGAACAATAAATCTAGACAGATCCCTGATACCAGTGGATGCTAAGTTCTCAAGATTGTCAAAGAAATATTCTCCTAGTGCTTCTTTCCTTCTTTCCTTAAAGTGAAAAATTGTCTCTTCCTCTTCCTCATGCTGACATGCCCTGCAAAAATCCCTCGCCTCCAATCCTAATCTGGTGGCGTGTCAACCTACGAGCCAGTGTCCCGTGGAAACAGCGATCACATTGGCTACATCTCTTCTATTCTTAGAAAAAGATCCTTAGTTCCTCTAGAATTACAAGAAAGGCACAACTGCTTTGAAATAAGACACGTGTCCTCCTCAGACCACCTATGTTTGATGCGTTCATCAATTCTTTGTCTGATCCAAAGCTTACATATTGCTATAACTATTATAAGCAAAAGATAATTCTCCAATTACAATTTTGAAGTTTAATAAAGAAATTAAAAATCAAAAGTGATTTTGAATCTATAATGGGCATATAGTTTCAAAATCTCATGGATAGCACTAAACGCCTGCCCCAATAGTGCAAGAGCTGCAAGTGCTCCAGTCTCATGACTCTCAGGCTCTCAGTTTAATAACTAGTTACTAAAATTACCAAACAGTAATGGTGTATGATCGTTAATTGTTTTTCTTATTATGGAGCTGAAATGTACTACACATGACCATTATGCTTTTGAAAAAGTGACCTGAAAATTCTGTTCCGGAAAAAATTAACGAGATTTCTTTATCTACCGCTCTTGCAGGTTAATAATATTAATATTAATAATAACCTATTAGTTTGTCATACACAAGCCATTTTAAATTTTGTATAACTGAAAAAATTGTTTTAATTACAATAAAATAATTATAATAAATGAAATCATTATATTGATTATTTATAAACTTTGTAACACTTCACCCATATTTATGATAAAACTTCATCACAATAGCCACATTATTATAAAATAAAAATTCAATTGATTGAAAACAAGTTTGATATTATGTTTACATATAGTAAAATTTAATATGGTTAACTCCAATTTTCTTTATATGTATTATCATATCACTCAAATATTTGTTACATATTTTGAGAGGTCATAATGTGGGCTACACATGAATGATTTAATCAGAGTCAACATATTGCTTATATAATTTGACCAGGTATTCTGGAGTTATTACATTGTACAATTTCATTAATGGCACTTAATAAAGACCTATTCGTTTTTACATTTTTTTAAACTCATCAAAAATGTTATTTACTTTAATAAACAAATTTTAAGATAGATTTTTCTTAAAATTGCAAAAGTTAAGTTTAGTTTGGTAAAAGTTAAGTCTTCTAATTAGGTTTTAATTTAGTTTTTTATATAATTTTTACATTATTACTCCGTTTCCTTATTTATTACCTTTAAATAAAACTGTCTCCTTATATTCTTTTAATTTTATTTTAAAACAATATTTCAGACAATTAGATATTTTGCCAAATTAACTTAAAATTATCACTATGTTGCAATTTTCCATATTAACGTGGTCAAACATTTTATCCAACTCTTCTATTACATTAAATTTTGAAATTATCTTCTTTATAACCTGATTTGTGAGCCAAAGGCAATCACAAATCAGCAACTGAAACCCAACAACCAATCAGTGCACCTTATAAATATATACTATCTATATACTGAACCCCGTATTCGTCAGTAACATGCTGACGAAGTAATATCATCTTCAAGGCTACAAAAACAAAGAAAGGCTATAATAATATTTTAAAAAACAATATAAAATTTCAATACAAACCACAATGCAAACATTAGATCTTTAAAAATACGTGTTAACATCACGAAATGAGTATACAGCGTTTCCTTTCCTATTCTATAATACTATGTTGAAGGACAATTCGAGTGAATATATCTTCACGGAACACTTGGGAAAATTAATCAGGTACTATATATATATATATATATATATCCTTTTTCGTTGGAAATACGATTCAAAACGGACAAATGTAGTTCAATATAGACAAAGAAACATAGAGAAATCAAAAGAACACACTTACAGCATCTAATTTTCGGTTTGAACCGTCTTCAGGAGAGATAAGAGAGGGAAACCAAGCGCACTGGTTCAGAGACGGTTGGAGAGACGGTCTCTATGATTTCTCTATGTTTCTTTATATATATATATACAACTATTTTATATGTTTTTCACAAATACCACACACGCAATCGCACAGTTAATAGTATGGTAGTAAACCACTAACACAATTAAAGAATCAAAAACTAAAATGATATAAAAGAAACATTCATGAATCTGTTTTTAAATCTGTATTGATGAATCACAGATATTGTTAGAATAAGAAAACAATTATAAACTTCATTAACTGTGCAATCTGTTATAGGGTATGTTATTTAAAGTTCAAGATCAATTTAAGCCACTTTTATATTATTCCCATGTTATCACTCAATAGTATCAGATATTTTATTCATCTTTAATTAATTCGCTCTGATGTTCCTAAAGCTTATAAATGCATATATTCTTTAGATGTAACCTGAAGAGGAATATCAAGTGTTTGACACGCGTTGATTAGTTTTTTATAATAAACTTTTTTGTGTGGAGATTTAATACTTTCCCGAATTATAAACTTTGTCATCTCCTCATTTTGGAAAATCTTATACACATAAATAGGGCTCAAATAAGTCGAATCTCAGTCAGTTTTCCAGTTTTAAATAATACTTTCAAATACTGACATTTCAGTTTTTATTTGGAAACATTTTTCATAATTATTAGAACAAAAAATTAATTGAATATGAAAAAGTATGAAGTGATAAATTTCTGTACGACTAACGATGTTAACATTGCCAAACCTTCCATTGAACTGAAACACTAATCAGCAAAAACACTTTTCATAACTTAAGTCTAAAGACAAATAACAGTTTATTCAGAACTAGCATTGTTAGTCCTACATGAGTCTAACTGTTCATAGTCTTTAATAGTGAATAAATCTTCTTTTCTCTAAGAAACATTTTAAATGAAAACCAAAACATCAGCATTTCAGGGTTTGGGTTGAACTTACAAAATTATCCAAAACCGATATCTTTCACTACTATTCTATCAATATCAGATCGTTGATATATACTTGAATTCTTTATGGTATATATATATAACAGTTTCTCTGTATATTTTCTCCCATATTCATATAAGGAACTAACAATAAATATCTAAAATGGAATTAACGCATAAAATACCATGAGAAATTTCAAAATAAAACTACGGTCTATTGACTCAGCAACTGTCGTATTCAGAGTTACTTATGTATATATATATTTCGTTGAATAACTGACCGTATTTTACTGATGTAATTTTCTTCACCAGTTTTTCGAGGTTTTTGAATACCTTCTTCTTGAAGAAGATTCACCTTGAAAAACCGGTGAAGAAAATTACATCAGTAAAATACTGTCAGTTATTCAACAAAATATATTTGAATGAAGGACTGCTCCCAAATTTTACAAATATATATATATATACAGAATTAAAATTTTTCAGGACTCGGTCAGTTCTTCAGGTTCATATTAAACTCTCATTGCCAACAAAAAAAAAATATATTCTCTAATGTAATATTTAGTTTTTCTGTTTCAAAATTTTATACTTCTGCCTATGAAAAAGGTTTTAAATAATAACCGAAACGTTGGCATTGAGACTTTAATTTGAACCTGAATAACTGACCGAGTCCTGATAAACTTTAATTTTGTTTCTATCACGGCCAATACTTCTATCAATATATATATTACGTATAGAGCGTGAGTGAGTACGTAGAGGATGTATATGCAATTACATTTTGATAATATATTCTTTAACTCTGTAACTGAATCAATAAGTGGGAGAAAATGTTATGGTACTGCTAAAAATCATAAAATATATAAAAAAAATAAAAATAAATTATATATATAAAAAAATTAAAAAATGATATTGTTTAAAACAGAAACATATCTACTAGTGACAATTAGTCAGTTGCTATATATGTTGTTAAAAAAATATTTCTTTTGACGACATTCCTGGTTAAAGTTGAGTATTGTATAGCACTTACTTGGAAAATGATGGCAGGTTTGTAGTTTAGTCAGACTAAAAATTGCCGGACAAGAAGTGTGGTTGGGAATTTATTGGTTACGTAAGAGGTGATGAAGGCGAGCGGAAGAGTTGACGTCTGAGAGCGGACTGAATGTTGAGCGGAAGACAGGGCTTGCGCTGTCCAGGCTGACACTCGCGACTAGCAGCTCAAGTCTGAGTCATGCCCGTCATTAAACCATAATCAATATGGTCTATCCGACGAGGACCTACAAGTCGCCATCAAACACCTATCAACATTGCCACCTGCTTTAGCCAGCCTGGGGTACATCGCGACTTGATGGTCAAAACACCAGCACTGCTGTGCCAGGAGACAATACGGACAAAATATATATCTATAGCCGACATCGCAAAACAGTTGAAAAGATTTATTACTTTATACAATGGTGCCATGAAAGTTTAAATATTGAAGAGTTTTCGGACGAGCACACACATACACACTTGCATTACAATCTTTCTCTTTCTTCTCTTTGAGTTTTTTTTTCCAACATATATTTTTTAAATGAATAACTTCAAAAAACCGATTAACAGCAAGTACCACACTCTATTATATATTTTCTTAACTGTTAATTTAGAATTTTTAAAAAGGCCAACCAAGTAATTTGAAATCTGCCAGAGCTACACAAAGAACACCGATTGCAAAAGAAACGCAACATTTGACATGACAGTCAGGGAACATTTGAGAAAGCTACTTTAGAAGCTGAAGATTGAGAGAAAAAAATGTTTTAATGGTAAAAGTAAACAAAGACATTCATGGACAAATTTCAAAACAGTTATATTCAATAAGGTGTAAACTTTGTAGACAATACTGGGGTAAATACCACACAATTACAGTTTGTACAACTAATAAGTTTTGTAGAAAATATTTTTGGTTGCACCAGTTTTTTTTTTTATTTTATAGGATACTCCATAGAATATATTACATTAAATGACATTACATATATGTCATTACATACATTATATGACATTACATTACATTTAACATTAAAATACATATATAAAAGTTTTTTAAAGTCTATAAAGTCTACGAATTTTTTAAAGTTTTGAAAGAGTACACTGTTTTGTACTGTGGTGCTATTAGCTGGAGGCCAGTCATATCCAGTTGTTATTGTCAATGCCATAAAACTTTCTCGCTCCTGGTTTAGAATCCGGCAGCCGAACAGTATATGGTTCTAAGTCTGTGGTGATACACCATCACAAGAAGACTTATAATTGTAAATGATATTTAACCTATTGAGGTAAGATTTAGTTCCAGCATGACCTCAAAGAGCTTACGTTATCTTGTATGAAAGATCTATGTTGCACTTTTTCCTTTCTTTAATTGTAGGAAAGAACGACTTATTAAGCAATCCTTTCAGCAAGGATGATCATTCTTGTTCCCATTGCACAGAGCGATTACCTCCTTATCTTTTGTGGTGAGTTGCTTGAATAAATATATAAATGAAAAAGGCAACACATAAAAGAAACGAGAACACTTACTGCATCAATATTTCGAACCAAAGTTTGTCATCAGAAAGAGAGTAAAAGGGAAGAAGAAGAGGTACGAGTGTTCAAGAGTGTGGGTGGAAGGCAACTGAGAGTTCTAAGTAATAGTTTTAATTCCAAGGCGATCGTAGCGCTGTAGGCTGATCCACCGTAAACGACACCATTCCACCGTTATCAAACACTAGTACCGTACAAAAGACAATAAAGATAAAAAAGGGGACAGAAAGAAAAAAATTGTATTCTTAAAAAAAAATTAACCATTAAGGTTGAGGCCAGGTGAGGAGAGGGCATTACGTAGCCAAATGTGAGCCTCTTCAGAAGCTCTCAAAGTTAATCTTTTTTCATCAGTGGCTATTACTTTGAGTATTTGTGCTTTAAATCAGTCATTGAAGATTTAATTGGTTAATTGAAGATTATTGGCATGCCGTAAAACCTGCAACAGGCAGGTTACTGCGTCGCCTGACGGAATCTCTGTGTCCACTTTTGCGTATCCTAAGCATGTTGGAGGAAAGACCAACATAGAATGCACCTCACTGTATACATTTCAAGCGGTAGACGCAGTTCGTGCCAGTGCAAGAAGAGTTGGGAGGGAGTTGAAAACTATTACTGGGGTTGGAGAAGAAAGATTCAGGATTGATGATGGGGCAGGTGAGGCAGCGGAGTTGACCTCCTCCGTCTTAATTCCAACCCTACTTCTGAGTTCCACACCGACCTAATTAACCTAATTAACAGTTCCACCTCCACAGAGGGACATACTTTCTGAAAAAGCCACTCTACTTGTCCCGAAGAACCCTCGCTGTCCTGTGTTTTACCTTCCGCCCAAAATCCACAATCCATGTTGACAAACTTAGAAAGAAGTTCATTGAATGTGGCTATTCTTCTAGATTTGTCGTCAGACGCCTGATACCTTCTACAACCAACTACCAACCCCAGCCTAAAACCTCACCTCTTTCATTTAAACATGTATTGTTAAACAACACCAAATATTTGGTTTGTATCTGTTTTCTACATAACTTCTCCAATTTCTGAAATCCCTTCCTCGTCTCTTCGTTAAAACTGTAAAGCTTATCATCTATATTACTAGTCAACATGTTTCAAATGTATCACACTCATCATCAAAACAATAATGAGCATAGTAGTGGGTTAGTGAGTTTATATATATATATATATATATATATATATATATATATATATATATAAGATGGAGTTGTACAGGAATCCTAAAGTTGTTTTCCAGCAGACCGACCCGGATTAACCAGGTAGAAGGTGATTTCAACCACCCTACCTTAATCCCCAAAATGTTCCTTCATTCAAGAGCGATAACTAAATCAACATTCCTGTACAACTCCTCCTTGTATACATAAGCTTACTAACCTACGGCTATACTCATTATTGCCCTGATCATGAATGTGGTACATTCGAAACATGTCGACTAGTAATATAGGTAATAAGCTTTACAGTTTTACAGTTAAAAAATAGTTGTGAGTAACTTTTGGAGCTATTTTGAATAATATATGTCATAAAGATGAATTATTACCAAAATGTACATATACATATATATATATAAACATTGTGTAGTAGTTCTATCATATTATGGTTGAATATTATTAAGAGGATATTATTAAGATAAGATTATAAGGTAAGGATAAGAGGAGATTATTAAGAAGTTTTATAGTTAGTTTATTAATTATTTTGTATCTCACCTAAGAAAATATGTAAAATTCAATTTATTTTGGGTAAATACGCACCCTTCTTATGGAACAGTTCAACTTAATGATCTTCACGTTGCATTTTTTTATAAAATACAAATTTAATACTATCTTCTAATTTTTGGGTAGTTTACACTATCTTGATGATCTCCTGTCTTGATTTTATAATCATCTTGATTTTATAAATCTATCTTGATTTTATAATCCTGCCTTTATTACTTATGTGAAATATCACCTTCATGGTATCGAAAAATTTAGTTTATAACATAGTTCAATAACATTCTTGAAGAACACTATTCAGAAAAATTCAGTTTAAATCATTACAGAAATATTTATTTTCATTTGTATATACAATAAAGGAGTTTGTAAATTTCAATTAACAGAAACTGCATATTTTCCAGAAATAAACTTTATTTAAAACATTTTCTTTTTAATACGAAATAAATAATAGCCCCTATAATCTTTTAATAACATTATTAATATCTCCTCTCAATCTGGTAGAACTTTCAAAGAATGTGTATATTTATATATTAGTATAGTACAAAAATATATCAGAAGTATGTTAAGCTCTCAAATGCCAATCTCTTAGATTTTATTTAAAACTTTTATTTTCTAGACTTAGAAAGCAGACAAAATCAGAAACCATCCATTAATTAACAAATATTTATAGAAGCAAAAATAAATCATTAAATCAAGTAAAATGATAGAAGTATAAGTACTTTAGTAATATCATAAAACTTACTAGAGAAAAATATTTTTGAAATACGAAAAATCTATGAACTGGGAGACAAAGAACGTACCTTCTAGTCGTACCTTCTAGTAGTATTTTCTTTCTAGTATTACCTTCTAGTCGTACCTTCTAGTAGTATTTTCTAATATTACCTTCTAGTCGTACCTTCTAGTAGACTGATGATTTGACCCCAGTCAAGGAGCATAAAACAAATTCAATTTAGCTCTAAATATATCCCGAGATTATTGTCATCAATACTACCATTTTAGACATAATATAAATATTTCATATATAAACTCATGTATATATATATAATATATATATATATATATATATATATATGATCAAACCACAATAAGAAATGGGAAAACAAGACTAAGATCTTTCAACCGTAACAAGCATTTATCAACCGTAACCTATTAACGCATTTATTTTATTAATACAAGTAATAACATAAATATTCACTTCTCCCGTTGAGACTGTTAAAAATTGTACTCTGTCCGTCATTCTTAGGTTTTATATTACTTTCCACATAAAAGTTTAAATAACTTTTCAAATCAGTATAACTTTTTCAAAGGAGAAATGTTTTTTTTTTTTATGAAATCTCAGTATCTTTTATGTAAAGAGGTATTGAAAAAGTTTTTCATTTTGTACCAGAAACTTCATCACTTCTTCCAACCTCCAAAGCAATAGGAAACTTTTTTAACATATAAAGAAATCATTATATTGCCATAATTACTTTTTTTACATTATTTACCTGTATGAAAGAAAATATTATTATTTTCGTGTGTATGTGCGTTTGTGTGTGTGTGTGTGTGTGTGTGTGTGTGTGTGTGTGTGTGTGTGTGTGTGTGTGTGTGTGTGTGTGTTGTGTGTGTGTGTGTGTGTGTGTGTGTGTGTGTGTGTGTGTGTGTGTGTGTGTGTATGTGTGTACTTGTAAACGTAGTTTCATTAATAAAATATTTAAAATCTTCTCTTATTTATATATCATGATGGTAAACGAAATTATGATATAAAAAGCAATAGAAGTTATGCTGTTAATATTAAGTTGTTTGGTATCTCAAATGAATGATATTTCTCCTGTTGTAGGACTCCATTTGCCCCTAAATAACCAAAAAAAAAGAACCTTTTAACTATATTGTAATTTGAATGTTATGTTCAAGCATATCCTTGAAAACATTGCTTTAGTAACCTAACAACCTTACACAAAGGTGTTTAAAAATAAATATGTTGAAAAATTATCAACGAATACACCACTTTGGGAATTCTAAGAGAATAATAAATCAGGTCGACCAGTAAAGGACTTTGTTAGAATGTCATTGATCAATTATTTATCTTTCATTCTGACATGAATAAATAAGAATTAGGTAATAAATTAGAAAAGTCTTATTTATTTTTAAAATGCTGACCTCGTTTGCTTGAAAGACAATCTATTAATGTATTTAAAACATATACATTATATTGTTATTACGCTTTTATTCTATTTAAGAGATAATCAAACATAAAATACTTTGACTTGACAGAATAATAAATAAAAATAAGACTTGTAGGACGAGGTATTGTAGAATCTTCAACCCCACTCTTTGGTTTGTGTGAAAAAAAAAACCACTCAAATTGATCAATTGCAAAGAATTTTTTCCTTTCCTTTACCAACTTCATCAGATGTTGGCAATATTTTTCTTAGGATCTGTAATGATCTAATTCAGAGGTGCTCGCACATTCTCTGTATGAGAATACAGAGAATACTACGTATAAAATGAACAAGTCACAATGATCTACCAATAAAATAAACAAGTCACAATGATCTACCAATGTATGTATTTAGGAATATATTAAATATTCTTACTATTTATGATAATGTATGTATTATTTCAACGGGAAAAAAACCTTCTTTTGATATTTTATATGAAAATGGTCGTACAGTTTGATTGATAAAGTTCATCATTGCTCCAATGAATGACCATGCTCCAGTCACGTCATTCATTTGAAAAAGCTTTGCACCTGCTCTCAAGTCATTCTTATGGTGTAACATGTGAAAAAAAGCATCTTCCTCAACTTTATTAAAATTTTTTATTCCTTAACAAAAAGAAAAGAAAATTATTTTGCAATCTGCATTTTGAATAAAAACGTGATTGTCTCAATCGACTATCTTTAGCTGGCATTCATTCTAGTAGATCCAATCATTCTCCCGAGAGGAATTGCTGAAAAGAAGAAAAATAGTATAGATTTCAAACTCATCATTTTATCTCAAAGATAAGGGGCTAACTTAGCTCAGTAGTTAACGTACTCGCCTCTGAACTGATAAGACTGAGGTTCGATCCCCACTTGACCCTCGATTTATTCATGTGGGAGGTGAATAAATCTGAGCACGTCGTCCCTCGGAGAAGGACGTTTAAATGTCGGTCCCGAGCCTGTACGATGTCAAGTACTCGTTAAAGATGTCTACTCTAAATACACTTGAGTTAGGCAAACTTTAGGACTCCCACTGTAGAATCAATCTTCATTGTGTGGTATCACAAAGGGCCAATGCTCGGCATACGTGTGTTCCCTTGTGGGACTACCACTGCAACCACCTTAAACTACCTTTAAGATAACACCCTTTCCATCAACCTCAGATGACAAACCCTAGCCGTTCTGACCATTCTTCAGCAAGATTCATCGCTGATCAGCTTCATTCCATTCCATGTACCATCTGACTAGTTTATATATTTTTTTTAATACCTTGTTCATATCTATTTCTTTTTTTATTCGTATAAGGGATTGTCTTGTAGTTGTAGTTACTACACTTAGAAATTAGATTTTGCAGCTTTTTTGGCAAGTCGCACCTTAGCAAATTTGACTTGACTGTTCTGATATTTATAAAAGTGCGCAATAAAGTGACGTAACAACAAGTGAGTATAAGTGTTTCAATTCTTTTTACGTTTTATAAAAGACTCCTTCCTCGGTCCGAGCTACTGGCTCATGGACTGAATTTCGAAATACACTGAAACAAAGCATTTGATGCTTCCTCTGTCTAATACTATATTTATGTTGTTTGATACGGGTTTAGAGCCCCTTACCTGTTGGATAGAGGTAACTTTGATTTCAGTCTTTACCAGGAATCGTATAAACACATCCTTCATTATTATTCATCAAATGCTTTACTAAGCAAGTCTTAATGTTTCCACAATTCTTGAAAGGCCCACTAATTCTAAGCTGTTTTAACACATGTTGAATGCCAACAAGTGAACGTCTAAATTGAAGAATGATTTAAAGCGTTGAATCACACTATTACCCTGCAAAATAATTTAATTTCTTTGAAAATATTTTTTAAATAAGAATATACTATTAAATGATCATCGAGAATATAATAATGATATCTAGTACTTTAAAAAATCTACTTCATTCTCGTCTATGATTTTCTTCTTTAAAGAGAACTTTAATACTTGAACTTTGCGAAAGAAAAAAAAAAATAAAATTTCACTTTCACCTGATGACATTCATCACGCAATAGAGCAAACAAACTTAATCAACACCTTAGCAAGGTATGGCTGCAAAAACAAACACTCAAAAAATATAGAAACATTGCTTTCTAAACAAGGGCGTTTATAAATTCAAAACGATAGGCTAGACGACTATGTCAGGAGAACTCACTACCTAATAGACAAACTAACTTTAACCGCATAACTCATTAGCTAACAATAGATCTTTGAAACTACCAAGCCCCAAAATTCCGACAATACACGAAAAAACAGGCCACTAAAAATAGTCGCTCTGGAAGACAACAAAAAAATTCTTTTCTACAATAAAGTATCTCCCCCTTTTCGACAATCACCCGGATTTGACCTCAATATTTCTTCATTTCTTAAGCAACTACTAAAAAAATCTTTAATCCTTTTAACTTTTATTTATGATTCAGTTTTATGCATTACTTAGTTTCTAATTAACTGGAAAATAAACATTATTCGTACGGTACAAAAATCGAGCAAACTTTTCTATCAATCTACTTCCTATTGACTTGTCAGTCCTATAAGAATTCTAGGAAAAGTACTGAGACAGTAATCCTAAAAAATTCCTGTCTGTAATATATCTTTGGAATAACTACTCTAACCAGGTTGGTTTTTGAGGCCAACACCAAACTATATAGCAATGACATTATGTTTTGGTCGTCCGTTTTGTCAGAGCTAGCGTAAGATTGCTGACTATTTGAGGTTGTCTGGTCTAAAACTCAACTCTGTCTTCCAACATTTGCAAAAATTTATATTTTTATTATCAAAGCTACAAGGAAATATATAATTTATGATTACTAACTAAAAACAAAATTGAAATAACTATCTAACCTCCTCAGATCATGGCCTGAGTTAGTTAAAACCAACTGTTTTAACCCCTACACTTGGAGTAAGGTATGTTTGATTATTATCATTTTTTCTGTTGTAATTCAATATTTTTTGGTTACTGGTCATAAATTATGTATTTTCTTGTAGCTTTGATAATGATAATATAAATTGTTGAAACGCGGAAGGCAGAGTTCAGTTTTTGACCAGACAAGCTTGAAAGAGTGCAGCAAAAATATCTAGTTCAACAAATATTTTGTTTTGTTAGCTTCATTGGAAATATTAATTTTCTTGTGATAAAATTGATGTTAGGATACTTAGTAAGAAGCTAAAGCTCACCAATTACCTAGTGACCCAGAGGTCTCAAAGCTATATATAGGCCTACTAGAAAATCCAATTGTCTTTCAATCAGCTAGTCATGAGGGCTTTCTATTCTGGCTTCATCAAGAGGCAAGAACCAAACCTAGCCCTATTGAAAACTCCTCCCTTCATTCTTTCAAAGCAGAATCAAATCCTATTAGGCAATCAGTATTCTTTTGAAAAAACATACCACACATATAGTAAAATCGTCTGTAATTTTTTATTCATTCCTATACGTTTTTCTTGGGTTTTAAATCATATATTACTGATGAAAAGTCAATTGAATATAAATGGATCTCAAAGGTCAATAGAATTGACTGTTTTTGTTGTTGCAACTCTATTTTAATATTTCACAGGCTAGAAAATGACTACAAAGAAAAGAGAAACTCATAGAATCACGCAACAAAGATACATTACGGAACGACAAGTGTAGTCTGCATTCCGTCTGCATTGCTCACTAATTATAACACACAAAAAATATTTATGTATTTATAAATTTATAATATTTAATCATAAGTAACATAAATAAAATCCAGCATAATATAGAATATCTCCTAATATTGGAAAATATATATCCTACACTTCATTAAAACATAAATCCTTTGTAATCAATAGCCAATTAAAATAACCATTTTTTTATTTTAATCCCTTCAATGTCCATACAATTTATGATATAAATAATAATTATTTTTATAAAGTTATGAGACGGCATTATTCATTTTTTATCTCAAAAATATGAAAAAATGTGGAGTGACCACTCTATATTGCTTTATGTACAACTAACTGATGTTTTGTTTTATTTAATGTCACCATAATATATTTTAATGAATACTTGTCATCTGTTTATATGTCGATAAAATCATGTTATTAGTTATAAGGAACGTGAAACCATCAATCTAACATATTGTTAAAATTATTAAACTCAGGGTCTGAAACTCATCAAATTCGTACACTCCACGGCCATTGCTGTCATATTGTGCTTTCCATTGTTGTACTTCAGATTTTACGTATTTTAATGACCTTCATAAATGTACATAGAGAAGTACCCCTTCTATGGTTTTTTTCTATAGTTTTTGGTATGATTTAATAAAAACCTAAGTTGAGTTAACTCAAAGCAACATGTGAATTATACTTGTTCCTTTTAATGTGAAAATCAAACTAAAATTGTTTAAGCGGTCCAAGGGTGAAAAAATTACTGATATTTTGTTTAGAAATTAATAAGTTTTATAACCAAAACTTTAAATAAAGCTAAAGAAATTTACATGGAGACAAGATGTATAAACAATTCATACGAATTGAAAAATTAATATCTGCAGTCTCTGAGATAAATGTCCTAATGTGTACAATATGCAAGCTTTAACTTTCATAAACGAGCATAGACACGGACATTAACTTGAATAGATACTGTTCAATCATACATATGTTATATATTGTTAAAATCAAAGAATTACAATATCTGTGACGAAAGATGGGGTTTTTTTGAAATATTTCATCATTTCTTGCAGTAGTTCAAAGGAATGTAATTAAGAAGCAGAATATAACTATACCGCGCACTTCGGCACAGGCGACTAATTCTTACCAACTGACATTCGGAGATTTTCTTTTGACCTAGCCAAAGTCTAAGTACAAAAGTCAATTCTGGATACAAATACATCAAAGAAAACGCTAAATATCGATATATTTTGATTATTTCTAACTGAGTTTGACCAATTATTAGCTCATTCTAATTTGAAATATCCAAATAAAGCGTTTATTAAATCAAAATTAAACCAATTTATTTAAAAATTGAAAAACTAATAATTTAATTAAAAATGTATGGTTTCAACATATTAAATTATAACATACAGTAAATGAGTTTTCAAATTAAATATGTAAATTGTTTGCAAAAGTTAAATTATTTTTTGAATGAATAATATGATAAATTTTTAAAAACTGAGAATGAATTAAGATTCATAGTTAGTTATAAAACACTGGTAATGATTAAAACAAATAGGAAAATCAATTTCAAACAAAGGGATTATTTTTATAATTTTATTTGCTTAGATAATAGAGCGTCTCCAATCGTGACTATAACAGGGTAATGTTCCATTTTAAATCGACTCTACTTTGATACAACAGTCTGACATTTCTCTCACTCCATCATCTTTTTGCATAATCTCCTGATTGCAAACTACCTTTCAAATATCAATCGATCTAAAGCATAGGTGTCAAACATACGGCCCGTGGGCCGGATCCGGCCGACCTGGGAGGTTCGATCCGGCCCGGGGGATAAATCTGCATTGTTCTAAAAAAAAAGAAGAATCAGTTTACTCTAATTCCCTTAAAAACCTGCAGTTCTTATACAATCCATCAGTGTTTTAGTATGCGCTGTATTATCCACTTTTCCTTTGTTCTCGCACCTTAACCAGGGAAATATCTGTGTCAAAATAGATAATAGTGGATACAGAGTGTTGGATTTTAATAAAAATTTGGATAATTGACTTATTTTCTTTTGCACTAATTATTAGTATTAGTGACTGATACAAAGAAAAAGGTAGACTTATTATCAGTTCTATGTAATTTTGTAATTAGCTTGCTGGCACGGCCCGCTTGAGATCAAACTAAGCTGTATTCGGCCTCCAGACCAAAATGAATTTGACACTCCTGTTCTAAAGATATGGTTCTGTTCTTTGTTCTAAGGGCATAATTTCAAATGTAGTGTAATCTACCCAAAAAAGAAGAAATACATAAAGAAGAAATACCCAATAAAATTAAACAATTCAGGTCCAACAGTAAGAAATTGAATTATAATTCAATATTAATTTAAAAAATAATAATAAAAAAATTATAAATTTAACAAATCATTAAATTATATAATTTTAAACAACAATCTGGTCAGAGTTTATGTCCAAAGATACTCTTACATTTCCAAGATCACCCCCGGGTCTAATTTGCTTAAGTAACCCTTGAATTAAGAATTCATCTAATTTAAATAGCCCCTAACTTATATTGATTAATTTTTCCAAATGATACTTACTTAGGGCACTTTCTATTAAGTTTCTTTCAACATCAGACGAGAGAATATCAATTTCTTGGAATCTTCCCATTTAATGTAATGATTGTTTAAATTAATATGTTGAAACAAATCACTTGACTCTTCTTGACTTCTAATAGAATATTTATGTTGCTTCACTCTAGTAAGTAAACATTTGCTTACTAGATCTCTCTCACATCGTCCTCTCTACTAGTTTATTCCTGATGACGAACAACAGTTCGAAATATTGAGAATTTTGTAAGTGTGCTTTTTGTTCTTTTTCTTGTTTTTTTTGTGTGGTTTGTGTAATTAAAAGTTCAATACTTGAAAAGTCTGAGCTTTTAGGAAATCATTTTTCTGCGTTAAAAAAGGTAACAAACAAAGGCAGTGAGCACATTGCTGAATCTTTCAAAAGATGCAAAACAGTTTTGGAAACACTGATCGAGTAATATAATGATAGATTCATAGATTCTACAATATAACTATTACATAAGAGTTTGCTTATCCATACGTGGTGGCCTTTTGGGGAAGTTGACGGTGCTAAAATGGCCTTTACTCCAAGAAAGGTTCTCAAGCCCTGGGCTAGACGGTAACCTAATAACTTGATTAAGAGTTTGAAACATAATTTATTTTTGCGGAGAAGTTGCACGACACCATAAACATTTGCTTCAGAATGTCTCTAGCAAGAATGGGATATGTATTACCTAAAAGCTTATGACCCAGGCTACTGTTCATCACTTCACTAAGATCGGATTTTGGTGGTCCACCAAGTTGAACCAAAACAAATATTTCTACGTGACAGTACGAATGGTTCGAGCTCTTGTTGCAAAAGAGATAATCTACCTAGGTTATACATTCTCAACTTATATAAATTGCCACTAAGACAAAGTTATAGTATTCTTC
Organism: Hermatobates lingyangjiaoensis; assembly: GCA_026182355.1. NCBI lineage: Eukaryota > Metazoa > Arthropoda > Insecta > Hemiptera > Hermatobatidae > Hermatobates > Hermatobates lingyangjiaoensis. Next base: position 1,023,240 of record JAPFBL010000430.1, read on the forward strand.
CATCTTTAGCTAGTAACATGTTTTAATTTGTACCTTACTAGTACATAAGAGGCTAGTGTAGTCTAGTGGTAACGTTCTCATCTCTAGACTGGTAGATCTGGGGTTCAATTCTCATACTGTCCTTTGTTTTATTCACGCAGAAGGTGAATAAATCTGAGTGCGTCATCACTCGAAGCTAAATAAACCCTTGTTCCCGAGCCTGTACCATATCAGATACACGTTAAAGGTTTCTACTCTAAATATACTTGCATTCGGCAAAGTTGATTTACTCCCAATGCAGAATTTCCATTTCTGTGGTATCATTAGGGCGAATGTTCTACCTATTGTGTTCTCTTATGAGACTGCCTGTGCAACCTAACCTATTAGTACACATCAAATTTTTTTGACCTTCAATGGTAATATCTTTGTTCTAACAGATTTATTTACATATACTGGATCCTTATTCAGCTACACTTTTAGTGAGAAACCCAGTTATGTTTGCTAGCATGACCATACCTGTTAGAGGCTTTGTCCTACAGTGCCAGTATTCTCTTAGATTCATAATCCTTCTAGAACTAGTGAAGAGCAAATAAAGGCTCTATACACTTTAGGTAAGGAAGGAGGCAGTACATATATATTTTGAGGGCACAATGTTTATTCCCTTTGATGCTTTAACGACAAGTTTATTTTCACAAAAGGTCAGCCGTTTCGAAGACCTGCAATCACTTCTTGATACAAACCAATATATTTCAGCTTAGTTTTCCATTTATGAAACCTGGATACTTGAAATATAATCTCTTATTCATTATTATCAACACAAATGATTAATTTATTCAGTAATTTAAATATTATTTTATTATTATTTAGTAATTTTAGCTTGTATGACATCAGAAACTCGTTAAATATCCCTACTCTAATTAAACGTGAGTTAGGTAAAATATTAGGACTCCCAATGTACGAGTAAAATGTTTATTGTATGGTATCACAAAGGGCCAATGTTCAGCCTATGTGTGCTCTCTTGTAGGGATGCCACTGTAATATATGAACTCTAAGCTCATATGAGCAGAAATATGAGCAAAAACAAATTCAATTCATTACAATCACAATTCAATATATCGAGATGGTGAAAAACAATTTAGAATAATGCAAATAACAACTTATTTTTATTTAAATATTTAATAAGTTTTTTCTGTTAAATCACTTTTATCTACTACTAGCAAACGTATCCATCTTTGACGGAATCAAAAATTCGATTATATGGTATTCCAAAATATCATTAGAAATTATAGAACAGTAGAAAATATCATTATTAGTACAGTGTCTCTGTTTACATCACATTAGCTGTCTGTCCTTCAGGTTCATCAAAGAACAAAGAGTTGGAACCTCTGACTCTTCAGCAAGTAAACTGCGGTTGAAGTTGACCATAAGGGAGAAATTTGGTTTCGCTCACTTCAATTCCTGCGGTAGATAGAGTTTCCCCTTGCGACTTAGTTACCGTCATTTCAAAACAAACGCTGACAGGACATTGCAATCGTTTCAATGGAAACGGATAGTGGCTCGGAATCTATGGTATGCGTGGTATACATACAGAATTCCCAGTACCACAGCCAGTCATGTTGTCCGCCTCTATGGCTTACCTGTGCGAGAACGAACTCAGAGTCATGTCCCGTTGCAAATTTTTTGGGCACTCTAGTTTCGTAAAATGCAATTTGTTACTGATACTAAATAGCAGCATGATTGGTGCTCCAACTTTAAGTTTTTATTCATGAGCAGGCAGCAATCACGGAATCAAGAAATTCAGTTGGATGAAGAACTGCTTCCTCAACACTAATCACTCTCTTTCCTTGACTTGTAAGTGCTTTCCTCGGATTGATATAGCGTAAGAACTTGTTTGTTGACTTGTCCTGCCTGTTCATAGTAAGAGTTGAGAATTGCTCGTTCACAAAGTTTTTTATTCTGAATAAATAATACATCTTGAACTCTGGGTAGTGTCAAATAAACACCTTGTCAATAAGCTCAAATACGCAATGTATTTATATAAAAAAATGCAATTAAAATCATCTAACAATACCTACTTCCTACACCTGTATATTTTCAAAATAAACATTTCTGTGAAGTCAGCAAAATACAGCTTAAAAGTTCATAACTTCGCTTCTTCATAAATTTTCAGTCCATTCAGAGCCTTTTTTTTTAAGTTAGACATACACAAATCTAGTGTCAAAGATCCAGCTTGATATGTCTTTTGGTGACTGAGTTTACTTGTGACAAAATTTTGTGGACAAACCGATAGACAGAAAATTTTTTTAAGGGTGGATTCGGTTTCTCTAATGTTTGAAACTAAAGAAAACTTGAAATGAGTCAGTCTGAGCAATGTACAGAGAAAATCTTTCTTTTATTTATATAGATGAGTACAGCCATAATGTTTTTTTGTTCATATTTAATCATTATTGTATAGTCTTTTAAAAAACTTATATTCTCAACACCCACAATAATTAACTCCGCCTCCTGTGTTTCCTCATTGGTCAATTGGGAATTGACCATTTTGGTTTTATTGGAATCCATCTTAATTATGTTGGAATCTATTTTAGTTATATTGTCGTCATATTGAGCAATTACTGGACGACCCGTGACCCATTGTGTCACTCAGTGTTACAGGAGAATCTGCATTTTCCTGCAACCTAGTGACTCATGGAGAAACTAAAGAATAAATTGTTTTCAATGGTTATGCTAGAATGCGTACTAGGGTTTTTATTATAATTACTATTTGTGGGTGACTATAGCACTGAGTCTTAAAAAAAAAACTATTGTACTTCCCCTCTTTTGTACTAAAGTACCCCAGCAGTTAGCTTCAACGCCTCCAAGAAGCATAGCACGTTTGCTGGTTCCAGCGGTAAAAGTTTTTCTATGGTTTTGTTGAGTGTCCCGAAGTACCTACCTCTGTACAGCAAAGTCAGTCAGCAGGTGCAGCGGTGTTAAACTCAGTTAATAAGGTGTATGTACTACAGTTAAAAATGTAGTTTAAATATGCCTTAAAATTAATGTACTCATTCAGTAAATGATTACTGTAAACAACTATCTCAAGAGGAATATTTTTATTTACTTTATTTACTTGTAAATAATATCAAGTAAATAATAACTTACTTGATACTTTCTTTCTGATTATAAGGTTTAGTTGGAGAAAGTTAGCATGGAGAGCTGGTTAACATTTATTTATGCAAGAGTCTAGTTTTTGTATTCAGCTGCCTAATTCTTAGAATTGATGATAATATTTTTTTCTTTCATTTTAAACCTTAGTTATTGAGATTTGTAAGAAACCAATAATTTCTAAATTGACATACCTGTAAGTACCTATCCTTTGCAGCACTATTGGCTAAATGTTATGTTATCAATATCATGTTATCTTCTTTTTTTATTTTTTATTTATCCTCCAAGTAAAATAAAGATATATAGTATTCCATTCTTGTTGTATCAAACTAAAATTTAGATATCTAGTTTTCAACGAAACTAGTCATTTTCAAATTACCCTGAGTCCAATCAAATAAGTTTCACAGACTGTTCTAAGTGTATGCATGTCTGTGTGCGTGTGTGTATGTGCAAACAAATCAGAATCTTTCAAAAACAAAAAGACTTATTATAACCAAACATAGCAATGAATTTACAATTAGTCCTTTAACTGAACAATAAGCTTGACACTGATTATTCACTTTCATAGGAGATACTTTATCAAAAAAACATTCATGCATTTCATCATTACCACAGAGGCTAGTATTATTAATATTAAACATTCAGTTTATTGTTTATTAGTAGAAATATGTTGATATGATTTAAATTAAAACCGTTACAGTGTTGGTTTTTGAGTTAACATTTAATATTTGTTGTCTATGTACCAGGTAAAAGTTGTTTTTAGTATTCAAAGTTTAGTAGCTCTTCTAGACTAGGAATGGAAATTGTTTAAATGTTTCTAACAATGTAAATAGATAATAAACAAAAGGCAGTAAAATAATAGCAATAAATATTAAATTTGCTTTTTAATAAGATGATTCAATCTTCATATATTCTACATAGTTATTAATAGTTAATATGATTCTTTATATATGAATTTTACTTGTGACTGACAGATAAATATCGAAATGCATACAAAATATAGCATGTATTTTTATATAATTTGATAATGTTGTTTATCATATAACAGCACCATCTGTTTCTTATAAAACTTCTGCAAGCCATTCAGAGATAAACCCCCAAAACAATATATGAACTATAACTGGAAAAAATGATAATAATGATATATGATAATAATGAGAATAATGATAATAATAGGAATTTAACAAATTCCTATTCATTTGAATTTTGCGTTGGCATACAATTCACAAGTGATAAACATGTAGATTAGTATTTAAAAAATTAATAATGTAATTTTTTTTACTTTATATTTTATTCCAGAACCAAAACAATTCTGAAAATATATGAACTATCCAACTTGGGAATATATGTCTCTTTCATGTGTGCATGACGGTATAATATTCAATTTCTTGCAACAATATGAAATACTTTCTGCTAGTTCAACGGATCGTACTAACTTAGATATAAGTAGATACGAAAAAACTAAATACATATCGTTCATTATATCTTGAAGAGTTATATATAGATTACTTCAGATATTGTTTACATCTAAATCCCTAAAAGTTATAACCTGTAAAAATTAGACAACATAAAATATTCAGTTTCAAATATTTTAAAAGCAAATAATTAAGAGAACAATTAGAAGCAATATACTATTAAAAATTTAATTCTTTGCAACTTTTTTTCGAACATATTTCTTCTCAATATCATTTCTTAGAATATCATTTAATCTCTCAAAAATATAGAAAAAAATAAAATTAGCAATTTCCATTCGTTCAATTATGACATTTGTTGTCACTGATGCAAATGTTCTTATTAAACAGATTAATACTCACTTTGAAATCTGATTATGTTTCATGTATTTGCATTTTACATTTTATTCGTGAATTTAATCAACCTAAGTAAATTCTTAGTAATTGTTTCTAATATCCACACTTAAAACCTTTCACTATTAGTTCTGTTTAGGAGCAGAAAGTTTGGGTCAATTGATACATTTTGTTGTATAACCATATATTGATGTATGCATCAATTAAACCTGTTAAATAAACAGACTAATAAAGTAAACCTGTTATTTATTAGTATGATTATAATAATTTTCATTTGATTATTTAATTTTAACAAATTTCTATTCATTTGAATTTTGCATTGGCATACAATTCACAAGTGATAAACATGTAGATCAGTATTTAAAAAATTAATAATGTAATTTTTTTTTACTTTATATTTTATTCTAGAATGTTCCTTTGTGTATTACATGCTTCATGTACACAGTAATTGTACACAATTGTGTACATGTACACAATTATTGTGTAAACGTCAAATTGTACACAATACTTCTTTCATTTACACTACAAAATACTTATTTTAACTTATTTTACATTGATTCATAATTCTAAAGTATAATTTTTTTTTTCTTATATGTCTATACTGTACAAAAATGTTACAAATTCTTTATAATATCGTTCTTGAATTAATGAGGAAGGCCTAACGGACCACTCCTCTCCACAAAACAAGACCTTACGTATGATAGCCAGTCTTTGTGGTTCCCTCAAACAGCACTCATACACCAAGTGTCTAGTAGATTGGGTGTCTCAACATCACATGCACATGATAGACTAAGAGCTATTTTCACCCTGCTCAGGTATTCTTTAAATGGCCCATGTCCAGTCATGTATTAAGATATTTTATAATTTAGTATTTTATAATAGTGTAATTATTATTATAATTATTGCTTTAGCTATCAAAGTCGGTTATGGCTGCTAGTATCATTATATTTTATAATTTAGTATTTTATAATAGTGTAATTATTATTATAATTATTGCTTTAGCTATCAAAGTCGGTTATGGCTGCTAGTATCATTATATTTTATTTAGAAATGTTTATAAGGGTTGAGCATAACTTGTGTTAGTCAATTACAATATATTTAAATATATGTATCGTAAGAATGAAAGTTGTGGGACTTCTCATAGTATTTTTTTTTACTTTGGATTACAATAACAAATAACAACAAAATAACAAATTAAATAACTTTGGATATGCTAACAAGTAATAGTGTTCTAGGGTACAATAAAAGGAAAATACAAGTTATTCAACCAATATTCAGCAGTTGTACTGAATATTATTCAGTATTAAGTTGTATTATATTAATATAATATGTTAATAATATTATATTATATTATTATATATAATATAATAATAGTATAATACAATTTAATACTGAATAACATTCAGTACAACTACTGAATAATATTATATAATATTACAATAATGTGATATAATTAAAAGCAGTTCAAACAACCTCCATTATTTTCTTTGTTTTGTAATAAAAAATAAATGGAAAGAGTAAATAAATGTAAGGGATTACATTCTGATTATGTTTCATTTATCTGCATTTTACATTTTATTCGTGAATTTAATAAATCTAAGTGAATTGGTAGTAATTGTTTCTAATAACCACAAAAACTGAAATTAGATAAAAAATAGAAAAAGAGAAAGAAAATAGTTATTACTGAATAAATTATTTAATATTAATATAATATAATAATTAATTATTATTATATTAATATTATATTATTAAGTTGACCAGTTAATTATTGAAATTATGTTTTCTTTCATTTATGATCTTTCCTCAGCAGATCTCTTGTCAACATCTCTTCACTCTTTAGGGAGGGTCAGTGAAGTATAATTATCATAGGTAAAATGTTTTCTTTTGGGTAGCGGTTGACAAAACTATCCATATAGACCAGAGATCACTTACTGAACAAAATAAATATACACAATTATAGATGATATCATCGGCTTTATATGTATTATATTTTATAAAAAGGTTTCACATAAACACATGAAATAACAATCAATTGTCAAACGACAATAAGATATGGGAAAACAAGACTAAGAAGGTTGACAGCTACCGGATAGTTTTTTACTCTTTCTTACTGTACTCCTTTGTTTCGCCAAACATCCCTTTCTGGACATTAGTCCTTTCCTAAACTTTCACCCTTTTAAAATACCACTCTTCCCTCCCACTCTTCTTAACCCCTCACCAAATGTTTTCTGCATCTAGTGTATCAGTTGGGTTTTTGACTCTGACGAAGACCGCTTGTTGAAAGATCTTAGACTTGTTTTCCCATTTCTTATTGTGGTTTGACCATATATTATATTGTAAAATTACCTCATAACCCCCCCCCCCCTCCAAAAAAAAAGAAATTTTTATCGCTCTCAATGGACTCACATGAATCTCGTCAAAATTTATGTCGAGAATTGAATCAAGGTGAATGTATTCACTTAATAATTCAATTAAGATGTTCAATTATCAATTAGAATCTTTAAATGCTCATTATTTTAATTTAAATATCCAAAACTTCACATATTTGAGACTAAATAATAACTAAAACAAAATCACTATCTGATACAAGGATAGAACTCTCCATAGGGAATCCAAGTATAACATATTTGTTTCAAACTGCTAATCTGTCACACGTGTAAGTTAACAACAACGACAAACAGAAACTAACCTCATGAATATCTCAGCAGATTTACAATTTTTCCGGATAATGAACAGAAATCTTGCATTTTTTTTGAATGACATAACTATCTAGAACAGGATTTCTTTTTATTGAAAAATACAAAAACTGAAATTAGAAAACAGATAGAAAAATAGAAAGAAAATAATTATTACTGACTAAATTCTAGTTCTGCTGCAATAATAAATCAGGATATTTCAAATTTATTCCCTCATATAAATTTACTTTTTCCATTTATTTTTTATTAAAAAAAAAGAAAATAATAGTGGTTGTGTGTACTGTTCTTAATTATATCACAATTATGTTTTTTTATTTTTTTTAATGCATGGATAAATTAAAAAATAAATTATTAATTTTGAACTATTTATTTTCATTATGAAATGGTTTAATCTATTCACACTTCAAATGAGTATATAATTAATTTGATTCCTTGAAAAAATAGCAGTTCATTCGTGCTCTTAGGAGTTTGTGCTAGCAAGCACTGTTTTTCATTCCTTTTACCATGGCCACTTCATGTGTCCATCACAAAAATGTTTACTGTTTTAAATATACATATCAGATAAGCAATAAAAAAACATCTCAGTCTCTTTTATCAAAAGTCTTGAAAAAAAAAGACCGATTATAGATATAATATGTTATTACTACACATATATCCATATCAATGATCAAACCACAATAAGAAAATGGGAAAACAAGACTAAGCTCTTTCAACCGTAACAAGCTGTCTTCGTCAGAGTCAAAAACCCAACTGACATATATACATATGCACTCACATACACTTCAAAGTCTGAACCATTATAATAAATTATAAAAATGGGACTAAGATCTTTCAACCAAAACAGCTAGTCTTTGTCAGAGTCACACTCGAACTAAAAACATGAGAAAGGGATATTCATGACTTGAGAGGAAAACCAAAACAGTTGTGTTCTCTTTTCATGTCATCAAACTTTCTTTCTGATAGCGACAAACTTCCAAATATTGATCTGAGTCTGTCAGTAGTTTTCTTTGTGTTATTATTGTGCTTCAATTAATTTTCCTTATGCACTGTTTTCATTTTTCATTTTTGGGAAACATTTATACCAATATACCTACATACATATTTGTAGATATATAAAAAGCTTTCACATAAACACGTGAAATAACAATCAATGATCAAACCACAATAAGAAATGGGAAAACAAGACTAAGATCTTTCAACCGTAACAAGCGGTCTTCGTCAGAGTCAAAAACCCAACTCATGAGTTGGGTTTTTGACTCTGACGAAGACCGCTTGTTACGGTTGAAAGATCTTAGTCCTGTTTTCCCATTTCTTATTGTGGTTTGATTATTGTAGATATATATACATAATATTAGAAATTATGTTTAGTACCCTCAGTTTAAGTTTATTAAACTCTTATATGATATATTTTTAAAATTAAATTGTGATATAGTTAAATTGCTTGATAAGATATATTATATTATCTAGGTTAGTGATAAAAATGTAATCTGTAAGAGAGCACATTGTTCGTATTCCATACCCTCTAACTACAATAGCTCTGTAATAAACCAGCAGTCATCCATACTAGTCTCACATAGATGAAAAAAAGGTATTAATAATTAACTTATTTGTTCACTCAATCAAATATTGTTGAATATTAAAGTAACAAAAAATAGTACAAACTGACCAGTAAGAATACCTACATAACTACAAGGTGATTGTAAAAATATAAAATCACCAACACTGATCTTACAGTTTTACATTTTAGAAAATTTCGAGATTAAGTTGCAGCGAAACAAATTTCATAGAAATGTAAAATAAATTTGAAACAGAGAATATAATTTATAATCTACTGTCTCAGATTATATGTAAGTCGTTTATTTTAAATTTTTTTTTCTGATTACTTTATTATTGATTTGTTGTATCTTTCATTGCTTATAACTTTTACAGCTATGAATTTAGAGATGATTTGAAAAGTTCTCTATAGAGTTCATAGGTGCATAAATAACAATAAGTAATTTGTTCATTAGTTTATTGCACTCAGAGAGTAGGGTCCGTTAAAGTTGTAGAAAATGCTGCAAGAATGCGAAGTATTGAAAAAAATATTATTCTTGTGATGGCATTAGAAAAGCACTATAACATACGTAAATGAAAAGTTCATTTCTAAGAAGAACTTTAAATATATATTTCAAATAAATGTCTACTATTCTTTCCATTTTACAGATATATCAGAACACTTATTAAAATATTATAATTAAATTTTATGACTGGTTCATAATATTGTTATGGGAGGGAAAGTGGTAGGTATAAAATCATTGATGGGAGTTTGATAAACAGCAAACTGACACCAAAACTTTGTCACATCAAGGTGACATCAAGGTAACATATATCAAGGTAAATCTAGATATGCATGACTGACATTCAGTAAAGTGAAAAAGACAATTTGACATTTTTCTTAAACCATTTGATTTTATTATAATCATTTAAATGAAATTGTCTTGAGTTTTGCACTAGATCAATCTTTAGAACTGTTCTAAATTTCTAAACACAATATGAAAAATCATTTAATTAATTAAAAAAATAATTAAAAATCTAAAAAATGATTTCAAGTTGTTTTCTTAAATTTAATCATGAGAGTTTAATAATACAAAACCATTAATTACGTTATAATTTATTCATCTGTACATTGGAAAAGCCCATCCCAGATATTCACTCCAGATAATTATTACATGAAATCATAAAATTCATAACTAATGAATTTTATACAGTAAAATGTGTCAATAGAAATATCATAAGTCATACAATTTAATTATAATATTTTTATAAGTGTTCTGGTATATCTGTAAAAGGAAAGAATAGTAGACATTTATTTGAAATATATATTTAAGCAATTAAATTTAAACAAAAATATTTGAACGATTGAAGATAAAGATTTAATACATTCTACGTTTTATTATAATATCATATCTATAAATTTTTATATGTATGTTTTTTTTATTTTTTAATGTATTATACTTTCAAAACATAGCTGCTGGTTATCAAAGAAACAGTAATGTTACCTCCTCATGATAGCGAGAAAATTATGACTACTTTCTTAAGTTGCTTGATATAATTTAGTTTCTTTAAAGGGTTTGTTAAAAATTCAGTGTTATTTGATGTGACTAGAACATTTTCACAAAAAGTCAATATTTGGCTAATTAGTATATTTTAGTTGTCCTTATATTTATTTTCTTATCATGATGAAAACTGGTATTTTAATTGTAACGAACCCAAATAAGTTCGTAAGGTTTGTTCCGAGACTGGAAAAAGAAGTGAAAAAAACTTTGTATGTTCAAGTTGTCCCTGAGTGTAGAATTAAACCTTCAGGTGATAAATCTTTACTTAAGTTTTCTGGTCCTGCATTTAGTTCTATTGTTACGAATATATACTGCAACGCCGTAATTGCGAAGACTTTAGATATTCGGGTACTGTTATCTAGTCTAAGAAATCAAAGTGTCAAGAAAATATTTACAGAAAAGCCAATTGAAGTAGTATATTTCGATAAAAAGTTTAATGAAGATGAAATGCATGGTTTTCTAACAGATTGTGTGGAAAATAAGACGTCTGATTGCCAGATTGTGTCATTAGATGATGTAGATGAGGATCCTGGTTTTGATATTAGTAAACTTTGTTCTGATTCCGTCCGAACGTATGACCACGTAGTTTTAGGAGGAACATTTGACAGACTTCATTATGGCCATAAGACATTATTAAGCGAGGCTATTTTGCATAGCAAAAAAAATGTTACTGTAGGTGTAACCGATACTGAAATGTTAAAAAGTAAGACAAAACATTTTTCTTTTATCAATGTTGTGTAAGTTGTCTTGAATAATAGTCTGATTAAATTATTTCAGCTAAAAAGTTGTGGGAATTAATACAACCTTGTGAAATTCGAATGCTAAATGTAGAGAACTTTCTCAAGGAAGTTGAACCTTCCCTCAATTATAATATCGTTCCAATTTCAGATATGTATGGACCTACAAAAGATGATCCAACATTCGAAGTATGCACATTTAACTTAATTACCTAATTGTATTCTATTTATTCATTATTTTTATGAATTTGTATTTTAAAGATGTTGGTAGTTAGTGCAGAAACTCTTAAGGGTGGTGTCAAAGTAAACGACCTTCGAGCCCAAAATGGACTTAAACCACTAGAAGTTTACAGCGTTGATCTCTTACCAGACAGGAAGATAGATGATATTGAAGAAGATAAAATAAGTTCCAGTAATGATAGACTAAGATTACTAGGAACTTTTCTTAAAGAACCTGAGGTCTGTGATACTAAAAAGGTACAATTTTTAATATTACGTTAGGTAACCTGCATGAGCAATGTTCCAACATTTTTCTGGCTCTTACCCCACTTCTCAGTTCTAACGAAGTAAAATTTGCATGCCCCAATATAAAGGTAATCTAAATCTGAATTATTTACCTATGAAATATAAATAGTTTGTATGTATTAAATAAAAAGAGTAATCACGTTAACAAATTAGACAAGAAAACTCTATTCTATAAGTATTATATAAATTTATAAGTAATGTTTGGACCTGATTCTGTTAATTAGCATATATTTAGTAATTCCTTTATCGTGGAAAAATAATATCTATTTAGTAATAGTTATAAAAGTAATTTGTTCGGGTTAATAATGAATGATAGATTAATTCAATTTTATGCGAATATTGTGATGAGCCCTAAGGAATTCCATCGGTAGTCCAGAGAAAGATCAAAGTACAATGCATGCTGCATGACTTTGACTTTCGTGTTTCTTTTTTAACGCGGTATCATTTGAATAAAAAAAAATGATAGGATAATTCACAGTAGCATGGTTCTGAAAGGTGGGAACCTGTACAAAATTATTTCTGCTTCGTTTAATCATACATAATAACCTTCACACTACCGGATTAATAACTGTGAATGGCCAAATCAACTAAGATTTAAATACTAAATAAAATAAGTTGTATTTCATTATTGTTAAAGGACATCTTACTGTTGTTGAAAGATAAAGAAATCTTGCTTGTGAAAAAAATTAGGTTTTGTTATAAAACAAGCCAGCTGTATAAAAAAAATCTGCTATAAGAACCCACACAACTTTCATTGATCTAATCAGAAATAGTTGTGGATTCGTTAGGGTAGCGTTGGTTGTGTCATGATTGATGCTTTTGGTATTTATTATTTGCCGGACAAATATTCTTTTTCTGATTTCTCTCTTTCTCCCAGTTTATCAAATTCGTATCTAATTTACTATTGTATATTTTACTGTCTTCTTTAATATCCGGTTCAATGGGAACAAAACTCCTTTAAAGTCCATTTATCACCATTAGTTATAGCATTATTGTGCTCATGGTATTTTATATATATTAAATGTCAACTGAAATGGGAGAATCACAGTGATTTTATCCAAAATCGAGCCTACAAATTTTCAGTGTAATTAAAATACCCTTTATATATAAGTCTTCGTTATGTTTCAGTCTATGTGTCAGTTTATTTTAAATGTTATATATATATATAATATATATATATACCACAATTAAAAGAAACGGTCCAGCGGACTTTTTTAAAATAAAATAAATTCAAAACGAAGGAAACACACAGAAAGACACAGACATGATATGAGTTATGTCTGTGTCTTTCTGTGTGTTTCCTTCGTTTTGAATTTATTTTATATATATATATATACACTTTAACACATAGAAAAGAACACAGAAAGACACTACAGAACTCACTTCGATATTTCGACATCCGTCGTCATCGGGAAGAAGTGCGAAGTACTCGCGTTGAGAAGCAAACTACTACTGGCCTCCAGAGTAACTCGTGGAACCACCGCAATGCTGCTCCCCAGCGGAGGAGAGGAAAAATAGAAATCCTTCCAATATTTATTTAGAAAACAAGATAAAGAAGTTATAAAATACGAAATAATAATAATAAAAAATAAATAATAATAAAATAATAATAATAATAATAATAAAATAATAATAATAATAATAATAATAAAATAAAAAATAATTAACGGTACAGGTTGAGACCAGGAGGAGAACGAGCCCCAAGGAGGCATATGAATGCCTCTTCGGAAGCTCTAAGGGTGACATGGGGATTAGACTCGGGGATTTGTTTGAGGATTTGTACCCTGAAACAATCATTGAAAGGGAGGTCATGGGAATTAGCATGGATAGCTAAAATAGCAGAAATATCAGCACCAGTATAGACTTATTTTAGAAGTACTTTATATATATATATAAAGTACTTCTAAAATAAGTCTATACTGGTGCTGATATTTCTGCTCCGTCCCATAGATAACAGGGACTTAAATAAGTACTTTCGGGATCATAGCTCTTTTCTAAAGTCTATGACGACCTTAGAGTGTATATTTCCCTTGATAACAGGATTTCCAAATTTTGACTCGAATACATTGCTTTCATTTTTCTGTATTTTGTATAGGGAGCTTATGACAGTAATATAGAAGATTACTTTAGTATTTTCAGTAAGTTTATTGTACTAAATGCTATTAAAATAATGCCTGACTTTTTAATATAATTTTGAGTATTTGTATTTTGGACCTGCTGTGAAATTAATTTAATTGTCGAATTTTCTTTTTCTGGATTTGATTGAATCTTAAAATATAGATTAATTAACAGCTCTAGACAGCTTCTCTGATGTACGCATTAATATTCTTATGAAGTACCCTTAACCTAACTTTATTTTTGATTTTGTGAATTTTTCTTATACTATTTTGCAAATACTATTCCTTAATTTAATCAGTGATGGGATTCACCGGGATTCGTGCGAACCGGTGCTTAAAATATTATGAGTTCAACGAACCGGTTGTTAAAATTACGTAAACCCCTATTCAGACCTGTATTAATTAGCCCACTATCAAACTCCACAAATGTCGCGTGACTCGCGTAACTTGTGCATGTATGACAACGTAATTTGCGCATGTATATAGCCTATATATAACTAAGCCATTTATATAGTTTGCGTTTCGTTTGCGTAACTGTTACAGTGCTCAAACTGCTCATGACAATGCAGATGGTCTAGCCTACATTAGACCTAGTTTTAATTTTTAGTTCTGAATCAAATATTGAATGTTTTTAGATCTAATTTCCTGAAATCGCCAGATTAAAGTAAGTGTTTGTTTAGATAAATAATTCAGGGATGGCTGCCCGTCCTTACAACAAAAATTTTCTGAAGGACCTAGCTTTAGTGATCGATATTTTGAATGAAATGTTATTGCTCAGTAATGCCCTCCAAGCAAAAGGTACAAATTTGTTCAGAGGACAAAACCTCATAAAGAGGTCTATTAAAGCATTTGAATTGCTTAAGGACAATATAGGGACATTTGAAAAAGAAATTGATGAGAGGGTTGCTTCGGACGAATTCAAAGAGATCCAGTTTACTGAAAACCAGAGATTTGTTAGCCTACCTCGTCAAAAGCTACTGAAAGCAACAATAGAAAATATGTAAAAAATACTGATCGCTGGTGAACATGTTAAAGCAACAAGCAATGAACAGGAAAACTTCCCTGAACAATTTAACTCGCCGAATTCATAATATTTTCAGCACCGGTTCGCAAGAACCGGCTCTTAAAAAAATTGGAAATCTTCCAATCGGTTGTGACGTCACAGAAGATTTCTAGAGTATTCACTTCCTGAAGCCTAAGCTATTACGTTATTAACGAAAGTTAATGTATTTTTTTCAAGCAACTGTCACAAAATCTAATGGTGACTAACTACTTGCTAACAAACTTCTTCCATCGAATGATAGCTGAAATCAACTAAACAATTTAGTTTCATTCTGGAAATTCTACTAATTTATTTCCTATGTTGAAATTTGTTTCCTGTATCTAAATATATATATATGCAAGTTTTTTTTTTTATATTTTAGGCAAAAATTGTGAACAGATAATAAAAAAATCATTATAATCAATGAATTTTGAGTGTTGAAAATTTTGTTTTTTTCTAAATTGTTCACTTCTTTGCTTATAGCCTTTCATGATTGAAATAATGGCCCTAATAATGTATAGTTAAACATAGTTCTTCAAGGAATATTTCTCAGCATTGTTTGTAGGCTGAGGGAGTGGAAGTTTGGTTTTTCAAGAGGAAATATTATTCCTGTATAATTTCCTCTAAAATTAGCTGCCTGTGATTCCTGGTCTTTTGAAATTTTAGTTGTTTGATTCCTTTTTAATCGAAGGAGAGGTTATTTTTCAAGTGATAAAAATTGTTATCACCACTTGGGGGATCAGGATTTTAAGAGTAATTGGATGGCTGCTTGTCTAAAAAATGTTTTTTAGAACCACTGATTTATTAAGGATTTTTGATTATCTTGTGTTTTAAAAGTTCATAAAATATGATGTTATATCTATTTTTATTTGATGTTCACTGTGTTTTATGTTTAAATGTGTGTAGAATAAGAGATACCTTTTTTTTTTTATTTGATTTCAGTTTGAATAAGAAAGGTGTAATTTTACAGGAGAAACCAGAATTGCCTAAGTGGCCATATATTTTGGGTTTGACAGGAGGTATTGCCAGTGGAAAGTCGAGTGTTGCAGCAAAACTTGAGACTTTGGGAGCTGGTGTGGTCAATTGTGACAAACTGGGACATGAGTTATATGAGAAAGGTCGACCTGGTCATACTGCTGTCATTCAACTCTTTGGCACTCATGTCCTAGACTCTAAAGGAGAGATCAATCGTAAGATCCTGGGTGACATTGTCTTCAACAATAAGGTATTTCAGTAAATGGCTTTTGACTATTCCTTCCATATAATTGAAACAAATTTTCATTTGTTTTTTTCAACTCCACACTTGTAATCTATTACCTTCAGTGCGGCAACTGTAAGGTCGATGAACTCACTCGCTACTACTTTGGCACCGATGAACCTGTGGCACTACTCTCTCGACGCAGGATATCCTATATTATTTAGGGACCCCACTTTCTAATCTTTGGATCAGACAAAGAATTGATGAACGCCTTAAACAAAGATGGTCCGAGGAGGCACGTGTCTTATTTCAAAGTAGCTGTGGCTTTCCTGTAACTCCAGAAGAACTAAGGACCTTCTCTCTAAGAATAGAAGAAAGGTAGCCAATGTGATCGCTGTTTCCACGGGGCACTAGCTCATAGGAAAACACGCCACCAGATTAGGAATGGAGGCGAGAGATTTTTGCTGAGCATGCCAGAACGAATAGAGGAAGAGGCAGTTCCTCACTTTCTCTGTCAATGCCCTGGTTTGGCTCAAAGAAGAAAAGAAGCAGTAGGAGAGTATTTCTTTGACAATCTTGAGTATTTAGCATCCACTGGTATCAGGGATCTGTCTAGATTTATTCTTCTCTCGAGATGATTCGAGTGGACCAGGGACGAGGGAGAATAGCCCCAAATTCTTCTTTGTGGTATCACATGGGGCCGGCTTGCGGCCTATGTGTGTTCTCTCTCGGGATGGCCACTGTAACCTAACCTAACCTAACTTACCTTCAGTGCGTGAAAGTTTAGCTCATTTGTCATTTCGTACCCATTTTAGGCATGAGTGAGCCACTCATACATTAATGGTTGAATTACCAGCTTGAGTCTACATCGGGACCCAAATTTAGTTTTACGAATTTAGTCAACAAATTTGTAAAATGTTTACATTAATAAAAATTACAAAAATTATTTGTGTATTTTAATTTACTTAAGTTAATTTACTTATTGAGTAAAGGATCTTTAACAATTACTAGATAATCGTATTGGCTGGAGAACGATAGCTTCAAGTTCCCTTCAAGTGTTTGACATGATCAAGATTCGAACTTTCAATCTCCAATTCTAGCGTCAACACACTGCCATACCAAAGACGCCAGTTAAATTACTGTAGTTTTAAAATATATTTTCTCATTCTTTAGATCGTTAATTGTTCAAGAAATATACTTCTGACAATGAATATTTTTATTATAAACTTTTTTAGTTTTTTTGAAAATTTTACTATCCTCTTTGAAGGAAACTAATTAAACTTAATTTCATTATTTTATATAGATGATAAAATTCCACTAAATGAAAAATGTTAAGAACAAATGGATCCATAAATACGAGATATCCCTGTGTGTTTAATTTATGTCAGCTGTCATTAATAATTGGCCTGGGGAATATTACTGTTATTTGGGAGGTGAATTACTTATTACTTATTACTGTTATTCACTTGGGAGGTGAATAAATCTGAGCACGTCGTCCCTCGGAGAGAACTTTAAGCCGTCGGTCTTGAATCTGTACTTAGTTGGGGTACTTGTTAATGATCCCTACTATAAGAACATTTGAGTTAAGCAAAATTTAGGACTCTCAAAGTAGAATCATTCTTCATTATGTGGTATCGCAAAGGGTAAATGTTCGGACTATATGTGTTCCCTTATGGGACGACCAGTGTAATCTAACTCAATAAATTCTTATATCGATTTAGCTTTGAAGAGTGCTACAAAAAATGTCTCTAATACTTCAACAGAGCCCCGTTCATTGTCAAATTCTGTAGTTTTGCCATATCATGAATCATTGGACCTCCTTCCAAGACTAGCTAAAAAACTTGATTTTAATACAGTGTTTTCTAATCGTAATAACGTGGGCAATATGTTAATAAAAAATTCTCCCAGGGAATTGGAGTCCGGTGGTATTTATAAAATTCCGTGCAAAAATTGCCATAAAATTTATATTGGTCATTAAAGACACGTGTAAAACAAAACCAATACAACGTAAGTAGACAGGAAAAAAGTAGTGCCTTATTTTTGCATGTAAACAATGAAAATCATCATATTGATTGGACAGGAGCTAAATTTATTACCTATGAAAAATCAATGTTGTTAAAAAATATTATTGAATCGTCTCTAATTAAATTTAATAGATCAAATATTATAAACATTGATAACGGTCTTTTCAAACTTGATACTTTCGTCACGAGGGCAATAGCCTCTTCTAAGAGGGTTGACAGCTAGCGGATAGTTTTTTACTCTTTCTTACTGTACTCCTTGGTTTCCCCAAACATCCCTTTCTGGACATTAGTCCTTTCCTGCGCTTTCACCCTTTTAAAATACCACTCTTCCCTCCCACTCTTCTCAACCCCTCACCAAATGTATTCTGCATCTAGTGTTTCAGTTGGGTTTTTGACTCTGACGAAGACCGCTTGTTACGGTTGAAAGATCTTAGTCTTGTTTTCCCATTTCTTATTGTGGTTTGATCATTGATTGTTATTTCACGTGTTTATGTGAAATCTTTTTACTATGTAGTATATGCTCGTTTTGCGGAAAAAAAAACAATAATAGTCTCCTCAAACAAACGTTTAATAAAAACAGTGCATTTCAAACATATTGGTTACTAGACTACCCGTGACCCTTTGTGTCACTCAGAAATTATAACAATAAGTATTGAAATTAATTCACTGAACATGATTTGCAGAGATGATTTTAATTGTTATTTTTTGTTATTAATGCACGGAAACAGATTCTTATATGGCCCAGGCTTTTGATATAGTATTCTTAATATGTTTCAAGATATATACACAGTAAGTATATTTAGCAAAAGAAAAATCATTTAAAAGTAAAAAAAATCATTTATTTTATCATATAAATAAATAAAACATCAATTAAGTTATATACACAATGAAATATATTTAAAACAAACGAAACTTGTAAACTGAAATATTCAATTTATTTACCTAACATAAAATATCATTAATGAAAGGAAAGTGTCTTTATAATATTATCTTAGAACATTCGTATTTTATCTGACAGTTGTGTTCAAGTTTGTTTCTAAAATTATTCATTTTTAACCTCTAATGCAGTAGTTTATTATATATTTGTTATTACGGTCGAAATATTGAAAATTGAGTTTGTTATGTTTCTGTCTATGTGTCACAGTTTATTTTAAGTGTTATCTGTCCTGCCGGACCGTTTTTCGTTCATCATAAACCCAACTGAACACTAGATGCAGAAAACATCTGGTGAGGAGTTGAGAAGAGTGGGAGGGAAGAGTGGTATTTTAAAAGGGTGAAAGCACAGGAAAGGACTAATGTCCAGAAAGGGATGTTTGGGGAAACAAAGGAGTACAGTAAGAAAAAGTAAAAAACTATCCGCTAGCTGTCAACCCTCTTTGAAGAGGCTATTGCCCTCGTGACGAAAGTATCAAGTTTGAAGAGACCGTTACTAATGTTTATAATATTAGATCTATTAAATTTAATTAGAGACGATTCAATAATATTTCTTAACAACATTGATTTTTCATAGGTATAAGGTTTCATAGGTTTCACAGTTGGGTTTTTGACTCTGACGAAGACCGCTTGTTACGGTTGAAAGATCTTAGTCTTGTTTTCCCATTTCTTATTGTGGTTTGATCATTGATTGTTGTTTCACGTGTTTATGTGAAATCTTTATATATATATATATATAGATCCAGTCCAGGTAATAACAAAACGACCGTACCACTCACTCCCCAGCTTTGAACAATCCTTCTGATTGATTCTACTTTGCATATATAAAAGGGAAAACATTGAAAATCATTCTTCTCCCGACAGAATTGTATGAATTTAAATTAGATTTACATTTTATAAATGAACCAATAATCATGCCTGGTCAAAACCTTGGACAAAAAAGTTGGAGACTATATGGTAATATCCTGAAGATAATCATTGTTTGTATGAAATATGTTATATTTTAATTCAACTAGCTAGGTTCTGTGTTTTTTTCAAATTGTAATTAATAGTAAGTGTATAATAATCACAAATAGTGCATATAAGTACAGAAGTTTCTGAGGATTGGCTTACTGTTGCCCAAAAACATAAAGGCGACAAAATTAAGATTAGAATATCTTTCAAAGTAGCCAATTAAAGATGAGATCAGTATTCTGCTTTCAGTTTTAAGTTTGAGGACAGCTCTCTGTATTTTACTAATATCCCAACTTATGATTTGTAAATATTTTGGCTTTCATTTATGCTTTACGATTCGCTAGTGTATGATTAGTTGCTAAACTTTGATTCCTCTGTTTCATTTTTAGGATGAACTAGCTAAACTAAACAATTTGATGTGGCCAGCTATTCTTGCAAGATCAGAAGAAGAGGCCGAGGTGCTGAGTCGTCAAGGAAAGAAGGTGATTGTCTTAGAAGCAGCTCTTATGATGGAAGCTGGTTGGGATTCACGGTGCCACCAACTCTGGTCCTGTATTATTCCTCCTGAAGAGGTGATTTTTTTTTTCATTTTGTTTGTGTCAACTTTTATCAAACTATGCTATTTTGTATATAACTTTTTAGAAAAATCAAAAAAAAAATTGTATATTTTAAAAATAAATCGAATTTCTGTAATTTATAAAAGATTGTGTTCGAAAAAAGTGACTTTTGTTTAACTATGTTATGATTTCTAAAAGATACAGTTACTAAATTAAGAATTTAATGTTGCATTAATGTGACAGAATTAAACGAAGCAACACAAGGTAAAATAATTTACTGAAAAAAAATTAAATAATTTGTTTTATGTTTCTTTTCAATGTGAAATGTTCAAGGGACACATAAACATCTTATTAAATTGATTATAATTTAACAGAACGGATCTTATTCTTGGTCCGTTGTGTCATTTAGTTATTGGATAATTATTATAATAGTTGATTAAATATTTATAATTGAGAGCAACTATTCGGTTTTAAGGTAATGTTGGTCATTAACCTGTATTAATTCATTTGTAAAAATCAAAGTCATATCATTTCTGAAATACATATTTCATTATGGGAGGGTGCATGTTACAGTCATCATTTAATGGAACAAGAAAAATTTAACAGCTCATGCCAAGTGTTTACTATTACATGTAAGCTCTTTATGAATGTATTTATTATGCCATATAAGAAAGTATGGAGGTAGCAGCAGTGCTTCAAGAGTATATTGATATGTATGACTCTGGAACTGTGGGAAAGAAAGATGTAAGGCTTAGGAAGGTTGTTTTGAATCATTAAAAGAGGACTTCAGAATTGAGAAAGGAAACTTGGCTTTTGTGAGACAGTTATCTGGGAACAAACGTGATTCAGCCTTTCTAAGAGACAAATCAAGACCAGGAGTTAGAGGCATCAACGAATAAGGCAAAGAAGGCTTCCGGCCATTTGCAAAGGTGTGAACCTTGAACAGAGTAATATTTTACAGACTGTCGTAAAGCAACAAACAAGATATGATAGGCAACTGGAGACCCCAGAAAAGAACAAGACAACCATTGAGACTACGTGTGAAAGTATTAACCTCAAAGTGGACAGCAGTGTACAGACCACTATGGAGCAGTTCCCTAGCTCGGAGAGCAAGGCAAGTAAATAGAAAAATCTGAGAAATGTGAAGAACATTCCAAGCCGATCCAGCCAGATAGCTGCTAAAATACAAGGAATAAAGTTACAGCAGGAGAAAATGGAATTAGAAAACAATAGTTGAGCATGCTCGAAGGGAAACTAAGGTCAATTTTGGGAGACAGATTAGCTCAGTGGTTAACGTACTTGCCTCTGGGCTGTTAGTCCGGAGTTCAATCCCCACCTGGCCCTCGATTTATTCACGAGGGAGATGAATAAATCCGAGTACATCGTCCCTCGGTGAGGACGTTAAGCCGTCGAACCCGAGCCTGTACGATATCAGGTACTCGTTGAAGTCCCTACTCGAAATTCACTTGAGTTAGACAAAATTTAGGACTCCCAATGTGAAATTTGGAGAATCACATATAGCCTTAAAGAGGTTATATAAGCGTATATATAAGCCTCAAAGTTATAGTTAGGTCTGATACTTAGTTATTTTGATACTTTTCAAGAAAGAATTTCATAAAAAAAATTAAATTCGAGATATTTTTATTTCAACGAAAAGACTAAACAGGATATGTATTTTCATTCTCAAAGAGATTTTTTATTGGAGAATATATATTTATTCAACAGGTTTCGTCTATTGTATTACATGCAATAGTATAAATGAATTCTAGTGGTAACTTATGTTATCACTCGCTAAGGGATCGTTTTAAACAATAAAAAAAAATATCAATTTTCGCTGTTATAAGTGAATTAACAAGGGCGTACCTTGTTAAGGTACAGACATACCAGCTATTAAACTTTCTTTTTTTCTTTTTTTTTTTTGTTATGCGATTCTTTGGTGCTACATCAAAAGGAATTTTGGTACTCAACTTTAAAGGTATCGCAGACGACCCATAATTAAGATTATTTAATAAAAACTAAATTTAATTTTATATCTTTAAACGAAGAAAATCAGTGATAAAAGTTTATTTTATTAATAGTAATTGAGCAATACAACAAAGTGCAAACGTTTTCATTGTTTGAAGTAATAAATTTGTGTTATAAATATTTTGTGATATTATTTTTTGAATGAGTTGAATATATTTTAAATTTTAAAATCTATCTCTTTA
Source organism: Hermatobates lingyangjiaoensis (assembly GCA_026182355.1). Taxonomy (NCBI): domain Eukaryota; kingdom Metazoa; phylum Arthropoda; class Insecta; order Hemiptera; family Hermatobatidae; genus Hermatobates; species Hermatobates lingyangjiaoensis. Next base: position 1,046,253 of record JAPFBL010000430.1, read on the forward strand.
CTTTACTATAAGTAAAGTATAGTGATCGTGACAAAAATTGATCTCGAGGTTTTTTTATTGGAGAATATATATTTATTCAACAGATTTCGTCTATTGTATTACATGCAATAGTATAACCTTAATATAGTTCCCACGTCAATACAATTCCTTTAAATAATTAGTTTTCATAATTAGTTAATTATGAATAAGTAATTAATAATGATTACTTAGCAGTGAATGCTCATTATAATGTAACCTTGTGATCAGTACTGCAATTGCGAATTTTACCCAAACCTTGCCTGTGCTGAGGCTAACCTGGGCTAGAGAAAAAACTATAGATTATAACTTAAAACCCCAGATATTAAAATATACTAATTCATAGAGATATGTTTTGATTCATAAGCATCCCCCCTGAAATTTTGGCCAATAACATGACTAGTCTACCATTACATGTTTTGATTCATAAGCATCCCCCCTGAACTTTCAGCCAATAACATGACTAGTCTATCATTACCTTTATCCCTCTTCTTTCATGAGGAGAACTCATTCCCAGAAGCACGGTGAAGACGTAGAGATTATAACTGGGAATCAGGGTCTCCAGTATGAAGAGAGGGATGAGGCCTGAGCCCTTCACCGCCAGCATAAACAAAAAAGTGTAATATAGAAATAGATGAACATTTGGCGAAATCTTTGAAATTTTGTATATAATCAGTTAAATCCGTTTGCACAAATTGTCTAGGACAGTTATTGTTTAGCCGTCAACGCAAATTCAACATTGTAAACTTCACTGTGGATTGAAAATATTTACAATAATGTTATATTGGATATTGAAGACCCCTTGTATTTTGATCATAACAAAAGTTTCCGAAAATCATTTATAATAGAACACTTGTGTTGCATTGAAATGTCTGATTTAACCCCCATTATCCAGCCTCTTTCAGAAATGAGTAAAGACTTCTGACATAATTGAAAAACAATATAACTGTTTTTGGTGAGAGATGCATTTAATTTAGGATGAGTTTCATTTCCCTGTTGTTGTTTATGTTATCTTTAATTAAATAAAATATTGCAAAATTTGTAAAAATCGATTCTTAATTTTTTACTATTTCATTAATTTCATATTTTGTTTAAAGGCCGTTGAAAGACTTAAAAGGAGAAACAGTTTATCTGAAGATGAAGCGAAAAAACGACTTGGTTCTCAGTCATCTAATACAACGTTTGTTTCAAATTCGCAAGTTGTTTTCTGCACTATGTGGTCTTACGAGTATACTCATAAGCAAGTTGAAAGAGCCTGGAAGGAACTTCAAACTTACCTCCATTCCAGATAACAGTCCTAGCATCAAATAAAACTACCTTTGTGATCCAACTTGTTTAAAGTAGGTTTGTAAATAAACAAATAGCCACAGAGGAATCAATAAATTGTATAATTTAAGCTTAGAAAAATTAGTTTGGATTGATAGTTGATGCCTCTTCTTTTTTTTTCTTTTTTTCTTTTTGTAATGTTCATAAAAGGGTGATAGTTTTTTGAGTGATTTAATAAATAAAATAACAAGACTTCACATTGAAAAATTTTATTTAAGTTACATATATAGCTAGCTGTAAACACTATTATGGTCGGATTATTTTCGATGAATTTGTAATTGTATTCACGTTTGTCTATCTTTAGTCAACTCCATTTCAAATGACTTCCCATTCTTTAATCCATGACATAGGGAATCTTAAATAGATAATAGTAACTTCGTTTTAGTTACACCATATGATCTAAGTAACACTATATTACAAAATAATTATAAAATAAATTTACTTTAATTCCTCAAATTCCCAATCAATATTCCTATCATCCTTACTTATTTTTTTTTCTGTTTTTAAATGAATAAGAATTTAATAATAAGGCTTTTTTTTTAAATGCTCTAATGAGTTTTTCACGAATTCATAATTTATAGAGTTCATACGAATGGAAATAATATTGTTTTTGAGTAAGTTGATATGATTGTGAAGCAATTTTAATGGTCAATGTTTTTAAATTGAAAATTAGGAAACATTTATCTAAATGGAAAAATGTTGTGTAAGGACTAGGTGTCCAGAATAGAGAAGGTAGAACTATATTACTCATGAAGTTAAGTATTTGAGGAATTAAAGTCTTTTTATTCTATTAATATTATTGAACGTAAAGAGTTAGTTTGTTATACAGTAGAACTTGGTAATAGGAGTGTCTAATTGTACGTGTAATTCACTTTAAAAGCAGACATTCGTACGAATTTTTAACTCCTATGACGAGTAAAAAGTCGTAGTACGAGAGATCTTCTGTTGCTGCAAGTTCTCAAAGTGACGGAAATTAAGCCAAAAATGCCAAATTATATTATGATAACGGAAATATTAAAACATCAGAAATTATTCTACCTGACGTTCTATTGAAGAGGGATTCTGATGACAGACACTAACGTATTCTCAGCGTCTACTTAACGCCAAGATGATCTCCGTTTTAAGTTTAATAGATTAATAAAACATGATTATTTCTTGAATGAATTTTTATTAGTCATACTGCATGTGCAGTTTGGTTTATTTTTTCTAATTGCACTTTTTCTTTTTTAAAAGTAAACTTAAAAAAACAGGCATTTTTGGGTTGGTATGTATTATTTGTATTCATATTAATTTCAGTGCAACAAATTGTTTCGCAAACGAGCTTGGTCTGGGAACAAATTAAAATCGTACTACTTTAAGCGAGGTTCTACTTTATTTCCTATTCAGCAGAAGTTATTAAAATTCTTTGAACAAGCGCTATTTATAAAAGTAGTAATATTAAATACAAGAAGCAGAAATTAATTTTGGTGTTACACCAAGAGGCATAAACACCTTATAGATTATCTATCACCTTTATTCTAAATGCTGAAAGTGTAACTGATCTGTTATTGTGCTCATAAATTATAGGGTTGATTTTACATCGGGAGTCCCAAATTTTGTCTTACTCAAGTTAGAGAAGATATCTTTAACGATCTCTTGTTCTGCCATCGCAAAGGCTTAAGTCGAACGTCTTTGCCTACTCCTTAAAGGGCGTCCTTACTAGATTTCCCATTTTCCACATTAAAAATTTACAATTTTGTTCATGATCGAAACAGTAGGTTTAATATACTTACTCCAATCCTATTATCACTAAATAACACCTGACTCCACATTTTAATAATGTTTTCGTGTAATAATATTACTTTTTTTTTAAATTGAAGTAGTGTTATAATATGTACACTATTCATATATAATTATTAATTATATATATATACAATTAAAAGAAACGGTCCAGCGGACTTTTTTAAATAAAATAAATTCAAAACGAAGGAAATACACAGAAAGACACAGACATAACTCACATCGATATTTCGAGGTGTGAAGAGTGAAGAGTCCCGCAGGAAGGCAGCGACAGTCCTGCCTTCCTGCGGGACTCTTCGCTTTTCACACCTCCTGATGACGACGATAGTCGAAATATCGATGTGAGTTATGTCTGTATCTTTCTGTGTGTTTCCTTCGTTTTGAATTTATTTTATATATATATATATATATATATATATATATATATATATATAATCATATGTAATTATTAATATGAGAAGGGTAGGGGGGAATAAGTAATTATGCGGCCTAGTTAAAGTTCTAAGATATGATTCTGGTCCTAGGATAAAAATCAGTTTGACATTCTGAAATATATATGCCTACCTATAGTTTTATATTTACATGTATATAGTTTGGCATATGCCTAAATATGTCAAAATATTTTTTTCTAATATATAACATTAGGTAATACGACTACATTTCAAACAACTGTTTGTTGATATCCTGTATCACATTGAGCGGTATTTACTGACTAAACGTGAAATGAGAATAGATTTTTTTTTGTGTTTTTCTTCTTGTCTCTTTGAACTTCTGTTTGTTTTCATTTTTAAATTACATATACAGTAATTCCTCGATCATCGTGATGTTTGCGTTCTACAATTCCTAGAGATATAGAAAAACCTCACATACTCGTATTTGCCATATTTTTACGTATATTGAGCATTTAACTCCCACTCTCTAATTATTAATTAATTAATTAACCCACTTACTTATAAGTCAATCGTAAAAATAAAGTAAACTCGTCTTTACTTTACTCTCTAATGACATAAAGTGAAAAACCCCAGAGCATTTATTTCTATTGTTTTTCTTCTTTCTTGTGGTTTTATACTTCACTGATAGCATAACGTGTTTATTGTGATTCTTCTGCATAAATATAACTATCGACGTCAAATTCGTCAGAGTCAAATCTCAACTGAGTTAATCTAAAATCTTTGAACCTCTTGTTACGGTTGAAAGATGTTAGTCTTTTTTTCTGATTTCTTACTGTGATTTGGACGTTGATTTTTGTATTGCATGTTTATTGTAAAATCTTGTTATATAAATATATTGTACGATTAATATAAATATATATATATATTTATATTTATATAAATATTTATATAATCTTAGTCTTTTTTTTTCTCATTTTATATTGTGGTTTGATCTTTGATTGTTATTTCACGTGTTTATGTGAAATCTTTATATATATATATGATCAAACCACAATAAGAAAATGGGAAAGCATGACTAAGATCTTTCAACCGTAACAAGCGGTCTTCGTCAGAGTCAAAAACCCAACTGAACACTAGATGCAGAAAACATCTGGTGAGGAGTTGAGAAGAGTGGGAGGGAAGAGTGGTATTTTAAAAGGGTGAAAGCGCAGGAAAGGACTAATGTCCAGTAAGGGATGTTTGGGGAAACAAAGAAGTACAGTAAGAAAGGGAGTTTCCCCAAACATCCCTTTCTGGTCATTAGTCCTTTCCTGCGCTTTCACCCTTTTAAAATACCACTCTTCCCTCCCACTCTTCTCAACTCCTCACCAGATGTTTTCTGCATCTAGTGTTCAGTTGGGTTTTTGACTCTGACGAAGACCGCTTGTTACGGTTGAAAGATCTTATTCTTGCTTTCCCATTTTCTTATTGTGGTTTGATCATTGATTGTTATTTCACGTGTTTATGTGAAATCTTTTTATATATATATATATATATATATATTTGTAAAAGTTGGGAGCAGTCCTTCTTCAATGCATGCTTTTAAAAACTGGATGTCTGTTTCCACTTGGTTCAATTTCGTGGTAATCCAAATTACGAAATTTTTTCGAAAAAATATAAGATGAAATTGAACCAAGTGGAAACAGACATCCAATTTTAAAAGCATATATATATATAATCAATTAAATGAAATGATTCTTCAAACTGAATAAACTTAAATTTTCAAAAGAACACACAAAAAAGAAATCACAGAATCTCATATATATATATATGAAAACAACAAACCACAAGGAATTCCGTGTGGTTTGTTTTCATTGATTGTATCACGTGTTTATTGTGATTCATCAGCATATATATATAATCAATGATCAAACCACAATAAGAAATGGGAAAACAAGACTAAGATCTTTCAAACGTAACAAGCGGTCTTCGTCAGAGTCAAAAACCCAACTCACCAGTTGGGTTTTTGACTCTGACGAAGACCGCTTGTTAAGTTTGAAAGATCTTAGTCTTGTTTTCCCATTTCTTATTGTGGTTTGATCATTGATTGTTATTTCACGTGTTTATGTGAAATCTTTATATATATATATATATATATTCACTGATAAAACGAAATACGATCCAAACTGGACACAATACGAGTTCGAGATTAACAAAGAGCAACACACAAAGTAGGGAAATACACTTACAGACTCACATTTTCGGGTAATCCGTCATTTTCATAGAGCATCCGTTAACAACAACTGCAATTTACCTGTCGCCATACACGCCAAATCCCATGGTCTGTCTTTTAACGACTGCTTCAGTGTGCAGATTCTGCGTCAGATTCCCCCTGGTGATAATACCGTGACCCTTAGAGCTTCTGAGGAGGCTCACATCTGGTTGCTCGGGGCGCGCAGTGCACCTGGACTTAACCTTAAAAGATAATTTTTTTTTTATGTATTTATTTTCCAGTCTTCTTTATTCTCTAGTACTTATTTCTTTTTTCCTCTTTCGTATATTTTGTGTATATCTATTTTGTCTTCTTCACTTACTACTAGTTTGTTTTATCCTATTTTATTTTTCTAAATTCTTATTCTTAACTAGTTTCCCATACTTACCCTTTTATTCAGTCTCTATCTTTTATTTACTAAAACAACCAATGCTAGTTTTTTGTATTGTATTTATTTTTTATTTATTTATTTATTTTTTTCTTCTTTAATATATCATTATTTTTGTTTTTTATAGTTTGTTTTTATCTTATATTGCTTATAATTTTTCACCTATTTATAGTTTTACCCAACCAGTACTGCTTATCTGAATTTCTGTTTATATCTTCTCCTAATTCTATACTTTAAGACCGGGTACGGTTGAGAGCACTGGCGGTTGCCGGGTTGGTTACTTGCCGTTGCGTCTACAACGTGCTTGGTCTCCCATTCTCTTTTCTCCTGAAGACGGATTACCCGAAAATTTGAGTCTGTAAGTGTGTTTCCCTACTTTGTGTGTTGCTCTTTGTTAATCTCGAACTCGTGTATATATATATATATATATATACACTTTTTCGATGAAAATACCATCCGAAATGGACATATACAGTTCAATGTACATAAAGAAACATAGAGAAATTTAAAACACACACTTATAGAATTTTTTCAGTTGAACCGTAAATTAGAGACTGTAAGTGTGTTTTTAATTTCTCTATGTTTCTTTATGTACATTGAACTATATATATATACACATATATATATATCAACAAACAACAGTAAGAAATCAAAAAAAAGACTGAGATCATTCAACCGTAACAAGCGGTCTTCATCAGAGTCTAATCTCAACGTGATATTAGTCTTTTTAATGGTTTGTTACTGTGGTTTGGACTTTGATTTTTGTTTGTTGCAAAATCTTGATATGTTTAATTGTGATGCGATCAAAGAAGTCCAAAACCACAAGAACAAACAAAAACAAAAGAAAGAAATGGTTACCAGAGAGCAAACAAAGTAAGAAAAAAGAAAATAACAAAAAAGTTAACAAGGAGGTTCATTAATAATCTTAAGACATGGGAATCAATTTTTATTGATGTTGCTGTTAGTTTATTAGACTATAGTGTGGCTAATAAACTATTATTTATTCGTAGAAATAATTGAAGACAATATAGATATGTATTCAGTGCAGAAAGCCACAATTTATATTTACGTATGCATACTAGGGAAATATTTTGCATATTCCGAGACCGCGACAAGTGATCTCGTGATAATCCATTTATTATATTACTGTTTATGTAAATTTGTTTATACTTTTCGTTGTGTAAATTATGCACAATGTCCTCTCTTCATGTTTGAGTGTAAAGTGTCATGTTTCGTTCTTCCAGAAATATCCTCCATATTCAATGGTAGTATAATCAAGCTTGTCAAGTAATAACTGTTCAGGCAGGCGCCATATAGTGATGAATCATTATAGGACGAGTTTCTGTATAAAGTTGTTTTATTTTAAGGCATCAAACATGTATTGTTCTACTTCAAGTTTATAATTTAAAGAATATATGAAATATGAATACATAAACAAACCTGAGAATCGACGTTTACATAAGTTAACAGTAATGATAGCTGTAAACATGTATGTCATGTATTAGTTTAGTGAGTATTATTTTATTGAATAATTGACATGGTATGATAATTATATTATGTTGAATATCAATTACTGTAATTTTGATCCAAACAAACTTACTGAAATGCAGCAGATATGACATACATAACATAAAAACACATAGTGAAATCTATAATCGTGCTGCGATATCAGTAGGAGCTAATTGACTGAATAGTCATCAAGTGAACGAACACAATATTTTCTACTTTATAGAAGAATGAAACATCTCTCCTTGTAATTTTTCTTTCTGAGTCGACTGTTTGGTATCATTTTCATATTAATGAAATAAACCGAAAGTCTTAATCCTTTCATTCTGTTCATATCGATTCTTCCTGTTCAGTAACCTAAACAGCTTTCTGTTGCATGATTAAATATTACATGTCTTATTTCCTCGTTATTTACAAGGGATATTTATGTCACCTGTAATTTCTTTTCGTTATTATTTGGGGGTGACTATAGCACTGTCTCTTATAAAAGAACTATTGTACTTTCCCCCTTTTGTACTAAAGTACCCCAGCAGTTGTTTTCGACGCCTTCAAGAAGCTCAGCACTTTGACTGGGTCCAGCGGTAAAAGTTTTTCTATGGTTTTGTTGAGTGTCCCGAAGACCACCTACCTCTGTGCAGAAAAGTTGTCTGACAGTCAGTCAGCAGGTGCAGCGGTGTTTTTCCTTTTCTTTGTAGAATCTACAAAAACCATCATTTTTTCATTCAGGCTTCCTACGTTTCAGGAAAAAGTAACTTCCTTTCTCCTTCTTCGGAACGGTCTTCTTTGGGTCCTTAGGTGCACTTGTGGGAAGTTGACTCCCACTAGTTAGCGTTTTTGGACCTCTGTACTTCCGGAAGATGGTCTCCGGACTTCCTTCTCCTTAGTTTTATAAAAGGGAAAATCCTTGAAGCTCCATCAGTGGTATTTTGTCTGTTCTGGCTGAGCCCCGCATTCCGGAGTAAGCCTATGTCCTCAAGGGAGTCGCCTGGTATCCTTGAGGATTCGTTCGTAATGCAGTAACCCCTGTATCATCCATTCTTCGTCACGGATCGCATAACGCCTTAGATTGGGGCTGGTATAAAATGAGGGCATTTGGGGATTAGGAAGTATGTATAACAAAGGTGGTCAGGCCCAGCCCCTGGTCACCTTCTCCTCCTCTTTCATTTGTCCCTGCATATAGCAGGTTAACAGGGTAACCTCGTGAAGCCCAAAAGTCGGAGTTGAGTATTAGAGGCGCATAATTACTCCATTACAACCCCGTCCCTTGTCTTCCTCTTTACCTTTTTCCTATTGTCCTTGAAACTGTCAGTGGTTTAAACAAGTCAACAGTCGGATAGTTAGTTTGATCCTCTGAACTGTTTTATGTTTCTATATCTCTGAAGCCTTCGTACTTGTCACGCTCAGTCCTTCATGTACTAACTTTATTAAATTATCCATTTGCCTGGATCATTTAAAAATGCCATTAAAAAATTGTCAACATTGTTATCAGTATTATTATATTTATAACATGAATGATGTTCTTCATATCACTGTCCTTCCTGTCCCTTTAGTGTTCTATTTTACACAGCCCTTAATTTTATTCTGCAATTTAATTAAATTTTCTCTCTTGTTCCTTGATTAAAGAATTTAAGCTGTATCAAATTGAGTTATTTTATTCAAAATATTAAGTGTTTTTCTTGTTCTGAATGCTGTATAATTTTGAATTTTGTAAAGACTGGTTGGACCACCATTTTAATTCGTTGAAATATAAATATATATAATAATAATAAACACTTTTTCTTCTTCTTGGAGTTTGGTCAGGGTTGATATACGGAATCACCTTTTCGCCAAAGTTTCATCTTTATTTTAAGACATTTAACAAAATATAACAAAACCGTTATCTGTCATTGCATGTGCTGCTACCCAGCGACATTTATTGAAAACACTGTCTAATACCGAACCAACAACACTGTTATCTGTCATTAACCCTGACCAAACTTCAAGAAGAAGAAAAAGTGTTTATTAGTAAATTGTGGTCAAGAAAACAATACCTATTATAATAATAATATATAAAAGTAAAAATAATTTGGTTGTTTCCAGTTACCTAGAAAAAAACATGAAATCCTAAAGGCTAACAAAGAAACTCTTTTATTTGAATTATGATAAAGTTCTCTTCAAAGAAGCTACTTTTTTGTTAATTCGTCCTGCTTTTATTTGCAACGTAACTGCATATATGTATTCATATTATTAATATCATTTTGGATATTAAATAATGGACCATAGTTGTTGTACATCTATAAACAATTATATTGATAACAATTATGTTATTAATGACCGCTTAAATTACGTTTAGGACAAATTACTTGCTTGTGGAATTGATGCATTACCAGGAGGTAAATCATTAACTATTTATCGATCATAATAGTAACCATGAGTCCTATTTTTGCCTTAAAGAACTTTGTTTAGAATATTAATTGTGGTGTGATTTTAAACTGAATCGTCAAAGTTTATTTTTTTATGCATTATCTTATGGAGACATTTAAATGCTGATCTAGTATGGAGTAGGGAATGTACTGTCCTCTCCAGCCATAACAGTGGGCATGGACTGATATTAGGAAGTAATTTTAAGCACTTTTATCTTTGCGCTTGCAAATTTATATTGTTAAAATGTATAATGTGTTTATTTTCTTGGTTGTGATAAATTATAAATGTTCTTAAACTGCATCTGTTTATTTATTCCCTGAAGTTTTAATGGTTAATTTATGATTTGAAACCATGTTCATTTGTTTGAAATTTCGACATATTATAGAAATTACATTTCGAAGATAGATTAACAGGTTTTGCAAATCAAATTCCTTATTTTCCGAATCAATTTCCCTCGTTTGCATATCAAATTCAGAGTTTTGTAGATTGAATTCAACTTCTTTTTTTGAAGTCAAGTACATTTAATATATATTTTAAGAAAAAACATTAAGAGTATGTTATTAAATATTAAATATGACATATTTGTTTGTAATTAATTAAACATTTTTACACAACATTAGCGTGGTTGTATATATAGGTATGTGTACTTACACAAATGTTCACATTTGTTACACAAATTATTATTAATTATACAAATTATAATTTGTTTGGTCCGCACTTATGAGTGCGGGTTAGTCATAAACAAAAACGAAAATACCGTAAAGTCCGGCGTATAAGACCCCTTTTCATAACCAAAATTTAGCTCCAAACTTGAGGGGGGTCTTATACGCCGAGGAAGAAAATCATAATGGGGATATGTTTAAGCCCCATTTATCTACTGGCATTAAGACAAGATTAGCGACAAATAGAACTGATTTGGCTAATATTCCTGGAGGATTGACGTCTGTTTTGCAACCTCTAGACGTGTGTTTAAATAAGCCCTTTAAAGATCATATGCGTGAGCAGTGGAATGAATGGTTTTTTGCCGGTGCGGAAAAAACATTTACAAAAGCCGGAAATATGCGTCCCCCTTCACTTGATACTCTTTGTGAATTTGTTGAAAAGGCATGGAATCGTTTAGAACCTTCAATGATTGAATATTCTTTCAAGAAATGCTGTATTTCGAATGCATTTGATGGCACCGAGGACACTCTCATTTGGGAAAATGATGATTGTAGACAATTCTGTATTTTCTGCTAAAATAAACGGAACCTCCTTCAGAGATGAGAGGTGTGGTATGGACAGTCCCAGCCTCCCTCCAGATTGCGTAATCACTCACAAACTAGATTGAGCACGTGCAAATGTCGCCTTCTTGTTCCGATTACTGTGTATGTTTCCAATATGATGGTTGAGGACCCCTTTATGTAATAAAAGTATACGTCTTCTTTTCCATGGTGTTCGGAAATGAATGACACGTAAATGTGTCATTTTTACATCTTATTGATATAACATAAATCAAGGGACATGCAGTTAGTGAGGTAGGTGATGCCCAGCCTCACCTGACAATCTTGGAAAGGAAAAAATGTAAAATGATTAAAATAGTTAAATGGTTATATTTATCCAATGAATTGCTCTGTTAAGATATTTTTCAGTTCACTTCACCGGTTTTAGATTGCTTTAATTTAAAATCACTGGATTTTCACATTCACTGTTCAGACATTTAAATGATGTGTGGGTGAGGCTGCTGCCTGCTGTGCCTCTGGATGAATGCGCAGTAACTGTTTTTTAACTGTCCTGGCATGCTCTGCATTGATACCGTATTTCTGCATATCGCTATTAAAATGAAAACTTCTGTCTCAACTGCACCCTATAATATGTAATTATTGAAAAAAAGAACTAAAACAATCCAACGATCACTGTGAATATCCTCAGCAAAGTTTCTATCTTAATATCAGCTACTGGAAAGACCTTCAGATATTTAATATCTGTTTGATATATGCCGACATTATCATACGTCAAATACAAGTGTAGTGCACAAGGTATGTCGAGGTGGACTCGCTAAAATCAGTGAGAATCAGCAATATAAGGGAATTTTATGTACCCCAAAGACTGCTCAGTCTCGACGGAACGAGTGAGAAAGCCGGTTGTTTCCAGCTAAGGTTTGGTTACCTACTTCAAACGCCTATGTATAGCTTCACCAGTCCATTTGTAAATATAGTAAAAAAAAATCATCCAGTGTTTTGCTTAATACATTCAATAATATTAAAAAGATGAGAATCCTGTTTCAATTTTCTGTAAGCTTAAAGAAGATGCTGCTCATGCTCCTGAATATAGGCAATATCCATTGAAAATATGCATTATATCCATAAAACTTTTTATGAATCACTAAATAGTTTGAAAAACATATTTTATTTCCGGATTTTAACTCTTATTTAGCAACTTTCTAAGCATCTCTAGCACCTTTCGTCAAATTTCTCTGGCAACACTAGTAGCAGTTGCTATCATTAAGTGAAAGAAGAACTGTACTTCAATTGGCTGTTTGGCCAAATGATTTTAACATTTGAATCGATCATCTAAGTTCAGAAAAAAGTACGTAAGTGTGTGTATTATGTTTATTTATATATATAATAGCTGGTACAATTTGTAAAATTCATGATGAATAAATGTTGAAAAGATCAAAGTACGAGTAATTTTCCTTTAAATGTTAAACTCCTCTTTCACCCTTTAAAAATTAAAGGCTGCAATGATGAATAGGGTTCAAGATGGCGGCTGACTAACAGCTGTGACAGACAGCTGTAACGATGTGGGTATCGATATCTACTATTAATATTGGAGTCAGTCCATGTCATTTGCGCATGTCAATATTCAACTGCAATCCTTCATTTTAATTGGTCAATTGTTCAAACTACCGGCAAAAACAGTAACTAAATCCCCCCTTCATAACCTGCTTAGACCGTCCATGTGCTTTGCTCTCTGCCTTCTGTTTTTTCCGTTGCTTCCAAATTAGCCAGCTTATTTCTTTTTTTGGGTATGGAACGTCTCAGTTTGTTTTGTTTTACTGATTTGAGGTATGCTAGTGCTGAACATGTGCTTAATGTATGCATGGATCTGGGATTGATTGGGAGAGAGTATGTGTGTCCTGAATGTGGAAATAATATGCCTCTCAAACCATCTTCCGGCAATTGTGATAAGTTTCAATGGGTGTGTAGGACAAAGGTTGCCCCTGCCCATTATGTGAAAAGGAGTGTTCGATCGGGGTCCTACTTTGAGCATAGCAGGATGTCCATTAGTAACATCTTGGTATTGACTTATTTGTTAGTTCACCGCATCGAGCACAAGTTCATTATGCGGGAATTGGGTGTTTCTTCCCATACGGTGTGTGATTGGTATTGTTTTATTAGGGGAGTATATGTGGAAGAATGTTTGAGAATGAATGGACCTATAGGTGGAGTTGGCGTGTCAGTTGAAATAAGTGAGAGTAAGTTTGGAAAACGTAAATCTAACCGTGGGAGGCTAATAGAAGGTAAATGGGTTTTTGGTGGGGTGGAAAGGGGCTCGAAAAAAAGTTTTTTCAAGGTTGTTGAAAGAAGGGGTAAGGAAAGTCTGTTAAACGTTATTAGGACTTCTATACTGCCAGGAACCACCATCTATTCGGACTGTTGGAAGTCTTACGATTGTTTAGCAGATGAGGACTTCAGGCATCTTACAGTCAACCATTCCCTTCATTTTAAAAACCCTGAAAATGAACTGCAAGCAATTGAGGGAACATGGTCTGCCATAAAAAGGAGTTTGCCTAGTCGGACCGTCAGAGATCAGTTTGACTCGTACCTGGCGGAGTACATCTGGAGACGAGTTCATTCTGATACTGATGATTTGATGAGAGCTTTTTTGGAAGCAGTGGCACGTGTTTACTCTCCTCGATCACGGGATGTTGTCCAAAAGGAGGAGCAACTTGTCCAAAAGGAGGAGCAACTTGTCCAAAAGGAGGAGCAACTTGTCCAAAAGGAGGAGCAACCTTGAAATGGATAATAAGGTTAGTCATATTATCTCTTTGGAGCCATCCCTTTTTTTATTTCCATTGAAAAACTTTATATTAGTACATGTTATATCTGGCATACACATTGTCTTTTACTATTTTATACCTCCCATAACATGCTATTTTATTACCTTTATATTATTTTATTCTTAATTTTTTAATAATACCCATTAAAGAAATTCATTTTAAATAAATTCAATCCATTTACGATCATGACGTCATACACTTGTCGGTTAGAACGTGATTGGAATACATCTATGTATACACTATGTATGTGTATACACTATGTATACACTAACCGCCAATATGCCGAATTTATGTTAAGCCGCCATCTTGAATCCTATATTGCAGTTCTGGAATTTACTTATGTTTATACATTTCAAAACAGTTGATTTAATTTTAAAGAAATTGTTCACAGGAGCTTAGAAGGGAGAATGGAGTTCTTTAAGAAGCTCTGAGACAAGAGAAGGACTTCTCTTTCCATGATAGTGAGGAAATAATGAAAAAGAAAGCCATAAATCAGTATTTCATTGAAGAGAAATATAAGAAATCTTCAGGAAGAGGTACAGACAAAAATTATTTCTCTGTAGCGTTAGTACTTTTTACAGTTATTGTTAGATCATGTTATTAATCACAATAGGATGTTACTGTAGTAATAAGTAATATGTTACTATTAGAACATTTTTTTCAATGTATTCTGAATGAAAAGTTGGAACCTTTTGAAAATGAATAGGGAAGCATTGAATGTAATTACCATAAGACTGAAACATTCACATTATTATATTTAAATGTAACAATTAATATTGTAATAGTAACAAATTAATTAATTTTCCCTTTAGGAAGACATTTTTAGGTAATTGACATATTTTGCCATAAAATATGTGAATGTAACATTTTAATTTATTGGAGATGAGTAATATTGAAGATGTAGGGCTTAAAGAAGATAGTTAAATTTCTAGTCGCTACAGATGTTTGATTTTAGAAGAAATCAAACGGATATTAAAGACGTATATAAATTTGGATATGGGTGAACTTGTCTGTACATATAACTAGAAGGATTGCATTTATTCTGAATTACAAACCACTACCATATTAATTATGTGGAATTATATTTTGAGGTAATGAACATCAATGGTGTTGCCCAGACTTATGGCTATACATTCCAGCTTTAATGTTTTTCTAGGATTGGAAAGTATGGCTCATTTATATTAGCATCCCAATATCGTTTTGGGTTAGTGACATACTTGGTTGATTATATATTGGAAATCAAAGTTTGACTTTTTTAGACTTATTAGACAGCAATAATATTCGAGTACATGGTACACGGTACAATATGAAATGGGAAAAAAGAGTCAAAAACCCAACTCTGACGAAGACCGCTTGTTACTGTTGAAAGATCTTAGTCTTGTTTTCCCATTTAATATTGTGGTTTGATCATTGATTGTTATATTACATGTGTATCGTTACACTATGTTATATGAAATCTATGTTATTTATCAATTTGTAAAAACATTTAAATAAATCAGTTCAATTTTGCTTGGTGGTCAGTTTAAACCCTTGTAACATTGCAGTTTTCTGATGATGGTATGTGTTGATTTTGAGTAATTAAGCCCGACTGCTTAATTTCCTTTCTGTGGCATACCGTATATAATTTTTTTTAACGAATATATTACGTTACTGTTTTTATTCTGGCGCATATTATTTATAGCAGTTAAAAGAGTTTTAATTTATTCATAGATGATGTTTTAATGTATATAAACTACATGAAGACTATATTAGTAAGCAAATAGATAATGCTGAAAGAAATGTCACCAATATGACATTATTTTATTGGCCTCAGAATACAGTTCTCCCTTGTAATAAACTATATAATTGCAAATATAAGCCAGTTGATTTGATGGGCTGGATTTAGAAATAAATTACTGACTCCCATTATATTGCCAAGAATGTGGGTACTCCAATATAATTTTTGTTTTCTTAGATTTTACTTGAGGTAGACAAGTCAGTATTCTTGAATATGAAAGTCTTACTTCTTAATATCTCCTTAAGTACCAGTAAAGATTCTATAATGAGGGGCCACTTTCAATTAAGAAGAGCTACTTTTGGGAGTATATGAAATACTTGTTAAACAGTAACTATTACAGAAAAATAAGACTAAAAATGTAAAGAACTGCAACGAAATTGTGTAATTGATCATTATATAAGCACCAGTTTCAAATTATTCATTTTGTTTCTCCAACACCCTCTTTCGGCTTTACTGTTTTTAAATCATTAGTTGTGCAATCCGTAATTGTGTGGTATTTACTCATTCTGAGGTAAAATGGATAAACCAACAAAAGTCTCCACACAAATGAAGTTTTATTCAACGCGTTTCGAAGAAAGAAGAACTCTTTTAAACACTATTTTTCCTCAAAACTGCTTAGAATCCCTCCCAAATTCTTGGATTACTCTACCTTATGTGGGAACATCCTCGTTAAAAATTGCTAATATATTAAGAAAATTTAATTTTAGAGTCAGTTACAAAACAAATGGTAATTTAAAATCCTTGTTAACCCCTAAATCGAGTTTTTATCCCAGTTCATTGAGTGGAGTATATAAGTTGTCCTGTAACAATTGTCAATGTTTTTACATTGGCATGACTGTTCGCTCCTTTGAGAAAAGAACCCGGGAACATTATAATGAATACTTGCAAAGGAAAAATGACAATAAGAATAATAAAGAATTTTTTTCACATTTTGCGAAACACCTTGTCACACAAAATCACAGCTTTGATCCAAACTTGAACCTTACCATCCTACATGCAAATAGAAAGTTTAAAGAAATTTGTAATTTGGAAGCTTTTCAAATAAACAAGGCCGTCATTAATAATCCTTCTGCCTCTCTATGTCTTAATGATCAAATTCCAGGGTGTCCAAAATTTCTTAAACTGTTCCTCGAATCACATAGAATAAATTAAAAAATAAATAAATATAAAAAAAGGGAAAAAAAGGAGAAAAAAAAGGTTTCTTTCCTCCAAATTAGTGGATCTTGCCTTCTGTATTTCAGTTAAAGGTTTTTCAAGCATTCCCGAAGCCTTTGTCCCTTATCTCCTAAATTGCCTATCCCCACTCTTTCGTAACGGATTTGTCTCCGACTAGTTGTGTTCACTGGACCAACCCGTCAGTACCACATCCTTGGGTATGTCTTGAATTCTCTTAATTGAATTTTATTCTTTCACTCTAATTTTTGTAACTAATTAGATATAATTTGTATTATAGTGTCTTCCTGATGATGAACACAAAGTGTTCGAAACGCGTTGAATAAAACTTCATTTGTGTGGAGACTTTTGTTGGTTTATCCATTTTACCTCAGAATGATTTACTGTTTTTGTGCTGCTGAAAGAAGCAAAGTGAAAATGTGACTCATTCATTAAACACTAACTGTTACAGAAAAATAAGACTGGATGTCAAAGTCTATCTTTTTAGGCTTTTTACGCAGCAATAATTGTCGAGTATATGATACAGAGCCCGACTGTTTAAAAAATATAAATAATAATTAGTAATGCTTTATTTCAATTAGACTCAGTATTGTCTTGAGTAACAGCATTATCTGTGGGTTTGTACGAACTGGGAGGAAATGGTGTTCTTGTTTCTGACTTTTTTTTGTTTACCCTCCCGGTCCAATGAAATTTTCCTTTTCCTGTTTTTTTTTTTTAAAATTTCAGTTGTAATTCTTCTTTCAACTTTACTCCATATGCCTGCTTTCTTTTCTGTCAATTCATTCAACTGATCACTTTCACGAGGAGCGTTATTGATCGAAAAGTCTGCAGTATTTTTTTCTTTTTCTCCCTCAACAACATTAACTTTTTATCTGCCTGCAATATAATAACAGTATTAGTGCTTTTCCAACAACTAAACCTTCTGCCCGGTGTAGTATGCATCAATTACATGAGTGTTATTCTGTGGACAAATATTTTATTTTATTCCTTTACGAAATGTCTGGTTATTTTTTTTTTAATAATTTAATAAAAGTTACATTCAAATTTTTTGTCTTCTTTTGCAGAAATGAAAATAAGAGAACTCAAGAAAACAGCGAATTTGTTGCTTGCGAAATATGAATTACAAAGATGAGTTCTGGTGTAGAATAGAAGTAGGATGAAGTGCATTCTACATTGACCTCTAACCATTGTAGAATAAAAGCAGCTAAAAGAGGAAATCGAAAATTGTAAAGGTTGGGAAGTACTAATTTTATTTCCAATTTACCTGTTTCGTTGAATTTACTACCATTTATTTCTTAAAACATTTTTGAGTTGATAAATCTATATAATGTATTCTACAGTAAATATTTTATTTAAAATTAATTATTTCGATATGAATGAAAAGGTTTTTCCAGACAAATTTAGACCATAATGGGGATTTTCGTCTATGGTATTTTATACTTAACATTTGAAAATATTCAATTTACGGGAAATTGATTTGTGAAATGGCGATTTTTTTTCATATATAATGCAAAAAAAGAGAAATACTTGTATAAAAAGTTTTAACTTCTTAGTAAAGCTGGTTATTCCCTGAAACATTGAGCAAAACGATTTGTATTTTCTTTGTATATGCAAAAGGAAACATCTAATATTCCAGTTAAAGCTTAAATTAACAATATTCTATAAGAACAATAAGACCAGTAATGTTGTTCTTAAGAACAGCCCCCAGTGTGTCACCCCAGAGCTCCAGAAAAGTCATCTCGTGTATGAATATGTTTGTAATTCAGGGAACTGTGCAGCCCTGCCTTCTACATACATCGGCATGACAAACACGAAGCTCTCGAGGCGTCTTACCCTACATCTGTCTGCTGGTGGACCAAAACAGCATGAACAAGAAGTCCATGGTACTCGTCTCACTAGGGAGAAGTTAGTCGAAGGAACCAAAGTCCTTCAACTGCAAAGTGACCCTAACCGCCTGAAAATCCTGGAAGCGCTCTACATTAGGTCTAAGAAGCCTTCCCTTAACTGCCAGATGGTAGACATGTTCGTCATTCCCAGCATGAGGAGTATGGCAGTAAACGGTGAAGTGCAGCGGGATACCGGACTGAGTGTAGCGCCACATAGTGCTGCTGATAATAGTGGCTCAGTTGATCTGGTGACTCGGACTGGTGGACCGGAGAGTGGTGTGAGGGCGGGCGCTCGGCCTGCGGTCGGTATTCCCGAGGCTGCTCGGCGCGACTCGGCCTCCGGCATCAGGTGATCTGCAGCTGTTCTCCAGTTGGGCTCCCCCACCCCCCTTACCCCCACTCCCCTTACCCCCACTACTTGCCTGCTTTCCCTTCCCTGTGCCTTTTGCGTCCTGGATCTCCTAGGAACAACTTCGCCCGTCGATGACATCTGTGATGTCGAAAGCTTGCGCACTCAATACGTTTACTTTTCTTATATTTATTATTATTATTATTCTTTTCGTTATAACTAACTAACTATAAACTTTTCTTTCTTTTTCTAACTAACTATACCTTCCCTTTTAATTCTTACTCTCTTTCAACTCGTTATTTAATATATCTTTTCTAGTTTACTATTAATCTTAATTATTATTATTATTAACATTATTATTATTATTAATTTTCTTAATCTATTTATTCTCTATTAGTCCAGTTATACCGTTGACCTTTAACCTTCTCTTTATATTAACCTGTACTATCCTTTTAATCTATTTTTAGCAATGACTAAGCATGAGTCATCGATTTTAATCTATTTATAGCAATGACTAAGCATGAGTCATCGAGTTTAACTTAACATGTCACTTGGCCTTTCTTGAATTTCTTGGACTTTCAACTCTTTTATTCTAACCGCTTGTTTCTTGTTCATTATTGACCTTTAACCTTCTCTTTATATTAACCTGTACTATCCTTTTAATCTATTTATAGCAATGACTAAGTATGAGTCATCGATTTTAATTTAACATGTCACTTGGCCAACTCCTTTTCCAGTTGAACCCTGTTAGCAGGAGGTTAGTTCGTAGGATCGAATCTCTCAGTCTTAAGATCGTGAATGCCGAGACTGCGGTTAATTTTAATGATACTTGTTTAAAAGAAGATCTGCTGCCTATTTATACCAATATTCCAGTTATGTATACTTAGACAAATCATTATTTTTTTTTTTAAATAATGGACCAATTGACTTTGTTACGATTTAAGATGAGAGAT
Organism: Hermatobates lingyangjiaoensis; assembly: GCA_026182355.1. NCBI lineage: Eukaryota > Metazoa > Arthropoda > Insecta > Hemiptera > Hermatobatidae > Hermatobates > Hermatobates lingyangjiaoensis. The sequence continues at coordinate 1,066,493 of JAPFBL010000430.1, forward strand.
TTCACTCTTGGTCATTTAATCCTGAGGATATGCCTACCTGCCCGGGATAAGGGATTACTCGAAGGCCATTGCGAGTGTTCTAGCATAATCTCCTCCAGAACTAATCCGTTTCTACTGGTAGAATGATTGTGCTCTAGATTATCTCGTTTTCCACCAGTAACACCAGCTTTTCTTAACCCTTTCGCGGTCCATGACGGCTATAACCGTCGTCACAATTTTGCACAATTGATGCCACTTCATTACTTGTATTTATAACAGACGCAAACAAGTAGTTTTTGGAACATTGATAATCTAATTAATTTAAAAAATTAATAATCCTCTGATACATCAGTGCTGTCACTGCTACTCTCATTTAGCTCAAAAGTTTTGTCAATGTCTGAGGGCGTCTACATCTGATAATTGCAATAGCATTTTACTAATTTCTGTATCATTTAGACTTCTTTTAGACATTATTCTAGGTTTATAATTGATAAAATACTTATAAAATAGAAAGAAATTAGTAATTTAAAATGTATATGTCAAAATTCAGACGATAAATCTGGTTACTTCTTGTGAAACAACAACAGAGGTTCATACAGGGCGCACATCTAATCGTTTCGGAGAAATTTACATATTTGCTACTGAAATCTGTACAAAATTCCCACTGAGTGGGCCAAAGCAGTGCACAACATACACACCTTTAATATTTTTGCCTTAAATTGCATTGGAACACGACGGCATGGCATGTCAGGGTCATTTTATGCAGGCTAAGAAAATGACGGATATAGACGTCTGTCGCTTTTGTGCACGGCGAGTTTTGCTTGGTGGACTACGAAAGGGTTAAACAAAGAGAAATATCTACCGAACCTTGGAACTACTACCATCCTGAGACCCAGCATGTTTAGCTTAGACATTGAAGTGTTGAGCAGAGATGGGATTCAACCGGTTGTTAAAATTACGTGAACCCCTATTCAGACCTGTATTAATTGGCCCACTATAAAACTCCACAAGTGTCGCGTGACTCACATAACTTGTGCATGTATGACAATGTAATTTACGCATGTTACTATAACCTATACATAACTAAACAATTTAGTTTCCGAACTCATAATATTTTAAGCACCGGTTCGCACGAACCCGGTTCTTAAAAAATTTGAATCCCACTACTGGTCGGCAGTACTCTTTTCCCAGCAGTACTAATAGTTTTTATTGTGTATTCGGGTCAAACACAGACCCTTCTACGAAGTATTCTGGTTCTAATAATTTCCCCTGGTGGCGCGTCGTTTAGTTGATAGCTTAAACCTCTGCTTTAACAAGTTCCTGCTCACAAGGAGCCACTTTGTTATTAAGCGTCACAATGGACACAGAGGCCTGCTCTAGGAGGAGGCTATATATGAACCCTTTGCCACCTGTGTTTTCTAAAAATTTGTATTTTATCTAAAGTGTTCTATTTAACCCAAAAGTAAAGTACATCATTCCAAAGCTGATGCTTTTCTGAACCATCTGATTTTTTGAAAATAAATAACTTGATACCAGTGATATCAGATCACACTCAAAGAATAATTTTTTATTTATACATTTTCAAAAAAAAAAAGATAAAGTTTGATTTTAAATAAACAATAAGGGAGGGTTAAACATCCCTACTATATCTTAAAATCATTCACTATTGCAGTCTGATTATGTGGTTATTAATAAAGATTTTCATATTTTTTTGTATGTACTTAAGTTTTTTTTTTCTTTTCAGATGAACATGTTCCAGAAGTCTGTTCCGAATTAGACAAAAAAAAAAGTTGGATTTTATAGTGATGTCTCCTATGGGTGAAAATGAAGAGAAGGAAGAAAATTTATGACGTCGTCATAATAACCCTGAAATGCGTTAATGCTGGTATATGTATTATTCTGATGTGAACTAAAAGACATTAGAATGTCTACCTAATTATTGTCTTGATGAGTTGTTGCTGTTTTCCACAACACCCACACTTATAAGGCTTTCTTTCGTCTTTTAGTGCTGGTTCTAGGGGCGGAAATTGTGGCTCATTTATTATTTGGCACCCATGGAGTTCCTAAATTTTGCCTAACTTTAATTGTATTTATAGAGTAGAGATTTTTAGCAAGTACCTAATATCGTACAGGCTCTGAATTTATTTTGGTTTATTACCATGTACCTTGGCCTTTCGACTATACCATGAAATAAAGCAGATCAGATCGATGTTTTTAACGTGGTGCCTTTAGCCATACTACGGAGCACCTACCAGCAGTCATTGTAGCTGCCTCTCAGGTACTCCGCAGCGTGCCCAAGGTGGACCTCGCGAAAGTAGGCATCCACGGCAGACATCACGCATTACATTCTTGTATCACTAATGTGCCTAGGCACTTACATTTAAATATACAGATAACTTATTTCTAGTTGACAATAAAATAGGACTAGTCTATTTCAACAATTGTGCTGATCACTATTATAATAATGCTTATTATCTCTGTTGTGTTCCTTACGTCACTTACACTTAATTTGAAGGTTATTTACAAGAACACAGTTACGTTTTACTACTGAACCGTATTCCTTACTGACTGACCTGGGATCCTCTAACTTTTTGAAATGAAAAAGGTTGCTCCTGAAATCCCCGTGCCCTGTGAGGACTTGGGTTATCCAGTAGATTTTTATACCTCAAAATCTCTTCGACCGTTGGGAAAAACCGTCTTGTCCATCTACCAGTGGAGTCGTTGGCACAACGCCCCTCTCAATTCCATTTCTTAGCTATTTCGATGCTATTCTGCACGTTGTTGTTCCTTTCCAGGGGGATCCAGTTAGTCTGGAGGCCTCTTTTAATCGCAAAGTATTCCGCTTTGAATTTCACAAAGATGTCCAATTCTATCTACCCGACTAAAACCTGGGTCGCCAGTGTCGGGACTGTTTTATAACCTTTAATTACCTGAATTAGGGCCTTTCTTAGGCATGAGTTTAGTAGTCTGGAGGTAGTAGTGTTCATAAGTCGTCCCCATAGAGGGGCTCCATGACAAACTATTGAAGTGAATACGGCATTATACACATACAGTATATGTAGTATTCTGCATTTACGGAATTGGATACCCTATGTTGGTCTTGATAATCTGCAGATTATTGCGAAACGTTCTGCCGCTTTAGCGACGGCTTCCTTGATGTGTGTAGTTAAAGTGAAGCCCTCCCTTAACAAAATGCCAAGATACCTTAACTTCACTCACCAGCGGGATCCGAGTCTCCTGTAATGAACTCTTGGACCTGAATTTCTTTATCATCAAGGTTTAGCACTTGTCAGTTGACAGATTGACTTTTACATATCTGCACCAGTTCGAGATTATCTCCATGGCCCTATTTCCTCTGGAGTTGGCAGATATAACAATTGTCAAGTCGTCCACGTAGGCTATGGGGCTAAAGTCCTCAGTCATCAATTCGACTAGTAGCGGCTCGAACGCGTACGAAAAAAGTATTGGTCCCTTGGGGACACCCCCTGGCAACAGACCTTACAACTGAAACCGTCCACGCCCTAGTCACTACCCTCCTCTCGCTAAAAAAAGGACTCTACTAACCTCACTATGTTACTGTCCACTCCCGCCTCCCTGATTTCTCGTATGATTGCCAACCAGCCTCCACGCGTGGTCAAAAGCCCTCTTAATGTCGATGAAAATGCCCATTACATATTTACTTTCTGAGGTTTTAACTATCCTTCCCAGTTCTTACAGCGCGTGGTCTCTCCAAGATCCCGCTCTAGAGCCATACTGCCGACCGGTGCTAGACTCGTTCAATTTTTGTGCTAAGAGTGCTAGCATCAGAGCTTCCAGACTCTTACCCAAGCTATCCAACAGGATTACTGGACGATGCGAAGATGCGCAAGAAGGGTCTCAATTTCCTCTCTTCGTTAGAACGGTCACCTCGCCCAGTTTAAATATGTCTGGGAAGTATCCAAGAGAGTAACAGTCGCGGTACATACATAATAAAGAGTGCCCTATTTTGCTGAATCCTTTTTTTTTTTAAGAAAATAGGTGAGAGGCCGTCAGACCCCGGGGCTTTATGGTTTCCCTGACGGTTGACAGCCATTCTTACGTCTTCGATATCCTAGACGCACTGATCCGGAGTACAGAGTCCTTCTTGCCTGAGGACTCCAGTAGAGCTTTGAGGAGTCGTGATCTCTGAGGAGGGTCGTGATCAGTATTGCCGGTGACAGATACATTGTCTTCAACCTGTGAGGGAACAAGATTAATATTTTTTTTTCGAGTTTGCGAGTCCTTTTGATTTGACTTGGGTGAGTTTTAACAAGTTTGCCCTTAGTTATTATGCGTTTCTTAGCTTTGGAATAGGTTGTGGGTCGGTATTTTGCCTTATATTTAGATTTCGTGTTCGTTTTAACGTAAACTCTTCCTTCCGGGATAGTAATATCTTCTCTCTTCTTATTTATTTTATTTTTTTTTTATTTTATTTATTTTTTATTTTATTAATTATTTATTAATATTTTATCGCAATGAAACTTTTCTATTTGCGCGCTTAGTAGAATGTCGGAAGTCTCCTTAGAGGTTTTATCGAATGTTATTTCGTTAGGCGTCAATTTTAATAATTTGTTCGGAGTTATAACCAATGAATGCTAATTCTAAAGTGTCTTCTATCGGAATTTTTTCTGGGGATTTCTGGATAGTAATAATATTCATTAATTCTATTAGTGTATTGTGGGCTCTGTTGATTAAGCCGTTAGAGTTCGAGTAATTGGGTGTAGTATAATGAATAGTGACACCATGATAAGATAGATAGTTCTCAAGGCCTTTGGTAGCAAATTCCGGTCCATTGTCGGATTGGATTTTATCTGATTTTGGGAAATTGCAAAAGTAGTGCTGAAGGCATCTTAGTACTTCAGGACTGGTTGTATTTTTTGGAATGTAGGCATATAATTTCTTAGAGAAACAATCTATAATTGTGACGATCTTTACGTTATTATAAAATAGGATATCGATTTGGATAGATTCGAAAGGTGCTTGCGGAGTTGGTGTAATCTGGAATTTAGGTTTCGGAGGATTCCTGTCGTATTTAATTCTTTTACAAACATCGCAGTTATTAATATATTCTGTTATGTGAGCTAACATGCGGGGCCAATAGCAAAATTTTCTTAAATTAAAATATACGTCATTTATGCCTCTATGGCACGTTTGACCGACGTGTTGGTTTATTATCATATCTTTTTGTAGTCCGTGTCTTCGATATCTTCCACTGTTTTAAAATATCTTTTAATTGTAACAGTATTAAAGTTATTCTCTATGATTTTTTGAAATGTTTCGAATATTTGGTTTAATATTTGATCCATTAGTTGTGACGTTTTATCTGAGCAGTATACTCCATAAGTTGTATTGGGATTTAAGTATTCTAAACAGGTGTTTTCTAATTCGCTGCAGTGGGGAAAGTTTGTACACCAAGTATATTACTTCTTATTGTTGTGGATAGTTTTTATGTGATTATCTGAAGGATCACCACGTTTAATAAATAATTTGATAGTTTTCAACATTAATAATTTTATGTGGGTCATCGACTAGAAAAACTCTATCTTTAGAACTTTCTTGAGAGTGTTGAGTGATTAGACTGGAATTATCATCTATGTTTGGATTTTGGAGATTAGCGGTATGTTCAGCCTGAGGTAAGGGATTCATACTATCTGCAATGGGGTTGGTATTAGTATTTATTTGTTCTTCCGGGTTATTGGCCTCGGAGATATGCAAGTGGTGAGTCATTCATTCTTGAGAGTGTTGAGTGATTAGATTGGAATTATCATCTATGTTTGGATTTTGGAGATTAGCGGTATGTTCAGCCTGAGGTAAGGGATTCATACTATCTGCAATGAGGTTGGTATCAGTATTTATTTCTTCTTCCGGGTTATTGGCCTCGAAGATATGCAAGTCGTGAGTCATTCTGGTCTGCCACTACGTTTGTTTTTCCTTTAATGTGTTTTATTTCGAGATTATTGTCAGTTAGTTAGCATTTCCAGTGTAATATTTTTGCACTAGGATCTTTCATGTTGTGAAGGTATTGCAGCGGCTTATGGTCAGAATTTTTCTGCCTAAATATATGGTCTACAATATTTTCAAGCCCATACTATCGCTAATAACTCTTTTTCAATGGTACTAAGTCTTTCATCTCTATTCATATGTTCCGTCCTTAATAAGTCTGGTATTTGATCCTTTATTTCCTCCAGGTTAATATTATTTTCACGTTTTCTCTTTTTTATTTCAAAGTCCTCCTCGATATCCATAGGTTCGGGTATTATGGTTGCACATTCCTGGCTTTCAACAATTACTTTAACTTTATTTTCGTTTACTGGATAAAGACCTCCCAAGTATTTTATAATTTCCACTATTTTTTTCATTAACAAGAATTTCTTTTCTACTCGTCTGAAAGGGAATTTCTGCTATGTTTTTGCCTTTTTCTAAAAAGATATTGATACTAGATTTGATTGGGATTTTGATTACTTCTGACTCTAAGTGATTTGTCTTGAAATTAATTCTCATGTTGTGTTCTTTCATTGTTCGTTAACCTAATAAAATATCATATTTTTCTGAAAAGTTGAACACATATGCTTTCGTTAATGATGGTTGATTGAATATTTCCGATGTGTTGATTATTACATACTCAGATCCTTCTTTAGATCCAGCGGGAGTGTTGACTTTGAATTTTTCCTTGTGTCTAGTGATTTTAGATTCTAGTAATTTCGGATGGACGTAGTTGTGTTCTGAACCTGTATCGATCAGCCATTTTCTGTTCTTTCTATCCACTATATATGGAAGAGATTTGTTTACTAAATTTAATTCGAAATCCTTATTCTCAGGGGCCTTACTCAGTTCTTGTCTGATGCCTTTTCAAAAAAAGGTTCGTCAGTCTGCTTGGGCTGGTCATGTGTTGGCGAGATTTGTCTGTCCCGAGTTGATAATTGTTCGAGTTTATTTCTTAAATGTCTAATTATTTCGTCCTTTTCTGTTTCGACGTGTGTAAGTTCATGTAATTGATTCCTAGGTCTCATAGGACACTAACTGTTCTCATAGACACAGTGTTATTTTCGTTAAAATGAGATTTATAGGGATTTTGCGAGTGATTCGTTTGATAGTTAGGTCGATTTGAAAAAAGTTTGTTAAAGTTACGTGAGGAGTTTAATCTTGCATATTCGTCTTTGTAATGCGTGTGTTGTTGTGGTGTAAACTTATGTGTATGGTAATGTTGTTTAGGTGTAGGTCCGTAGTCGTTAGGATAAAGAGTATGATGTCGGTGGTTGTAAGTGTTGGTATTTTGGCGTTTGTTTATATTCTTACTATAATTTTGAGGGGAAAATTTTTTTTTATTCATATTAATAAGTTCCAAAACAAAATGACATTTAGTGAACAATATTTTTCTGAATTCTTCAAGGTTTTCTGGGTTTTGGGTTATGATAAAATTTGTTAATTGAGGGTCGTATTGATTGTACAGTTGGTATATAATTTCCTTCTCGGTTTGTATCATGAGTTCTTTGATAACTTCGGATGATATTCCTTCAATAGCGTATCTGTTATAGATTAAATGGCGTAAGTTTTCTAATTTATTAAGGAAATCATAAGGAGATTCATGTGGTTGCATTCTTGATTGGTAAATTTCTAGTTTAAGTGATTCTATCGTTCGGATGTCCGCGAATTGAGTTTTTAATAATGTTAATAATTCTGATAAACTTTCAATATCTTTTGTAAGAATAAGAGCTTCGGCGGATCCCTCGAGCTTTGCCTTGACTTTGTTAAGTAGTTTAAGGTGATTTACATGTCTACTATTGTTTTTCGAATCGCATGTTAAAGTGTAGATTGACTCAACAGTTTTAATAAATCTAACTACTTTTGTCGGGTTTCCGTCATATGATGGGATGTGATCGTAGTCTTCGCGAGAAATGTTACAGGTACAAGTGTCTGTTATTTTCTGGTTTTTGTTTTTAAGTATAAGTGTTGGAGGTTTGAGTGTAATTTTGGTTGGAACAATTTTGACGATAGAGAAAGAATTCAAGAGAGAGAATACAACAGCATCAATGATTCAAAAATAGGAGATACTACTATAAAGATTTGCAATTATAACAAATTAAATTAAAAACAATAGTAAATCAAATTAGTTAAAAACTTTCTTAAGTTTCACTTGAAAAATTAATAGTCAGAAAAATTATTCAAATGTAAGATAATGAAAAATATTTTTTTCAAAAATTGATTTGAATACTGGTCAAATGAAATAGAGAATAAATAGCTCTCAAAGATGTATGATTAGTAAAATTTTATTGCTAAGATAGGTTCTTAAAACTTAAATGAAAAAAAAATAGTGATCAGTAAAATATTTCAATTTTAAGGCAGTAAGATATTTTCATTTACTTTTGACGATTGGTCAAATGAATGAATTCTTAAAGTTCAAATACAAAAGAAATAGTGATCGGTAAAATATTTAAATTTTAAGACAGTAAAATATTTTCATTAACTTTTGACAATTAGTCAAATGAATTTATAGAAAACAAAATAAAGTTCTTGCTGGCTATGGTTGAGACTAGATGAGGTGAAGAGCGGGGAGTTGTCCACGTCTTCGAGCTGATGATTGAAGTCTTCTTGTTGAGACGTCTGGTCACAATGGTACAGCAGAGTTTGGGTCTTCAAGTAAAGAGTTGATACTCAAGCAATTAATTTCTGAGATAACTTATCGTAATAATTAACGCTCTTAAAATCCCTGAGTTCGGGCGCCAGTTATATATTTCTAAGTGAAATAGACTTTTTAAAAAAGATTAATTTTATTTAAATTATAAACTGTACAGAAAGCTTCAATACAACAGCAATTCTACATCTAGCCTGATCTGGGGTGGTCTCAAGACCTTATATATCGTTCTGGTGGAGATAATGGATAGATTGGGAGTTTTCCAATTTGAGGTAATGTCCAAGGGTGACTCAAAATGGGGCGAATGTACGTTAAGGTGGCTTCGTAACTTCGTAAAGGAGAAGGATTTACCTTTAATCGAAAATGAAACGAAATGGCAGGAAGAGCCCTTACAAGATTCATGAGTGTTGGTAGACTCTCCGGGCCAAGTTGGGGAATTGGGGCTAAATCTAGAGGAATGTTATATAACGCTATTTGCGAGGCCATTATGTTGCACCGTGTACCTATTAGGGGCCCGGATTTAAATTCTGCACATTGTAGAACTTTAGTCTTTCATCAGCGTAGGGCACTCTTGGCAGTCACCAAAGGATATCGAACAACCTCTGCTCTGGCAACACAGGTATTGGCAGGACGAATGCCCATAGACAGAAAGATTAAACTTAAAGTGAAACTATTTTGCCTGAAAAGAGGATATAGACTTAGGTGGACGGTTCACCATTCGGAAGACATTGGGGACCGAGGAAAGGACCTGAATCGATGGGCTTTTCGACTGTAGCAGGAAATATGGGACGAGGGTAGGGTAGGTAGGTGGACCCACAATTTTTTCCCAAATGTAGAATCCAGGTTGAGGATGCTCAACCTTCCTATGGATCACTGGTTGTCGCAAGTCCATAGCGGACATGGGGACTTTGGTGCATATCCCTCCAAGTACCGGAGGCATGATAATGCAGACTGTTGCTGTGGAGCCCCCTTGGAGAGTGTAGAGCACATTTTGGAGGAATCTCCTAGATTTGGAAGAGAAAGGTTTATTTATGAGATATCGGCAGGAAAGATTGTGGCTGACACATACCGAAGTGCCCTCTCACTAAGACGTAAAGAGTTTTTTTTAAATTTATTTATGGAATCAGAAGAATTCGGAAGACACCAGGCATAGAGCCTGGATGAAGGCATTGATAACTGGAAGTGCACGCTCTTATTTTTAGTTTGATATTGCACAGGACAATTGTTTATTCCTATTTTTTAGGAATGTTTTGTATGTGATGTAAGGTCGTGGAAGCTCGCCTCCGCGTGGTCCACCTCGAGCGTATCTCGGAGGCTGAATTTGCCTCTATCTTAGGCTAGGGCCTGGTACCCCTGAGATGCGGCGAAAGAGCTTTCACGTTAAAAGGCATCAATCTGTTCTGTTATTACTCACGATATTGCTGAAGAAGCAGGGAGCGCGGAAATATACCAAAACAGGCTTCGTAACTTTACCAGTTAACCACTGAGTCAACCTGGCCAGACTTGTTTTGATTAGTCTAGGTTTGACTTCAATATTTCCAATTAATTGTTTCTAAGATATCTAATTGCGCCTTAAATGTTGTAAAGGTATTTTTTTTCTAGATGATTATATAAATAACCCTGATTATATATTTATCTATTTATGGAGGCAATTTTTGTATTTGATTGTTAAGTTGCTACAAATGTTCTGGCCAAATATTTTTTTAAAAAGATTATAGTACTATAGTCAACACAGTTCCAAGTTATAGGTCATATCTCAGAAAAATTACTGATACATACTAAACATTGTTAAATAAGATCTTCACCAGAGTTAACAAAAAGGAAATCAAGATAATACGCCTTGTGCACAATACACAAGAAAGTGACTGTTATATAAAGGAGGTAATAACCTGTTAGTCACATGTCATCTTTTTGTGCTCTTAAAATTTAAATTATGTTATATTTGTTTAGACATGTAATGTACGTACATATGATTGATGTCAGACAAAAATTTAGAAACGAAAATTAAAAGATAACCTGTTTTTTGGGAGATAATCTCTGATTTATTTTTATAAGCTTAAAATTTTTTTTTGTAGGATTAATGATTTCTATCCTTCATTTTGTTATAATTATAATTTTTTTTATTTAGATTTATTTTTTCTTTATTTTTTTATTAAATTTCTTTTTAAAATTTTTATTTATTTTAATAATGATTAAATTACTATTTTTGTTAATTTTTATTTAGTAACTCTGCAATTTTTATTTCCACCTGTTTAACAAAATCATGTTTTATAGATTATAATTTTAAATTTGGCCTGCCCAATGATTATTTAAATGGCTGCAATATATTGAATGTGCAAAGGTAGCATAATAATTTGTCTTTTAATTGAAGGCTGGTATGAATGGTCGGATGAGATATATACTTTTTTCATGAAATTTTAAGAATTTTATTTTTTAGTTAAAAATCTGAAATTTTTTTTATATGACGAGAAAACCCTTTAGAACTTTATTTTTTTTTTGTAAATTTTGTTGAGGCAACATTAATTTTTTTTCAAAAATTTTTGTTTTTTTTTATACTTTTTTAACGATTTTAAGTTTGTAAGTTACTAGAAAACATTTTTCTTTTCTAAAATAAATATACTATTAAATGTAATGTGAAAAAAATGTTAATTAAATTTTATAAGGAATGTTTTTTGTTGAAGACCAATGATAGCTTTTATTTACTGTTATGTACTAATAAATTATTTAAATGTATTTTATAATAGAACTTTGTGTATATGTAAATGAAAAAAAAACTAAAACGTTTATTATATGGTAAAAAACTGTGTTTACATCCTCATGTTTTTCTCTTTCAGTGCGGTTTTTATTCATATATTGTGGGTCATTGTTACTTGGCATCAATTTGTTTTACTGCTGTTTATTATATCTTTTTACATGTTATTCAAGTGGGTCATATATAAGTTTTTGCCATCTGCATACATTAATATTTCTAGGGTCATGACAAATAATCTAACCTTTAAATGTTACTTATTCTTTTCCAATATCAAGATGCTACCGTTGTAGCGGTTTTTCAATATCAAGAGGTGTCACATCTGACACCTACAATCACAAAACTAGTAAATTCTTTCTTTCTTTTTTTTAAAAAAAAATTAATAGGGAAATACAAATGTGGATAACTTGAACAACTAAAGGTTGTCTCAGAGACCGAAGAAATGAACTTGTCCTAGTCTATTAGGTGCTTTCTTATCTTGCAAAAGTTGTGTAGAGCTTATCGGATACTACTACAGGATGCCTCACAAAAAACCCCTAAGTTTGAAACTTTAAACTGTATTATTTAAACCATGTTATTTTTTAATGGTATTTACAAACGAATCAAACTAACAACTTTATTGTGTAGTTTACAAACTCTTAGCTAATAACAAGTTACAGATACTGCTGGGGTGTGATGAAATCTAGAGTATAATCACTCCCTACCAGTGGCCATCCAACAGCCCTGACCTCTTTTGTATTTGGAGTGTACTCTTACAGGAGGTTTAGAGACAAAGAAGAGGAATCACTGATATTGAGTCATTAAAACATGTGTTGATGGACACATGGAACAACATGTCTCTTGATGTCATTCGTCGAGCAACTCAGAACTGGATGGATCGCTTTCATCACACCCCAGCAGTATCTGTAACTTGTTATTAGCTAACAGTTTGTTAACTACACAATAAAGTTGTTAGTTTGATTCGTTTATAAATACCATTAAAAAATAACATGGTTTAAATGTCGCTGTCGCTGTTCTGCAGTTAATGGACAGCATTTTGAGTGGTATCTGTAACTTGTTATTAGCTATCAGTTTGTTAATTACACAGTGAAGTTGTTAGTTTTATTCGTTTTTAAATACCATTAAAAAATAACATGGTTTAAATAATACAGTTTAAAATTTAGGATTTTTTTGTGGGGCGCCCTATATATTACAAATGATTATGGTTATCATACCACACATAATATATTTTTTATAACACTTTTTCGATGAAAATTCCCGTTTTAGGATTGTAGGTGTTAGATTTCGTCTAGTGCGGCGTTCTTAATATTAGAAGAGAATAAGTGAAGTTTAAAGGTTAGATGTTTGACCTTTCTACGTAGATGAGGCATTCACCGAGCTTAGTTTCCTTATAAACGGTTTTAGAGCTTCCATCAACAACTACTTCCATCTTCCCATCGCCATGCATGCCAATCGCCACGGACTCCCCTTTAATGACTGCTACAGGTTGCAGATACTGCCACAAAATCCCCTCTAGATTTCACTCTACGAGCGTCCGAAGAAGCTCATATCTGGCTGCTTTGTTCGCGTAGTACACCTGGCCTAAAGAGATAATGCTTCATTTAATTAGCTCTTACTTTTGCATTTAGTTGTTATGTTATTTTTTATCATCTTTTACTTTTTACCTTTTACAGAAATAACTGTTGTAATATTACCTTACAACAATCGTATTTAAACTGACATTAGTATTCATGTTTACATTCCTAAAATTATTCATTCCAAACTTCTAGGTAATAGTTTATTATATATACTTTCAGAATTTCATACATCTGTTTATTATTCAAGTTCCTAATACGGTTTTAAATCAAAAGCGTTAACTTTGAAAGTTTGAAGTTATTATTTAATTAATTTATTATTAGAAAATGAAATAATTAAATAATAAATGATAAAAAAGTAAATTAGACAATAAAAATAACATTAATATTAATACCATTTATTTTATTAGCATTATTATTTGTGTTCTCAATATTATTAAAGAGTACAAATAATATTATCTAATAAATATTATATTTATTAGATAATACTTTTTTTATTATCTAATAAACTTTTTTATATTTTATTAATATTATTATTTGTCTTCTCAATATTATTTAAAGTTTTGTTTTATTCTATTTTTTATTAAATCTTAGTCCATAACTTTTAAATATGTATCATTTCCCCTGTTCATCCCTGAGTTTTTCTTTTATTTATTATTGTTTCATATTTCCTAATTTAATTTTAAACTGATTCTTCTCTACCTTATTCTATGTTGCAACATTGTTGTTCTCCAACCGTATCTGTAATTTTCATGTAATAGAGTAGTTAAACTTATAGAGTATAATTTTAATAATTACTAGACGACTCGTGACCCTTTGTATCACTCAGTGTTAAGAAATTATAGCGACAATTAATAAAATACATTCACTGAATGTAATTGACAGAAATAACTTTTATTGCTATTCATTGTTATTGAATCATGAAAACAAATATTCTTACATGGTTCTAAGCTTTTGATATAGAATTCTTAACATGATTCAAGACATATACACGGTAAGTTTATTTAGTAAAACAATAAATCATTTCAAAGTGCAAAATTTCATTTATTTTATTACATAAATAAATAAAACATTAACTCAAGTTATATATCCATACCTGTAAATTGAAATATTCCATTTATCTTACCCAACGTAAAATAACATTGTATCTTTGTAATATTACCTTACAACAATCGTATTTAAACTGACATTTGTATTCATGTTTATACTCCAAAATTATTCATTCCAAACTTCTAGGTAATAGTTTATTATATATACTTTCAGAATTTCATACATCTGTTTATTATTCAAGTTCCTAATACGGTTTTAAATCAAAAGCATTAACTTTGAAAGTTTGATTTGAACCTAGAAAACTGACCTATTACTGATAAAGACAATTTGTTTTATATATATTATGACAAGAATTAACAATAATACGTGAACTAAAAAAAAGAGACCAAACAACAATAAGATTTCCAAAAATGGTACAGAGATCTTTCATTCAAAAACTGGCAGGTTTATTCTATAACATTAATAGATTTTAAATCTGGAGTCATTAATTTTACTTAATTTGAGAGAGTTTATTTTTAATTCTTTTTTTTTAATATCATTATTTGTAAAGTCATATATTACTGTTTTCTTTATTATTTATCTATATATAAATTCTCTTCGTGGCTATGTATGTATGTTTGTACCTTATGCATTCGGCCTACAATGGACCTTTTTCAAAAATTCTTTTGCAAGGCACTTTCTATAGGTTTTGGGGAGGTTTTAGGCTATTAAACTCTGGGGGGCAGCCTAACCCAGGCCCCCTAGGGCCCAAAAACCTCAAGAATTTGCAGATTTTGAGTTTTTGCATTTTTTGTCAAGAAATATGGCGTCTACGGCCTTAATGCATAAAATATGAAATGTTGGAAATAAAAATCGAGCTCAATGTTATTTAATGATTTTTTGCTCTAGGATGCTTCTTTCATAGCCTAGGTACCACTATTCTCCTGAAAATGTTAAAAAACGTCCAAGGGACTGTAGATCATGCATAAAGAATCGTAAGACAAAAATGCATAAAATAATATTGAACCCAATTTTCATTTCATATTTTATACTTAAAACTTCTAGACCCGGGCAACGCCGGGTATTTCTGCTTGTTTGAATAATTCGTCATGAACTGGAATTAACATGTATTCCTATTTTCACCTGTGTACAAATATTTAAAGAAGAACATCAGAGTTTTATTAGTATATATAGATTATTTATTTAAATTATTACATTTTAATAAACTATAAGGATAACCTTGTTCTATTCACAATGAGTCCATAACCTGTACTACTTGGAATAATTTACTTTTCTCTAATAATTCTAATCAATAAGGCCATCCCTCTTGCAGCTTCTGAACGCTGGGTTATACTCCACCATGACATTCGCAAGATACTTATGAACAGAAGTCAACGAAATATAGACAGACCCTAATAACACTTATTGGCTCAAATTCAATACTCATTCTAACAGAAATATTATAAATAGTAAACACAATTTTCAAACACCCATGGTCCTTTGAAATGGACATCAAATTCCTGGAGAATACGTAATATGTATTGTTACCATCTCAAATTCCTATAAAAGTAGCCTGTTTCTATCGAAACCTTACATAAGACCTTAGGGTTCTTTTCTCTCCGTATTATTCCCGAAATATCAAAATAGACATTCTCACATATTACGGATACAAAATTAAAATCATAATAATGATTTTCGTTTAGAACGAGAATAACTACAAGACAGGCTATACTGAATACATTGTAATAGAGAAATGGAAACTGTTAGCAATAAGTAGTAAAAAAGATTTCTGTTTTTGTAAATGCGATTTGTACTTCTAAATGCAATAATATTGACGTTGCAAGAAAATAAACCTATTAAAACAATACTTCCTCTCACTGACTGGTATTGTTTTCTTCCAACCAAAATTGACAGGCTTTTGAGTTCTAATGGCAGAAAGCAACACATTTATGTACTATGATCCCATTTGTTACAAGAGTAACATCATGTTGATTATAGCAAATGCTAATTTTTCCTAATATATGGCACTATTATTATTATTTCATCTCAATATATAAAGTTCGTAAGTTTGTTTACCCATTTTCCGTGGAGATAGAAACCTGAAATTAAAAATTTATGACAGTATATATTTGCCAGCTGACAGCTGAAATTTGCTGATGACAGTAGTGCAAATGTATTATAAATAAAAGTAACAAGTATATAATAAACTACTACATTAGAGATTAAAAAAAAATAATTTTTCGAAACAAACTGTCAGATAACAGTCAGAAACAACACAACTGTCATATAAAATACGAATGTTCTAAGGTAATGTTAATTTCAATTTTGAATTAACATTGAAATTAAGTTAATTGTTAAGGTTGAATTAATTTGAATACCTATTCTTATAATTTCTGAGTGACACAAAGGGTCACGGGTAGTCTATTAATTATATAACTCAGAATATTAAACATCAAATTATGAATACCTACCTTTGAAGGAACTCTTTTCTGACAAGTTTTCGTATACTGTTTTAAAGGGGAAATGCCGTGATGAATGTTAAACACCATTTTTTATAATTTCATAGTTAATCACTTTAGTCAGCAGAGTTATAATATTTACATTATTAAAAAATGTAAAGAAATAAAAGATTTGTCCTTGAATAAGATACATTGACTGTTTATTTATTTAACACTTATTGTATAAATGAGAATCTGTCCAAAGAATTAATTGAATATTAATAAGAGGGAACTTATAATTGT
This sequence comes from Hermatobates lingyangjiaoensis, assembly GCA_026182355.1. Classification (NCBI taxonomy): domain Eukaryota; kingdom Metazoa; phylum Arthropoda; class Insecta; order Hemiptera; family Hermatobatidae; genus Hermatobates; species Hermatobates lingyangjiaoensis. The sequence continues at coordinate 1,083,215 of JAPFBL010000430.1, forward strand.
TTTAAAGGAAAAACTACTTTCTCAAAAAGGTAAGAAACTTCTGTTTTTTTTTTTAAAAACATACTTTATTTAGCAAATAGTTGGCATACCCGAGGCATCTGATTCTTATACTAGAATCCAAAAAAATGTCTGTGTATATAAAAAATAAAATTGTTAAAGGATATAATTTTCAGTAACTAATGAACATGAAAAAAAAATTCTGATTGAGTTATGTTTATATAGAATAACTAAAACTAATAAATGAGGGCACAAAAACATACGTACAAGATATTGGTTGCCTCAAATAAACTATATTTCTTGGTTCACCTGTTAGTTATGCATGGGTTTAATGTGTAAAGGTAAAATTTAAAATGAGTAAAAATAATATTTTCTTTTCTATTATAATAAATAAATATAAGCTGTTATTTCACAATATTTGTCTTCCGTTTTGTGAGCAGCAGATTGTTTTATTTACTAGTGATTGACCGACAAAATAAGAAGTAAGACTAACTGTTATAGGGCTTGAGATTTCAGAAATAAATATACTGTCTGCCTAATTATGATGATTTTTATTTTAACTGAGAATTAATACAAAGAATTTCTAGTAAACTAGAAAAACATGTATGCTGAAATTTTAGTTTTGTTATCCCTTTTATTGAAAAAGCAATAATAATAACTATGCGATTAGGAATAGATGTGATGGGCCTAAACGCAAACACATTTAATACTGAACTTGTGAATAACACTTTTCCATTTTAAAAGCTCTTGAAATTTAAATAAGTTGCAGTTTTATTAATACATAAAACTACAAATTAGTGTTTGCAGTTTTAGATAATGATAGACATAAAGATAACATTTTAATCTACCTAAAATCAAAATAAATGAGAGTAAAATTCAATAAAATAGACTTATATTTTGTATTGTTCTTTTTCTTCTAATATACTTATTATTGACAAAAACAAAAGACTTGTCAACCCTGCTGCTTTGCTTTGATCAAGACTTTTAATTACTGAAATGAAAAGCTCAACTAAATATGCATCTCTGATTATTTTAAATCATTGATCCTTAGTCACCGTGGTTTATTAATGAATATGTTGGTATTCTTTGACCAAAATGTTTCTTTTTTCCTGAAAATGTTTCCACAAACGGTAAATATATGAAATTAATTGTTGGATTATTAGATACGTTTAATGCCATGGATTCTTTTGTTCAATTTTAATGTTGGCTCCTTAGTTTTGAAACATATTTGTATTTCAAGCATTAGTTTTAGTTTAAGATAACTATGTTGTACCAACGTTACATGAAATTAGATAATTGGAATAAATTAGATAACTCCTTAAAATGTTTAGTGTTCTAATACATTGACTCCTACAATTACCTCGTGAAAAATCAGTCTCGTAACTGTTATCTGTGATTGTATGTTTTCACAAAAGATAATAGTTATAGTAAATAAATCTTTGGACGAAGATCACGTATTTATTTGTGGCGTATCTTTATTAGTCGTGGAGGTATTTTAATTTTGAAAATGCTACAAAAAATAGGTGATTCATACGTATTTATTTGTAAAATATACATATAAAAATATGCTCTTGAAATTGAAATAAGTTGCAGTTAATATATTAATAAATAAAACTGCAAATTAGTGTTTGCAGTTTTAGATATTAAGAGACATAAAGATAATATTTTAATCTACCTAAAATGAAAATATATAGGAGTAAAATTCAAGGAAATAGACTTATATTTTGTATTATTCTTTTTTCCTAGTATACTTCTGCTTCTTTGTTTATTAAAAACTTGTCCAAGCCACAAAACAATTGTGGCGTCTTTGAAGTGGTTGATTGAAGTGCAAATTTCTTTTGGGATCCACCATAATTGTATGATACTTTCAACAATTATCTACAGAAATATGTAGTCATGAAATAACTTCAAAGATCTCTGCATTTATTATTAACAAACGATTCGAAGTTGTCACATAAAAATCATAGTATTATAACAATTTCATATTATATTGATGAAATTAATAGAACTATTGATAACTAATTTGCCCTATTTATTATCTGTTAAAATGGAAGTGATTTAAAAATAAAGAACTTAATAATTCAGTATATTTGGTGTCATATTTAATAGATTATCTTAAAATATGTGTCACAATTTTTTTATTACAATTTCTATTAAATAAAATTAAATTCTCACAACATTTTAGGCAAAAGAACATCCCTTAGAAGGTAGCAAGTGTCATGACATGTATCAAACTTCTTTTATTTCATTGGTTTAATTTATTCACCTATGTCCCTTCAAAACAATTGTATACTTCTACTATCTAGGGCTAATCAGTTAAATTAAAAGTTTAACTGAAATATTTTATTTAGAAACTAGTGTAGTTCTGTCAATTAAACAAGACTAGTACTATGGGATTTTGGAAGCATAATGAATCAGTGAAAATTATAGGGGAGATTAAAATAGATATTTATTAAGACCAAGGTTACTTTTAACTGTTATTGCAACAGGTTCATTGGTTATTTTTTGATGAAAAGTAATTCGTGTTATTCTATCGTTGAGGTACATTGGGAAGGTAGTGCTAATTAATTTTCGTATTGGTTTACCGAAGCCACTCACCGACAGCCAAGAATGTTAAGATTACAGTAGTTACAAGCTAACGACCGTATCATATTTTATATAGTAAAAAGGTTCTTCAAGAAAATAGATCAGTGTAATGTCAACGGTTCTTGGCCCAAATAGAGATAAACCTTTTGACGAAGAAATATTTTTTGGCAAATTATAACAGAAAGAGGCCAGAAATTTAAAATAATTTCAGTTTGTGTGCAGATATTGTTCTTCTAACATTTATTTGAATAACTTAGTAAATGATAGTCCTGTTAGCCTATGTGATACCTCCCGTAGGCAGGTTATATTTGACTTCTCTTTTTGTTGGGTTTAAACTTGTGCCCCTACACAGAAATATGCTTGCTCAGAAAAACTTAACATTTGACCTGAGAAATTCAATGATCTACTTAATCAACTGTACCCAATAATATTTTTAAATAAGTGAAAGTTTAAATAAGTATATTTTTAAAAGGAACACAATATGAAATTTACATTATAAAGTTATGATTATAATTTACTTACACAGTACATGAAAAAAAGAAGATACTAAAAGAAGAATACGACTTTGTTTATCCTTTTTCACTATTAAAGTATGTTTCTTAACTTCCAGTTGGATGAAACTATTAATTTTTAATTATTTTATTCTGTATTATTTCTGTATTACTATGATTATTTTATTATCATTATTTGTATTATAATGAAATATAATACAAATGTAATATAATATTTGTTGCTGAAATATAATTGCTACTTCCAATATTTCTACTAAATAAGTCATTTTCATAAAAATATGGGCCTATTTATAGTTTCTTATTTCATTAAATTTTATAGTAACAATAATGCATCTAAATGAAAATGTATTTAGTAAGTCTGAATCATACGCGAATAAAAACACTTTATACAAGTATATATTTATAATCTTGCTTTAAATATTCACTTAAATAGATAATGCAAATATTTATTGAAAAATATAGTAATCATAATTAATCTAAAGTTAAAAATGCAGATAATTGATAATTCGAAATATTTTGTGTTTTAATTTAGTAGAAAATATGCTGAAAATTAATGTTTTCAACTATTTTAACAAAGTTCTCTGTTTTACTTCTTTCCCTGCAACAATTGTAAGCTTGTAGAACTCTATTGAATAAATACAGTATTTCCATGTACTCCTCACCTTCACTCACCTTCAAATTAAAATAATTGAAAATTAAAACTCAAGGACCAGTGCTCAATGATTAGTATTTCATTCTGGTATAAATATCTTTATTTCAGTGTATGTATCTATGTGCTTGTATATGTTCCTGAATGCAAGATATGCATACATATCTATGGTCTGAAAAGCTCATAGACCTAGGTATACTTTTCAAATAATGAAAACTTGTTATTTAAGTTTTCTCCAATGGTAGAGTTTCAAGTTCAGCACCATGATGAATCTTTGTTTGGATGAATTTTATAATATTTCTTTTCGCTTTGATAGAAATCCATCCAAATAATTTTGATTAAAGTTCCATTGATACTGAATTTTTGTAGGGATTTAATGTGTATGTGAACCAAATCAAAAGACATGATCCTCCACACAATTTCTTTCTGAAATTAAACTTTTTAAAGTTCAAAAAAGCATTTTGAGGCTTGATAAATGATACTTTAAAAGACTTTTATTTCCATTGATAAGAATATCAAACAAATATCATTAATAGAAATATATTTATATTACATTACTGGGATAATGAAAGTTTTTTGATGTCTGATAACAGATTTTTAATTTTCTAATATTCAATTCATCTCTTCCCTTCTTACCTCTTCTTAAATTTACTTTTTAAATCTATCCATTTCAGATCAGCTACACTGACGGTTGTCAACCATTGCTCTGCGGCGCTGTATCTTAACTTCTCCTCCTGATTACGGCTAAACCAGAAATATAAGATTGTAAGTATGTTAATCTAAGTGAGTGCTTATTTACTATATTTTTTGTAAATATATATGTACCCGACTTTGGTCGTCATCGGGTAGAAGTAAGCTTCTAGAATGGCAACTTCCAACTGAGGTATCCAGCGACACGAGAGTGCCTTGGTTCATCTTTTATTTTCATTCAACCCTTTGCCGTTCATTCTTTGTGTAGGAAAATGAGAAGACTGTTTAGTTCGAAATATTGATCCAGTAAGTGTCTTCGTTAATATATATATATTCTCAATTAAATGAAACGATACTACGAACTAAATAAACTATATTGACAAAAAGAACACATAGAAACGAAACAGAAACTCACTGCTATATTTGGATGGCCTTGCTGAAACTTTTTCATTGTTTCTTCAAGATCACTAGCCAGTCGTTGTCTGCCTGCGGATTGACTCGTTTCTATCATTCTGATGACGAAGCTATCGAAATATAGTAGTGAGTTTCTGGTTTATTTCTGTGTGATCTTTTTGTGGTATGTATATACCACTCTTCCCTCCCACTCTTCTCAACCCCTCACCAGATGTTTTCTGCATCTAGTGTTTCAGTTGGGTTTTTGACTCTGATGAAGACCGCTTGTTACGGTTGAAAGATCATAGTCTTGTTTTTCTCCTTTCTTATTGTAGTTTGATCATTGATTGTTATTTCACGTGTTTATGTGAAATCTTTTTATATAACTTTAAATTTCACAAAGCACAAACAGAAAAAAAAGAACACTTATAGAATTCAATATTTCGAACTGTTGTTCGTCATCAGGAGTAGACTAGAAGAGAGGACGAAGTGAGAGAGATCTCCCCACGTCGAAGGACGGAGTGCAAATAATGTATATATATATATATATATATATATATATATATATATATATACCCCAATTAAAAGAAACGGTCCAGCGGACTTTTTTACAATAAATAAAACGAGAAACCAAGAAGAACAGACATAACTCACACGATATCGACAATCGAAGGACAAACGACAGGAAACACGACAGACAGCCTACTTCAGTTTGACTCGATGATTTCGCGATGTGAGTTATGTCTGTGTCTTTCTGTGTGTTTCCTTCGTTTTTTATTTTATTTATATATATATATAAATAAATATAATATATAATTATTATATATTATATATATTATATAATATATAATTATTATTTATTATATATATTATATATAATATAATAATGAGTCACCGCCCTGCCTTCCTGCGGGACTCTTCGCTCTTCGCACCTCCTGATGACGACGATTGTCGAAATATCGATGTGAGTTATGTCTGTGTCTTTCTATGTGTTTCCTTCGTTTTGAATTTATTATATATATATATATATATATATATATATATATGTATATATATACCTAAATTAATTAAATCGATAGTAAGAAGGGTAAACACAAATAAGACAGAGTTATGTCTCTAAATTTTGTTTCTGAAGAGACAAAAAATTTACATTTTTAGTTCTTTTGAAAATTCTAATGATAATACTACTCTAGAAAACAAACAAACAGAATTGTTAGTAAGCCCTTGATAAGTCATTGTTAAAATAAAATGAGTGCAGCAAGATCATTCTAGGTAGTTGCGACTATGATAACCTTATTTGAATTGATGATGAATCGGATATAGATTTCTGTAAAGCTAAAATGTAAATATATCAAAGGTTTACCAAAATTGTCAAGTTATGCAATATACAGCTGAAAAGTTATTATGGAGATTGCATTAATCATAGATTAGATTTGATGATGGTTTATTGTTTTTGCGGGGGGGGGGGGAATGACATGAAATTTCAATTTCAATTTAGCCCTAATCCAATGAGTTTAACAGGTAAAATGAAGATAGTATAGGAGCATCAACAAGTGTGACTGGATCAATAAAATAGTTGAGTTGATTGGCGATTGGGTGAGCTAGCGTCAATGCCTCCAGCTGCCCCCAGCCGCCCCCAACCTGCCTTTGACGATGCTCCGCAACACAAACATGAAAGCCGTCTGCTAACTCACAGGTACGTGTCCTCGGCATTTCTACCTTATTGACAGAAATGATAAACAGTCAGTCTCTAGTACAGTTGCTGTAATGAATCATATCATGTTAACCTGAATACATAAAACCTCATCCTACTCTTAAAACACCAATTGACTTAATAGACATTTATTTACAGTAATGAAATAATAATATTTTTTATGAAAACTTAAATATTTAACACTAAATCTTATTTGACAATCTAAATAAAGTTCCAATTACAACAATCATCTCCTCTCTTTCATTAAACCACTCTAAAACTACTGTCAAATCTCACCATATGTTCTCAAAACTAATTTTAAATTCAAACATGTTTCCCTGTGCCATCTACCATTTCACCCCACATATTAATAAAAGGCATCAACAATGTTTAAAACGATATGTCATCAGTACATTATTTTGTACTTTGTACATTATATCAATACTCTGTTAGTTCTTAAGATTCAAATTAAACAATACTTACAAATATTTCGGTTTTTATTTAAAAATTCTTCATAAAAGATAAAATTTTGAAACAAAAAAAACTTAAATATTACTTTAATTTTTTTTTTATAAAAGAAAACACTGTGAATTTTAGTAACAACAGTCCAGTTTGAATAAACACACGACACTAATCTGATAGTGTCGCATGTTTATTCAAAACTCTCCAGTTGTTGCTGAATTTCACAAAGTGTTTAACTTTTTTTTTAAAAAAAAAAATTAATGTAATACTAAAGTTTTTCTGTTTCAACATTTTATACTTCTGCCTTTGGAAAAGGTTTTAAATAAAAACCGATATGTTGGCAATGAGATTTTAATTTGAACATGAAGAACTGACCGAGTCCTGATAAAACATTAGTTTGTTTCTATTTCAAGGTCGAAACTTTGACCAAATTTATATATTTTTGTATAAATATATAAATATAAATATTATTTTTGAAAATATAAATATAAATTTATGTATAAATAGTTTTTATATACTGATATGTGATTTCAATCCACTGATATGTGTTTCAAATATTGAATGGATGTCAAAATATTGAAGTGAGTTTTTGTCTATGTTTTTCAATGTGTTTGTTTATACATAAATTAAAATTTAAACTTAGAAAGACAAGAGAAATAATAACACCGAGAAAACAGATGTTCTTTCTTTTTTCTTTCTTTTGTATTTTGGAATTGAAAAAAAAAAAACCCCAAAAGACAGATGTACTTTCTTTTGTGTTCTTAAGTTTAATTATTTTAATGTATTTATTTATTTTTATAGACAAATTAAAAACTTAAAGAACTTGCGTTATATATATATATATATATATATATATATATATATATATAAATAGAATGAAAATAATACTAAACAGTCCAAACCGGACAGATAAATAAATGAAAAAGACAACACATAGAAAAAACGAGAAAACTTACTAGATTGAACTGAAGTTCATCGTCAGGAAGAGAGTATAAGGGAAGAAGAAGAGGTACGTCCGTTCACGTGTACCAGTGGAATGCAATGAGTTGCATATCACTGCGTTTGGACTGTTTAATATATATATTAAACAAATTCAATAATATATCAACCGTTTGATAGACTAGGTGTATTATGTAATAGAGATTCGGTTCATTATTTAGGATCAGAATCAAACCCTCATGCTGACGTTTCAGTTTTACTTAATAACCTTTTTCATAGGCATGTGTTATGATTTTTTATTATTAAATTACTCACCTCATTGGATTAACAGTTTTTGATGTACTCTATGTAATATATGGTAACTGCAAAAGATATAAGCCTTTTATTTATGGGTTGCTACGAAAAATGCAGTATTTTGGTGTGAAGCATTTGGTGATTGGTGAAAATATTTTGAATAAGAAAATGAAATTTACATTATTTAAGCGAACTTACAATGTTGATTGGTAAAAATCTTTGCTTAGACTGTCGAATATATTCATATATATATATATATATTATATATATATATATATATATATTCAGTTACTATTCATATATACATTCATATTCATTCAGTTACTAGCCGTTGGCCTAAAACGTGCTTGGTCTCCCTTTCTCTTTTCTCCTGAAGATGGATTGGCCGAAAATTTGAGTCTGTAAGTGTGTTTCTTTACTTTCTGTGCTAATTATCATATTATAATTTTTAAATTATATATTTATCATTATAATATATATATATATATATATATATATATATGTTCAAAAACAAAGAAAACCAACACACAGAGAAAGAGACACACTTAGAAACTCAACTTTTCGGATCATCCGTCTTCAGGAGAATAGAGAATTGGTGACCAAGCACGCCGGAAACACACATTGGAACAGTTTCCTGCCGTTGTGTTTACGGCGTACTTGGTCACCCATTCTCTATTCTTCTGAAGACGGATCATCCAAAAATTTGAGTTTAAAAGTGTGTCTCTTTCTCTGTGTGTTGTTTTCCTTCGTTTTTGAACTGATTGTGTCCAGTTTGGATCGTTTTTTCGAATTTTAAGTGATACGTATATATATAAAGATTTCACATAAACACGTGAAATAACAATCAATGATTAAATCACAATAAGAAATGGGAAAAAAGACTAAGATCTTTCAACCGTAACAAGCGGTCTTCATCAGAGTCAAAAACCCAACTCAGTTGGTCTTCATCAGAGTCAAAAACCCAACTCAGTTGGGTTTTGACTCTGACGAAGACCGCTTGTTACGGTTAAAAGATCTTGGTCTTGTTTTCCCATGTTTTATTGTGGTTTGATCATTGATATTATATATATATATATATATTTATGTATACGACTTTTTGTATCGGTCAGTGAACCCATTCACGCCTCCGCACTTGTGTTTCTTCATCTTTTTCTTCTTCTCCTTTCCTAAAGATGGCGAGAAATCCGAAATGATCAAGAATCGTGAATGTTAGTCTTTTTTTTTTGTTTTTTGTTGTTTTAACTTTAATTATAAACCTGCATACTCGTATATATTTAAGAGTCACAATAAACATGTGACACCATATTCAAAGGAAAACTAATGTAGTAAAGGAGGTTAGAGGAATTTTTAAAGTTTTTCGAGTTATCCCAATCTTAAAGAAATATCTCAGTTTCTTCTGCCTTAGTGATGTAAAGAAAATAAATTTCAACAAATGTAATTTTTTGGTGTTGACCGGCTAATATAAATAATAATCAAATTGGGAATCGGCTTGCTTGGAAAATCTAATAATACAAAATTATGGTTTCCTTACATAAACACAACTACAGAAAAGTAAAAGGGATTTCATTTTGAAAAGAAATGAAATAATTTTGATAACAATTAATGGATTTAGTTTTGAATGTTCTAATATCTTATTACTAAATTACTCGCCTCTTTGTATTGACATCTTTTGCTGTACTGTATACAATATATCTATAAAAAAAAGTCTGTATTTATTGGTTGCATCGAAAAATGAAGTACTTTGATGTGAAACGTTTGGTTTTTGTATATATATATATATTTAAATCAATGATCAAACCACAATAGGAAGTGGGAAAAAAAGACTAAGATCTTTTAACCGTAACAAGCGGTCTTCGTCAGAGTAGAAAACCCAACTGAAACACTAGATGCAGAAACATCATGGTGAGGAGTTGAGAAGAGTGGGAGGGAAGAGTGGTATTTTAAAAGGTTGAAAAGTGCAGGAAAGGACAAATGCCCAGAGTGAGATGTTTGGGGAAACAAAGAAGTACAGTAAGAAAGAGTAAAAAATCATCCGCTGATTGTCAACCCTCTTCGATGAGGCTATCGCTCTCGTAAAGAAAGTATCAAGCTTGAAGAGTCCATTACTAAAGTTTATAATATTTGATCTATTAAATTTAATTAAAGATGATTCGATAATATTAAGATGTTATCCCCAAATATCCCTCTCTCGGCATTTGTTCTTTCCAACATTATACACCCTTTTAAAATATCACTCTTCCTCCCACTCTTCTCAACCCCTCACCAGAAGTTTCTGCATCCAGTGTTTCATTTGGGTTTTTGACTCCGACTTACGGTTGAAAGATCAGTCTTTTTTCCCATTCCATTTGTGGTTTGATCATTGATTGTTATTTCAAGTGTTCATGTGAAATCTTGTATATATATAATGTTTTATTATCTCGACCACATATATTGAACCTTTATTTTATTTTTTATTGAAGTTTGGTCCAGCTTCAAACAATACAACATAGTTAATCCAACGTTTCGTCTATATTTGTAGACATCTTCAGGGCTATTTCAATAACATGAAAAAAATCTTTATAATGTAACTTATTAAATAATGTAACTAAAATCATTTGTTCATGTTATTTTAATTAAATTCTGTATTGATGTATCTCTAATGATGTCTACAAGTATAGACGGAACATCGTCTTAAAGGTATTGTATTGTTTGAAGCTAGACCAAACCTCGAGAAAAAAGAAAATAAGTATATATGTATATATATAAATATCTTTGTAAATTTTGGTAGCAGTCCTTCCGTAGATGCAGTGTACATATTGTAGACAAAATAACTAGAATGTTATTTAGAAAAATTGAGAAACTTGTTAAGAAACATGTATCAGCTAAGTTTGGTGTCATTGTCAAAAACTTAACTGACAAATATATATATATATATATATATAATATATATAAGATATAGATAAAAGTATCGACTGTGCAATAGAAACAAAACTTAAGTTTATCGGGACTCGGTCAGTTCTTCAAGTTAAAATTGAACTTCAATTTGAATTGGATAATGAACTGCTTCCTCATCACTAATCACTCTGTTTACTGACTTGTAAGTTCTTTTCTCAGCTTGATATAGAACAAGAACTTGTTTATTGATTTTTACTGCTTGTTAATTCGTGGGGGTGAAAATCGCTTGCTCAAAAAGCCAGTTATTCTGAATAGATGGCAGATCTTGAACTTCGGGAAACCCTTGTCAATAATCTCTTTCTGGGAGCTTAAGTGTAAATAAAATTGGAATTAGCCAACAATACCTACTTGCTACAGTATCAGAAGGCGATTCAGATTGAATTAAGCTAAGGGTTCAAGTTAAGTTCAGGTTCCGATCAAAACAGTTGTTTTGATTAAAACATCTGAGACCATTAGTAAATTATTACTGTGGTTTAGGTGTATATATAATACAATTGGGTGAGGGGGGGGGGGGGGTGCGGAAGGGGCGACATTTTGAGGGAGTAAACATAGAAAACAATTAAAGTCATAAAAAACTAACAGGAAGCCTGAAATTTTTATTAAAATGAGTTTTTAAGGTCATAAATATGTTTGTGTTTTATATGTATAATACTGTTTGTAAACAGATTTCTGAACTGCTATATTTGCAAATTAAAAATAAATGTATTTTAAATTTTTCAAAACTATGTTTTTAAATTGATTGAAAGTTTATTATATTTCCTTGCATAGCCAGTTCATTTAATTTGACATTTTTTTACGATTTCAATTATGCGTGTTTTGAAAAATCTTTTGTTTTCTCTAATCGTGTTTGTATATGTATACGAGTTCTGTACTAAGATGAAAGTCTAGGACTAATAACAGCAGTCTAAAATTAGATCCTTGATTGGAAATTCCATGAAAATAAATATTTTGAAGATTTTCTGGAATTTTGAATGTTAACGGATTATCAACGTCCAGCTTGTGGGCGGGTGGAGGGCGGCAAATCTTATAACCTCCCCGGGCGCAAAAATGGTTGCTACGGCACTTCGTATATATATGTATCATATTTATTCTGAAGCGGTACTGCTACTTTTAAAATAATTAAGTGGTTTTACAGAAATGCACTCTTTATGAATGATAAATATGTAGATACATGATTTGTATATCAAATATATACATTGTTAAGCAGCTATAATTTTGCTTTCTTGGAAGAAAGTGTTATTCACTTTTTTCCTGCTTACTCAGATTATAAATACCAGCAATGTTATAACACAAATGTATTTTATTTTCTATCGAGCCAACTATCGTAACCAAGTTTGTCAGACCATCAATTTGATGCAATATTGGGCGTGGCTAACATTTCGATAGTTGACGTCATGTTCTGTTGACACCCTTTGTGATTCACCAAGATTTAAATAGGTGATATGTTAAAAACAAATCATACTTATGTTATTTTATAGACTGAAATCCTTTATAAAATATGTGTGGGTGTTTAAAACAAAAAAAAAATCTGTTCTACTCAATCAGTTTCAAAGAATTCTAAATTGTTACTTTAAATTCAATTTTAAATACAATTTTTTTGGTACAATTTAAATATTTAAAAGTTATTTTAATTATTAAAGCAGATATTTGTCTAGAGTAGCTCAGTGTCTTACTTGCTCACCTCCGGACGGGTATTTTTGAGGTTTGATCCCCATTGTGTCGCTCTATTTGTTCAAGGGAGAGGTGTAACAAATTGTGTACGTCGTTCCGAGGTGAGGACGTCCAGTCGTCGGTCCCTTAGCCTGTATATGATATCCTGTACTCCTTAAAGATCCCTACTCTAAATACATGTCAGTTAGGCAAAGTTGAGGATTCCCAATGCAGAATTTTCATTGTGTGGTATCCAGGCTTGTCCATGGGACATATTTGTCTGTTCCCATTGCATCCCATCCCACGGAACTACCATTATAATATTAATATGGAACACAGTTCAAATAAAATTATGGGATTTATGAAAGTTTAGGTTTAGGTACCAAATGTGACTACATGTACAAAGAGACATGCAAAACGACAAAATTTATTACCTTTATGACGATTCGCTATCATTCTGATGCTCTCATTTTATTGGACCATTTCTGAGTCACTCTGCTCATTCAGCACTTTATCTATTTCCCGCTGGTCGACTGCTTCTCTAATTCGGTTAATTCAGGTAATCCCTGAAACAATTCTACAATTTTCATCTTACATGGAAATCTGATATACACAGAGTTTATAACGAGAGCTGGTGACATCCGATTTCGTAACTTACTCAACAACAATCAGGCCGCACTAAATAAGCGCTCTACTGCTGCCGATAACGCTGGTATGGCCAAAACAATTTTCGCACTTGCTTTTAACAGTGCAAACCTATGATAATTTTCCAATAATTTAATGGGTTGTGAAGTTGGTTGCCGTAATTTTTCAAAATGGTGACTTCATCCTCAAGGCATTTGTTCCTCCTGGGGCTGTTAAACTTAAGTGCTTTGTTTGGCGGAGGATCAAAAAGTGAGTCAAAATCCCATCCTATGGGACGCTTCCAGGGGGAATCCCATGGGAATAGCATTTCTATGGACAAGCGTCGTTGCATCACAAAGGATCAATCCATGGCATTTGTGAGTTCTTTCTGGGTACACCCACTGTAACGTAACCCAATCTAATCTATAACAGATCATTTTAAACAGCCATATTGAATTCTCAAATCCTTGAGTGTTTTCAAAGCAATCTGAGAATGACTGTTAGACCTTATTTCGTTCGTAGATTTCCTAAAACTATTCTTTTTTTTTTTTAAACCGACCCCCTAGCTGGTTAAAAACGTCAGACCTTTACGCTCCTTTTGTTTGATCGGTGATTTTACATTGGGAGTCCTACATTTTGCCTACTCAAGTGTATTTAGAGTAGGGATCTTTAACGAATACCTGACATCATACAGGCTCGTGACCGATAGCTTAACAACCTCTCCGAGGGACGAAGTAGTCAGATTTATTCACATAAATCGAATAAATCGAGAGCCAGCTAGTCATCGAACCCTGGACCTACCAGTTCAGACATGAGTACGTTAACCACTGAGCTAACCTGGCCCTCTACACTATTCCATAACATCTAACATTAATTAATTCTTTGTCGTTCCTCTAGAATAGCAATCAAAGATTTAAATCAGGTGTTCCCAAACTTGATTATCTTTGGACCGCTTGAGAACCTTATCATGTGTTGACCCTCTAAACCAGCAAAATCTAATTACCAGTAGGTAAATTTCCTATCAAAATACTTTCTTTTTGTCACTAAAAACCAGCATAATATAAAATCTGTTTATCTAATTATAAAACTATTCAATTATTCGAAACGTGCCCTTTTTTATTTTTGTTGTTTTATATTATTTTTTTCCATTATAGAATATATATTTTATAATATTTTTTTATTCTAAGAAAATATAAAAAAAATGGAATTTGAATATAAAAACTTGTTTAATTTTTTTAAATATTGGGTTATTATAAATACTAATGAACATTGTGTTGTTTGATTGACTGATAGTGCTTACCAAGCATATCAATATGCAAAGAATCAGACCAATCCATAATCCTTCTCTCAGATTTTTTAATCAGTTTGATTAAAATTTATGTTTGAATAATCACTAAATAATTTATTGATGAGTTTTGACTCAAGACGAATACGATATGCAGAGTATCCCTCTTTTTTTTATAATGGTTCAACCGATTTAAAAACAGTAGTTTTTAACGAATTTTTAATTCGTAGTTTGTCAAGTTTATTTCTGAACTAATAATTTACAGGGTGATTGAAAAGTAACTCCCTATTTTAAAAAAACTATAATTTATTTTTAAAATATAATTTCTACAATTAATGAATATGAGAAGGAAGTATAATGCATGGGCTTTTATTTAAAATTCGATATGGGCGCCTTTATTTGCCACCAGCTTCTTAAGTCGACCAGGAATCGCATCAACTGATTTCGTAAGAAACTCTTGTGGGATGGAAATCATAACTTCTCGTATTCGCCCTTCAAGTTCTTCCAAATTCAGATTTAAATAAATCTGAAAGGAAAACAAGAACATAAATTAAATTGCCATACATTAAGTAATATATGATCAAACCACAATAAGAAATGGGAAAACAAGACTAAGATCTTTCAACCGTAACAAGCGGTCTTCGTCAGAGTCAAAAACCCAACTCACTCACTGGGTTGGGTTTTTGACTCTGACGAAGACCGCTTGTTACGGTTGAAAGATCTTAGTCTTGTTTTCCCATTTCTTATTGTGGTTTGATCATTGATTGTTGTTTCACGTGTTTATGTGAAATCTTTTTATTAAGTAATATATACACAAAATTGAGATTTAATTGAGATTTAAAATAAATTGTATTTATTTTAAAATAGGGAGTTACTTTTCAATCACCCTGTATAATTATAATTATATTATATTATATTATTATATGATTTACTAACAAACGTACCCGTCTTTGGCGGAATCAAACATTTACATCAGTTTATGTTTATTATATATTAAAATATTTCATAATAATATTATTTATTCATAATAAAGGTATAGTTTGCTTAAGATAACAAAATTGGAGTAGGCTAGGCTACTGGGTCTCATCCTGCCCTCATTATGAATTACCTATACCCTGATGATAATTTATGCTATTTAGAAGAAAAAAAAGTACGGAAACTTGAAAGTATGGTTGTTTGAAGTACGAAAACTGGAGAGTCGAGTTTATTAAGAAAATGAGAATTCATTTGATTGGCCGTCCTGTGTATCCATCAGTGACGGAATGATTTGTAGGCTTAGAGGGCCACCAGGCTAGCTCAGTTGTTACGTGCTCACCTCTGAACTGATAGGACCGGGGTTCAATCCCCACCTGGCTCTCGATTTATTCACGCGGGAGGTGAATAAATCTGAGCACGTCGTCCCTCGGAGAAGGACGTTAAACCGTCGGTCCCGAGCCTGTACGATGTCAGGTACTCTTTAAAGATCCCTACTCTAAATACATTTGAGTTAGGCAAAATTTAGGACTCCCACTGTAGAATCAATCTTCATTGTGTGGTATCACAAAGGGCCAATGCTTGGCCTAAGTGTGTTCCCTTGTGGAACTGCCACTGCAACCTAACCTAACCTTGTAGGCTTATGTAAATTGTTTTAATGTCATGCGATCTACCAGTAATACATTATCGCTTGACTGGTTGGTCATCCTCACAGTAAATACAACTAACAATGAGTGGGTCATTTGAATTCAAGTATTTTTCAAATTAAAACAATATTTAATCAGAAACACAAGTAAAATATTGAAATAATAAAAAAAAGTTCAAACTAGTATTTCTCAAAAAAAAAGAGAAAATTTAAGTATTTTACAAATTAATTAACAAGTCATAATCATTTCATAACCAATTAAAAATTCTTTTCAGTGAAACTGAATTGCTTAATTTGTAAAAAAAAAAAAGTAAATGTTTAAGTGATACTACTATTGAATTTCAGAATAACAAAAGCTCAGTGAATGAAAACTTTTCAAACACCTAGCTTTAAATAATTCATGAGTTGTTTGAATGACATTAAGCTAACAAAGATCACAATGAAAACCCAAAAGTAAATTTTAATTAAACAATTGCTTTTTCTCTCTCTCTCTTCAAAATGCCTGAAAGTAGTATCAGCCTTTTAATAAGTTGTTACAGTTACCTGAAACAATATTATAGAACTTAAGAAACTTATGTTTTAAAAGTTCATTATTCACTGTTTTATTGTAAATGAAGTTAGAAATTCAAATTTTATATCAGTCTAAATTAAAACTGTAACTCAAAATCAGTTGCCAACTATATATACGATATATATATAAAGATTTCACATAAACACGTGAAATAACAATCAGTGATCAAACCACAATATGAAATGGGAAAACAAGACTAAGATCTTTCAACCGTAACAAGCGGTCTTCGTCAGAGTCAAAAACCCAACAGAGTCAGTTGGGTTTTAGACTCTGACGAAGACCGCTTGTTACGGTTGAAAGATCTTAGTCTTGTTTTCCCATTTATTATTGTGGTTTGATCATATATATATATATATATATATATATATATATAGTTATTTAAATTATTGAATGTCTCAAAAATTATAAATGAAAATCAATGGTAAATAATATGCCACACATATATAATATGTCCAATTTAATATTGACAAATTACTTATGTGTACAATATTTTATGTAATCATTTTACAAATTTTTAAAAATTTTTCATTTTAAATTATCATTTTAAAAAATAAAATATTTATGATGCAAAAATAACGATATCTTCTAGAACCCAAGTTGAACATGAAGGACACAATATTAGGATGCACGGGAAAGGCAGTGCTTTATTTCAGCAGGCATATGATCCTATTATTAGATAAAATAAAAAAAAATAATTGAACACAATAAACGGAGCCGTTTAATTTACCAAAGGGGTTCCCTAACAGGGGGTGCGCGCATCCCCTAGGTGTATGATCCTAATTTCCAGGGAGTGCGAGAATCAGAGCTATAACTATAAGAAATTTCCTTAGTCTAATGAAATTTCTGCACTTTTAAGAATATGATTTTTTTATGGAAATTCTAAGGAAATTTTCAGAAATTTAAGCCTATAACGTCACAGAAATCCTAAGAAACTAGTATTTTTATTTAAAAAAAATAGTATTTTTCATTTTATTATTCTATATATATTTCAAGAAAGCAATTATTTTCTTATCAGATATATTCAAATGTTAATCTGGAATATCCTTTCTAGTACATATGTTCGATATTTTTATATATTACAAAATTAAATTTCTTTCTAAGCGTTTCGAAGGTAGTTCATGATTTTAATATTTTCCATGTATTTAAAGCAAGAGTTATTATTTTCGTAAAGTTTATTGAAGTTTGAAAGAGGTGACGAGGAGGCACACACACACATATTTATAATATTTGTATAAAAACATTTTTTATACAAATATTGTAAAAAATGTGTCACAAACAAATTCACGCGAAGTATGATGCGTTATTTAATAGTATAATATATATGTATATATATGAATTAATTTACCACAATGAAACAAATTTGGAAACAATGCTCTAAGGCCTTTCGTCAACACATCGTCAGAGAGCAAGTGAACTAAAAAATAATAAATACTTGTTAACCTGGTTGATTGAAGTTTCTAGAAACTTCAATATACTTGGTTAACAAGTATTTATTATTTTTTAGTTCACTTGCTCTCTGACGATGTGTTGACGAAAGGCCTTAGAGCATTGTTTCCAAATTTGTTCCATTGTGGTAAATTAATCTATCTATTACATCAAGTGTTATTTTGATTATTATTCATATATTTATATATATAAAAAGATTTCACATAAACACGTGAAACAACAATCAATGATCAAACCACAATATGAAATGGGAAAAGAAAACTATGATCTTTCAAACGTAACAAGCCGTCTTCGTCAGAGTCAAAAACCCAACTCAGTTGATTTTTGACGAAGACGTTGACGTTGACTTTGTCTGACGAAGACCGCTTGTCTTGTTTTCCAATTTTACATTGTGGGGTTAGATCATATATTGTTCAATGTACATAAAGAAACATAGAGAAAATAAAAGCATACACTTACAGTCTCTAATTTTTTGTTTGAACCGTCTTCAGGAGAGATAAGTAAGGGAAACCGAGCACACTGATTCAGAGACGATTGGAGATCCAACGTTGGGTCTCCAACCATCTCTGAACCAGTACGCTTGGTTTCCCTCTCTTATCTCTCCTGAAGACAGTTCAATCCGAAAATTAGAGACTGTAAGTGTGTGCTTTTAGTTTCTCTATGTTTCTTTCTGTAGATTGAACTATATTTGTCCGTTTCGGATCCTATTTCCAACGAAAAGTATATATAAATATACTTACATATAGAATTAAAATTTATCACGACTCGGTCAGTTCTTCAGGTTCAAATTAAACTCATATTGCCAACATTTCGGTTTTTATTTAAAACCTTTATAGGCAGAAGTATACAATTTTAAAACAGAAGAACTAAGTATTACAGCAGAGATTATTTTACAAAAAAGAAATAGTCTATGAATTTCAACAACTGTCTAGTTTGAATGAACTCGTGACACTGTATATGTAGGTATATTTGTATACATCTTAATTTTTATTCAGAAATTGGGCCTTTTGTAAGTTTCATATTATATTAATTTCATAATAAATCACTTAAAGAAATATGTTCATCTTTTTGTTTTCATAAATTTGGTGTAAACCATTTTAAGGCTATTTGGACATTATAAATAATCATACTACAATTATGTACATCTACTTATTATTTCACTGAAATGCATATTGAAAGTTAGTAAGCTGTTAGAATATCATAATATGTCAAATAATGTATCAAATGATTTTATGTAAGCAAATCATATAGCCTATGAACATCTCTCAAAAGATTTTGTTTTGAGTATCACTGATTCTCAATATGTTGAATCACTATTATGATCAATACGATCCATAAATAGTACTTTTGTTGATTCACTACATAAAGCAAATATTGGTAACATCAGTTTATTTCAGTCTTGTTTATTTTAACATGGGAATCCAAAGTAGTTGTCACAGCCCTTTTTTTTATTATTATTTGAGGGTGACTATAGCACTGCGTCTTAAAAACTATTGTACTTCCCCCCTTCTGTACTCAAGTATTTCAGCAGTTAGCTTCAACGCCTCCAAGAAGCTCAGCACTTTTGCTGGTTCCAGCGGTAAAAGTTTGTCTATGGTTTTGTTGAGTGTCCCGAAGCACCTACCCCTGTGCAGCAAAGTTACCTGACAGTCAGCCAGCAGGTACAATGGTGTTTCTTCCTTTTCTTTGGAGAGTCTGCACAAACCATCATGGATAATACTCATTCAGTCTCCCTATGTTTTGGCAGAAAGTAACTTCCTTTCTCCTTCTTCAGGTCGTTAGGTGCACTTGTGACAGGTTGGCTCCCACTAGTTAGAGCTTTTGGTCCCTCTGCATTTCCGGAGGATGGTCTCCAGACTTCCTTCTCTCTAGTATCATGCAGGGGAAAATCACTGAAGCTCTATTTGTTGTATTTTGTCCTCTCCAGCAGAGCACCGCATACCGGAGTAAGGCTATTTATTCAAGGGGGCCGTGTGGTACTCTTGAGGCTCCGTTCATATTACAGTAACCCTGTATCATCCATCCTTCGTCACGGATCTCATAACACCTTAGATGGGGGCTGGGAAAGAGGAGAGGATTTGGGAAGTTGGAAGGATTGTGAAACGAAGGCGGTCGGACCCAGCAACCCAGGTTAACAGAGCAGCCTCGCGAAGTGCGAAGGTCGGAGTTGAGTGATCGAGGCTATAGGAGGTGCATAGTCACTCAATTACTACTTCCATAGCCCTTTCGTAATTATATCATTAATAATGTAACAATTTGTTTAAAAAACGAAAACATGAATCAAACAACTTGCAATTTTAAAAGATATTTCATTAATATCCACTATATATATTGATAATATAGAGTAGTTTTAGTAATAACTTAGTAATTTTATAGCTAGAATTAAACATGCCAGAATAATTAAAAGCTAGATTTTACTGAAGTGATCCTTTCACTGATTTTCTGGTTGTTTGATGATTAAAGTTGAGCTTAACAAAGTAAGAATGCATATTTTACCTTCCCTTCTTACTGAAGGTAAGTCATTACTTTTCATAAGTGTTGAACAGTAACTTGAAGAACTACACAAAACACACACAAACTTAACGGAACAAAATATTAAACATTTTGAAAGTAAAAATATTGTTTTCCTGTCAGATGATTAGAAGTTTGTTTTATTCAAGGTTCCCTCTGGATAACTAACTTTAAGCTAACTATTAAACTTACATTTTATAAACTTTTGAAGGCTTCCTCAATCTCTAAAGCAGGTGCTTTGAATTATTTATATCTGTAGAAAGAGTGAACAACATTTTTTAAGAAACTCTAACTATTTGCATTGATATTCAGGACTTGAACACATAATATTTGCAAATGTAATGAATAGTAATACCAAAAATTTTTTATTTTACATATTTATTTTTTATCACATTTTTATTCTTATCTTATTTTATTATTGATCAAAAAGTACCAAAAAGCCAATATTCTAGGAGAGGCAATTTGTAGATTGAGTGGGGGAGGTAGATCCATAAATACAGGAAGAGACAGATAAGAGAAAGGAATTCTATAGTTATAAATAGTTATTTTT
This sequence comes from Hermatobates lingyangjiaoensis, assembly GCA_026182355.1. Lineage (NCBI taxonomy): Eukaryota > Metazoa > Arthropoda > Insecta > Hemiptera > Hermatobatidae > Hermatobates > Hermatobates lingyangjiaoensis. Next base: position 1,104,619 of record JAPFBL010000430.1, read on the forward strand.
AAAACTGTAAATAATGAAAAATATTTCTTTCTTATTTATATAAGCAATGTTATGAAAATTATTAACATTTAAATTACATTAATCTTACTTCAATAAGTATTAACAGAGCTCTTCCCACAGATAGTGATTCAAATCATTAATTGTGCAATCCGCAATTGTGTGGTATTTACTCATTCTGAGGTAAAATGGACAAACAAACAAAAGTCTCCACAGAAATGAAGTTTTATTCAACAAAAACAAGGCGTTTTGAACACTTTGTGTTCATCAGGAAGACACCAAGGAAGTGGTCGTGAAGGGTTGGACAAGTGAAAACAACCAGTAGGAAAAAAAAAAATTTTCGAACACAAAGTGTTCGAAACACCTTGTTTTTGTTGAATAAAACTTCATTTTTGTGGAGACTTTTGTTTGTTTGTCCATTTTACCTCAGAATGAGTAAATATCACTCATATGAGTAATTATAATAATATAATTAATTGATATATTGAACCAAATAGAGAACGTTTAATAGTTCTGCGTAAATTATTTTAAAATCCAACATGACATGATTTTCTTTAAAAAAATTTGAAAGATAGTATGTTTGCTGATGACAAATGTACATTTGTTTTGCTGATGAGTAGCAAAAACAAATGTCCGTATTATTTGGGTTAAGCTCCATGTTCTACTAAAGAACTTCTTAGAGTGAAAGAGTTTGTTTGTGACCTTTACCAGAGTATACACTACATTACTGTTCCAGTGTAATCTATCAGCTAAAGAGACTCTGATAGTGTTTAGATACCTTTGACAGGTCTTCCTTTATACAATGTAAACGTTCCTGAATACTGTTTTATTTCTATTTGTAACATGTATAAGTACCGTTTTAACTGAATTTCCTTTCTTCTTTTCTCATCTTTCAACCATTTAGGGAGAATGCTTTATAATCTCACAGACAATACCATCAAACATTGAACTTTTTATAATAACAAAGTCATATGCATACTTTACGAATTCATACCTTCCTTGTTTAGAGTAGTCGACGATTGCCCACAACTAATCAACGCAATAAAAGCAACACCACACCTTTCTGAGAGTAGTTTCTAGCGGCCAAAATTACATTCAGGAAGATTACTTACTTATTACTAATACTTATTATTAGTAAGGTTAATTCTAAGGTGGTGCAATCAGTTATTATGTGGTATTTACTCATTGTAGGGTAAAAAGGTAATGAAATAGTCTCCACATATGGTATAGAGTACAGTCTCCACTACATGTGGAGACTATTTCATTAGCTTTTTACCCTAAAATTAGTAAGATTACTTATACTAATTATTCTTGTGTTACAAAATTAGATTATTGCAATCCATTCATACTTCGTGGATCTACATTTTGGTACTGATTCAATGGATTTAAAGGCGCGTATCATGAACTACTATATCCATGAAGTAGCCAAGAATATTTCTTTTAAATCTTAAACGTTTTCCTATTTTTTTCATTCTAATATTTTGGGACCGATTCTGTCGATTTGCCCTGATGGAATAATATCTGATCCCTTATAAGAACTGTTACTTGCCTCAAATTCTTATGGATTCAACATTCATCATTTAATGAAATATTATTTTTGTAATATTAGTAGTAAGACAATATATTATGCAAAATTGTATAATATATTGTCTTCAATCGCGGTAGATGTGGCATAAAAGTGGTAGTTCTATGACCAACAACAACAAACGCTTCTTTCCGCGCACTGTTGCGCGCGTTGTAATGAGCGGTTCCAGGTCAGGGACCTACTAATGCTGAATTATAATACTATTGTCTTTGTAGAGTCAGTCAGTATATATCTGTACTCTTTTATTCGGTTTGTCGTGGTCGTTTCTTGAGTTATGAAAAGTTGTCGGTTTAGGGTTTGGCTTTCTATTTTAACAGCAGCCTCTGTGATGGATTTGGTTGAGGAATTCTTAGAGATAGGCTCCGGACAAGTTTGGATGGGGTGTGATTTTTGTGTCTTCATTTGTCACCAGTCTATTTATAAATTCGTCAATTGGTTCTCAGGGTTATAAAAAAAAGAACTTTAAAATTAGATATGTTAAAGGATGAAGCATGTCGGTTTATTACAACTCTTTCACTAGAGAACTATTCTTTTTAAACTGGAGAGCGTTATAAAATATATGGTCACTTGGCGTTGGCTTTTATAGCTCTAAAGATTTTATTGATCTTACATGTCATTTTATATCTTTAGGATATCTTCAAGTTTCTTGTATTAAACCTTAAAACAAGTATCAAACTTGAGTTAATTCAGATAAACATTTTCTAAGTAAATTTAAACAAATACAAGAAGTTCAGCAGGTTTATTTATGATTTAAATTATTCCTTATTCAATTTTCTTTTTTTATAGATAAATTGCTATTTGCGGTAATCAAAATTTTTCAACATTTTAGACTGTTTTTTTTTGTAAAATTTTGTTCTAACGACCAACGAAGAGTTCCATGCACGACAGTGCACGTCGTAGTTTGCAGTTCCGGACCAGAGGCCCACTACTGCTAAATTATCATCCTGCTTTTTTTTTTTGTTTTGGTCAGTAAGCATTGTCAATACTGGGGACGTCAGTCTGTCAGGGAAAGGAGTCGTATTCGTGGTCGTATGGTCTTGCAGTTTTGCATTATCTGAGGTACTATATTATTTATAAGTCATTAGGTCGTCATATTTAGTTCAGGAAGGGAGTTATTAGGGGTCATGGGATTGGGAACGTTTGTTTGTTGGATTCAGGTCCCGAACAAGGAGATTTGGATACTTGTTCCAAATCCAATTCCAAAACTGCCCACCCATGCAGTTTTTTGTCTTCATTGTTAGCAAGTCGACTAATGTAGCAATCAACTAATTCCCAACTGAAATCATGCTGAATATCGACATTTCTAGCATACCATGGAGCCCTAGCTATAAGGCGGCCACATTTATTCTGTACAACTTGGATGCAGTTCTTGTTCGTGGGCGCCGCTCCAAACCAGACTGAGCATCCATATGTCATAGTCGAACGAATGACCGCCTTATAGACAAGGTCCTTCACTGTCTGTGGAGTACTACTTGATTTGAGGATGGAATAAAGACTGCACATAAGAATATCCGCAGCTTAGATTTGCTCCGGAGATGTTTCCTGATTGTCAATCTGGAGTCTAATATGAGACTCAGATATTTTACCTGTGTTTCATATGGTATGGCTCGATCTCTAATGAAGACAGGTGGTGGAAGAACAGGTGTACCTATACAGAAACGGATGTGGGCACTCTTTGCCGGGTTTAGAGTTAATTTCCAGGTTGTGAACCAGTGCAGGGCTCCATCAAGGAAATTTTGTAGTTTTCTGGTTGCATAACCCACATTAGAGCCCCTATAGGCCACTGCGGTGTCGTCGGTAAAGAATCCCAGAAACGTATATTTATTATCCTATAATATTATTATAGGATAATAAATCCTAACTCACTCGACTGCCACCAACACCCGACTTATGTTTTTTAAGTTAGCAATATAGTGGAAAATAAATATTTTCAGAAATCGTAGAATTTACGATAACACTCCTTTTTGTCTATGAAATAACAGAAAAAAAAAAGAATTCAGCTCTTTCCTCAAAAGATGCTGTTTTTTGGTATAATTTCATTCTGGTCAGTTATACAGTGAAGTCTGTATAACTGAACAACTGTACAGATCTCACTAAGAGATGATTTAACATAATTTCTGATTGCACCCTGTCAGAAATATATCAGGATCAATCCTAAGTAAAATGTTTACATTTTATTGCATACAACCTTTCCGAGTATTCAACAATTTTGAATTATCTTTTCTTTATTAGCACTCTTAACTAATAATAAAACCAAAATCGTAACTCTCTAGATATAGAAGTTCAACAGAAAATAAGTTAGTTTAATATCACATTGTGGCCAAAAAAGTAAATTTTCTTTGATGAAATATTGCCAAAAGACAAAAACAGAAACATAACTGTACTTCTGTGTAGAACAATTTTTGTGCGAAATATGAATTTGATCCATCAAACGTGACCTGTAGCGTGCCGACAAACTTTTGGATAAATCCTATTCGCTCACTCATATACAGACATTATCAAAAGGAAGTTAAAAATAAATATTGGGGACCTCTAAACATGTAAATCTAGCAAAATTTCGACATCAAACACCTCATCATTACTGCTTCTACTTATAATAGTAAGTAACAATTATAAGTGGTAATGTTTAGTTTGTTTGATATCTTAAGTACATAAAATATTAAATATAGATATCTTAACTTTTGGAAATATTATGGTAAATAATATATAGAATTATAAATTTTAGCGTAGTATTCCTGATGATACGTGTCCTTAGGAACATTACTACTTTATTTACTGGCTTTACCAATTTGGTTAAATAACGATGCAATAGATATGATGTACACACTTAAATGTTACGTACTTAAATGTTATAGATATTACACAATTAAAAATAAGTCTGTTTTGATCTATAATGATGTTGTACGAAACATGTATGCTCCAATTTATTTAGAAGTTAACTTTTCGCTTTTTAAAAGTGCGATCTTTATTATCTGAAAATGAAGCAGTCAATAAACTTGCCGAAGTGAATGCTGTGTCAATTACAGCTAGAATATGCCAAGGGTCACCCGATTTTTGCTCAACTCTTCTGGAAAAACTCTTCCAGAAAAGCAATGAAATCTTTTCATAACTTTCTAGAATGTAACAAATAATTATTATAAACACTGTGTTGCAGATGTAAGAATATTGGGGGAAGTTTGAATGCCTTACAGACTAGTCAGTTAGTTGCGATCTTTATAATTATATGGTAAAGCCGAGTGTACAATCATATTCTTCATTATGATTATGATATGATAATTTTTCTCATCATATATGAGAAAAAGAGGAGCGATAATCTTATAGTACCCATTTTATAATCTGATACCCTCCTATGTTCCCATCGTTTTTTAAGTACTTCATACTGAAAATATGTATAATTCTTTATTATGATCCTTTAAACCCACAGTCATAGCAACTATTTTTGCTCCCTGGGTGGTCCAAAGATTTGACCCTCCCCCCTCTCTGTTGGCCGTAACCCTAGAAAATCCTAAAAATACTTATTTTTATGAAATTACAATAAAGGTTCCAATTTTAGTCTGATTTTATTAGTTCCACACTTTCAGCTTATTACAGTACTTGTATGCATACATATATTTACAGTCGTCATCAAAGAAAACCAAAGATTTTTTAAAACAAAAACATATAATTCTAATCGTAAAAAAATGGTTTAATGTAATTAATTGGCTATGCAAACAAATGTAATACACTTCGAACCCATTTAAAACGCTAGTTTTGAAAATTTTAAAATACATTTATTTTTAATTTAAAACAAAAACGCATAATTCTAATCGTAAAAAAATGGTTTAATTAAATTAACTTGCTATACAAATATATAATATAATAAACTTTCAACCCCTTTAAAAAACTCGTTTTCAAATATTTAATATTGTTTTTAATTTGTAAATATCACAGTTGAATAATCCTTTTTAAAAACAGTATTACATACATAAACCATAAGAATAAGTACAACCTTAAAAACTTCTTTTGGTATAAAATTTTAGATTTTTTTGTTAGCTTTTTATTATTTTAATTTTTTTTTATTTTCTATTTTTTACTTCCCGCGAATGTCGCCTCTTCCGCACCCCTACCCCATTGATATGACCCTGTTCAAACCGCGTGACCTGTAGCGTGTTCATTAAAGTACAGAATTACTTCTTATTGGACTCAATCTAGAAGAAAATCTTATTAACTCCAAATAAATGTTTATTTGTTTTTCATGCATAATTTATGATCGATGACTATGCAACTAAAAAAAAAGAAAAAAACAAATACTATTTATATAATAAATGCCATTATTCATAATTATAAAGAAAAACGTAGATTACATTGAATGAAGAAATGCAATAATCAAATATTATGGATGCTTTTTGAGAATATAATTTTGAAGAGTTTCCCTTGTCTTCAATTCAGTTTTAATGAAGCCGTCTGAATATGGGTCAACTCTTCAATACTCCTGGCTATGCTCGAAAACACTTTCATCTTTTATTTACCCCAACTCTCAACACATTTCTCTTCTTTCAATTCATCTACTCCTTTCTCACTCGTTTACCTTTTTTTTTTTTTTTTTTTTTTTTATTTATAACAATAGTACAACAGATGTTTTTTCAAACATATATCTTTAAAGTTACTGCAGTCTCAGTATTTATTTTTGGCGGTTATTTCCCACTTTTTTCAGTCTTTTTCAAAGGAGAATTTAACAAACGTTATTCCAATAACATGTATATTAGTATACTATAGTATAGTACCAAAAAAATGGGCGAATCAGAAGAACAAATAAATAATCCATAAATGTAGAACATTTAAGATAAGCAGAAAGAAGGTTAATCGAGTAAGAATTATTGGAGTATATATAATGAATATATATAAAGTAAATAAATATAAATGTAAAACAATAATATTATATATATAACTTATTCAAATGTATATCAACGGTTTGATAAAATAGATGCATTGTGCAATGGAGATTCAGACAAAAATTTGTAGGTTCAATATCAAACTCTTAAGGATGTTTCGGTTATATTTTAAAATCTTTTTCATAGTCTGAAGTAAGAATTATTTTTTTAACAGAAAATAAAATGTACATTATTTAAATGAGCTGACAATCCTGTTTGGTCAAAACCTTTGACTTGACTATCGTACATATATATATATATATATATATATATATAACTTTAAATTACACAAAACACGACACAGAAAAAAGAATAAAGAGAAAACTTACAGAATTTAATATTTCGAACTGTTGTTTGTCATCAGGAGTAGACTAGAAAAAAGGACGAAGTGAGAGAGATCTCCCCACGTCGAAGAACGAAGCGCGAATAATAAGAACAGAACTTTCAATAATATATATATATATAATATAATATATATATATAAATATATATAATATAAATAATAATATATATATTTTTGAAAGTTCCGTTCTTATTATTCGCGCTTCGTTATATATATATATATATATATATATATATATATATATATATATATATTGAAAGTGACACCAAATTTAGCTGATACCTGTTTCTTAACAAGTTTCTCCATTTTTCTAAATAACGAGAGTGTTAGCTAAATTTGGTATCATTTTCAATAATGTGTGTGTCAAGGAAGGACTACCACAAAAATTTACAAATATATATATCAGTTAGCTTCAGCTATTCAAAGGGACTACTTCTGCCCGATGACGACGAATATCGAAATGTCGTTGTGAGATTTTTTGTGCGTGTTTTTATCTGTTTTTCTCTTTCCTGTGTGAACTATATATATATATATATATATATATATAACAATTAAAAGAAACGGTCCAGCGGACTTTTTTAAATAAAATAAATTCAAAACGAAGGAAACACACAGAAAGACACAGACATAACTCACATCGATATTTCAACCGTCGTCGTCATCAGGAGGTGTGAAGAGCGAAGGGTCCCGCAGGAAGGCAGGTGAGTAACCGCCCTGCCTTCCTGCGGGACCCTTCGCTCTTCACACCTCCTGATGACGACGACGGTCGAAATATCGATGTGAGTTATGTCTGTGTCTTTCTGTGTGTTTCCTTCGTTTTGAATTTATTTTATATATATATATACGGACACTATTTATATCTGATACTATTTAATAACTAACTAAATATTATTTTAAATAACACAACATGTTTCGGTCCATAGATTATCATCAGGCTAAGCTTAGGACTAAAGTACAGAGTATATTACAATCTAAAGTCACATCGTGTGAGAGTCAATTCTCTCACAGTAGAGCGCAGTAGAGCATGCAGGACATTAGAGAAACTCTCTAAATAGGTAACCAAGCATGAAATTGGCATAAACTTTTTACAAACCTGTTTACAAGAATAATGTTTGCTACCAACCTTCACAATTTATATGTATATATATGTTCAAACCACAATAAAAATGGGAAAAAAGTCTAAGAACTTTCAACCGAAACAAGTGGTCTTCGTCAGAGTCAACCCAACTGAAACACAGGTGCAGAAACATTATAGTGAGGAGTTCAAAGAAGTGAGAGGGAAGAGTGGTATTTTAATAGTGTGTAAAGAGCAGGAAAGGACAATAGTCGAGAGAGAGAGATGTTAGGGTAAACAAGGGAGTAAGTAAAAAATTATCCACAAGCTATCAACTCACGTCGATGAGGCTATTGTTCTCGTCAAGACCAAATTAGTTTGAAAATCCCGTTACTAATGTTTATAATATTATATTTATTAAAATCAATGAGAGAGGATTTGATAGTATTTCTTAACAATACGATTTGGTGAGGTCGCCGCCCTGCCTTCCTGCGGTACTCTTCGCTCTTCACACCTCCTGATGACGATGATGGTCGAAATATCGATGTGAGTTATGTATGTGTCTTTCCTTCATTTTGAATTTATTTATATATATATATATATATATATATAGTATATTTTAGGAGCAGACCTTCATTTAAACAGACACATGTTTTATTATAGAGTATGCCGATTTTCATTTTTGTCCTTTTTTTGTTTCATTTTTCAAGTTTGTTTTCAACTCTTCAGGTAATATACATCAATTCACCAAATGATTTACTACTGAACTCCATAAAATTAATCGAAGTTATAAGTCTAAACTATAAAACTACACAATAAATTGTCCAACGTTTCAGTCGTCGTAGACCATCTTCAGGGATATAACATTGCAACTAATTAATAAATTAAATAAGGAAAATACACTATCAAAAAGTTATTATACATATTCTAAATACTAACTAGTACATCGCCATATTAAGGAATTAACAACACTGAGAGGACTCGGAGGTTACTCGGTCGTGGGGGTTACACAGTTTTGGAGGTTCCATAATCTCAGGTTTTCTAGTTGGATTCCTATAGTTACTTAAATTCACTAAACCACTATGACTTGTCACTGAATCAGGGTTATTGCTTTGATGGTTTCCTGCGTGTAGCTTTAAAATTCTGATGAAACTCGTTGTCTGGTTGTTGAGGTTGGGTTTATACTCTCTTATACACAGGGCTTCTAAAATTTGCAGTCTACTATAGTTTTTTCCTGGTATAAAATTTAAATATTGTCGTTTATTTGTTCTCTGCTCAGTTTTAGGCTATGTGTGTTATGGGAATGATATTTTGGTGCTCCTGCAGCAAGGTACATAGTCAACCTCAGTGATAAGGTGGTTACTGTGGAGCCAATGTATGTATGATGACTTCAGGAACTCACAGTTTCCTATATTACAATTAAGCTTGTTACTATATTAATTACTAAGCTTGTTGTTGAGGCACTTTTAAACTCTAAAACTTGAAAAATTTTTTCTCTTAAACTTGTAAAATTAAACAGAAAAAGGACAAAAATTAAAATCGGCATACTCTTTAATAAAACATATATATATATATATATATATATATATATATATGAACTAGAATTTTCAAAAGAACACATAGAAAAGAAATCACTGAACTCACTACTATATTTCGATGTCCTCGTCGTCAGGAATAGATGTGAATCGCTCCAAAGGCTGATAACGATATATATATATATATATCCGTTGGTCAACGCAAAAACCTCCCTATTGCTATCCACTCTAATTCCCATGGACTGAATTTTAATCACTGCTTCCGGGTCCAAGTCCTTAATCATATCCCTGTTCCGTCTTCTCAGGTTACTTTAAGAGCTTCAGAGGAGGCAATTATTTGTCTTCTCAAAGCTCGCTCTCCTCCTGGCCTTAACTTGTACCGTTAATTTAATTTTTTTTTTATTTTTTTTATTATTTTATTTTTTATTTATTTATTTTTTTATTTTATTTTTTAAATTGTTTATTGCTTCATTTACTATTCTTATTCTTCTGTTATTTTTATTTGCTTTTATTTGTTCTTTTTAGTTATTTTTCTCTCTGTAGTTAGTAGCTTACCTAGGGCGGCCGGCAGAGTGTGTGCGTGTTCGTTTGCATTCGGCCTACCACTCAGTTAGCTTCAGCTACTCAAAGGGACTACTTCTACCCGATGACGTCGATTGTCGAAATATCGTTGTGAGTCTTTTGTGTGTATCTTTATTTGTTTTTTCTATTTCATGTGTTAACTATATATATATATATATATATAATATATATATATATATATATATATATATATAAATAACTAGAAGGTGTCAGAGCTTATTTTTCTTCATTCTGATTCTTCCTACGACATTTTGTCTCATATACATATCTTAGGTGTTGCTGGTCTGAATACTGGGCGGTGACTGAGTGTCGGCTTGGCGAGTAGCTGGTGGTTGGTCACCTAGTAGCTGCAGTGTGCGTGAAACCCCCGTGTGTTGACGATTAATTAATGGGTTGTGCTTCATGATTTTCACTGCAGCTACTAGGTGACCAACCACCAGCTACTCGCCAAGCCGACACTCAGTCACCGCCCAGTATTCAGACCAGCAACACCTAAGATATGTATATGAGACAAAATGTCGTAGGAAGAATCAGAATGAAGAAAAATAAGCTCTGAAACCTCCTAGATTATATAAATAAGAGTAAATAAATAAATATATATATATATATATATATATATATATATATATGTGTGTGTGTGTGTGTGTGTGTGTGTGTGTGTGTGTGTGTGTAAACAAAACTAAAGTTTATCGGGGCTCGGTCAATTCTTCAGGTTCAAATTGAACTCTCAATGCCAACGTTTCAGTTTTTATTTGAAACCTTTTTCATAGGCAGAAGTATACATTTTGAAACATAAAAACTAAATATTACATTACAAATTATTTTACAAAGAAAAATATTCTGTGAATTTCAACAACTGTCTAGTTTGAATGAACATGTAGCTCTTTACGTGTTAATGAACAAGTGTTAAAAGTGTCAAAAATAAAATAAAAGTAAAATTAATAATAAAAATATAATAATAAATTAATAATAAATAAAATTATATAATAATAAATAATAATATTATTAATAATAAAAGTTCCTGTTTATACTGTTTATGTGTGTGAAGAAAGAAAAAGGTTGTCTGTCTTTAAAGATTCTAACCGTTATCTCAATATATGCAGAGCTCCACAGTTGACCTTTACTACGATATGTCGCAGTTTTTAACTCTGATAAAGTTACAATGTTGGCCAAATACTCTTGCTCTATGGAGAAAGACTACCCTAATTTCGAAGCTTGAACATTATTTCATGAGGGAAAATCATTAAATGGATGCTTATTAAAAAAATTAAAAAAACAATTTTTCTTGCCTCATCAAAATCAATCAAACTAATAATTCATGAGTTTGATACTACTTTTGTTTCATAATAAACTTAAGCGTAGTAATAATTTTGTATAATTTTATAATAAATTGTAGTCTAAGGAAACATCTTAATAATACACTTTGCTGTTCATTTCTATAAACTGATGGACATATATTATGGTTTAATTTAATGGTAATTAAGTTGTTTGTTGGGAATAAGGTTTGCAAAGCTAAGTGACTTTGGAATATTATTTAGGTTTGTGAAGGTTTGCCACCTCATTAACGTCAAAAGGGCTAATGAGGGAAGGAAGGTGGTTACTGCGCTAGGCCTGCGACAGAGACTCAATAAACACTGCGTAGTCTCGTCTGCTCTTGAACGTTTAATTAGTTTCAAATTCCAACGATTCATCATTCAGTTCAAAACATAAATGAAATACATAAATTAACCTATATTCAAAGTATAGAGGGTAACTGATTCAATTACTAAAATTTATTCTATTAATAGTAACATCTCATTTAAACTAGAAGCTTTCCAAATATCAAGGTTTAAACAGGGGGGTTAGCTGCATTATATTTATTGATTATTGTTTGAAACAAGTAAATGAGGATTTAGAATTATCTACATACTACAGTAGTAGTAGCAACCTACTGGCACTCATTCTTCTCCAATTTTAATTTACCATTTAAAAATAATAATATAGATACATAATTATATAATACATAAATATATATTGTTTTATTATATAATAAAATATATAATAGTAGTGATTTTTAGCATCGGGTATGCTAAAAAGATTTTGTATGAGGCCTCATTACAACGATGGGAACAAGAATGGTTATCCTCGTTAAAAGGATCGTATACAAAACAATTCTTTCCTACAATCAAAGAGAGGAAAAAGTGCGACATAGAGCTTTTACACAAGATAACACAAGCCCTTACAGGCCATGGCGGGACTAAATCTTACCTCAATAGGTTCGATATCATAGACAATGACAGGTGTTCTTGTGATAGTGTATCACCGCAGACTTGAGACAATATACTCTTAGCTGTCCGATTCTTGACCAAAAGCAACAACTATTTATGACATTTACAATAACAACTAGATTTGGTTGCCCTCTAACAAAAAGTATGATATTACAAAACAGTGATCTATTTCGAAATTTTAAACAATTCATAAACCTTATAGACTTTCTAAAATTGTTATAGTGTGAATCTAAATATTTAATTTAATGTAATGAAAGGCTTAATTTAATCGTAATATAAAATATTTTAATGTTAAAACTAAGATTCGATAGCATGTAATATAATATATGGTGCATGCAAAATAAATGGATTTTGAAAAAAAATAAATATATATATTATCAAATATAAATATAAGTATATATAATATAAATATATATAAATATTTAAATATAAACATATAGGTATATATAAAATAGTTCACACACGAAAGAAAAAAACATATAAAACACACACAAAAAGACTCACAACGATATTTCGACATTCGTCGTCATCGTATAAAGATATTAATATAGGTGTGCTCTCTAATCGGGGTTCGGTCAATTTTCCAGGATAAAAAATCAAACTCTCGTTACCAACGTTTCTTGGCCTATGAAAAAGGTTTTAAATAAAACCGAAACGTTGGCAACGAGAGTTTGATTTTTTATCCTGGAAAATTGACCGAACCCCGATTAGAGAACACACCTATTCTATCTAACGGTCGATATATTATTGAATCTGATATTAATATATATAAATAATATAATATATAATTATATTATAAATAAAATAATAAATATAAATAATAAATTATAATAATGAATAAAAATTAATAATAAATAAATTATTTAAATATAATAAATAAAAGAATAAATTAATAATAATAATAAATAACATAAAAATATAAAATAATAGTATAAAATATTTAATTAAAGCAACAATTATTTGCTAAAAGAGCAAGTAATATTCTGAAGTAGCTAACACAATATTCGTCCCCTACCTAATGACACTTATTGGAAAATGTTACAATTGAGAATATATTGTATTTGACATACTGCAATAGTTGTTCTTAAAACCTAAATACAATGGAATGTAACTTTTTAGGTAATCTATGGATATGGCGATCTAAGAAGAGCAAATTGCAATTTACTTCTTCCATTGTGAATTAGATTGTCGGCACTAATGAATTTAGTTTTATTAGAAAGACACCTTTATTCATAGATTTTGGACAAATGCTTTATATATCGTCAATATATCTAAACCATTTAACATGATTAGGCAAAATTGAATTTAATAGATTATTTTCAAAAAATAGCATAGGTAGGTTATTCAGGAGGAGGGACAAACCCATTTCAAGACCAAATTTTTGTTATAAAAATTATTTTCAAATTAAAAATGACAAATCAACCACTCATAACTATAATTAATTAAATAGATTTTTAGTTGTATTGGACGGGGGGGGGGGGGAATAATTTACTTGATTTTGCTTGTTGTTCTTGTAGTAAACTGAATAGGTACATTTATAGAATATCCTACAGTGAACATCAAAGACTTCAACGATTATAAAAATTCTAACTGACTCTGCAAAATTTGTACCACTAAACAGTCAGTGAATGCCCCGTGTAAGCTTCCAGTTCAATTTAATTTGGAAATTAATTGTTAATAATAGCTTACACGACAGACGCTCTCCTTCCGTACCTATGAATATTCAAATCAAACAGGAATTAAAACTAAGATAAACAAATCTGGAGTAACCTACACTCAACTTTAAGATAATCAAACATAATATCAAACTTATTAAAAATCATCTGACGTTTTGTTTGATTAGTCATACACTCTGTTCAACAACCTTCCATCACCCCAAGGAAGACATCAGAAAATATATATTCCATTGTGATTAATTTTTTACATTTAACAATTTGATTCTTCAAACACATCTTCTTATTAAAACATTTTAATTTTTTTATAATAAACCTGTAAATAGCAATTTAATTTCACTTAAATATTTCAAAATCAATGTAAATAATGTATAAAAATCCGACTGGTAAGGCAGGTGAATCATTATTCCAAGACATAATTTCAGTTTTATAGGTATTCAACATTTTCAACAATCACAATATTACGAAATTTTTTGTATAATTGTTAATTTTAAATTTAAATTTTTGACAAAATACACTGTTTTATAATTATTGGTTTACCATTAAAGAAGCATTTTCTGAATTCATAAATGTGTTATAATACCCCTTCTTATTAATTTAATTTAAAAAAAAAGATTCCACTTATCTTCATATAATGTGTTATTTTTTTATATAGAAAGTAAAGGTATGCACATGAAAGAAACTATTTAAGTTCCATAGCTCTATTAAATGCTATTGAGAATATATGTGTTGTCATAATGATATATGCATTTAAGAATGAATTATAATGCTGCCTTAGTTATGATGATTTGGATTTGTAGCTGTAATTTAATTATAGCAATCAGATTTGCACAATTATCAATTGATACATCTCATTAGTAGGTAGCAATTGAGATGGTGACGAATGTACTGATGCCATACAGGAAAACATTCTATTTTATATAATAGTATAGATGAATACTATTATTCTTAAAGTTAATTGTTATTTTTGTTATTGTTACATAATATCACCCTCCCCTAATTTATATTAAATCTCTATATGATCAAACCACAATAATAAATGGGAAAACAAGACTAAGATCTTTCAACCGTAACAAGCGGTCTTCGTCAGAGTCAAAAACCCAACTGAGGGTTTTTGACTCTGACGAAGACCGCTTGTTACAGTTGAAAGATCTTAGTCTTGTTTTCCCATTTATTATTGTGGTTTGATCATTGATTGTTTTTTCACGTGTTTATGTGAAAGCTTCTTATTAAATCTCTATATATAGAGTTCGTGAGTTTGTTTGTTTCTTTGTTTGTTCACCCATTTCCCGAGGAGATAAAGACCTGAAATTAAATATATTGTATGTATTACCTGAAAAATGTTAAATAAAAGAAAATGATCACTATATTCCCAAAATTGGAGCCAAGGTAGCAAGTGTCTTGCGTGCTCGCCGATGACAGCAGTGCAAATGTATTATATATAAATGTAACAAAAAAAATATTTTTTAATTTAATATTTACGTAATATAAACAATGATAATAAACTAAAGGCATGGAGTCAGGGTAGCCTACTGGCTTGCGTGCTCACCGATGACAGTAGTATAAATATATTAAAAATAAATGTAACAAAAAAATTTTTGAATTTAATATTTGAATAATATAGACAATGGTAATGAATTAAAGTCATGGATCCAGAGTAGTCAGTCGCTTGCGTGCTCGCCGATGACAATAGTAAAAATGTACTATATATAAATCTAACAAAAAAAAGTTAATTTATAATTTGCAAAATATAAACACTGGTAATAAAATAAAGGCATGGAGCAAGAGTAGCACAGGCTCGCTGATGGCACTACTGCAAATGTATTATAAATAAATGTAACAAATATATAATAAACTACTACATTAGAGGTTAAAAATGAATAATTTTAGAAAGAAACTTAAACACAACTGTCAGATAAAATACGAATGTTCCAAGGTAATATTTTTTATAAAGACACATTCCTTTTATTAATGTTAATTTATGTTGGGTAAATAAACTAAATATGAAAATAAATCCTTTTTTTACTTTTAAATGATTTTTATTTTGCTAAATATTTTTACTGTGTATATATCTTAAATCATGTTAAGAATACTATATCAATAGCTTGGGTCGTATAAGAATCTGTTTCCGTGCCTTAATAACAAGAAACAACAATTAATATTATCCCTGTCAATCATGTTCAGTGAGTTAATGTCAATACCTATTTTTATAATTTCTGAGTGACCGAAGGGTCACGGGCAGTCTGGTAGGAAATATAGAAGTTAACTTAATTCTGCATCATTTATAGATAGGCTTAATTCTTGACTATGGTTCAAAGTATGTAAATAAAAACTGCAATTATTTCCATAATTAATTATATGTACTACTTTTCGCGGGGTTATACATTTACACGCCATGCTCTCCCACTGATTGTCTGTACCAATGCCACATTAGCTCTCCATTGCGACAATTCCAGGCTTTGCCACTGTTTTAATGTATTTGCAAAAGAAACTTTATTTACGACTCGCAGACGCAGCTAACCTTCCTACCACTCAGGTCAGGTTAGGTTGCAGTGGCAGTTCCACAAGGGAACACACGTAGGCCGAGCATTGGCCCTTTGTGATACCACACAATGAAGATTGATTCTACAGTGGGAGTCCTAAATTTTGCCTAACTCAAATGTATTTAGAGTAGGGATCTTTAACGAGTACCTGACATCGTACAGGCTCGGGAGCGACAGTTTAACGTCCTTCTCCGAGGGAGGACGTGCTCAGATTAATTCACCTCCCGCGTGAATAAATCGAGGGCCAGGATGAGGATCAAACCCCTGTCCTATCAGTTCAGAGGCGAGCACGTAACCACTGAGCTAGCCTGGCCCCCCTTCCTACCACTTAACAGTCAATGAATGTTGTGTTAAGTTTCAGCTGAACTGTATTAAGTATGAGACTCATTAATTTATCACTCATAATGTAATCTTTTGCTTTTGTGACTAATTTTTTTTTTTAATACTGAGAAGTAAAACGACCGATCCCTGTTTTTTTTTGGGAGGTATTACTGGACAAAAGTGGCGTTCAAATGTATTGAAAATCAATTTGTTGAGCATTGAACAGTAATGAAAATGTCGAATATATTATTTCTATATAAATGAAAATTTCGGATTATGATTTATGTAGATATGACTTTGTATTGAAGTTTAAAAATACGCAAGTATTAAAGAAATAATTTAAAATAAATGAATTGAGATATAAAATTTGAATGTTCTATCGAAATAACTTTACCATTATTCAACTTGGCATGTTCTACTAAATGCTGTTGAGAATACATGTGCTGTCATAATGAATTATTGATTTCAGAATGTATTATAATGATGCCTAATTATGATGACTTGATTTGTTGCTGTAGTTTAATTACAGAAATTAGATATCCCAATTATCAATTTGATACAGCTCATTAGTAGGTATCAATTAAGCCTAGAGACAGATACCATATAGGAAGATGTTCCCTTTTATATAATAGCATAGATTAAGAGCACGCAAGCTACTGGCTATCTGGCTCCAATTTTTGAAATTAAATAATAATTTTCTTTCATTTAATATTATTCAGGTAATAATTATAATTATATATTATAATTTTAAGTCTTTAAATCTACATAAAACGGGTGAACAAACAAACTCACAAACTTTATATATAGAGATAAATATTAATTTTAATTAAATAGTTCAACATAAAAATTTAGTTAAATATAGTTAATGGGTCATTCACTATAACATTCACAGTCAGTTAGGTGCTCTTGAAGATGGTATCCAGACGGACCCGAAACCGGTCGAGCTTTTCAGAGACTTTACGAGGTATGACGGATTGTATTATTACTAATTCTAATAAAACACTAGGTCCTGATTATTTGATCAATTTCAATATTCTACTCGTCATCATATTCTATTGATACCATGGAACATGGTTTATATACAAGCAATCGTAAATTTGCGGAAGAATCAATTGTATTAATTTAAGCAACTCATTCGTCAATCGTGATTGAGTTGTTGTGATTGGTCTTGATTGCTCGTGTGATAGATGCGCTTCCATGTACTGTAGCAGTCTAACATTACACACAGTTGTAACAGAATCAACTGTCTTTCACCCGACATCACATACGTATTCATGAGAGCTGCTTAAACAAGACAATGTATGGAACATTCTACTGACGATCTTGGGTATTACATGTTGATTTCTTTAATTAACATATGCAGCGATACCGTATTACGGGTTTAGTACTGATGAATACTAAGGTTAATGGGTGCCGCTTCTTAAATGAGCCGCATTAGCTCAAAAAAGTCGTAATATTATAAAAGGATGGGAATTGAAAAAAAAAATTAGACAAGAGGAACAACCAAGGTTTAGTTGATGCTAGAACAAAACTTATCACATATATATTTTCTTTGTGTTCATGAATCATATTTTTTTCGTTAATATTGAAGTATGAGGATTAGGCTCTTTCATTCTACCGTCTTTTTCCAAAAATAAGACACTGTCTTACTTTATTTTTAGGTCAAAATTCGTGCTAGGGCTTATTCTCGCAATTTTTTAACGAATTATATTTTTCACATTATCTTAACTAGGGCCTATTTTCAGGGGAGGGCTTATAGTCCAAAACGTCCCAAAAATCACACTAGGTCTTATTTTCGGGGGATGTCTTATTTTCGAATAAAGACGGATACTAATTTTACAAAACGGATATTAATTTTAAGTTAATTCTTCAAATTGTAAGAAGTTTGATACTATATTTAATTTTCGTTAAAGTGAGTACAGACTATGCCAGATTTTTTCTTAATATTTTCATATTATTTAGAATGCACTTTTTTGTAAAGAATATGTTGGAAAGGTCATACTGAGAAGATGGAATGACATTGTGACAAAAGGAGGATATTGGTACCTAGTTTTAAGTTATCTTTGAGGCCATGAGACAAAATGTGACAAACTGTTGAAAAGTTCATAAATATGCTCAATGCCCTAGCAAAGTTTCAATACGATAAGTTCTCTTTGTTAGTCGTTAAAGAGAACATTGTCATTAAGCTCTTTGAAAGTTAATTTTACAAAGTAAAACACCACATTTGCTACTATGATAAAGCGTGTGAGTTTTGAGAATAGAAAGGATATCTGACGTGACAAAAATGCTGAGTTCTTTTTACCATGGGCAACTACAACATAAAAAAAAAAATAATTTTCAAAATGCAATACCAGGATCAATAAATCTATCAAATAAATAGAAAAGGATATTTGATATATGGACTCTTTTTCAAACATCTAAAAGTGAATTATTTAATGATACCAAAACTCAAGTTAGCAGTGACATATCAATGGAAAGTGAACTGGAATAAAATCAAAACACCAATATGATGAAGAACAGAAGACGATATTTTTTTGTAATGAGTCATATATGAGTGCAGAAAAATCATAATTAAACACATGATGCAATCAATGAAGTCCAAACCAACAAGGAAAAAGAAAAACAAAAGAAATAAATGATCTGATGCTTTTCACTTTATGTCATAAGAGAGCAACAAAGCAAGCATAAAGAAGATAACAGAAAAAGTTTGCTTGCGTTCCTTCTGGTCAACTTTCCAGTTGCCTTCTTTTTCCTTACTTTGTCTGCTCTCTGATGACATAAAGTGAAAGGCCGCAGATCACTTATATCTTTTTTTTTTCTTTTTTGTTGTTTTCGACTTCAATGAGTCATATCATACTTAAAAAATATTGGTCTTGAAAGGATTTAAAATTAAATGACTCTCTGTTTTTTTATTTCTCAGTTTTTATTCAAAACGAGAGTAAAATATAAAAAATAGAGATTGTGTTATAGGTTGAGATCCATCTTTCACTCCGGCTTGCCTGAGAGATTTTTTAAGCCAGTGTTGTCCGTGAGTCAAAAAGATTGCTCACCTCTGCTCTAGGGACTTATTAAATCCACTGTTGACTAAACAGATATTAAGATATCATTATTAACCGTCATACCTCGTCTATCGCTGGTGAAGTCGCCCGACCGGTTTCGCAATGGCTTCATCATCAATGGGACTAATGTAACCTTCCAAAATGATGGATATAAATAACTATATATTGCGAACCCGGTGGGGCAACTTCACCAGCGATAGACGTGGTATGACGGTTAATAATAATATCTTATTTACTAACCGCTGTGGAACTAACAATATGCACTATAGACTAAACAGATTTTGTTGAAGTAATGAACACAATAAAGTAGCCTTTCATATAATAATAATATAATAATAATATATAATAATAATAATATAATAATAAAGTAGCAGTGTTGGTTTTCATGATGTCTTATTTACAGATAATGGGCTGTGATTTACACTTGGCTGCTCTCAGTTGGGCTCTTCTCCTCTGTTTCCTCACTAATTCTCAGGCCATTGGAAACATAGGTAAGTTATCATTTCACTTTTTAAAATTACGAAGTATATATAGACGCAAATTTACTGTGATTTATCAGCGATAAAGCAACATGTTAAGAGTTAAATTTGTAATTAAATTAAAGGACATTTTACTGGTGTCTTAATATAAAAGAGAAATTAAAAAATAAAATAAAATAAAATGTCGATCGTCAGTTTAACAAATTTTGATGTTTTGAGTTCACCTTAGCTGATTTTTATATTAATTGTGACAGAAAATGTTACATACATTTCTGTTATCTGTTATCCACCTGCTTTTGAAAAGAATATTGGAACAGAGGTGAGAAAATTAATTTAAAAATTTTCTCCTTGAAATATCACTGGAAACTTCTAATAAATCAATCACAAAATGTAAATATAGGTATAAAGTGGTTTTATGTTCAGGAAAATTGAAAAATAACTGGATAACTTTATCAATCTTTATGGAGTTTTCAAAAATATGATCTGAGATGATTGAGAGGCAATAGTGATGTTAATGGAGATCGGTTGAGTCATTCTGATTAATCTAAAAATAAATCAGGGAAAGATATCGTTGTTTTCTTTCAAATATATTTGCTTGAGGATAAGTTAAAAAGAATATATTTTTTGTAAAAGTATGATATGTTGTTTGATTTTTTTTTCGTTCTGTATAACAGATTTTTTCAATCATTTGTTAACGGGCACCCTTTTTAATTATGGATGGTGACATTACTATGCATTAAAATTCTTAAAAAAATCTTATTTAAGCGTTTTTTCTCTCTTATAGACGATTAACTTGGAATCCCCATAACAGACTGAAAAGACTTGACCTAAAACAACGATCCTTATAACTGTGTACATTTCTCGGGAAACACTCAAAATTCATGTTTCATAATAGAAGTGACTGATATATTCATTGACAAGGAAAAAATACAAATAGATAGTAACAAATTAAAAATAATAAATAAAATAAAGCAAAAATAGCATAATTTTATTCAAATCATTAGTTGCGCAATCCGCAATGGTATTTACTCATTCTGAGGTAAAATGGATGAACAAAGAAAAGTCTCCACACAAATGAAGTTTTATTCAATAGCAACAACGCGTTTCGAACACTTTGTGCTCATAATCAGGAAGACACCAACCCTTCAGCACCACATCCTTGGTGTCTTCCTGATGATAAACACAAAATGTTGGAAACGCGTTGTTGTTGTCGAATAAAACTTCATTTTTGTGAAGACTTTTGTTTGTTTATCCATTTTACCTCGGTATAATTTTATTATAGAAAATTGTGTTACCTCCTGATTCGGTGCTGTAGTCTCCCAACCGATTTCACAAATATTGCATCTTCAAGTGAGACTCTATAATACTAAGATATTTACTAATCTCACTGCTACTTGCAGTTTGCTCGAAAATAAGTATATTTTTCATAATAAACCAATTAGTACTTTAATTACCACTTTGATTAGAAAAAATTAACTAGTATGGCATAATCAACTGAAGAGAAGGTGTAAAGAGGCCATACTAAATAGGTCATCCAGTTTGCTCTTGATGGTGAACAGTTGAGGAGATTTAAGGGTGTGAAAGGTAAGGCTGAATGTTTTTACAGTAACATCTTATATCAGCTGTTGTACTAATGATATCATTTGAAGTAGCCTTTTAGCTCGAGCTGACTGATTTTGTCCTGTAGTATCTTTTAAATTGATTACCGGCCAGGTTTAACGTACCTTTCGTAGTATAATTTATGTTAACCCAATGGCAAAGGACTGGTAGATCTGCGGTTCAATACCCACTTTGGCTCTCGATTTATCGACTTTTTAGGTTCTTCAAAGTGGACACTAAACCGTAGGTCTCATGCCTGTACAATTCGTTATAGATCTCTACTCAAAATACACTTGGGTTAGGCAAACTTTAGAACTCCTAATGTGAAATGCGTTTTGTGGTATCACAAAGGGCCTATATTTGGACTGTTTGTGTTCTCTTGTGAGACTGCCACTGCAACCTAACCTACTCTGTTCTATAATTAAACTATAGTATATATGTAAAATACTATAATATTTTTATTCCATTAATGTATATTCGCCTTGTCAGAGAAGTACTTTTAACACTTTTTTTTGAACATGTGCATTCCACAATCAAAGTATTTATAACAAGATGTGACCAACAGCTTTTGTTTATGTGCAATGTCTAAATCCTTGTTTTCTTGTAATCAAGTAATGTGCATTTTAAAACTTCTTATATTCAACACACTCAATATCGGATTTATTAATAATTTCTGGTAAGAAGCACACGAAATATACTCCCAGACAAAAAAAAAAAAAAAAAAAAAAAGAATATATGCAGCACTTAGGTATGGGGATTGAAAAAGGATTTCAATTACAATAACATATTTCATACATTATGTTCAGATCGGACTTGATGTAAGACAACATTCTTCTTCTAAGAATAACACCACTTTAAGCTATTCAACTATGGTATTAAATGTAATTGGGTTGATTCAAGTTTACAATGTTTAAATAATATAGACCAGGAGTTCACAAGAGGGATGAAATTCACCCCCAGGGGTGATTTTTGCGTTTTCAGTAAATTTATAGACTGAGGATAGCTATTATAGCTTTTGACCTATTAATTAAAATTAAAAATTTGATTGAATTAATATTTTATATATCCATCAATAATTGTAATAATTCATTTGTAAAAATGTATTATAAACATAATCAATGTAAAGTTGCATTTCCACCCCGTTGGAAAGAAGACGGGGTGGAAGGAATGGCATGGTGGGAAATGGCGAGGGGTGAATGGAGCAAGCAACGTTAAGAACCCCTGATATAGACAGTGCCATCTAAAATATGTAAGGACAATATCTAACTGCAAAAATAGTTCCAAGAAGGAAACTGTCACTCTCTCAAACAGAACTGCTCAGTACGAATACACAGTCATCGAATTTATTTATTCTTTCAACAAAATTTGATATGTATTAAGAGAAAGTGTTTTGTGATACATTGTGCATTGTAATTCTCTTTTTTGTGTACATGTTATCTGATTTTCTCATGATTAGAATAAAGAGAAGAAAGACTAAGTGTCCACAAAAAAAGATGTTATCCAGCTTTGAAGCTTTTTTAACACTTAGGGTTCATCTTCAAGTTACGTCTGGCTCAGTAAGATGATGTATCATGAAGATGAAACTAATTGTTCGAAAGAGGGCCAGGTTAGTTCAGTAGTTAACGTATTCTCCTCTGGGCCAGGATTGAGTCCGGGATTCAATCCCCACCTGGCATTCAATTTATTCACGTGGGAGATAAGTAAATCTGAGTATGTCGTCCCTCGGAGAGGACGTTAAACCGTCGATCTCAAGCCTGAACGATGTCCGGTACTTGTTAAAGATCCCTACTCAAAATGCACTTGAGTTAGGCAAAATTTAGGACTCCCAATGTAGAATCTGTAAAATCACCGATGAAACCAAAAGGCAGTAAACGGCTCATGTTATCATAAACTAGGGAATTAATTTAAGCAATAAAAAAAAGTGTTCGAAACACGTTAACTTTGGATAAAAATTTTGTGTAGACTTAGTGATTCCTTCTCTTATTTTAATCATTAGTAAAAAACACACAATCAGCTATCGTAGCTCATGAGTTATCTGATTTTCTGAACTAAGTTAATCTACTGAATACAAACATTTATTTTTCTACTTACCTCTAATACACCTATTTACTTAGATTTTGCATATTAAATTTGGTTATAAGGTACTTTAGACCTTACTACAGACTGGCCAGCTAATGGATTAATAGTTATAATGACAAAGAGAAATAAGATTAGTTAATAATATTGGAAACAACGATTTGTATAATGCAGTAAAGCCAGTTTTACTATTCAAATTAATCTCTACTATTTCTAAAATTATTGATGTGATTTTACTGCATATTATATTTGGTAAGGGTGATATCTATTTGGATCCAGGCTGAGTTATTTATAAAGGACACCCTATTAATTTATCATTGTGCTAGTATTATTATAAAAACAAACAAGTGTCTTCATTTCAAAACTTTTTTGAAATAAATGGCATCGAGAAGTCACGCTCTGGTTGATCATTTGGCTAACTGTAAAAGGCAATCATGAATGACGCGGGGGCGACGCTACGTGACTCACTTTATTTCACAGCTTTTATAGCATCCCAGTAATTACTTATTTGCACTGAAATAGATATCAAATTACTATTTTTGAATTCGTGCAATATAAAATCACTTAAATATTATTTAACATCTAACTGGAAAATTTAATTAATTATATCTCAAGTACCATTTATATAATGATTTTGAACATTATAAAAAAGTATAATATATCTTTAACGAGTACTTGACATCGTACATTACGCTTATTTTAGTAATAGGTGAGCCACATTACCTGTTGCTTCTACATTAGGAGTTCTATATTTTGCATAACTCAGAAACATTAACGAGTCCTGACATAGTAGATAGTACATTACACTTATTTTAGTAATGGGCGAGTCACATTACCTGTTGTTACTACCTTGGGAATCCTTAATTTTGCATAACTCAGAAACATTAACGAGTACCTGACACCATACTTCGTACATTACACTCAGAGCCACATTACCTGTTGTTACTACCTTGGGAATCCTAAATTTTGCATAACTCAGAAACATTAACGAGTACCTGACACCATACTTCGTACATTACACTCAGAGCCACATTACCTGTTGTTACTACCTTGGGAATCCTAAATTTTGCATAACTCAGAAACATTAACGAGTACCTGACACCATACTTCGTACATTACACTCAGAGCCACATTACCTGTTGTTACTACCTTGGGAATCCTAAATTTTGCATAACTCAGAAACATTAACGAGTACCTGACACCATACTTCGTACATTACACTCAGAGCCACATTACCTGTTGTTACTACCTTGGGAATCCTAAATTTTGCATAACTCAGAAACATTAACGAGTACCTGACACCATACTTCGTACATTACACTCAGAGCCACATTACCTGTTGTTACTACCTTGGGAATCCTTAATTTTGCATAACTCAGAAACATTAACGAGTACCTGACGCCATACTTCGAACATTACACTCAGAGCCACATTACCTGTTGTTACTACCTTGGGAATCCTTAATTTTGCATAACTCAGAAACATTAACGAGTACCTGACACCATACTTCGTACATTACACTCAGAGCCACATTACCTGTTGTTACTACCTTGGGAATCCTAAATTTTGCATAACTCAGAAACATTAACGAGTACCTGACACCATACTTCGTACATTACACTCAGAGCCACATTACCTGTTGTTACTACCTTGGGAATCCTAAATTTTGCATAACTCAGAAACATTAACGAGTACCTGACACCATACTTCGTACATTACACTCAGAGCCACATTACCTGTTGTTACTACCTTGGGAATCCTAAATTTTGCATAACTCAGAAACATTAACGAGTACCTGACACCATACTTCGTACATTACACTCAGAGCCACATTACCTGTTGTTACTACCTTGGGAATCCTAAATTTTGCATAACTCAGAAACATTAACGAGTACCTGACACCATACTTCGTACATTACACTCAGAGCCACATTACCTGTTGTTACTACCTTGGGAATCCTTAATTTTGCATAACTCAGAAACATTAACGAGTACCTGACACCATACTTCGTACATTACACTCAGAGCCACATTACCTGTTGTTACTACCTTGGGAATCCTAAATTTTGCATAACTCAGAAACATTAACGAGTACCTGACACCATACTTCGTCATTACACTCAGAGCCACATTACCTGTTGTTACTACCTTGGGAATCCTAAATTTTGCATAACTCAGAAACATTAACGAGTACCTGACACCATACTTCGTACATTACACTCAGAGCCACATTACCTGTTGTTACTACCTTGGGAATCCTAAATTTTGCATAACTCAGAAACATTAACGAGTACCTGACACCATACTTCGTACATTACACTCAGAGCCACATTACCTGTTGTTACTACCTTGGGAATCCTAAATTTTGCATAACTCAGAAACATTAACGAGTACCTGACACCATACTTCGTACATTACACTCAGAGCCACATTACCTGTTGTTACTACCTTGGGAATCCTAAATTTTGCATAACTCAGAAACATTAACGAGTACCTGACACCATACTTCGTACATTACACTCAGAGCCAAATTACCTGTTGTTACTACCTTGGGAATCCTAAAGTTTGCATAACTCAGAAACATTAACGAGTACCTGACACCATACTTCGTACATTACACTCAGAGCCGACATTACCTGTTGTTACTACCTTGGGAATCCTAAATTTTGCACTAACTCAGAAACAGTTAACGAGTACCTGACACCATACTTCGTACATGTACACTTCAGAGCCACATGTACCTGATGTTACTACCTATGGGAATCCTTAATTTTGCATAACTCAGAAACATTAACGAGTACCTGACACTTCATACTTCGAACATTACACTCAGAGTTCCACATTACCTGTTGTTACAATACCTTGGAGAATTCCTTAATTTTGCATAACTCAGAAATCATTAACGAGTACTCTGACACCTATACTTCGTACATTACTACTCAGAGCCACATTACCTGTTGTTACTACCTTGGGAATCCTTAATTTTGCATAACTCAGAAACATTAACGAGTACCTGACACCATACTTCGTACATTACACTCAGAGCAACATTACCTTTGTTACTACCTTGGGAATCCTAAATTTTGCATAACTCAGAAACATTAACGAGTACCTGACACCGTACTTCGTACATTACACTCAGAGGCACATTACCTGTTGTTTCTACATTAGGAGTCCTAAATTTTGCTCAACTCAAATTTATTTTGAGTAGGAAACATTAACAACCACCTGACAGTCTAGGGCCGGACGCCTTGACGTCCTTCTTTGAGGGATAATCTGCTCAGATTTCTTCACCTCTCATGTGAATATGTCGAAGGTCATAGTGGGTATTGAACCCCAGATGTACCTGTCCAGTGGTAAGCACGTTGTATAGGGCGACTGGCCCCTTTTTTACGTTAAGTCTAAATTAATACATACTACATATATAAATAAAATATTTTGGAATACCAAACAACTTTCACTTACCTCATTCTATGTACACAATGTTTCACAAATTAAATTAAGATCTACAAAAAAATGAACGAATTTCCTATAATTTTGATCAGAAAAAATTCATTTAAATATTAACTTCTCATCTATATTATAATTCTACTTTCTACAGTAGAACTGATTATCAAATATTATCTTATAATTGATAATTCTACTGTAATTATATACATATATACTTATCTACGTTATAGTTCGAAATACATACAGTGACGCTTTCAGCAAGCATGTTGTAATTGGACATATCTGATTGCTTTATTAAATTATAATTGCAAATTAAATTATAATTAGGCTCTATTATAATTCATTCTGAAATGAATACGTCATTATAACAGCATATATATTCTCAGTAAAATTTCATAGAGCGTGACAAGTTAAATAGTCTATTTAATGTGCATTCTTTTATGTTTTTTCTAAGAGCAGCACATTATATATGAGAATGAGTTATTTTTTCCCAAATTACATTAATAACAAGGGGTGTTATAATACATTTTTTTCCTTCAGAAAATGGTTTTTTTAACGGTGAACCGATAATTATTGTCAAACAATTAAACCAAACATTAGTAATTTAATAAAGAAATTAATCAAATTTTGATTACTGCAAAGGGCAATATATCTATAAAAACTGAAAATTTGCCTTGAAATATTGAATACCCAGCACTACTGATCAGATTTACATACATTTTTCACAATCTATTAAGTGAAATACATTTATTATTTAAAAATTTATTTATTAAAAAAATTGATATATTCTAATGATTAATGTGATATTTCAGAAGAATAAAATTGTTAAATGTAATAAAATTAACCCCAAAGGAACATATATTTTCTGACTCATTCCATAATGTGATGTTTGATGTCGAATAATGTGTTTAACTAATCAAACTAAGCAAACAAAACATGAGTTGGTTTACTTAGAGTAAAGTTGAGTGTAGGTCACTTCAGATTTTGTTATTTTTAGTTTTTATTCCTGTTCGAATTGAATAAAATTTAATAGGTAAGGCAGAAGAGGGTCTGTAGAGTTAGCTATTGTGTTAGTAGTTAAATATAATTTTAACTTTCGCTAAAGTTAATATTACATTCACTGATTTTTAGATGGTATGAAGTTAGAAGGGCAGCTAGTACTAATAAAAACTACAATAAAAATTATGAAACTTATCACTATTTTAGGAGCTTATTCTTACACTTTTTACCCTGAAAAATCTTATAGCATTATACATTAACTATAAAGCTAGTAATAATGTGGACAGTATTATACAAATCACAAATAAGAGTTTTCTTTCCAACTAGTGTCGTAGCGCGGGGTAGTAATACTGTTTTCAAACCAATTTTTCATCAATTTTTAATATTTGCAAATTAAAAATAAATATTTTATAACATTTTCAAACTATACTTTTAAAGTGGTTGGTTGAAAGTTTATTATTTTTGTAGGATAAAAATCTAATGAAATGGTCTCCACATATACAAAATTTTAATGATATAAACAACGCGTTTCGAACACGTAGTGTTCTTCCTCAGGCATTAACTAAAAAATACAATGACACCAGAGAGTTATCTATAGTACAAAGTAAATAAGTACAAAAATTAATATAAAATAAAATAAGGCAGAAAGTACGAACCTAAGGATGAGTGCCTCTGAATAAGACTGACTGGTAATGGAATGGACATGGGTGGAGGTATAGGGTACATCTGTTTCTTATTAGAAGGCAGGTACATTTCATTGTAATTTTTTTCTTCCTCTTAAAAGTTAGGCTGAGCCTTTACATTTTATTTTAGACTAAGTGTAGGAAACATATTGAAAATATAACACACAGAGCTATAACGAAATATAAACCAAATAATATAAATAAATTAAGGAAATAAATAATAATAAATAATTGTATAAATAAATAAAAATAAAAAAAAATAAATAAAAAAAATAAAAAAATAGTTCTACTTTCTTCTTATACATATATTTGGTTTATATTTCGTTATAGCTCTGTGTGTTATTTTTTCAATATGTTTCCTACACTTAGTCTAAAAGAAAATGTAAAGGCTCAGCCTAACTTTTAAGAGAAAAAAGAAAAATGTACCTGCCTTCTAATAAGAAACAGATGTACCCTATACCCCCACCCATGTCCATTCCATTACCAGTCAGTCTTATTCAGAGACACTCATCCTTAGGTTCGTACTTTCTGCCTTATTTTATTTTATATTAATTTTTGTACTTATTTACTTTGTACTATAGATAACTCTCTGGTGGCATTGTATTTTTTAGTTAATGCCTGAGGAAGAACACTACGTGTTCGAAACGCGGTGTTTATATCATTAAAATTTTTATATGTGGAGACCATTTCATTAGATTTTTACCCTACAATGAGTAAATACCACATAATAACTGATTGTACTACATTAGAATTTATTATTTTTATTTGCGTTGTCAGTTAATTAAATTTAATATTCTTTATGATTTGAATTAAACGTTTCTGTTTAAAAATCTTTGGTTTTCTTTGATGATGACTGTATATGTATCTGAGTGCTGTTTTCTGATAAATTAGAAAGTTGATTGTAAGTGCCGAGCTTGCTCACTAATCAAAATTTGGTGATTGTATATCCTTTTGATTGATATATCCGGGCTCACAAAAAAAAAACAACAATCAGATGAACCATTCAGTAATTTTATTGTGCTCAGCCGATTTCAAAGAATATATTTTGGTTAATAACTTAATTTTAAAATGTTAACAAGTTACTTTCATACCTTTGTATTTCAGACGTATACATGTAACAATTTAACTTAGACCAAGATAAAATGACTAAAATAAAATACAAAGTCTGAGATAATATTTTAATTTATATTAGAAATAGGGAAAACCGTCATACCTCAAAAGATGTTGTTGGAGTCGCTGGAACGCTTTTGGACGTTGTCCACCTTCCAATCACAACTAACAGAAATGGACAACGTCCGAAAGCTCTCCAACGACTCCAAGAACATATTACAAGGTGTGACGGTTTTCCTTATTTCTAATGTAAATCATACTAACCTCAATGGTAGTAACAATATATATGTATTTATTATTTTAATGTACAAACAGGACGGATATTATAACTAAAGTATGTAAATTATACCATGATTTTAAATTAAAAATTATAAACTTAAGTCTAATTTTGCAATTTACTTAAGGGATATGAACATCAACCAGACATAGAAAACTCTACAAATTTATAAATAACATGCAGGTTTTTTTTGTTTATTTACTCTGTTATTTATTGTGATAGTCAAGCTAAGCAGAAAGTAATAATGTACTAAAAATAGTACAAAATATGATTTAAAATCATTATATAAAATATTAACTGATGAAATCATTTTTGACTATAAAACTATAGTCATTGTTTGTCGTATTTTTTAATATGTAATTATATAAACTAATTCGGTAAGAAGAATTATCTGGGTAAGAATAACTCTTTGTTGCCCATAGGACATTAGTTATGTTGAACGCTAAATTGAATTAAAGAACTCAAAAACCAACTATTTTTAAGAAAAGCAAAATAAGAAACTTTTGGCAGTTCTGGCATTGTATATATAGGAATAGGTCTTACATAATACATCAGTTTCACTGTTGCTGAAATAGAAAAGCGGATACCTGCTTGTTTGTATTAATCACGATTAATTTCTCAAAAATAGATAAAAACTACAGTATTTTTTTTTTGTAAAAATAATTGAGCAACAATAATTTTAGTTGGTCTGATGATTGAATACCTTTAAAAATTAAACTTAAGCACTATCTCAGAAGTAGAAATTTTGACTTTTTTTTTACAAGAATAGCGAATGTTAATCAGATTTACCAGAATGTCAATTCCAAATAAATATTTCTAGATTTCACATATTTATCTTATCTCTAAATAAATAAAAATAAATTGGAATATACTGTTTAAAAGTCGTATGGGCTTGAAAGGTTTAAGCTTGTAGATGTAAATAGAGAAGAAAATAGAAATAGATATTACGCCAATATGACTTGAACAATAAAAGCAAAATTCAATTTCCTTTATATTGACACAAATTTTATTCTCAATATGGAAGGTATATAGAGTCAAATAGGATATTCAGTACTAAGCAAATATATACAAATGCTTTAATTCTGTAATAAGTTTCAGAAAAGATATTATACCTGTAATATTATTTTTTATGTGTATTATAAACATACAGTATATCATAATTTTAACACTGTTATGGTAACTTGACTTTTTTTGCCATTAATAACAATCTTATGCTGTTAATTATTTGCTTCTTGATTATGATTCTTAATATCTGAAAATAATTCGTTAATAAACAGTTTTAACACTGTTGTTATCTTATAACCTGACTGATTTAGATATACTGGCTTACTATAAGTTTGATTTACTAGCCCTGAATCATACACAGTGTTATGTAGAGCCAGTGGTAAACACTTGCTTAGCTGTCACTAAAATGTTTATCAAACATCTTAGTCCTTTGTAAGCCTATAGATCTGATTGATTTAGATATACCAATCCAGTATACCTCTGATTGATTCAGATATACCAGCCTGCTGTAGCTGTGATTCATTCAGATATAGCAATATTCTCCCTGAATGATACAGAGAGTAGTGTAAAGCTAACCTGCTGCGTTTCTGGTTTCAAGTTAAAATAATTAGATTTGTTTAGTGCCTATTTTTTTTTTTAAACCCAGAATGAATTATAAGTTAATGTTATTGACTCGTTCAGGCTTCTGACATCATTTATTTCCCTTTACATGTTTTCTTTTTATTATCTAATTAATATTTGATACATGTGCGTGACTGTATTTGTAACAGATCAATACCAGTTAAATATACAAGAAAACAACTGTTTTAAAATATACGAATGAATGAAATATTTAGAATAGTAATTAGCAGAATTAAACATTTATTAAAGTCTATGGAAAAAAAATTTGGACTGACATTGAACTAAAAAGAAGTCTTAAATATTTTATGAAGATGTAATTAAGTATCAGAGACAAAGAGCAGAAGGAAGGAAGATGACCCGAACTAAAGGAAAGAGTTGAGTTTATTTTAACTTAAATGAAACGCAAGGGATTTTATTTTAGTTAAAAAGGTTTCAACCTGCCAACCCTCTTCTAAAATAAATGTTTTTTTCCGATAAATTATAATCAATGGTGACTTGACTTTTTTTGCCATTAATAACAATCTTATGCTGTTAATTATTTGCTTCTTGATTATGATTCTTAATATCTGAAAATAATTCGTTTATTTTGCTTCTACTTTAACAGTAGATTTATCTTCTCATGATTTTAACTATTTTTCATTCCCCCTCCCCTCCCCTTCAGTTTTGTAATTTCAGTGATTTTTTTATTAATTTTTCCGAAAGTTTTAATCAAGTATTATTCTGAAATATTCAGCTAGGTCTCTACTAGCTGACCTAGCTAGCTTTGCCAAGTGTTAGAGAATTTCATGCTACCTTAAGTTAAGCTTAATTTGGTATTTATTTATTAACACAATAGCTAACCGGACAGTCTCTCTCCTGTCTTTCCTATAAATATTTTATTTGAACAGGAATAAAAACTAAAATAACAAATTTGGAGTAGCCTAAACTAAACTTTACTATAAATAAACATAATAAACCTGTTAACAACCAACCTAAGTTTTGTTTGATTAGTCAAACACTTGTTCGACAACCATCCATCGCACCATGGATGCAGCAGAAAGTATATGTTTGATTTTTACGTTTAACAATTTTACTCTTCTATGACATCATCTTAACGCATTAGAACATTTCAAATTTTTTTTAAATAAACCTCTAAAAACAATTTTAAATCACTTCAAAACTGTCCAAGTCAATGAAAACAATGCAAATAAATGCAAACAAAGCTGATCAGTAAGGCAGGTGATTCATTATTCGAAAATAAAATTTCAATTTTTATAATTTGTTCGGGAGAACCTAAAACCACAACTCTGATTTTAAAAATAATTTACAGAAACCTTCCCGGAGATATACTTAATAATTTCCCAAATTTCCACGGCGATTGTGTGTATGGTTTTTGAATCTAAGCGAGGACAGAGGGACACAATTCATTTTTACATATGAGCCGTTTATTTTGAAAGTGGCCTAATTCCATTTTCCAAAAAAAATTAGCTAGCTATTTAAATAATTACATTTTTACGTTATCTTTACCTTTTGCAGCAAATTGTACAAAATTTATTTAAAATTACTAAGTTTTTTTATAACAAAAATTAGTTGATAAATAAAATGACAATATTTTTAAATTTTGTAAAACGCAAACCCTTAAATGTCTCGATTTTAACATAAATGGAATTAGGCCACTTTCAAAATAAGCGGCTCATGTATAGATCAGCAGGAATACCTTAAATCTGATAGTTTAAGTTTTATAAAAGCTGATTTTGAAATATAAAGTAGGTTTTTATTCCAGAGACATTTTTTTATTTTATTTTTATTATTTGAGGGTGACTATAGCAAAGTTGCCTTACAAGTTATCAGCAGGTGCAACGGTAGCAGATAGCAGAATCTGCACAAACCATCATTGATAATTTCCATTCAGGCTCCCTATGATTCGGCTCCTTCTTCGGGATGGTCTTCTTTGGGTACTCGGGTGCACTTGTGGGAGGTTCCCACTAGTTAGTTGGACCCTCTGCGTTTCCGTAGGATGGTCTGTCTTCATACTTCCTTCTCCTTACAGGGGAAAATCCCTGAAGCTCTATCGGTGGTATTTTGTCCGCTCTGGCAGAGCACCGCATACCGGAGTAAGGCTATTTACTCAAGGTGGTCACCTGGTGCCCTTGAGGCTCCGTTCATAATACAGAAACCCCTGTATCATCCATCCTTCGGCATGGATCGCATAGCACCTTAGATTGGGGCTGGGATTAAAGGAGGGGATTTGGGGATTAGGAAGGATGGGAAACGAAGGTCGTCAGGCCCAGCCCCTGATCACCTTCTCCTCCTCTATCGTTTGTCCCTGCATATAGCAGGTTAACAGGGTAGCCTCGTGAAGGCTGAAAGTCGGATTTGAGTGTTAGAGGCTATTAGAGGCGCTTAATCACTCCATTACTACCCCTTCCAGAGACATAGTTTAATCCCCAGTTTGGGTATGTCAATGTATTTTTGAAGAAATGCTTAACTAGATTGCACCTTTGTTGAGTAGCCTGTAAGATGAACATGATATTTTAGGTTATTATTTATTTTAAAATAATGTTAAAAGATGTTAGTTTTGTTTTTTTCTAACGCCTACACTTATAAGGCTTTCACCTTTTAGTACTGTTCTAGGGGCCGGAAATTGTAGCTCATTTATTGTTTGGCACTCATTTTAGTAATGGGTGAGCCATATTACCTTTTGATTCTACATTAGGAATCCTAACTTTTTCCTAATTCTAGTTTATTTAGAGTAGGGATCTTTAGCGAGTAACTGACATCGAACAGGCTTGGGACCGATGGCTTAACGTCCTCTCCGTGAAACGTGCTCAGATATATTCACCTCCCTCATGAATAAATCGAAGGCCAGGTGGGGATCGAACCCCAGACCTACAAGTTCAAGGGTGAGTACGTTAACTACTGAGCTAACCTGACCCCCATAATGTTAAAAGCAATAGAAGGTGGTAGGTTAAATGTGATGCATGAGGTGAAAGGGGTTGAGAAATTGCGGATGAATCGACTCAACCTTCTTGCCCTCTTTGTTTACTAACTAACATTGGGACTAACCTGGAGAGCCACTGACCTCTCTCTCACCATCGTCCTTTCACCTTCAATATGTTGCATAATCAATCATTTATATACTGATTTTGCGCAACAAAAAAAAAAAAATAAATGGTGTCAACTTGAAAGGAGATAAAGAATAAGATTGCAGTAGTTTGTGTAATTTGGTGGAATGTAGTGATATTTGTCTTGTTTTTGAGAGGGCGGTGGCCAGGACAAGCGTGGGCGAGGTGAATGGGCAGATCGATATGACGTCACTCTCCCACGCAACCCCCATTGAGGTCGGCTCCCATACTAAGCCTTGCTTAAACTTACCCATGCACCCCTATCCGCCATTATCAGTCTTTATAGGTGTCTTACCTAATGCCCTATTGAAACACATTCACTTTCAAGAAACTCAATGCATCAGTGCTCAAATTACAATTAAAGATCAAACTTTGACATACAAGAGAAAAATTAGGTTAGTATCCACTGAACTTTACAATAAAAAGGGTAAAGAAAACCGAGAAATTCTTGCAATGTTTAAGCCTCTTCTATTTTCACACTCTTTTTTCTTAGAAATTAACTTATAATTTTTTGAATATTTAGTACTCTGTTCGACCTTTTTTTCATTGTATCAGTTATTCAAAAACACATTCCAAAGTTCAAACAGAAATGGATCATGAATAATGCGTTTACATGTTATATCTAATAACATCTGTGGCACAAAGAATGTTGAGAACCTTTATTAGAGAGAAAATATAAGATGGAAAAATTCGAATATTTGGTCTTGGCAACATATTATCAAGTTTAATAAAAGTTTCAAAAAAAACTGTAAATCACAGGGCACCTTAAAATCTCTTCTTGAACATGGCTCACCCTTTATAACAGCTTTTTCTTACTTTTTTCTTTCTTGTTACTTTTTTAGTTATTAATAATTTTTTACTTTACTATAAGTAAAGTATAGTGATCGTGAAAAAATTCGATCTCGAGATTTTGACGGAATTACATGTTTTGAGGTCCCAGAAGTCGTTTTATGAGTTTTTACGATGATGTCTGTGTGTGTGTGGGTGGTGGGTGGGTGAGTGTGTTAGCATTGCTTGTTACCACGCTACGGTCCAGAATCTTTGATGGATCAAGTTGATATTTTACACAAAAATGGGCCCCATTTAGACGAAGATCCCTATTGTTTGCGAAGAATTATGCATGATGGGAAAGTCACTTTTTTTGCCAAAAACCGTTTTTTTTAAAACATTTATTTCTCCTAAACTGATAACCCTAGAGTTTTGAAATTTTGACATTATCTTTGAGATTTCAAATGCAACAAACGAAAAATATATTCAGAATTTTAAATCAACAGGAAATATTTTTTTTTCAATAAAATGTACAAATTTTGACTTATAAATCAATCTCAAACCTTGTGAGAGCGATACAAGCCATACTGTTTGACGGACAAGAATGAAACTATGTCTATAAATAGAACATTATGTGTAGAATGAATTGAGATATTTTTTTTCAAAATTACATTCGCTAAAGGGGCGTTACATAACGATTTCTGTTTTCAGAAAATGATTTTTGACGCGAAACAGCTGATTAAAAAATAATGAAAATTTGACCAAAAATGGAACAAAAAATTAGCAATTCATAAAAAAAATCATGAAGTTTCAATTATGGGAAAGAGCAATAACGCTATAAAAACTGTTTGTTTATCCTAGACTAAGAGATCACCTGCTATACTTGTCTAATTTTTTGTATTTTTTTACATTGTTTACATTGACTTAGAAATTTTTTGAGCGAATCCACTGAGATAAAATTGATTTTTTAAAGGAATAGTTTAAATTGTTTATTGACGTATATGAGATGTAAGAGGAATAATATTGTGCAGGAAAATGATAACACTCACTCAGAAAAAATTCGTATATATGTTATTTGATAAAGGGGAAGGAAAAAGATCTTATTAAATACTAAGAAGCCTTATAAAATTCCCAGTATAATAATTCTATAAATAACCAAAAATGTAAATGATAATTCAAAATTGAAATCTTTCGTTTAGAGATTAATAAATGTAATTATCGTACATCTTAGTTATAAATCACCTTAAAACAACATTTTCTTCGCTGTTTATGATGTTTTACAGAGAAAAAAAAAGTATTTTCCTGTTTTAAATTTGAAAATTTTACTTGAATATTCAACGTAGAAGGATGTCAAGTAAACGATGTAAGAAATCTACTGGCTATTTGAACAATAGCCATGTTCTCTTGTAGGATAATATTTCGTTTCAAGAAATGTTCACTTTGGTTTTTCAAAAATGTTATTACTACTGTAGTTATACTAATGAAATTATTTGCAAATAATAAATTATTTGTGATGTACAAAAATAAGCTTATAAATTGATGTGTCCTTCAATCACTATCTGTACTACCTCAGGAATGAAAGGCTAATAATTATATCCCATTTAGATGTTTACGTTATGCTTAACTGAGACGTTATGTTTTATATACTCAAGAAATTTGACATTAAGTTACTTATAGTAAAGTAGAGTGTAGGCCACTCCAGATTTTTTCTTTTATTTTTTTCTTTCTTGTTACTTTTTTAGTTATTAATAATTTTTTTATATTGTTTTCCAAATTTACTTTCTTTATTCTTCACATTTATCTTTGCCTTTTAAGTGTCATAGCAGTATAAGTCTTTTAAGTCATCGACATCGATAGTTACCATAGTTTGATTTCTAGAAGAATTGTACTGTTCATATGATTTCATTCCTACTGGTTGCAGCTAATTTTCTAGCAATTTTTCGCAAGGTAACCAGTGAAGGGTTCCGGGTGAATTTTGGGACAATCAAAACAAACCAGTAATCAAACAAACCTCTATATAAACTATTTATAAACTTAGCATTATAACAAGCTTCCAACCTTGCGAGGTCATCTTCAGCTTGCCATAGTACTAAGTTTTTATAAATTGTATGTTTGTCTGTTTTTCTACGCTCTCACTTATAAAGCTTTCACCTTTTCTAAAGTGAAAAGTGCTGTTGTTCGAAGGTAGGAAATTGTGGCTCATTGACTACTTGGCACCCATTTTAGTAATGGGCCAGACACATTACCTATTGATTCTACATTGGTGGTCCTAAATTTTACCTAATTCAAGTTTATTTAGAGTAGAGATCTTTAACAAGTACCTGATGACATCATACAGGCAAGGTGCTGACGGTTTAATGCGTTCTCTCCGACGGACGACGTGCTTAGATTTATTCACCCCCCATGTGAATAAATCGAAGGCTAGATGTGTATGGAACTCCGGACCTTTCATCTCAGAGACGAGTGCGTTAACCACTGAGCTAACCCTAGTTTATAAATAGTGAAATAGTAAGTTTCTAGTTTTTTTTGAATTGACTCCTAATTCTTCAAGAATCCTTGTTTTGAGTCTCTGGCAAGGCTGTTATGATATTACCACCTGCTCAGTGCAAAACTCTAGGAAATTAGAGACACCCAGTAACAAGGTCGTAAACAATGAAACAACTGTGAGCTGTAATACAATAAGCTTAAGAGGACGTGTACTGTCATCATGTAGTAATATGCTAAAGACTAAACCTCAGAGGGAAATAAAAATATGACTAAGATCTTTCAACAAAACAAGATAACTACGTCATAGTCAAAGTGATTGACTCTGCGTCAAACACGACTACTTGTTTTGGTTGAAAAATTGGTGTCATTTTTCTGATTTTTTACGATTAATTTGTTTATACATTAATTTTTTTTCACGTGTTTCTTGAAGAACCTTGTCAACACTTATATATATATATATATTTAAATTCGAAAAAACGATCCAAACTGGACGCAAATCAGTTCACAAATGAAGAAAAGCAAAACACAGAGAAAGAGACACACTTACAAACTCAAATTTTTGGATGATCCGTCTTCAGGAGAAAAGAGAGAATGGGCGACCCAGAAAACATTTGGTGAGGGATTGAGAAGAGTGGGAGGAAAGGGTGGCATTTTAAAAGGGTGAAAGTGCAGGAAAGGACAAATGCCCAGAAAGGGATGTCTGAGGAAACAAAGGAATTATTGAATCGTCTTTAATTAAATTTAATAGATCAAGTATAATAACATTGGTAATGGTCTCTTCAAACTTGATACTTTCGTTACGAGGGTTATAGCCTCTTCTAAGAGGGTTGATAGCTAGCGGATAGCTTTCTAGGCATTTTTCTCTTGTATATTGTTTTCGGGTGCTCCAGCCATTAAGCGCATGGTGAGCCTTCTTGATAGGGAGGTGGTAGTCAAACCAATGTACGAGTGTTTTTGGGTTTCACAGTTGCCATTAGTACATGTATACTCATACAGTAGATGTGTTTCCTTTAAAGGTGAGTTTTTGACTCGGTTATTATTTTTATAAACAGACTACTCACAGGTGGGATTTTATAGTAAGTGACCAGTGTTACTTTTTTATTTAAGTTTTAGCATCTGACATTGTTCCTTACAATATCTTTTAATACTCTTTTAACAAGCTTTGTTATTCCCAATACACCTTGTTCACTATTCTTTGCCTATCTTCATTAATTTACTTCTCTTTTCTTATTTGAATGCTATGCGATTTCAAAATGCGATCAACATTTTCATTAAAGTAACCATTAATTAACGTTTTCATTACTACCAATACAAACAGGGTGTCAGTTTTAGCGTTGTCTTCAATATCAAGAAGTTAATAATATCCGTGACCTGTGCTTCAGTAGGAACAGTTTAGCTTTCTTGGTGTCAAACCTGCTCTGGGACTTAACCTTTATATTAAAAGTTTCTTTTAAAATTTATTTATAACTTTTAATGCTGTTGGATTAACTAATTCTCTTTTTAAATTTACAATTCTTATTATTTCTCGGTTAAATTATTCATTTATCGAATTTATTTACGACAATCATTATTCCTTTGAAGAACCTTTGCTGTGTTTTGCCTTCATACCTTGTTTCCTTCTCTTTAGCAGTTTTTTATTTCCTTCTCCCTTCTTCTATTTATGGCAAGAAGCTAAATTATAATATAATTAGTCTAATGGACTAACGGTACTAGCCACCTATCCAACTATTTTTCTCTTCAAGAAAACGACGACGGATGTCGAAATATTGAAATAACTTAAATGAGTTCATTCTCTCTATCTTTCTCTTTTAGTGTTTTACTATGTAATTTTATCTATTGAAAACCGTAAAACAATTTATTTTGTTTGTATACATACAAGCAATCCAAATAATATATCTACTGTATAGCAGAATATCAATAAAATGAATTAGGGATCAATCATTAATCTTTGGTTCAAATCAAACCCTCAATGCCAGGTTTTCCGTTTTGTTTTATATCTTTTTTATAGACACACCAAAATAGGCTTATAGGACAGTATTTAAAGATTTATTTCCAAATAGTCTTTCTTCTGCAAGTGTGAAAACCTAATAATAATTATTTACATGTTGGTCATATGACTGTTACATGATCTTCCAACAATTTCTTAAAATCCTTATTTTTTAAAAATATAAAAAAAATTTTGAAAACTGACTAAACCTTGGTTAATTTTAGACCTACATATATTATTGAACACTATTTGTAGCAGGTCTTAATGCTCAGCTTAAAAAAATGCTGTCAAATCATTTAACATCAACTAAAACACAAAAAAAGAAAGTAACCAAAAATGAAAAATAATATCAAATTGAAATAAAGTTTATTTATATTTATGATAATTATCTAAATTAGCATTGTGTTATCACTATAAAAATATGTTATATATATATAAATATGCACAATTAAAAGAAACGGTCCAGCGGACTTTTTTAAATAAAATAAATTCAAAACGAAGCTGTCACCGCCCTGCCTTCCTGCGGGACTCTTCGCACTTCACACCTCCTGATGACGACGATGGTCGAAATATCGATGTGAGTTATGTCTGTATCTTTCTGTGTGTTTCCTTCGTTTTGAATTTATTTTATATATAAATACATACACTATATTTATATATTATATTTACACTATATATATAAATATATATTATCGGTTGTAAATATTTAATCTTATTCAGAATATAGGCTGTAAACTATTCAATATTTATTTAATTTATGTAAAAAATAAATTTAAAAAAATAATAATTATGTAAAAATATGTAAAAAAAGAATGCTAATTGTACTGAAACTCCTAATTTAAATAGCAAGGATATTTAGGGAATACCTATTCCTTTTTTATTTTACCATTATCATTTCATTAAAATATTTTTTTAACAATTTTATTCGTATTATTATTTTATTAATTTCATCGTAAAGCTTTAACGAGTTGAATGCAATTCCATAATTTTTTTTCCTTATGTATAGATGTTAGCCCGCTCAAGAGTAATGTCTTTTAATTGAATTTTCTGTTTCGAGTTTTTCACCCCCTTAGATAGTCAAGTACAGCTTGGCAGTTAATTCAAACCCTTCTTGGGGGAAGTCTTGGGTCATTAATCTCTCTTTTGTATTGGCTAAGTTTATTTCACCCATCTTACCACATTATTGTCAAATATATCTATTTTCTTCAGCAACTTATTAAGCTCTAATGATTATTCATAATGAATCATTTCTAATTTCTATACAGCGGAGACAGAGAAATGTTTTATTTATGTAACAAACTCAATAGTAATATATTTTTTTGTTTTCATAAAAACCCTTCTTATGGCAAATTAAGGAATATGCCTGAAACTAATGTTTCTTTCTAATGATTTTTTTAAATAATGAGCTGTTATTTTACTCATTATTACATTCGTTAAATGTTTAAAAATTCTTTACTCTTTTCGTATAAATCCGTTTAAATGTGATCTATTTTGATTCAGAACATTTTTAAAAAAGTAAATATAACATCTATTTAAAAATATCAAATAAAAATGTAACTACGACCGAATGATTCCAACTCTGGCAGAGAAATTAGAAATATATCTATGAAAGAAATTTTAGTCCGAATAGTTTTGAGGTTTATAAGCAATTTAACATGAAATGTACTTCACACACACACACACACACACACCACACACACACATATATATATATATATATATATATATATATATATATATATATATATATATGGATTAATTTACCACAATGAAAACAATTTTTGAAACAATGCTCTAAGGCCTTTCGTTAACACATCTTCAGAGAGCAAGTGAACTAAAAAAATGTTTCAAAAATTGTTTTCATTGTGGTAAATTAATCCATCTATTATATCAATAATAACAAAAAAGTGTTATTTTGATTATTATTCATATATATATATATACGAGTATATATATATATATAACAAAGATTTCACATAAACATGTGAAATAACAATCAATGATAAAACCACAATAAGAAAATGGGAAAACAAGACTAAGATCTTTCAACCGTAACAAGCGGTCTTCGTCAGAATCAAAAACCCAACTGAAACACTAGATGCAGAGAACATCTGGTGTGGGGTTTAAATGTTTTGAATATGTATATTCGTTAAGCAATATTGTTGTACTTGTACATACCCCTCTGGTTTCAGAAATAAAGAATTAATTATTATTTACGGACTTAATAATATTATTATTAACAACCTATTTTGGATGTTATGAGAGACAAATATCTAAATCATGAATTTTTTTTATCTTTGAAGATGGGTGCTACCATAAATGAGGTTGCGTGTCATAGGTGTGCCTTCACTGATATAGGTGATGGGTTGACAGATGATAGGCCTACTTAGAGATGTTATGGGTAAGTGAGACAAAAGGGAAAGATTTGAAGTTGTCAATAAAGACTTCTAACTTAGAAAAACTCTGGATCCAGGTGGAAAAAAATATTGTTTGGTGAAGAGGGTGCAAAGCAGTAACGAAAAAATGACAATTTTAGAAGATGCTGTTTACAAGGTTATCCAAGAATAGGCTTTCGAAGGAGGGAGTTATATTGGTACCAATGGCAATTCCTTTGTTTTGCAAAAGGCTCCATTGAACTTGAATGCATTGTGTTGGAGGGTAAAGGCAGCCAAAGTAATAATGAAGTTAGGAGTTGGTGAGTGAGAGAAAGAGAGAGAGAGAGAGAGAGAGAGAGAGAGAGAGAGAGAGGTCTAGAAGAGAGGATGTTGTGTAATGCGGTTAACCCCTCATTGTAGTCGATAACTGTGTACACCGAGGTTACATCCATAGTAACAAGAAGGATTGTATGATTGGGAATTTAAGATGGAATAATTCTTTGACAGAGTAAAATACCGTCAATGATGCCAGTCTTCATTTAACTTTAAATCAAAATGCATAACCTGCCCACAATTGCTCTCTGACGACGTAATAAACAAAGATCTCAGAACGATTACCTTCCATCATGTGTGGTGAGTTACCTGAATATATATATTATACATATATAAAGATTTCACATAAACACGTGAAATAACAATCAATAAGATCTTAGTTTTGTTTTCCCATTTCATATTGTGGGTTGATCATTGATATATATATATATATATATATATATAAAATTAAAGTTGGCAGCAGCTTCTGCGTTGACCAATTTCTTACTGATGTTCTCTAGTTTCCTAACTAGTTTTCGGTAACTTTCGGGTATTTTCCAAAGGAGTTCTGCTAACGACATGAAAGGAAAGAAGTTGAACAGTACATACTTTAACATTTTAAACTAAAACTATAATTTGAAACTTAATTGGTAAGAAATTGGTCAATGCAGAAGCTGCTGCCAACTTTAATAATACCTGTTTAAGAGAAGACCTGCTGCCTTCATACACCAATATATATATATATATATATATATATTCGTGCTCCGTTCTTCGACGTGGAGAGATCTCTCTCACTTCGTCCTCTCTTCTAGTCTACTCCTGATGACGAACAACAGTTCGAAATATTGAATTCTGTAAGTGTTCTTTTTATTCTTTTTTCTGTGTCGTGCTTTGTGTAATTTAAAGTTATATATATATATATATATATATGTTTCATTTGAATCTCATTCCATAAATGTGTTATGAACACATTGGACTATTGTGATAATAACCAGACTAAAAAAAATAATTCTATTTTTTTCTATTCACCAGGGTTATATAAAACAATCTGAGAATGAATGATTTTTATGTTATATTATTATTACTTAGTCTATCCCCTAACACCTTCTTGGTAGTATTCAAAGTTGTTTGTAGTTAGTATATGTAGTTAGAAATAGAACCCAAACCTCCGAGTGACAGGTCTTTACACCTGATATATATATGTATATATATATAGTTCAATATAAACAAAGAAACATAGAGAAATCAGAAGAACACACTTACAGTCTCTAATTTTCGGTTTGAACCGTCTTCAGGAGAGATAAGAGACTGTAAGTGTGTTCTTCTGATTTCTCTATGTTTCTTTGTTTATATTGAACTATATTTGTCCGTTTTGGATCGTATTTCCAACGAAAAAAAATGTGTATATATATATAGAGTTTTCACATAAACGCGTAAAATAACAATC
The DNA here is from genome assembly GCA_026182355.1 of Hermatobates lingyangjiaoensis. NCBI lineage: Eukaryota > Metazoa > Arthropoda > Insecta > Hemiptera > Hermatobatidae > Hermatobates > Hermatobates lingyangjiaoensis. Next base: position 1,149,267 of record JAPFBL010000430.1, read on the forward strand.
AATGATCAAACCACAATATGAAATGGGGAAAAAAAGACCACTTGTTATGGTTGAAAGATCTTAGTCTTTTCTTCCATTTCATATTGTGGTTTGATAATTTATATATATATAATATATATATATATATATATATATATATATATATGGAATTAAAGTATGCAGCAGCTTCTGCATTGACGACCTTTTTGCTGATGGCCTCGATTTGCATACTTTAATTCCATTTGTCTTCAAGAAGATTTGCTGCCCACTTATACTAATATATATATATATATATATATATATATATAACTCAGTTAAAGAGTGACCCTGAAAAAGATAAGTTGTTTCCGTTTAATGATCTTAGGCCAGTGCTTCAATATTTTTTTGTGGCTTAAATATTAATTCATAAATGAAGTTCAATATATACAAAGATACATACATAAATGAAAAACACACAGTTACTGCCTCTAATTTTTGGTTTGAACCGTCATCAGGAGAGAAAAGATATTAAAATAAGCACACTGGTACAGAAACATTGAAGATGAGGCTCCAATGTGCTTGCTATCTCTAACCGTTCTCTCTTTTTGACGGTTCTAACAAAATATTTTATATTGTATTTGTGTGTGTCTATTTTCATTTATCTATGGATCTTTGTTTATATTGTACTTTAGTTCATTTTAGATCGTTTTTTTCATCGTGGAAGTTCAGTTTACGTAAAAATATTAACTAGTACTCCCAATATAATCATAAATACACTTTGTTTTCTTTATTTTAAACAGAGTCTGTTATCTATGTTAAGCATATTCACTTTAAAACTATTGTTAAGAAAATTTAGGCTTGGAATAAATAAACCTACTGGTAGAATTTACTGCATTTGTTAGTTCGAGTAAATAGTACGTCTAATCTATATCAATAGTGATTAAGATTATATTGCTTCCAACCGTTCCAAAATGTTTTTTTTTTTCTAATTCCAATCGAGGAACAGGAGTCGGTAGTAGATTTACTGCTAAAGGAATTAAAGTCGATGTCTGAGATAGATTAGTAGACACACTATGCCAATCTAAATTAGTCAAAAAAAAATTATTAAGCGCACTAATTGTCAAAAGAGCTTGAAGGAAAGTTTCGATGCTTGAAACACAAGTCTTTCAAGGCTACGTGACTAGGAATATTTGATACTAATTTCACTGAAGGTGAAATTAATGTCAGTATTGGAGGATAACAAGGTTTAATCAGCTTTGTGTTTGGCGAAGATCCCGAATGGATTGCAGCATGCAGTATTGATTATACCATTACCTAATTCTCTTTTACTCAGTATAGAGTTCATCTCCATTGAACTAAGTTCAATTTCGACAGTATGAATACAGTGTTACATTAGTTATTTAAATTTATCTATATTGTTTATTTTTTTTAACGCTATATTGTTATTTGGTTATGAATCTAAATTTCTTTATTGATTTTTTAACGACATCCCTCTTGCTACAACTACTAAATATTTGAAACTGAGCTTGGATACGAAATGACAGAATAATAAAAATAAAGCTAAGTGGACGTTACAAATGTCTACTTACTTATTTGATTTTCGTTAAAACCGACAAGTAACAACTAAGTGTGACTTTGAAACCCGTTATCCCGAGTATATCAACGTAGCTATACAGGGCAACAAAACTTGAATATTTTCAAAATATACAATCTTTCAATAAAAAAAATCATTCATTGCATCTTCTATATAACAAATCAAACAATTTATCGTAATCTTTGATATCCCAGTAGTTCAGCAATCGTAATCCTTCAGTCCAAATGATTTCTTCAAATATTATGGAAAATCCTCAAAGACATGGTAATTTTGTCTAATTCATACTGCAGTAAACTACTATTATTATTCTACGTTTACCCTTAGCATTTCTAATGGTATTTTTTCTATGCCAGGAGGTACAATAACTGGATTATTTCTTTCTATCTGAATACTTGTTAAATAAATTGTACATATCTCTGAAATACAAGCCATTAGTAATATTTTATATAAAATTGTATGAAGTTTTGTAAAAATAATAAAATAAGAACAAGAAAATATATTTTATTTTGGGGATGAAAGAGGGATATATTCTTCCATGTTAGGTTTTAATCATAATTTGAACTAAAAAAATCTATTAGTTGGAACACTATGTTTAGAAATATATGTAGTCGGAATTGGATGTTTTGAAATCTGTAGAATTTGAATTGGATTATTGTAATGTATAGAGTTAGAACTGGATGTTTTAAATCGTGAGAATTGGCATTCGATGTTTTAATATGTGTGGTATTAGAACTGGATGTTTTGAAGTGTGTAGAAGTACACTATTTTAATGATTTCACGGTATAATAGAAGATCCAACTAGAGAAAACTAAAATGATTTCATTATTTCTTTTATAATTATTGATACCTCTGATATTTATGATGTTTGTGTATCTGTGCGTGTGATCCTTTTTTTCTCTCATTCTACAAATAAAATGTGTTTTTTTTTATTTGGTCATGTTATCAAAATCGCCGATCGTTCTCATAAATATGGGCTTTTGAATAAAATAGATTTCGAAATTTTATATTTCACATTCAAACAGTTAGCACATTATTAATCTTGTTATGAATTTTATTGAAAACAGAACATTGTTTAAAACTTAAAGAACACTAGAAAGCCAGGAAAATCGTCTCCTTTATCGTGGTGGATTTTATGTTCACATACGCAGTCACCGTCAAAGTGGGCATAACAGTATTGTAACTTACGCTATAACATGACTTTATAGTGTTATATAATATATAATTAAATATACTACTACTCCGTGGCACTACAGCCCTTAAAGAGCTCGGCCCTCTTTAACGATCCTCCTCCATTCGTCCTTGTCTTGTGCCTTCCTTCTCCATTGCCTCACATTGAGACTCCGCAAATCCTCCTCCACATCGTCCAGCCATCTTTCCCGTGGTCACATTACATGTACTACTACTACTACTACTACTACTACTCCGTGGCGCTACAGCCCTTGAAGAGCTCGGGCCGCTTTAACGATCCTCCTCCATTCGTCCTTGTCTCTTGCCTTCCTTCTCCATTGCCTCACATTGAGACTTCGCAAATCCTCCTCAACGACGTCTAGCCATCTTTCCCGTGGTCACATTACATGTACTACTACTACTACTACTACTACTACTACTCCGTGGCGCTACAGCCCTTGAAGAGCTCGGGCCTCCTTAACAATCCTCCTCCATTCGTCCTTGTCTTGTGCTTTCCTTCTCCATTGCCTCACATTGAGACTCCGCAAATCCTCCTCCACGTCGTCCAGCCATCTTTTCCGTGGTCGGCCTCGCAGTCTTCTTCCCTCAGGCTTGAGTCGGTGTACCTTGCTGACAGCTCTGTCCCTCTGCATTCTCTCCACATGCCCTAACCATCTTAATCATCCTCGCTTGATTTCTGTGAGCGAGAATTATAACTAATTATAGTTATAATTATATATATAACTATAAGACTTCAAATTTTCTTTCAAAATTTTACAATAAGTACGATGGTTATGTACTTATTATATTTATTAATAAGCGAATAGGGTCACTCACTTGAAATTTCCATTCACTATAGCATTTCTGATTTCAAAACAAATTTAAGCTCTATTTATTTGACTCTGATTAAACAAGATTTTCAATATCTCGACTCCTTAATAAGATTTAATATTCTTATTAAATTTCAATACTCTGGAATCCGATTCAGAATTACAACTTTCAAGATCATTCATTTTATTTTTACCAAAATCTTTATAATGATTCCATTGAAATTAATTTGAATAATCTAATTAAAACCACTACTGGTTTCAGAGTAATTTTGTTGATAGTTAAATTGACTGACCCATATTATATATGTTTTAATTTTTAATTTATTTACTGTAAATAAATTGTATAAATTTTGAAATGAAGGTTCTAGTTTTCAAAATATAATAACCAACCCCTAAGGCTTAGAAGATCAACATTTTTATCAGACCAACTTGTTCTTTTTATTTTAATGACTGAATTTCTCATTTCTTCTACTTTATTTGCGAATAAAACAGGGGTTAGTAAATAAAATCCACCTTTAATTTTCTGTTATTATTGGAGTCTTGAACTATTTTAACGGTCTAGTTCTGTGATCGGCTATGCTGGTTCTTTTCTTTCTACTAAAATCTTTGAAGTTTACAAAGGGCTTCTCAACGTTTGTTTGCTAGTGAGCTCCTTAGGGAACATCTTCTCATATTTAAACCCCCTACCAAGACCTACAAAATCTAATTAGACACATTTTTCGAAAAAATGTTGATTCTAAGTACCGTAAATAAAACATTATTAATGAAATATTGTTAATATATTAGTAACATGAATTTTAAATACACATATTGAAAAATATTTTTAAAATAACTATATATCTTTTATTACAATTTTACAACAAAATTATAAAAAAAAGTCAAATTTTAATTGGCTATTAAAAAAACTTACAAAGTAACTTGTTCTTTTTATTTTAATGAGCGAATTTCTCATTTTTTCACTTTATTTGCGAACAAAACAGGGGTAAATAAAATCCACCTTTTATTTTAAAGTATTTTAAAGCAGTAGTACATTGCGAGAAACTCATGAGACATTGCGTGACGACGTACTCGTATTACGGCTAATGTTTAAATATTCTATCCGTCAGGTTTTTACGTAATTGATATATTTGCTGTTATGGTGTATTTTATGTGTATATTTGCTCTGGACTGTTATTTATGTACTAAAATCTTAATAGTATTTTTTTTTCTCGTGGACCCCTTTGACCCCCTTTGGACCCCCTGGGGGTTCATGTGGACCACGTGGAGAACCCCTGTTTTAAACCATCACATCGTATACTTGTTTTAATTTTAAATTTTCAAGACAAGCGTTTGTCTCTTCGAATTTTTATACTTAAATTTACAGTTACCCACTTTAGTTGTAACAATACTATGATAAGTATTACAGATAGTACTGTATACTTATACTATATACTGGTTAATACTAAATGTTCAAAATATAATGTTTTCATAAAAGAATTAATAGTAATATTATCCGTCACACCTCTTGTAATCTCTGGATAACTCTACACGTTTCGGGTCCTTCTGGTTACAATCATCAAGGGCAACTGATTGTGGACTTTATGTTTCTCATAATCCATACCTGCTATCCAGAAATTAAAACTTATGGTATCTGTATAGTTAATTCTATTAATTTGGTTTGTGTGTTTATTTAATTACTGCATTTTTATTATAAAAATTTTTATTTATTATTAAATTTGGTCATAATTCATACAGCATGAAAAGCAAAGTGGACTTACTATAGACAGGACAAAAGGGACAAGAAATGAATAAGGGAAGAAATAGAAATTCACAAAAATAAAATGACAGACTATATAACTAACGAACAGAGAAACCATCAAATAGAGATTTTAACCAGACCTTTAATAAAATTTAATGGATGACGCAAAGAACTTGAAATAGATGATAGGATGGGAAATAAGAAATACAATTTAATAGTTATAGAAATATTCAAAGCAAAGTAATACAGACACCATAGGTTTTTAATGATCTAGATAGCAGGTGTAGATTATCAAAAACATGAAATCCACATCAGTTGCTTTTGAAGATGGGCATCTGAAGGATGCGAAAATGGTCCAGCTCTCCAGATATTATCCAAGGTATTACGGATAATATTACTAACCTCAGTGGAAATAACCCATGAACTATATTTTCATAACAGTTATCGATATTTAGATATTTTGTCCATAATTTCAAATAATAACAGTTTTTTTTTCTTATTACAGGTTGCCTGTTTAAAGAAGGGCTTTGCCAAAAAGACACTGAATACTGCTACAACGGTGAGTATTTGTTTTTAAGTTGATTATTTATCGTATATCTAATTTCTAAGTTGAAGTTTTAAAACCATTACCTTTGAAGTGCCACAAATATTAACTTTTCAGTTTTAATACAGCAATCTGCATAATTATAGTCATAATTGAAACAAAATTCTTGAAAATAATGTTACAGTTTTAATATAGAAGTTCAGAAAACAATGTAAAGTACAATACAAGATATAGTTTTAAGATTAGTGTACTGTCAATGGTCATCAGGAAAATATGCGAAGTCCCTACAATATGAAAATCCTGTAAGAAATAAATTTTCTTTTTTTAATAAGTACTGATAATTAAGGAGTATTTCATAATTCATTATATAACAAGATATACAATAAATACATGAAATAACAATCAACATCCAAACCGCAATAAGAAATGAGAAAAAAGGCTAAGACCTTTCAGCAGTAAGAAGCCGTCTTCAGAGTCAAATCCCAACTGAGGGATCTCACTTGGGATTATTAAATTATTTATTATAACTAATAAATATAGCAACCATACTTACCTCTTTTCCTATAAGAACTTCTAAATATACAAATTCACAGAAGGGGTTCTTGAGGATTTTGGTCATAAACATACAACTCCTGATTATATGCCGAAGTTTCGCCAAAATTTGTTTGGCATTTTCAAGGCTAAAAAGCAATTTATTAACGACATAAGTAAAGCAAGACAAATATATCCATGGATACCAACCAACAGAAAACAAACCAAAGAAACAAAAAATTCAGTAACAAGAGAACCACAAAAGGATCATAAAATACCCAGTGTTATTATTCATTATTTAAAGTAAACATATACATTTATTAGGATTAAACAAATTCATTAGGTTTGAAACAACAAATGTCTGTTTTTAAATAATGAATAATAACACTGGGTATTTTATGATCCTTTTGTGGTTCTCTTGTTACTGAATTTTTTGTTAGTTTGGTTTGTTTTCTGTTGGTTGGTATCCGTGGATGTATTTGTCTTGCTTTACTTATGTTGTTAATAAATTGTTTTTTAGCCTTGAAAATGCCAAACAACTTTTGGCGAAACGTCGGCATATCATCAGAGAGTTGTATGTTTTATGACCAAAATCCTCAAGAACCCCTTCTGTGAATTTGAAATATCGGTTGAGAAGCTATATCAGTACTTCTAAATATATGTAAATATTTAAGTAAATATTGAAAACCCAACTTATTGGTTGGGTTTTTGACTCTGACGAAGACCGCTTGTTACGGCTGAAAGATCTTAGTCTTGTTTTCCCATTTCATATCGTGGTTTGATCATTAAATATATGTATATGCAAAAACAAGATTCCATAGTAAATATGTGAGATAAAAATCAAGGCCTACAAATAGTAACAAATTCAAAACTAGTACTATAGTAGCTAAAGATATAAAAATATATAACAGATTCAATAATATATTGACCGTTTGATAGAATAGGTGTGTTCTCTAATCGGGGTTCGGTCAATTTTCCAGGATAAAAAATCAAACTCTCGTTGCCAACGTTTCGGTTTTATTTAAAACCTTTTTCATAGGCCTACAAACAATTTTCATATTGTGTATATGTTTGATGTATATATGTGATTTCTTATTATCCTTTGTTTGTAGGCCTATGAAAATTTTTCAAATAAAACCGAAACGTTGGCAACGAGAGTTTGATTTGTTATCCTGGAAAATTGACCGAACCCCGATTAGAGAACACACCTATGATATAAAAATAGATAACATTAGTGAATTAAAAAAAACAAATAATGTTAATAATTTATTTAAAATTATAAAATGTAACGTAAAGGTCACAGCGTTTGCTGACGGAAGGCCTGTTTAGCTTTGGTGGCAGCCAAACCTACTTAGAACTAATCAAACTGGAGACAATCCAATCAATAAACGCAGTTTTTCAGTTCTTTGTATAGCAACCACTTACCTCTTTTCTAAGACCTTCTGTTAGTCAAGTCCCAACAGGGTCAGGTGGAATTTGACTCTGATGAAAACCACGTCTCACGGTTCAAAGATCTTAGTCTTTTTTCTCATTTCTTATTGCGGTTTGGATCATAATTCATTATATAGCTGTTTCTGTTTTACACATTTTAATCTAAAACCAAAGAATAAATACAATGCTTTGATTCAATTTGTTGTAATTGTAAGGAATACAATTGATCAGTTAGTGTGAATTGGAAACAATAGAACAGGTGAAGTGGAGATGTGTTGAAGACGCGTGATGGCCTGGGGTAAATTCACTTTATTGACCTGTTCTCGCTCTACCCTACTAGATTACCCAACCCTCCTCCTGTCCCTTTATTGCTTCTGACCAAAACCGTGCACCGTTCATTCAAACTTTGCTTTCTAGGGTCCTATATCAATCTAAACTAACTCAAACGCAATCACAGTCAATTCAATTAAACATATACTTCATATACATATACTTCAATGGCCTGGGTTCAAACTTACCGATACATCACATACATCAAACATACATCACGATATGAATGCCACTTAATTTAACTAACTCATCAACTTTAATGCACAAGCAATTCTAATAATTTTCTGCTTAAAGCCTTTTTCCAATTTACTTTTTTTTAATTAAAAATTCAATCAATTAAAAAATCAAATAATGTTAATAATTTATTTAAAAATGTTTAAAACAATATCTTTTATGCAAATTTAAAAAAATGAATAATAACATTAAAAAGTTTGATTTGAAACTTTATTAATTTTAATATTAATAATTATAAGTTTATTTACGTTCATGATGTTAATATATTGAGCTATTATTTAAAACATTTATTTCTATTTAACTTTTATATAGATATTTTTTAATAAAAATATAATAGGTTTTAATTTTCAATAAACTATTTATCAGTTTTCGGCCTCTACGTGATATAAAACATTCTAACTAAAGGAAAGCTCTATTGGATATTATGTTTTGTTATATAGTTATTGGGCTCTTGTGTCCCTGTAATATCATATTTTATGAAACCCTCTATAAAATATTTATTGCCAATTCAGTAAAAGTAAGGTAGGGTTACCAATTTAAAGAAAACTGTTTTATAGTTATTATTAGTAATTTTATTGGACTGATTCCCAGTAAACTTGGTAATTTTTATATGTATATTGCTATATAGACTATTTATGAATTTGCATTTGATTACTGTTGTTTTAATTAGTGTGCATTTATTAAAATTTTATTTTCATGTATGAGCTAAATTGTAATTTATATCACTATTAATTCATATCTTACCTAGCATAAAACTTTTGTAATCTTCCGAATGTTCTCACACGTAATTAATCTTCAAGTAGGGCTCAAAAGATGGGCTATGTATAAAACCGGTTGGGCGACTACAACTTTCATTTATGAAATGAGATGGATTTATCTGATAACTAGCAGACATGTCCGTCTTTGACGGGTATTTTACAAAAATTCAGAGATTTTTCGTGGTATTTGAAATGATTTCATATTGAGCTAGTTATAATTACAGTCCAAAGTAATACTTGTCTATGAATTAGTATATACATATATATATATATTTCTACATTTTGGGAGCAGTCCTTCCTGTATACATAAATTGTTAAAAATTAGACCATATTTAGCTGAAACTTGCTTGTTCATAAGTTTCTCCAGTTTCCGGAATAACGATCTTGTTGCTGTATCCGCAGAATATAGTAAGTTACCAATCGACATGCTAAATGAACACATGTTTCTGCTGTCTTCAGCCATTATCAAGAAATGAATGCATTTTAAAGTTTAAAGCTTTAAATAAGAAAGGTGGAATGTGTTGCTGGGGTTGGGGGGATTAAAGTTGTTTTTCTAATCGGTTAGGGTTCAGTGACCTAGGGCGTCGTTGCAGCTACCTGGGAGAGGCCCTAATTGGCTCGAGGTTGATTTAAACAATTTCAGAACTTTAGAACTAATTTTTAATTGTTTATTAATATATGACTTCTTTTTATTAATAAGTATGGCTTCTGTTATTGAAATTGAAATTCATTCATATCTTGATAATGGCTGAGGACAGCAGAAACAAGTGTTCATTTAGCATGTCGATTTGTAACTTACTATATTTTGTGGATGCAGTAACAAGATCGTTATTCCGGAAACTGGAGAAACTTATCAAAAAGCAAGTTTCAGCTAAATATGATTTAATTTTTAACAATGTACATATATATATATATATATATATATATATATATATATATATATAAAAAACCTGTTGGATTTTTGACTCTGACGAAGACCGCTTGTTACGGTTGAAAGACCTTCGTCTTGTTTTTCCATTTCTTATTGTAGTTTGATCATATATATTGATATATATATATATATCAATTATCAATGATCAAACCACAATATGAAACAAGCGGTCTTCGTCAGAGGTAAAAACCCGACTGGGGACTCTGACGAAGATCACTTGTTCTGGTTGAAAGATCATAGTCTTTTTTTTCATTCCATATTGTGGTTTGATCATTAATTGTTATTTGGCGTGTTTATGTGAAATCTTGTTATATATATGGTACTTTCTTGTAATTGTGTGTGTTTTTTCGTGTGGGAAACATTCCGCTGTTGTTACCTTATTATGACCTTAGAATCCTATCATAATTCATATTCTTAAGGTACTTCTTAACGTATAATACAACTTCTTAAACTACTATATGACTTAAACTTTTCTTAAATGGTCATTAGCTCTTGTCGATTTGTACGTCATCTGTTGCAAACTCTTTAACTCACTCAAACAACCATTTGCTATAAATGACTTGGGACTGCAAGTCATATACTTAGAAAACTGATTTAAAAATAGAGCAGGAGCAAAATTATGATGAATTCCCTCTAAATAGGGGTGTTACTTTGGAAGGAAAAATATTTCAGCCAATTTGGTATTTGCTGAATTTGAACAACACAGCTGTGTGCACTGCTCCCCTTGAAGATCGTACTTTACAAAAGTGTACAACTACTGCTATATATAAAACCAGTTTATGAAAGTTAAAACATTCAATATTTGAGAATTAAATTTTTAAATCAAATTCTTTGTCACTGTATATTTTCTTGGAAAAAGGTATAACAAAATGTTGACTTCTGAAACAACAGTGGTATGCAGGTTAGGACTTATGAAGAATGAAGTTAATAAAATGGTCATTTTGAAATTTTCATTAATATTTTTAAGAGAAATTGTAAAAAAATATAAGTATTTAGTATGTTTAATCATATTTAAAAAACTGGAATAAATGGAAATTCACTAATTATGATTATTTATTATAGTTTTTAACCAATAATGTGTTTTATTAAAGTAATATTCTCTATCTTTAGAAAATGATAAGAAAATTAATATAAGATATAATATAACTTACTTATGGAATTAGATATTAGTTTTCTATGAAATAAAAAAATTGCAAAAGCAAATTCTTTACAGGTTCATTTTTTGAATTTTGCAATTTGAATACGTTTTTTCTTCATATCTCTATGAATTTTAGCTGAAGTGTAACAGAAATTGAAATAGAGTTTGTTTGTTACTTTTGGAAAATCATAAACAACATAAAAAAAATTGACAGTCTTTTAAAACTTATAACTAGTGTTATATGAATTTATTTTGATGCTTTGTTACTGACGTTTTCAGTTGAGTGTTTGACTCTGACGAAGACCGCCTGTTACGGTTGAAAAATCTTAGTCTTTTTTCCCTTTTCATATTGTCGTTTGATCATTGATTGTTATTTCATGTGTTTATGTGAAATCTTGTTTATATACGAGTATATACATATATATACTAAGTAATATATATATATATATATATATATATATATATATATATAAAGATTTCACATAAACACGTGAAACAACAATCAATGATCAAACCACAATAAGAAATGGGAAAACAAGACTAAGATCTTTCAACCGTAACAAACGGTCTTCGTCAGAGTCAAAAACCCAACTCAGTTGGGTTTTTGACTCTGACGAAGACCGCTTGTTACGGTTGAAAGATCTTAGTCTTGTTTTCCCATTTCTTATTGTGGTTTGATCATATATATATATATATATATATATATAATTCGCCGAAGGGGTTGTTGAGGATTTTGGTCATAAACATACAACTTTGATTATAAGCCGACGTTTCGCCAAAAGTTTTCAAGGCTTGTTTCAGAGGACACACTATTTACCGGTCCATGCTGTTATCTAGTTGTATCATAACAGATATAACAGATATAGCTAAATAACAGCATGGACCGGTAAATAGTGTGTCCTCTGAAACAAGCCTTGAAAATCCCAAACAACTTTAGGCGAAACGTCGGCTTGTAATCAAAGTTGTATTTTTATGACCAAAATCCTCAAAAACCCCTTCGGAGAATTTGTAATATCAGTGGTCGAGAAGCTATATCAACATATATATATATATTAGTATATTTTGGTAGCAGTCCTTCAGATGTGCATGTTGAACACGACTGAGTAGTTCCTGTCTACAAGCTTCTTCTCAAGAACTTCGATTTGCCGAAAAACAGCTTTTCGCTATATATATATAAAGATTTCACATAAACACGTGAAATAACAATCAATGATCAAACCACAATAAGAAATGGGAAAACAAGACTAAGATCTTTCAACCGTAACGAGCGGTCTTCGTCAGAGTCAAAAACCCAACTGAAACACTAGATGAAGAAAACATCTGGTGAGGAGTTGAGAAGAGTGGGAGGGAAGAGTGGTATTTTAAAAGGGTGAAAGCGCAGGAAAGGACTAATGTCCAGAAAGGGAAGTTTGGGGAAACAAAGGAGTACAGTAAGAAAGAGTAAAAACTAACCGCTAGCTGTCAACCCTCTTAGAAGAGCCTATTGCCCTCGTAACGAAAGTATCAAGTTTGAAGAGACCGTTACTAATGTTTATCATATTTGATCTATTAAATTTAATTAGAGACGATTCAATAATATTTCTTAACAACATTGATTTTTCATAGGTAATAAATTTAGCTCCTGTCCAATCAATATGATGATTTTCTTTTTTTATATGCAAGAATAAGGCACTACTTTTTTCCTGTCTACTTACGTTATATTGGTGTTGTTTTACACGTGTCTTTAATGATTTACCAGTTTGACCAATATAAATTTTATAGCAATTTTTGCACGGAATGATATAAATACCACCGAACTCCAATTCGCTGGGAGAGTTTTTTTATTAACATATTGCCCACGTTATTACGATTAGAAAACACTATATTAAAATCAAGTTGTTTGGCTAATCTTGAAAAGGGGTCCAATGACTCATGATATGGCAAAACTATAGAATTTGACAATGAACGGGGCTCTTTTGAAGTATTAGAGAAAGTTTTTTTAGCACCCTTCCAAGCTAAATCGATATAAGAGGAGGGTTTTTTTAATGAATGGGCAATTGACCTAATGTTGTTAATCTCTTCATTAAGGAATTCAGGAGAGCACACTCTTAACACCCTCAAAAACATATTTATAAAAACAGAAATTTTAACTTTTTTTGGATGAGAAGAATAAAAGTGAACATATGCAAGTACATTTATAGATTTTCTATATACACTAAAGCGTAACTCTTTAGGTAACCTATGGATCAGGACATCTAAGAAGGGAAAATTACCACTTACTTCTTCTTCCATTGTGAATTTGACTGTCGGTACTAATGAATTTAATTTTATTAGGAAATCAGCTTTATTTATAAAATTAGGACAGATGCAAAGTATATTGGCAACATATCTTTTTTTTCAATGATTCAACATATCGTAGTTATTTGTTGTTAGATTCATAGCATATTATTGGATTACCAATATAGAATTGAAGAATAAATCATTCGGAGAGTTAGTGTTGAAAACAAAGTTCAGAAAACTTGAGAAATTAAATAGAAAACGAACAAAAATGAAAATTGACATACTTTTTAATAGAATATATATATAAAGATAAATAAAGAAAAAAGAACTATAACCCTGGGATATGAATCCATTTGTTGAACATATAGCCCAAGGCTTGGTAACGAGTTAGAATATTTGCACAGAACTAGGTTGATATTCATAAAAGCAATACATTCTTCAGAGTCAGGCAATAAATAAGTGGAGACAGACATGTATTCCCATGTTCAAAGGGTGTAATAACACCCCTTCGGCACTGTCCAATTTATCACGTCTTGTGCAATACTGTTCTTTGTATCGACTTGAATACCATTATTTACTTGTTCTACTTTTTCCTATAGGTTTCTTTTGGTTATTTTTTTGAAATATTAATTATTTTATTGTGTTTTTTTACTTACTTCTAATTTTTTTTTATTTACATTCCCTTATCATACATACCCTCTAAAAAAGGTTGCAATATTTGGTTGCTTTTCTCTCTCAAAGGTTAGGTTTAGTTGCAGTGGCAATTCGACAAGAGAACACACAAAACTCGAAGAAACATTGGCCCTTTATGATATTACACAGTGAATATTCTGCATTGAGAATCTTAAATTTGGCCTAATCTAAGTGTGTTTAGTGTAGTGATCTTTAATAAATTCCTGTCATCGTACAGCCTTGGGTCTGTATTCTCTCCTAGGAATGACTTGCTCAGATTTATTTACTTACCGCGCAATGACTCAGAGTCGGTATTAAACTCTGAATCTACCAGAACAGAAGGTAGCCATTACCCTGAGGCTTCCCTCTCTCAAACATTAAAATATTATAAAAAAAACCATATACAGGTATATAGCCATGTTACATGTCGTTATGCCATTTTGTCATTACTCTCAGTGGCATAGCAAGGAGGGGGGGGGGGGGGTCCGCTCTCCGGGTAGCACGTGCCAGTTGTGGCATTTTGAGGGGGTAAACATAGAAAATATAAAAAAATTATATTCCTAAAAAGTTAACAAAAAATCTGAATTGTTATACTAAAATGAGTTTTTAAGGTCATTTGGTATAAGGTCATTAAATGAAAATATTTGCAAATTAAAAATAAATGTATTTTAAATTTTTTAAAACTAGTTTTTAAAGTGGTTGAAAGTCTATTACATTTCTTTGAGTAGCCAGTTAATTTAACTATTTTTTATTATTTAAATTATATTTTTTTGTTTTTAAAAATCATTGGTTTCCTTTGATAGCGACTGTATATGTACATATATAAGTATTGTAATAAGATGAAATTTTTGGACTAATAGCAGTAGTCTAAAATTAGATCCTTCATTGTAATTTTATGAAAATAAATATTTTGAAGATTTTTTGGAATTTTGAATGTAAACAGATTATAATTAATAGCTAGGTGGGAGGGTTTTACAAATTTTAAAAATAGTTGCGAGGCCACTGGTTACTCTTTTCTTAAAGTAAGCCTCTTGAAGTCGACTTGGTTATTACAGTAACGTTAGGGACTTAGCCGGCTCCATCAAAATCCCGTCCAGGTTACGCACTTTCTCTTACATACTCTACGATTCTGACAAGTTTTATTAATCGTAATCCCTTAACCAGTAAGTTCTTCAATGATTTTCGACCAGGTTCAGCTGTCCTAAAATTTGAGCTTGCAGATAATTCATACACGAAATTTGTACTCAATAAAAACTTAAATATTAAACAAAATAATCAATGTATACATACTAAATCCCGCTTAATTGACCTTTCTTAACCAGCAAACATCTCACATAACATGAAAAACCCTATTTCTATCAATTTTTTATAATTTGTATTTAATAATAGAAAAAAAAAAGAAAACAATAACGTTGCATCAAGGTTTGAATTAAATTTGTACTAACAGAAGAATATCCTTGCGAAACCAAAATCAAATACCACTTTAATTTTAATAAACGCCAAGTAATTTGACTTAAGTTCACTAACCCCAAGGGTTGAATTTACACCACCTCGAATAGGTTTGATAAAAAAGAAGCTGGAGAGAGTAAAGTTTGTTTTCAAATTGACTCATTTTTAAAAGATGCTCAATTAAATTATAAAGGAAATTTACATTTTCTCTTGAAATTAAGAAACAAATTTTTGATACTAATAGATATTTAAGCACTTAACAAAATTTTGTCTTTCGCATTTATTTTTTCTTATTTTCATTTTTGAGTTTATAATTTGGTATTACTCTTAGGTAAAATATAGAGTAAAAATACGTTCTTACTCTTTTAATATAAGCTACTCTATTTCCGTATAGTTTAAATTAGAAGGCAGTTTTTTGATCAGCTAAAATTGGTTATTTTTCCATGTAATTTTTTACGTTAAGAAAATTTGGTGTTTATTGGGCTTAATGGTGATAACTAATCTGTAATACTTGTATATGTGGAATATAACTATTGCATTAGTGTCAGCAGGTATTTGTGATATTGTAATCAGAAGCAATGTTGACACTGTAATATAGGTTTTTGTTTTTGGTTTTGTTTCCTGTAATTGTACAAATAGTGAAAAAGTATGATATGGTTAAGAGTTATAAACCTGTGAAGTTAAAAGCCTGATGTAGAGCCGTATAAACTGTCATTCAGTACAAGAAGATATCGGGAAAACTGCTATGTAGCTAAAGGAATGTGGAGAACAGTCAGAGCTCTATAAACGACAGTAGAGAATAGGTCCTTTGAAAAAAATACCAAAAGAAGTGATCTATAAAGAAAATAGAGAACGAATTACATTCAGGTCAGGAATGTTGTTTTTCTTATGGCAACGACTTCAGATTTAAGTAAATCTTAAGAATTACTGGCTTCTCAGAGAATAATATTTAAAAAAAATTAGAATTAAAAAAGTAAAGTACCTTCTTTACAGAGTTTCTTCAGTATCATAGAATTTAACAAATAATATATATGGTTATTATTTTCCTTTTGACTGTCAACATACACCCAAACCTGGTAGGGAGCACCTACCCCAATAGTACGTCTGAGTACGGCTACCCCAGTATTATGTAAGTAGGGCATAAGGCCCTTAAAAAAGATCTATTCATTCATTCTTTTGACTGTGAACCAGGGTTGCCAGATTGGCCTTTTGGAGGCCAAATATCTCAAATTTGGCTCTATTCGAAGCAGTTTGGCCTTTAAAAATTTAATTTGGCCTTTTTAAAAATTTGGCCTTAAATTTGGCTCTCTACATTTTACTCATGGAATGGACATTGATTCTTATTGTTTAGAACAGAAAATGAAATATTAAATTACTTTTAAACTTATAATTCACAATACCGTCAATTTGTTCATTATTATATTAAATTTGATGGTAATAGAGCTATAATTGAGCTCTATAAGTTTCTCGTTCAGTTTGTGTTTTGTTTCGTTTCATTTTCCGTTACTTACTTTTGAGTAACCACTAACGGTTACGTTTTCAATGTGTAAATGTAACAGTTCACGTGATGGTTTAGGTGAGTGTGGAGCAGTATAACGAAGTGTATTTTAGTTTACTTGAAATAAGTACTATAATTTAACTTAAATATATTTTTTTACTTATTGCTGATCACCCTTCATAATGTCAAAGTGGAAAACTAATTATAGATAAATAAAATAGACTAGATTTATGTCTTTTTTTTTCAAAATTCTTTATAGTTGAACTAATAATGGAAGGTTTTCATATAAATTAGATGTTAAAAAGTTAAATCTAGACTAGGATTGTGTCCATTTTTTTCGTAACTTTAAGAATTCTTTATTTTTGTACTAATAATGTAATTTTTTGATGTTAATATTATGTTTCGTGTATGTTGGAATGTTAAAACTACCCTAGGATTGCTAGTCAGTTTTTTTACATCAAGTGGCATTCCTATGGATACTTTGAAATTCTAATACTTTGCTAGTATAGATGCTTTAGTTAGGATTCGCACGTACCTCATAGATAATAAAATTTGCTGCAAAGACTTCATATGTACGTCACGAATGATAGAACTGCACAACAGTCATAATTTGTATGAAAAAAAAGATGCCAAATCTGATGACGAAATCAACTACAAAGATGTTCTTTGTGGTGATGATGAATAAAATGTAAGTACTTATTGTACAATTTCTTTAAATTTTATTAAAATAAGAGGTGATATTAGTTGTTATGCATTTGGCTCTTTTTTGGCTTTATTAATTTCAAAATTTGGCTTTAAATGTTTCTCATAGTCTGGCAACCCTGCTGTGAACATACACCCAAGCCTGGTGGGGAGCACCTACTCCAATAGTACGTCTGAGTACGGCTACCCCAGTATTATGCAAGTAGGGCATAAGGCCCTTAAAAAAGATCTATTCATTCATTCTTTTGACTACATCATACTACATACATTATACTTTTGACTTTTTAGGTAATAATGCCAAGGTTTAGTACAAATCAAAGCGCAACATGTTTGGAAACATATAACGATGTAACGGGCACGTTATTATCATTGTTAGTAACTTAAATTATCATTAATTAGATACATCATTATTATATTAACGGACGACAATGATAAACACGCGTTCAAAAGTTGCTGTGTTTAGTGAACATAACAAGGCTTAACAAGTTTCCGACACTTGCTAATTACTGTTAAGTTTGCGTATAGTGGAGACTGCCTCTGACTGATAAGTCAAAAGTTGCTTTACTGGGTTTTGTGTGAATCATGTTATCATGTTGTAAAGCTTAACATTGTCATGTCTGGCTAAGACACGAAACATCGTTAGTATTTTTAGCATGTTTATAACGCTAACCGATTCTTCTGTTTAGAACGTTCCCCAATAGTTTTTGCGCATCAAACACAAAGTATGAATACCATATTTGATTGGCAAGACATTTACTTTGTTTATCAGAGATATTGTTTTGGATGCTATTTAGCAAAGTCGCGATGTGTACTATGGTTATTTAGGTAGGGTGACAAAATTTTCCCTGTTTGGAAAGCAGGACAAAGTTTATCCTTGCTAAACTTTAACCCACTTGAAATAAGTTTAACAGTGCCATGTTTGATACGCGTGAAAAGGATTGATTTCCTTGGCAGAGTCCCGAAGAGGACTGTTTAGTATATTTATCTTTACATACTTGTCTTCTTAACAAATTGTGCTAATAATTACGACGTTTGAAAATTATGCAAACAACAAATTAACATCAGAATATGTACCAAGTTGTTGTTTCGTCATAGGGTTCAAAATACAAGGGTTGTTGTGTTTTGCAAATACCAAAAACTTCTCTGTTTTTAATAGTGGTTTAGAGGCCAGGTTAGCTACTCGCCTCTGGACTGGTATTCCGGAGTTTGATCCCCACTTGGTCCTCAAGTGATAGGTAAATAAATCTGAGTACGTCGATCCCTCGGGGAGGACGTTAAGCCGTCAGTCCCGAGCCTGTACCAATGTCAAGTACTAGTTAAAGAAACGTCAGTCGTTTACCGGCTTTTTATTGAATCGGTGATTCTACAGATTCTACACTGGGAGTAAGGAATTCGAGATGCACTTGAGTTATGCAATATTTAGAACTCCTAAATGGTAAAAAGATGGTGGTTTACGTTTTTTTGTGTTTATAACGCTTGCTGACCGTTGCTTTGTTTCCAGGAGTGCTATAACTGTCTATTTTTAGCATTTATGGCTGTCATTTTGCATGTCGACTTTACACTTGTTTTTTTATGCCAATTATATTTAATATTAAACTTGGCGTTATTTCTACTACAGCCAGTATGCAAACATTCATGATTGCAAAAGTTAATTCATAACGCAACAAAAAACTGATATAGATTAAGAGTATTCACCTCACTCTTTGAAGTATCCAATTCATAAATCTTTTTCAGGATAGTGTCTTTTATTTTCTCAACTTCCGTAATTTCAATCATTGAGATGAACGGATTAAAATTATTTAAATCTCTAAATGAATTCAACATTGAGAGTAATACTTTCAAAGGGTTATTGGAGCTTATTTGCATCTTCTTTTAAATTTATTTCATTGAGATGCTATAATTAATTTAGGATCTTATTTTAATTTCTTTACATTTTCAAATATTTTCACTTTTCTTAGTTCAGCATTATTGATCCATAAAATAACTTATTTCAAAAAACTTAAAATTAATTTAATGTAAGCAGTTTAATTGTATTTTTGTTTCTAAAAAAAAGTTAAAATATTATATTTAGGCTTGATTATGAAATATATGCATTGGAGTTGAAATTGAATAGTTGTTAAGTTAGAATTAGTAATAATTCTAATTATAATAATAATTTTTTTTTTTTTTTTTGGTAAGGAGGTGAAATGCATTTACGCACATAGTGCTGGGCTCCCAGTATGAACCAGACTACCAACTAAAACACCCCCTTTTTCACCTAGGACCTAGCCTGGAACTGAATAATAATAATAATAATAATAATGATAATAGTAATAATAATAATAATCCAGACGGACCCGAAACCGGTCGAGCTTTTCAGAGACTTTACGAGGTATGACGGAATGTATTATTACTAATTCTAATATTACTAACCTCAGTGGAACTAACCCATTAACTATAGTTGTTAAAGTGCTTGCTTTTTTGTTCCGTGGATCATTTGTTCATCTCTTGACATAAGTTGAACTCATTCTATACCTTCTTATATGAAAACAAAATTAAATACTCAGTCTGTGGGAATGAATATAACCTGCTAGTTTTCAGTCTATGCGTGTGAGGTATTTATTACGGTTCCATTTCAAAATTAGCTTTGGATGACATCGATCATAGAGTTGTAGTAGAGTAGAGTACTTGATCTTGAACTGAAGAACAACACAATGAAATAACAAAACAATATAGTTTGTGTATAAATAGAACATTCTATCTCTGAATCAAGTTTATTTTAAACGAGGATATTTTGTTTGTATCTGATTCATCTTATGCTGGAACATGGAAACAAAATTACTGAACTTGCAAAACAAACTAAACCTTACAAAACTGAATTGTATCCTAGAAAACGCTCTCTGAATGATAATAAGTTAGACAAAATGGACTTCTATTCTGGCTACAAAAATGTAAAGTGGCATACGACCGCTAAAAGTATTAAAAAGTAGTTAGAGATTGGAATTTTAGGAAAAATATATTTGTTTATTTATTTATTATTATGTTACAACTACCCGAAACCATATTTATGTGGGCGGAGTGGTGGTGCTCCTTATAAATTATTCTGATCACTGAAAATCACTTAGTGTTGCTGAGTAAATCTCGGAGCCGACATCTTTTTAGTCTTCTGGTAGGGTTGGTAGGAATCTGGTGGGATGATAATTGCTGATTTAAAGAGTTTAAGTTTATAGGGTAATGATTCATGAAATTTGCGGTATCGTGATCTGATTTCTTGGTGGATAAATGGAATTTTCAAATTGTTATGAATGGTATCTAGGAAAAACAAACGCATTTGACAAAGCCACTTGAAAGCTTAATGAGAAATCAGTTAACTTAAAACTGAAATTAACTCAAAGATTCTGTGAATATATCATAAAACTGTAGGACTTACATAGTTTTACATAGATACATACCTAAGCACGAATAGCTTATTGTGTACAGTGATATGGCTCAAGCTATCCCGTCAGTAGGGAAGATCCATTCCATACGACTTACCGGTGCGGTCGGTGTTGACAACCGTCTGACTAAGCAAGTCTACCTTCAGGTAACCAATACTTAATAGACTTGTCCACCCACCAACCAGTGCCCTATCTGAAATCAAAGACAAATGAATAGCAATAATCACATCATAGAATCAAATCTTTTTTTGTAAAGAACGGTGTCATATGACCATACGCCTGTGACCTATCACCACTTAAGAAGCGAAATTGGAAAAAAGTCATCATTAAAACGGAAGAAAATCAATTTTATTATCACCTCTGTATTTCCAAATTTGTTTTAATTTTTTTTTTGCAGAATGTTTTGATAAACAATTTTTGTTACATATTTTATCAATTATAAAATTTTATATATTTATGTGGAGACACAAGCTAATAAATTCTCCGTACAATGCTCGTTGGGATATTTGTATATTTCATCAGCATCGTACATATAGTCAATATTATATGTTAAAGTAATTGAGAAAAGTTCAATTTTGTTCATCAAACATTTTTAGATGATTTGCGGACTAATTTCCCCAGATTTGTTTACACTAAGACTTATCCAGAAGAATTGTGGCCTTTTTTTTTAAATCTACATCATTACATCATCTATACAATGCAAAGGGACAGATAATTAAACAAGTAATTTGCATACTTATTGACGGTCTGAATTACAATGGTGACTTTAATGCCAGTTTAAACATATTTTAATTTTTGTAAAAATTAATAAACACTTTTCTTAATTCAAAAATATTTATCATAACTGTAGAAGCTAGGTTTTAAAGTTACCCTATAACTTTTAAATTAATTGTTGACTTAAAAATATTATTCATTTATGTTGTTTAATTTTTTAAAAAAAAAAATATTTATTTTGTTGAAAACTTTATGAAGAGCTATGTAAATTTATTGAATACTGCTGTACAGTAAAATAGGAAAAATCGAGGGTGGTTTTTTTAACTCTTGATTAGAGAATGTAAACTCAATAAAAACTTGTAGATGCTTGTTTATAATGTATAGCAGACTGAATTTTCTTTAAATTATTTAACAAATTATGATGAAATACTGAATTGTTTGCCAAAAGCTATTGCTATGCTTTGCTTTTCATATGCTAAAATAAAAATTCTTGCTACCCTGCAGGTTTATCAGTCGCTTAATAGCAACACAAAGCAGACCCGCTTCGTAAGATATTTTATGAAGGCCTTGCTATAGGATTCTATTAATGCAGTAGTGCATATGCAGGATGTTATACTTCACAACACTATTTCAAAGTTTACATTAGTATAAGTGCCGTTAGCAAGACAATGAAACCATTATTTTTAAATTTTTTACTAACCTGCAATTATTTAATTTTGACATACATTTGAATGGCTCTTTCATTTGTAAATTATTCTTCCAGTTAAGGTTGCAATTTTCGTGACATGGAAGACCACCTTTTAACTGAAATTAATGGTCACAGATATACAGATTAGATTCATAAATCACTGATTTTAATTATAACATACATATATTATAACTTATACGTATATTATAATCTTGAGAACTTTGAATGATTTTATCAAATCAATTTTTTATTATGATAAATACTTGTAAAATATTTATACATTTTAGATGTATTTAGACGCTATATATATATATACTTCTAACGTAGTGCAATCAGTTATTATGTGGTATTTATTCATTGTAGGGTAAAAAGCAAATGAAATGGTCTCCAGATATAACAATTTAATGGTACAAACAACGCGTTTTGAACACGTAGTGTTCTTCCTCAGGAACAATCAACAGGATACAATTAACTAAACATTGTATTTTTTAGTTAATGCCTGAGGAAGAACACTACGTGTTCGAAACGCGTTGTTTATACCATTAAATTTATTTATGTGTAGACCATTTTATTAGCTTTTTACCCTACAATGGCTATATATATACATTTATAAAATAAAAGTTTATCAGGACTCGGTCAGTTCTTCAGGTTCAAATTAAACTCTTATTAGCAATGTTTCGGTTTTTATTTAAAACCTTTTTCATAGACAGAAGTATAAAGTATAAAGTTTGAAACAGATAAACAGATAAATATTATTTTTTATAAACAGATAAATATTACATTAAAGATTATTTTACAAAATAAAAGAGTCTGTGGATTTCAGATATAACTAACTAGTTTGAATGAACGCGTGACACTTGTAAAATAATCTCTAATGTAATACTTAGAGTTTTTCTGTTTCAAAATTTTACAATTCTGTCTATCAAAAAGGTTTTAAATAAAAGCAGAAACGTTGGTAAATAGAGTTTAATTTGAACCTTAAGAACTGACCGAGTCCTGATAAACTTAAATTCTATTTCTATTTCACGGTCGATAATTTTATATATATATATATATATTGGTATAAATAGGCAGCAGATCCTCTTTTAAACAGGTATCATTAAAATTAACCGCAGTCTCGGCTTTCACGATCTTAAGACTGAGAGATTCGATCCTACGAACTAACCTCCTGCTAACAGGGTTCAACTGGAAAAGGAGTTGGCCAAGTGACACGTTAAATTAAAATCGATGACTCATGCTTAGTCATTGCAATAAATAGATTAACAGGATAGTACAGGTTAATATAAAGAGAAGGTCAAAGGTCAATAATAAACAAGAAACAAGCGGTTAGAATAAAAGAGTTGAAAGGTCAACGGTATAACTGGACTAATATATATATATATATATATATATATTGGTCTCCGAACGTCGCTTCGCAAGTTCGTTTGGTGTCCCTATCTCAACTCTCCTGATGACAGTTCAACCAAAATTTAGAGACAGTAAATGTATTTGTTTCTTTGTTCTGTGTTTATGATTTACAGTTTGTTGTCCTTTTGGATCGTTTTCCTGTTTACAATATATATATATATACTTTTTCGTTGGAAATACGATCCTAAACGGACAAATATAGTTCAATATAGACAAAGAAACATTGAGAAATCAAAAGGGAAAGTTTCAACATAGGGAAACTTTCCCTCTCTTATCTCTCCTGAAGACGGTTCAAACCGAAAATTAGAGACTGTAAGTTTGTTCTTTTGATTTCTCTATGTTTCTTTGTCTTTATTGAGCTATATATATATATATATATATATATATATATATAATATATAGAGTTCAAACAGGAAAGAGAAAAACATATAAAAACACACACAAAAAAGACTCACAACGATATTTTGACATTCGTCGTTATCGGTCAGAAGTAGTCCCTTTGAGTAGCTGAAGCTAACTACATATATATAATGATAAATAATTGTTATAATAATATAATTTATATATATATTATATGATTAAACCACAATAAGAATGGGAAAACAAGACTAAGATCTTTCAACCGTAACAAGCGGTCTTCGTCAGAGTCAGACTCTGACGAAGACCGCTTGTTACGGTTGAAAGATCTTAGTCTTGTTTTCCCATTCTTATTGTGGTTTAATCATTGATTGTTGTTTCACGTGTTTATGTGAAATCTTTTTATATATATTATATATAACATACTCTGGATATGTGAGGTTATCATGGTTTACCTTCACTACTATAAGGTTTAAAAGCTAACTATAAATTTAATATAGCTAACTAGATATTATGTTCATTTGTTGGAGGGTATTTTTGAGATCCCAGGCTTCTTTTGGTCTGCAGGTCCTACGGTGAGCAGGTGGTATTAATATGGAAACTCAGTTACAAAAATATTCAAGCAGTGGTTTTTTAAGAAAGAGAAATAAAAATGAAGATGCTGTCCTAGATATTAGCCTGTTTATCATGAAATCTGATGATGACACCAAGATATTCTGAATGTAATGCAAAGATAACTCAACTGCGAATATTTGTCAGTTAACCAGTCGCAGTTCGTAAATCTTTAAAGTATGTCTTCTTGTAAAATGGATCAATATGCCAGACAAACGTGGGAAATGTTTTGTTTTCAGAATAAATATTAACTAATAGTGAGAAAAGATGACAAAATAAGTAATATCCTTCAACGACCCAGTAAGTATATACCTACAAGGTCGTTAGATTTACAAGTTTATAAAACTTATTGCAGTTTGCTCCAACTCTCAAGAGTAAAGAAATAATTTGTACAATTTTCTTTTCTAATAAACATTTATTACCTCTGTCAACCTAACTTCTATAACCTGGCAATAGATAATATCTATGAATATTTCCATGCAATGTATAACAATATCGGAGACTGCTAAACATTTGCTGCTAAATTTGAAGGTTCTTTTCAGGTCAGAATGTATGAAGTGGTTCACGCTAGTTTCAGTCAAGCTTTTTGGAAGGAGGTCCTGAAAGGATATCAGGTTCTATAATGTATAAGGAGATTGGAGAAGGTTAACACTTAGATTAGGTGCTTAAACAAGAATATCTACACCAGCAGAGAGGCTTTTGTTTCCATTTATTGCAAGACAAATGATACAGTGAATAATGGAATTTGATATCAAATCATCCTATATATCCACATTTACAGCCAATAGCCATAAATCGACAAATGGTAGACCATACATGTTTAATCCATGCTAACCTCCTATTTCCAGAACAAAGAATTTCCCACCCTTGTCTGACATATGGATCCGATTTTACAAGAATACATACATTTAAATATAAACAGACTGCGACTGGTTAACTGGCAAAAATCTTGTAATGACTTAACGTTAAACGAGACAATTACCTGGACCCAATATCCTTTCTTAAAAAGATAAATATCGTTATTAAGAAACATATTTTATTAAGTTAAATATAGTTTGAATAATTTTCAACTCTATGCCTATCACAATTACAAAATAAACCACAAATAATTCAAAACTTTGTTACGTACTTTATTAAAATAAAAAACAACAGTTATTATGTCAAAATGAATCCAAATTTTAAAAAAAGAAAGGTTTTTGTTCCAAAAAGGGTAGTAATCGTGGTTTGAACGAAAGTGTTCGACTCAATTTATAACCAAAAACTCTCTAATAATCCGCCCCCTTTAGCTAATTGTAGTACTGACTGTTATTGGCCCCTGCAGACCACTCAACACTCCATTCAGCTCGACCTCTTTATAAAAACTAACAATTGTCACAGTATATTTTTTTTACAAAAATAGACATGGTTAAAAATATCTGAATATAAATACTTTTACACTAATTGACAACTCCATTCTATCATTAAATTCTAAACTAATGTCTTAGTATACCGATAACTTTATATAAAAAGTAAAAAAAAAGGAGAGTGAGAAAAAGACAAAGCGAGAGAGAGAATTCCGCTAGTATATTTCCATTAACATGAAAGGGAAAGAATTATATACCAACTCTCAAGAGCAAAGAAATAATTTGTACAATTTTCTTTTCTAATAAACATTTATTACCTCTGTCAACCTAACTTCTATAACCTGGCAATTTTCTAAAATAATCTTGTTCTGCAACCCTTGAAAATCTCTTGCATTCTTACTTCAATTTATTATTCATTTTTTATTTAAATTGAATAACAAATAATTTTAAAGAACTTTCAGTTAATGTAAATAAGCTAATTTCTACCTATTCATCAGTTGGAATGAGACATCTATGTACAATCGGTGGTTCATTGCGAAATTAGTTTAAAAAAAAAATGCTTTTTTTACCTTTAACTGTAATCAAGTTACTATGCATATATTTATTTATTATTATCAAGTTATTGTTTGTTGTTATTGTAATTTTCTATTGTTATTGTTTATTATATATATATATAATCTTATATTTGGCGAAAAGGTGATTCCATATATTATCCCTGACCAAATTCCAAGAAGAAGAAAAAGTGTTTATTAGTAATTGTGGTCAAGAAAACAATATCTTATTATATAAATTGGTATAAAATGTCAGCAGATCTTCTTTCAAACATGTATGATTAAAGTGAACCACAGTCTCGGCATTCACGACCTACAGACTGAGAGATTTCATTCTACTGACTAACTTCCTGCTAACTGGATTTCACTGGAAAAGCAGCTAGTCAAGTGATTGGTTATATAAAATCAATGAGATAGTAAAAAAAAATGTGTTTATATATATAAATATAACAAATAATAAAAAAAATTCATAGATAAATGAAAAACACACACTTACAAATTGTATTTTTTGGGTTGAGCCATCATCAAGAGAATAAAAAATTTGGAGTGGCCTACACTCAACCTTACTATAAGTAACTTAATATCAAATTTCTTGAGTATATAAAACATAACGTCTCATTTAAGCATAACATAACATCTAAATGGGATATGATTATTAGTCTTTCATTCCTGAGGTAGTACAGATAGTGATTGAAGGACATATCAATATATAAGCTTATTTTTGTACATCACACAGCTGATGAAAATAATTTCATTAGTATAACTACAGCAGTAATAACATTTTTGAAAAACCAAAGTGAACATTTCTTGATACGAAATATTCTCCTACAAGAGAACATGTTTTTTGTTCAAATAGCCAGTGGATTTCTTACATCGTTTACTTGACATCCTTCTACATTGAATAATTAAAGTAAAATTTTCAAATTTAAAACAGGAAAATAGCCTTTTTTTCTCTGAAAAACATCATAAACAGGGAAGCAAATGATGCTTTAATATTATTTATAATTAAAGATGTACGATAATTACATTTATTCATCTCTAAAGAAAAGATTTCAATTTTGAATTATCTTTTACATTTTGGGTTTTTTACAGAATTATTATACTGGGAATTTTATGGCTTCTTAGTATTTAAAAATATCATTTTCCTTCCTCTTTGTCAAATAACATATATACGAATTTTCTCTGACTGAATGTTATCATTTTCGTGCACAATATTATTCCTCTTACATCTCATATAATTCAATAAACAATTTAAACTCTTTCTTTATAAAATCAATTTTATCTTAGTGGATTCGCTCAAAAAATTTCTAAGTCAATGTAAACAATGTAAAAAAATATAAAAAATTCGACAAGTATAGCAGGTGATCTCTTAGTCTAGGATAAACAAACAGTTTTTACAGCGTTATTGCTCTTTCCCGTAATTGAACCTTCATGATTTTTTTTTATGAATTTTTAATTTTTCGTTCCATTTTTGGTCAAATTTTCATTATTTTTTAATGAGACGTTTAGCGTCAAAAAAACATTTTCTGAAAACAGAAATCGTACTGTAACGCCCCTTTAGCGAATGTAATTTTGAAAAAAAATATCTCAACTCATTCTCCACATAATGTTCTATTTTTAGGCATAGTTTCATTTTGATCCGTCAAACAGTATGGCTTGTATTGCTCTCACAAGGTTTGATATTGAATTATAAGTCAAAATGTTTACATTTTATTGAAAAAAAAATATTTCCTGTTGTTTTAAAATTCTGAATATATTTTCCGTTTGTTCCATTTGTAACCTTAAAGATAATGTCAAATTTCAAAACTCTAGGGTTATCAGTTTAGGAGAAATAAATGTTTTCTAAAAAACGGTTTTTGGCAAAATAAAGTGACTTTTCCATCATGCATAATTCTTCCCAAACAATAGGGATCTTCTTACCTATGGGGCCATTTTTGTGTAAAATATCAACTTGATCCATCAAAGATTCTGGACCGTAGCGTGGTAACAAGCAATGCTAACACACTCACCCACCCACACACACACAGACATAATCGAAAAAACTTCATAAAACGACTTCTGGGACCTCAAAACATGTAATTCCGTCAAAATCTCGAGATCGATTTTTTTCACGATTACTATACTTTACTTACAATAAAGTAAAAAAGGGAAACCAAGCGCACTGGTGCAGATTCTGTTCTAGACCGCATCTCTAATCATGTTTCAACACATACACAGATACACAACTACGCACACACATACATATATATATATATATATATACATGATTTTACATAAAGACGTGATATAACAATGAATGATCAAAACAATATGAATTGGGAAAACAAGACTAAGATCTTTCAACCGTAACAAGCGGTCTTCGTCAGAGTCAAAAACCCAACTAAAAACCTTCAGTTGGGTTTTTGACTCTGACGAAGACTGCTTGTTACGGTTGAAAGATCTTAGTCTTGTTTTCCCTTTTCATATTGTGGTTTGATAATTGACACACACACATATATATATATATATATTAAATTGCGCCGAGTATTATTGGTGGGAGAGGTACTGTTTTGTATAGAATAGGCAGTCTATTTGTGCTGTATCAATACTATTGTTGTGAAATGCCGCAGCCAAAAGAAGGTCTTTTGTCACGCATGTCTGCAAAATGTAGGGATGAGATATCTGACGGAAAGCCACTGGCCAAAGCAGGAGATTGAATTGCAGAGAAGTTCCTCAGTATAATCCTAGCCGACTGGCTTTATTGTCACGCCTCCTCCATTTCTTCTCCAGCTTCCATTAGCTTAATAAAAATTATCTCATCATCCTTAGTCAACTTTTTAAATTATTATAAGGAGAGCACCATTTCTCCTTATAGTAATTAAGTGTTTGTGATCGATTCCCATGGTTTTTTAATGATGAAAATACATTATTAATATAGATATGATGGTGCCCGTACGTTTTATTTGCCTAAGTTAAAGTATTTTGAATCAAGCAATTCATTGTTTCGTAAATAATAATTAAATAGGAATTATAAAGCGTTTAAAATAAACTGCTTTTGTTCTGCCATTAACGAAGCTTTTGAAAAGTAGTTTATATCAATACAGAAAGCTTTTATTTTTCCTTAAGTGGCAATTATATAAGATTGAAAACTCATAGTAAATACAACTGCAATATAGATTGAAATGATGCAATGAAAGATGATAAAATTCTGCATATTGTTACTATTTGTTTATCATCTATTGTCTTTGATAGAAGACAGGAAAGGAGTAAAATACAATAACATTATATTTCTATTTAACATTGTTTATTTATAATGACATATTATCAATTGTGTCAAATAAGAAGGGAGAAAGGAATAAAGGAAGGGGGTAGGGATATTATGCCAGGGTCTCCAATGAGTTTTACTTAATATTTCCATGCCAAACCTAAAATATTACACAGAATGTACTGAAGGGTTTTGTTAATTTTAAAAAATATTCTAGTAGTAAATAGAACCCCTTGAGATAGGTGGGATTTAGAGACACAGTTACATCAAGACTGAAGTCTGCAGTAAATTAAAAATGTTATGTGAAGTGACTTTTATTCTCCTTAATCGAAGTTAATTTAATTTGAACAATTCACTTTATTTTAGTATTCCTTTCTATTGCTTTTAAGTGATATAAGGTAGTAGAAGCTCGTCTCCGCGTGGTCCACCTCTGGTGTATTCCAAAGGTTTCTTTGCCTGTATCTACGGTTAGGGCTTGTTGCCCCCGAGATGCGGCAAAAGTGTTTCCACTTTAAATGCATCAATCTGTTCTGATATTATTCGTGATATGGCTGAATAAGCTGGGTGGACGCAGTTATACCAAAACATGTGGGATTCAGAAAACTCCCACATGAATGAAATATTTTCAGAATGAAATAAAAACTAACATCAATAAATTGTAGTAATAATCATTTATTTCTATTCCAATTTTATAAGTAACGTTTTAAAGAACAATTCTAGTACAGGCTTAAATGAAAAAAAATGACGCAACATCTGAAAAGTGAATAAAAGGATTTTATAAAAGAAAAAAGTAATAACAGTAACAGTAAAAGAAGTCAAAAAAAGTAACGAGTCAATAAATTTTTAGTACTTTACTAAAATTGTAAATGGAAAACTTATGTTATTATATTTTATTTGTTTCATTTCTTCTGTAGGAGATAGATCTGAAACAAATGTAAGAATACATAGAATTTTATCATCTTCTTTCATGAAATTTTCTAATTTAGATGGATTTTAATTTAAATTGTGGTTGAAATTACAAATTTTGAAAAAAAATATTTCTTTTTTAATTAATCTCTACATTTTGGGGTGTTGTGTTCCAAACTTTGGTAGCAATTATCTATTTGGTGCTTCAGTGTATTTCTCTCCTTCTCACTCTCTGTAATTTCTCTTTTTTTCATCATCTCATCTATTTTCCTCTCTCTCACTCTTCTTTTCATTATCTCATCTATTTTCCTCTCTCTCACTCTCTCTCTCACTCTCTCTCTCACTATCTCTCTCACTATCTCTCTCTCTCTCTCTCTCTCTCTCTCTCTCTCTCTCTACTCTCTCTCTCTCTCTCTACTCTCACTCTCTGTAATTTTTCTTTTTTCATTATCTCATCTATTTTCCTCTCTCTCTCACTCTCTCTCTCTCTCTCTCTCTACTCTTCCTCTCTATAATTTCTCTTTTTTCATTATCTCATCTATTTTCCTCTCTCTCTCTCTCCTTACTCTTCCTCTCCATAATTTCTCTTTTTTTCATTATCTCATCTATTTTCCTCTCTCTCACTCTCTCTTTCTCTCTCTCTACTCTCACTCTCTGTAATTTCTCTTTTTTCATTATCTCATCTATTTTACTCTCTCTCACTCTCTCTCTCTCACTCTCTCTCATTCTCTCTCTCTCTCTCTCTCTCTCACTCTCTCTCTACTCTTCCTCTCTGTAATTTCTCTTTTTTCATTATCTCATCTATTTTACTCTCTCTCACTCTCTCCCTCACTCTCTCTCTCTACTCTTCCTCTCCATAATTTCTCTTTTTTCATTATCTCATCTATTTTCCTCTCTCTCACTCTCTCTCATTCTCTCTCTCTCTCTCTCTCTCCCGCTCTCTCTCTCCTTCAAGTGTAGAGTTGTATTGTATCATCTGTCAAAATCAGGAAATCAATTTTTTCAATGATTGCTAGATTGTCATACATATTTTTAGCAATGCAAAAAGCCTTTAGTATATTATGGGTGTTCATATCTTTATTACAAAATATTTATGTGTAGAATAAAATTAATCAGCTTTTATTACCGCCCAAATAATTATCTATTATAATTAAGTAACAAATTAATCTGTTAAAATCTTTTTCAGATGGAGCTTTCGGAAAATGTTATCAAGTATTCGACCCTAAAAATGAAGAGGAAATATACAGGTAACTACAACCTTTTATAATTTTGAATTTTTTGGTACACATTATATATATATATATATATATATATATATATATAAAAGATTTCACATAAACACGTGAAACAACAATCAATGAACAAACCACAATAAGAAATGGGAAAACAAGACTAAGATCTTTCAACCGTAACAAACGGTCTTCGTCAGAGTCAAAAACCCAACTGTTGAAAGATCTTAGTCTTGTTTTCCCATTTCTTATTGTGGTTTGATCATATATATATATAATAATATATATATATATATATATATATATGTTTATATAAAAACATATAATATATATAAAACAATATATATATATAAAACAATAAAACATATATATATAAAACATATATATATGTTTATATACACATATATATATGTTTAAGATATACAGGTAACTACCATCTTTTATTATTTTTAATTTTTTTATATTCATTATATGTTGTTTAAGATTTATTTTTGTTATATTGTGCTGAACCGTTTTGATTGGCTGCTTTTAGGATCATGATTTTCAATCGATGACGGTAATGTGACAGTGAGTGATGTTTAGTAGGGCTAAGGTAACAAAATGATTTCTGAAGGTTTTAGAAGAGTTATTATTAGCAGGACTGCATGTTTTCCAGTGACGCTACATAATGGATCTCAATCTACGTTCTAACACGTCTCTTTGTTCATCAAACACTTTGTGTTGGTTTGTTTGCATAAGTCTTTCCACCCCGTCAAATATCGAACCAAGCTGACATTTTCACAGATTGCTCTACTGCCATATTGTTGTCCCCATTACAATCAACATTTCCGAGTTAAATCACACGGGTTATTTTCCGCAAAGAAAATAAAATCAAATATAAACGGTTAAGACACTCTTATAAATAATATTTTAAATTTCTTCCAATTGGATTACATCTAATAAGCAAAAATCTGGTGTGAGATCCCACACGACTTCAATGATTATAAATACGTATTATATAATAAATTACAATTATTCAACAATTATAATGTTGTTCAATTTGTAAGAAGATTTGTAGATAAAAATAGTTACTATATTATTGTTACAATAGGTAAATACAATTTTGGTATTTACCTGTTTCTCACTTCAAATGAAATTCATATTCAAAGGTATGAATATGATTTGTTAATATGATTAATTGATAATCATATTAAACGTATAATCGTTGCATTAATCGTATGAAATACAAATCTGACTATTATTACGTATATTTGACTACTTGCTGTTTAATATCCATGTCATTGGATTATTCTCTACCATTCAGAGTATCGGTTAACTTGCTATACTTGTATTTGTTTACATATATTTATGTTGTTTACATTGACGTAGAAATTTTTTGATGGAACTACAAAACTTAATATCAGATGTAATTATTTTTGTGTTTATGAATCATATTAACTTTGGGTAATATTTAAGTGTGAGGAATGGACTCTTTCCTTAAGAAACATCGATTAAATTGTTGACAAATATCCAGTTTTTTCACTATTCTAGTCTAATAGTTCATAATTTTATAATAAGTTTATATTAATTATAATAAGTTTATAATTTTCAATTTTTTCTACCTTCCAGCTATAACAGTTTTAAATTATACTGAAACGCTTGGATTTACGGGACCTATTTTCAAAATCTATAATTGATCCCGTTAGTCCAGGATCAATTTTCAGTTTTTATGACTTTATTTTTCTTTGTCTTAATTGAAATTACGTGATTTTTTTTATAAATTGTTTATTTTCTGTTCAATTTTTTGGTAACATTTTTTTGTTTTTTTAATGAAACGTTTAGCTTCAAAAAAACATTTTCTAAAAACAATAAATGTACTCAAACAGCTCCTTGGTTCATATAATTTTAAAAAAACTTATTTCAACTCTTCCTCCACATAATGTTCTATTTTTTAGATATAGTTTTATTTTGATTCTACAAATGGTATTGCTTATATGGCTATCACAAGCTTTCAGATTGAATTATAGGTCAAAATTATAATATTTTATTAAAAAAAATATATATTTCTGTTTTAAAAATCTGAAGGTATTTTTCGTTTTTTGCTTTTGTTGCTTCAAAGATAATGCAAAAATTTGAAGACTCTAGAATTAGTAGTTTAGGAGGAAGAAAATGTCTGAAAACAGGTTTTGGAAAAAAAAGTGACTTTTACATTATGCATAATTCGTCCAAAACAATAGGGTGCATCTACTTTATAAAGCGTATTTTTGTATAAAATATTAATTTGATCCATCAAAGATTTTGGACCGTAGCGTGGCTATAAACTTTGGATACATACTCACCCAAACACACAGAGACATCATCGAAAAAACTTGATAAAACGACTTCTGGGACCTTAAAACGCGCAATTTCGTTAAAATCTTGAATCAAATTTTTTGACGATAACTATACTTTACTTATAGTAAAGTAAAAATGTTATTACTGCTGTAGTTATACTAATTATATTATATGCATTAGTATCAGTACATGGTGTGATGTACAGAAATAAGCATATATATATTGATAAGTGGTACTTATCACTAAGTGATGGTATAATAGTACCTCATATAAGTGATGCTCAATCACTATTTGTAGTACCTCTAGGAATGAAAGACTAATAAACATCTCCCATTTTAACATTTATATTATTATATAAATAGGACATTATTTATTATTTACTAAAAGATGTATATTATTATGTTTACTTATGGTAATGTTGAGTCTAGGCCACTCCAGATTTTTTAATTGCAGTTCACTTGACCCATAAAAATACCAAATCCACATCGTCACACCATTTTTAAGCAGAAACTTTGAATAGATATGTGAAAGGACCTATTCAGGTTTAAAGGTTTACATTATGAAATAGAAGGTGATATTTTAAAGATATTGTCAAACGACTTGTCGAAGTGACTTTTGTCCAAAAGACTTTTCCGTTTATAACAAACAAACAAACTTTGTCCTAGGCTAGTTTGTTTCGATCTTTCGGATCTCCTCAGCTAGGCGTGTGTAATGGCGTAAGCCGACCACTAGCCTAGGACTAAGTTTGGTATAAACAGAAAAGTCATTTGACAAAGTCTTTTGGACAAAAGTCACTTCGACAAATCGTTTGACAATTCCATATGTACCAACGAAAATAAACGTTTAGACGGAAAAGCGTTTGCTTTACTAAACAAGCGTTTATTTTATAGATAGATGAAGTATAATTGTAAAAATAGAAAATGTGAAAAGTCCCCTTAATTATGTAACCAAATCTCTGATATGTATTAAAACATTTTTTGTTAATTGTGAAATTAGATTTTTCTTTAAATTAAATTACATTAAATAACTCTTCAGTTGTAAATTTATTTCAGTAATAGGTACATAGTTTTGCAGAAAAGGAATCAAGTTTGACTTGATATTAATAAGAGATGGGTACTGCTGATTTGCAAAGGTTAGGAGTTCAAGAGGTAATCAGAGTAGTTGGATTGAATTGGGACAAACAGAGTGATGTTCTTGAATGTAAATGACATTTTATCTCTCTTCCCCCCATGATACTTTGCAATTCAGTCATGGATACTCTTGCTACAAACAGTGATAGCGGTATCTAAGAATATCTTTTCAGTGCCTATAGGAAGTAAACAAAGATTGTTACTTTCATTCATGTCAAGTACATAATTCAGCAATTTCTAAAGTGTTTACCATGTTAATTTGTTAAACATGAGATAAGACACCATTTAGGTGTAATAGATTCATTTGAATTTACCTATATATATATTACTATATTTATAACTGCAGAAAATCTTATCAAGTTTTTTTAACGCAATATTATGAATACTATGGTTTATGCAGTAATTCTGTGACCAGCCACCTAGTAGCTGACAGTTTAAGGACTACCATACGACTCTTAGGAGTTGGGTCGTACCTCTCCGAGGAGGGAAATTTCCGTTACTCCGGGATCAGGGGTTGCAATGATTGTTATTTTGGCCCATCAGGGCCACATTATGGGGCATTCTGGTACCATTGTAAGACTGAGAATGGAGAGATTAAAATTCCTCGTTGGCTAAAAGCCACCTGGACGGTGTAAGTTCTAGACAGAGTAGATCCATAGGTCTCTCTTTTGAATAGAAGGGCACGAGATAGGGTTGAATCCATTCTTCCCCACTCTGAGTAGTTCATCAAAAACCAAAGCGTCTATTAAAACAACTACCAGTATTTCAGCCCGTTTAGCTGAGATCGTGGTCCGTTCCTACTGGCCAAGGTTTGGGGCTCTAGCTCCCCGGTATGCTAAGCAGGCATCCGCCCGAGAAGTTACTGCCATCACGAGGCCATCCTCTCCATGGGCCCCCACCACCCGTAGTACCGACTTATTTTAAGAGTTTCGGATCAAACTCCGGACCAATGGTCCTACTGAACCTGCTCAGCTGCAGGTAGGGTCAGTGGCCCTTGTAGCCCCCGGTTCGAAGAGCCACGTCAAAAGTTAAGCTAATTCAAGCTGTGGTATAGCTGCATGGCCCCACTAGGGACGGAGGTCTTATGCAGTATAGATATAAACTATCTATAGAGTTTATTTCTGTCAAAACATTAATGTGTAGAAAACAGTGCTTTTAGAGGTATCAATAACCAAAGCCAATTATTGATCAAAACGAAACTCTTAAGAAGGAGGATGTGGTATCCTATGACAGGAGACTCACAGTTAGACTCGTTAAACGCAGTGCTTGCCGTCCATCCCCAGAGGAGAATCTGCCTGTTATTCCTGGTGGTCTTATACCTAAGGCTATACTGATTCTGAAGAGAATCAGTTATTTTAGTCAAAAGATCTATGTCCTATTTGTGAATTTCTTTCTGATATTGAGACACTGATTGTTATTTACGCACTTATTGCAAAATCTTGTTATACACATATAACTAATTCTACATATATAGTTATATACAATGATCAAGCCACAATGTGCAATGGGAAAAATGGTTTGATCATTGATTGTTATTTCACGTGTTTATGTCAAATCTTGTATCTATAGTAATAACAAGGTTATAACAAGATTTCACATAAACACGTGAAATAACAATCAATGATGAAACCACAATATGAAATGGGGAAAAAAACTAAGGTCTTTCAACCATAACAAGCGGTCTTTGTCAGAGTCAAAAACCCAATAGACTCAGAGTCAGTTGGGTTTTTGACTCTGACAAAAACCGCTTGTTACGGTTGAAAGACCTTAGTCTTTTTTCCCCATTTCATTTTGTGGTTTGATCATTGATAGTTATATACGTATAACTCTTTTATGCTAATTTTTTACCTTCGAGAGTTTTTAATATATTTTTAAATTCTCAAAATTTTTTCTAGCTAATCCCTCTCTTCTTGTAGTTTCTTTGTATTAGCAATTCTAGAAGTTGAGTAATTGGCCAAGATATATCACACTTAATCGTCTTAATTTGCAGCTTAATTTATTTTTCTTGGTTGTTTGTCGTTTTTTCAAGTTATTTCAAAACCCCTCTTTTTTTGTATTCAATTTGTAGATAAGTTATAATTTTTTTTTTATGTCCCTTACCTTTGAAGCTGTAAGTACTGCATCATCAGCTCATCTCAATTCCTTTTAAGAATGTACCATTCTTCTTCGTTGATTCCAGTTTATTGTGTTAAAACTTTCTCTAGGTCACTGTTCAATTAGCCTGGTTGTATTGGATTGCTCTCGGCACTCTAAAAGCCCTGGGCGAAGAGGGCCTCCATCATAAACTTGTTTTTGATAGTGCTTTCACACCATTTTTTAAAATCAATGAAACCTAAATAGCAAATAATTTGATATTTGTTTTTTATTTGTATTATTTCATTTAATAATAAATTAAATACCACATCCACATGCTACGGTGGCACATTGAGCATTCAGGCTTAAATCCAGCTTGTCTGGGTAGTTCAATGAATTTTATATTAGCTATTCTATTGTTGATCCCTTTAGTAACTAATTTTGAGTGATATTTTTAATATACTTTTCACTCTCTTATAGCAATACTATTATCTAAGACACAATCATTGGATAGGTATCGTTTTATTGCTGATAAGTTTATTGAACAATAGTCATAGAGACTTAATTATTAAGCAGACAATTTGTCACATTTGTAATTAAATTTTGTTTTTTTTTTCAACAAAAAACTGATTCTTCTTATTATTATTTTTGATCTGAGAGCAATAATCACTAAAACCCTTATATGGCTTTAGTTTAGTCTAGCATGTCATTTACTCCAAGGTAGTCGCACACCTCTGAAAGTTTGGTTTTGTATTTTTAATAAATAGTTCTTTGAGATTTTCTTTCTTTCTATTTGATAAAGACATAGGGATCCCTTCAGCTGCTATTATATTCAGATCTATATCCTTTACCCTACTATCACCATTTCAGAGAGCATACTGCATAAGCTTATACGCAGTTCATGAAATTAAGGTTCTATGGTTCTATATCTATAGCTCTTCTACTCGCCGTTATATATAACAAAATTTTAGGAGGATTGATACCAATCTTCATAAACTTAGAAGTGTGTCCTGCAGTACACTATGGTTTATCATACTCACTGAAACCTGGCTCACATTTAATATTGATAATTCTTAGCTTCGTTTTGATGGTTATAGCTACAGCAGCAACGAAAAACTTGCAATAAATATCAAGCTAGCGATATTTTCATTTTCTTGAGTAATAGTGCAGTTTGGTGATATTGTTTGTGTTTCTACTTGATTATAGTAGTGAGTTTCTGTGATCTCTTTTATGCGTGTTCTTTTTGTGAATCTAGTCGTTTATTTAGTCTGTCGAATCGTTTCATTTAAATGCAAGAGATATAAATTTAGAAAGGGGGGGGGGAGAGAGAGAGGGAGAAAGAGGGAAACAGAGAGTTAGAGAGTGAAAAATAAAGTCTCTCTCTCTCTCTCTCTCTCTCTCTCTCTCTCTCTCTCTCTCTCTCTATTATTTTAATAGAGAGAGAGTAAGAAAGAGAGGGGAGATTTTGTGATGGAAAAGGAGTATGTGTTATAATTCCAAGACTAGCTGTTTTGGTTGAAACATCTTAGTCCTATTTATGAATTGCTTAATATGATTTAAAAAATCATATTTATTTCAAGTGTCAAATGTAA
This sequence comes from Hermatobates lingyangjiaoensis, assembly GCA_026182355.1. Classification (NCBI taxonomy): domain Eukaryota; kingdom Metazoa; phylum Arthropoda; class Insecta; order Hemiptera; family Hermatobatidae; genus Hermatobates; species Hermatobates lingyangjiaoensis. Next base: position 1,188,606 of record JAPFBL010000430.1, read on the forward strand.
AATCTTCCTTTTAATATATATATGGAATTTTTTTTCTTTGCTTTCGACTCCTTAGTTCCTTTTTTATTTTTCTCCTTTGCGGCAGCAATGCTTTAGCCCTCACCCAGTGAATTCTTTAGTTGACTGTCGTCCCTCCGTCAATTCACTTCTTCTTCTGAGGACGACCGCCATTACGGTCGAAAAATTGAAAAGTGAGTCTTTTGTTATGTTTCAGTCTATGTATCACTGTTTATTTTAAGTATATATATAAATTGGTATAAACTGGCGGCAAATATTTTTTTAAACGAGTGATTATAACTCTATTTCAATATTTTTACTCATTTTGAGATCCACAAAAATACTTTTTTTGTTGATATATATGTATATATAGATGAGAATATATTTTTATCATATAGACAAACTACAACCTGATAAACACTGTTCGAATGTTTGATAAAAAGTTATAAACATCAACATTAAATAGTTCTTGTTTAAGAGAAATATTCTATATTTTATGACAATTTTTTATGTACTTTAGTGTATATTTTGTCAAATACAGTATAAGTTTTGATCTTTATGATGATAATGCCTATAGATGTAATTTCATTCAAATGGCGAAATTATTAAAACTTACTGACTAAATTTTCATATAAACGGATTATCTTTTCACAAAAATTACGAGCTTTGAACATTTTTATAATTCTTTAAAATTGTCTTCTTTTAATAAGAAGATTAAAACAGAAACTGTCACAAGAGTTTGAAACACGTTGTTTTCGTCATTAAACTCGGTTTGTATGGAGACTAAGTCTATTATTTCCAATTATTAACTACACTAATGGGTAATGAATTTGCGGAGTTTTACGTTTATCAGGAAAATATAAGAAATGGTCAAGACAAGTTAAAACAATGTTTGTATGAAAATTATGATTTCAACAAAATTATAAGATTTTATAGTTGTCGTTTTCATTTCTACACCATTATTGTTTTGACATATATTAAAGATCTTAAGATTTTACAAAAAGGAAAAGAAAAACCGAGTTCACAAAGTAAGTTATTATATAATTTGTGAGTAGTTAATAGTTGTCGTTTTCATGTGTACACCATTATTGTTTTAACCTCTATTGAAGTTCTTAAGATTTTACAAAAAGCAAAATAAAAAACCGAATTCACAAAGTTATTATATACTTTGACAGTAGTTCCTGTAATATTTTCTAGTATAATATAATACCTTTATTTTCATCATATTTGGCCAAAGTAATGCATGAATATTAAAAGAACAATTTTAAAAATACAAGATTAATAGAAAATTAAATATTTATCCATTTGTTTTGAATTACTTTTCTATCTAAAAATGAAATTTTATTCGTTTTTCAATCTGACGTTTATTTGATGTTATACAATTTTCCCTTCTATTAATTTTTAAATGAAAACTTTTTTTTTACTTTTCATTTGAATTATGAAAAGTGAATATAAAAAGAAATATTTTATAAAGTACAAACACCAGAAAATAGAACATTAGCACACAAGAAAGCACCACTTTAGAGCGAAATTGACTTATCCACTGTTGTTACATCTAAGAGTTATTATTTTTCTTTTCATTTTATATCATTCCAAATAAAATGAAAAAGACGGGAAATGGCTGTAACTTAGTAAAGATTCAGTTTGTTTATTCATTATCTAGTAATACTACATTTCAAACTTACTTGAAACTGTTTTAAATAAATTCTTCTTTCAAATCATTGGTAATAAGTGTTCATTGGGTAGGTCATTATCAATTAAAAATCTTACTATTTATACAGGGTGGTCCAAAATGATCTGACACATTTGTAGGCTTAATGAAAGCCAAACATAATAAATCATTTGAAAAAAACTTTTATTTTCTGAATGTAAATATAATGCCATTTTATTTTATTTATACCAAAATGTATTTATATATTTGATAAGCTTTTTTTATTTATTTCCAAAATATCCTTATGAACTGGAACGGCGAGCATCGCGCATTCATTGTTGAAACATTTTTCGAAAACAACGAATCGATAACATCAACACAACGAGCATTCCGTTTGCACTTTAAGCTCAAAAGACATGACCCTCCACCCACTCGTAACACAATTTTATTATGGGTTGCAAAACTTTAGAATAAGTGGATCAACATTAAGAAGAAAATCACCAGGCCGCCCAAGGTCTGCCTTGATTAAGGTTGATCCACTTATTCTAAAGTTTTGCAACCCATAATAAAATTGTGTTACGAGTGGGTGGAGGGTCATGTCTTTTGAGCTTAAAGTGCAAACGGAATGCTCGTTGTGTTGATGTTATCGATTCGTTGTTTTCGAAAAATGTTTCAACAATGAATGCGCGATGCTCGCCGTTCTAGTTCATAAGGATATTTTGGAAATAAATAAAAAAACCTTATCAAATATATAAATACATTTTGGTATAAAAAGATTTTGGCATAAACACGTGAAACAACAATCAATGATCAAACCACAATAAGAAATGGGAAAACAAGACTAAGATCTTTCAACCGTAACAAGCGGTCTTCGTCAGAGTTGGGTTTTTGACTCTGACGAAGACCGCTTGTTACGGTTGAAAGATCTTAGTCTTGTTTTCCCATTTCTTATTGTGGTTTGATCATTGATTTTGGTATAAATAAAATAAAATGGCATTATATGTACATTCAGAAAATAAAAGTTTTTTTCAAATGATTTATTATGTTTGGCTTTCATTAAGCCTACAAATATGTCAGATCATTTTGGACCACCCTGTATAATAATTTTGTACTATACAGGGTGATTGCTAGAAAAGTGGAAAATTTGAAGGTCAGATGAGATCATGAATAAAATGGGTTATTTTAAGATAAAATGCTTCCTTATTCATTTCTATTTTGATTCCTTTTTTGACTTGTTTAAGATTTTGTTTGACAACCAACATCATGGAAGTAAACAAGAAACAGTATTAAGATTTCCAAAGATAAGTGAGGTGGTTAGAGGAAGCATCTAAACTAGCAACAACATTATTAAAATGATGCCATGTAATCGTTGGAAAAAATTTGGTAACACAGCTAGAGATTTCATCAGTCTCCAATTCTGAGTTTCACTCTTGAACACAATAATCACTTGCCTTTGAAAGTTTGAAAGCTGTTTTCTGTTTCCTTTCGTGATATGGGTATATCAAAAAAAACCTAAAAGAAATCAAAAAGGGACCAAAACGCAGGAAACACGCATTATATCCACGATCTCATCTGCCCTTCAAATTTTCAGCCTTTGTAAAAGTTTTTCTTCAAAAAAATACATTTTTTTGACTTTTTGACAAAATTTTCGCTTTTTTAGCGGCGAACCTGTATTTAGAAGAACAAGACAGTGTGAACGTCGCAGTGTAGTGGTATGCCTCTAATTTGACTATCCAATACAATACTTATTTCACTCATTGTAGGGTAAATAGCAAATGCAATGGTCTCCACATAAAAAAATTTAATGGTATAAACAACGCGTTTCGAACACGTTGTGTTCTTCTTCGGGCATTAACTAAAAAATACAATGATACTAGAGAGTTATCTATAGTACAAAGTAAATATAGTACAAAATAAAAATAAAATAAAATAAGGAAGAGGGTACAAACCTAAGGGCGAATGTCTGTGGTACAACTGACTGGGAATTGGATAGACGTGGGTGAGGGTAGGGTACATCTGTTTCATATTAGAAGGCAGGTACATTTCATTGTTATTTTTTTTCCTAAAGGTTAGCCTGAGCCTTTACATTTGCTCTAAGACTAAGTGTAGTAAACATGTTGAAAATATAACGCAGGGAACTATAACGAAATACAAACAAATGTAGGAATAAGGAGAAAATATAATTCCATACATATATATATGTATATATATATATATATATATATATATATATATATATATATATATATATGAATTAAGAAAAGTTGTACACTTGGGAATTTGTTTATTGGGGCAAGTAGAAGAATTATCGCGCACTAATCTGTTAATTTCATACCCTTCTAAAATATTTATTTTATGGAATTTATTGTTAAAATGTAATATTTGTATAGTTTAGTTTGGGAAAAATTGATAGTTATTGGTGACTAAATGTTTGGCAAAATGGGATATGAATTGATTATTGTTGGGGGATTTGGTTTCTATTTAACTTATTATATATGTTCTTTTATTCTTTTGTTAAATGATCTGAGTGTCATGCCCATGTAATGTGAAGGGCAATTAGCGCACAACAATTTATATACACCACTAAGAGAAAGAGGTTCTTGAACTCTTTTTGAAGATAACAGGGACTTTAAGTCACCTGACTTCTGTAACTGACTTTTAGGCAGTATTTTTGTAATATGTTGGTTATTCTTAAGGATGGATTACCAATGTATGGGATCACCACCCAGCTTTGTGTGATTTTTGTAGAGGAGCTGATTAGAGGGAATGCCTGGCTAACTATTTTATTTCTCTCTTTCCTAAAAATTAGTTTGTTAATTAAATCTGTGAAATATCCGTTGTTTTTGGCTATGGTTTGTATAGTTTGGATCTAGTGAAAACAAATGCAAAGAGATTACAAACAGTAAAAATATACGAAGGAAGAAAATAAGAAGTTAATTAGCTTCTTATATAATTAGTTAGTTGATAAAGTCAGACTCATTTCTTTACAATTTTTCTTTTTACTTTACTATAAGTAAAGTATAGTGATCGTGAAAAAATTCGATCTCGAGATTTTGACGGAATTACATGTTTTGAGGTACCAGAAGTCGTTTTATGACGTTTTTACGATGATGTCTGTGTGTGTGTGGGTGGGTGGGTGGGTGCGTGGGTGGGTGCGTGTGTTAGCATTGCTTGTTACCACGCTACGGTCCAGAATCTTTGATGGATCAAGTTGATATTTTACACAAAAATGGGCCCCATTTAGACGAAGATCCCTATTGTTTGGGAAGAATTATGCATGATGGGGAAGTCACTTTTTTTGCCAAAAACCGTTTTTTTTAAAACATTTATTTCTCCTAAACTGATAACCCTAGAGTTTTGAAATTTTGACATTATCTTTGAAGTTACAAATGCAACAAACGAAAAATATATTCAGAATTTTAAGACAACAGGAAATATTTTTTTTTCAATAAAATGTAAAAATTTTGACTTATAATTCAATCTCAAACCTTGTGAGAGCGATACAGGCCATACTGTTTGATGGACAAGAATGAAACTATGCCTACAAATAGAACATTATATGGCAAATGAGTTGAGATATTTTTTTCTAAAATTACATTAGTTAAAGGGGCGCTACAGTACGATTTGTGTTTTCAGAAAATGATTTTTTGACGCTAAACGGCTCGTTAAAAAATAATGAAATTTTGACCAAAAATGGAACAACAAATTAGCAATTAACAAAAAAAAATTCATGAAGTTTCAATTACGAAAAAGAGCAATAACGATATAAAAACTGTTTGTTTATTCTAGACTAAGAGATCACCTGCTATACTTGTCGAATTTTTTGTATTTTTTTACATTGTTTACATTGACTTAGAAATTTTTTGAGCAAATCCACTGAGATAAAATTGATGTTTCTAATGGAAAAATGAAAATATATTATTGACTTATAAGAGATGTAAGAGGAATAATATTGTGCAGGTAAATGATAACACTCATTAAAAAAAAATTCGTATATATGTTATTTGACAAAGGGGAAGGAAAATGATCTTATTAAATACTAAGAAGCCATAAAATTCCCAGTATAATAATTCTGTTAAAAACCAAAAATGTAAAAGATAATTCAAAATTGAAATCTTTCGTTTAGAGATTAATAACTGTAATTATCGTACATCTTTAATTAACAAATCACCTTAAAACAACATTTTCTTCGCTGTTTAAGAAGTTTTTCAGAGAAAAAAAGAGTATTTTACTGTTTCAAATTTGAAAATTTTACATTAATATTCAATGTAGAAGGATGTCAAGTAAACGATGTAAGAAATCTACTGGCTAAGAGAACAATAGCCATGTTCTCTTGTAGGATACTATTTCGTTTCAAGAAATGTTCACTTTGGTTTTTCAAAAATGTTATTACTGCTGTAGTTATACTAATGAAATTATTTGCAAATAATAAATTATTTGTGATGTACAAAAATAAGCTTATAAATTGATATGTCCTTCAATCCCTATCTGTACTACCTCAGGAATGACAGGCTAATAATTATATCCCTTTTAGATGTTTACGTTATGATTAAATGAGACGTTATGTTTTATATACTCAAGAAATTTGACATTAAGTTACTTATAGTAAAGTAGAGTGTAGGCCACTCCAGATTTTTTTTTTTTGTACTACGACTTCATCAAAATATATATGAGCATTATATAGTGTAAACGAAACATATTTTTCTCGTTGCAGTTTTGTACTATTTTTCCCATGTACATAACTGAACTATGATTTTGTACATATCATCGTTTCTATATCAAGGGATTTGTTTCAGGCACGATTTGGATCCACAACAGCTGGAGGCGCTTGAAGACGAACTTACGATGTTATCTTCTCAAGGCTACGGGTGGGAGCATCCCAAAACACAGTGTCATATCCAGGCCATTCTCTACGCTTTTCAAACTGGGTCAGTCAATTTATCTCACTGTGTCAAACACAACAAAAACTCTATCTTATCAAGTCAGTTCATATATATAAAATAAATTCAAAACGAAGGAAACACACAGAAAGACACAGACATAACTCACATCGGTATTTCGACCATCGTCGTCATCAGGAGGTGTAAAGAGCGAAGAGTCCCGCAGGAAGACTGCCCTGTCTTCCTGCGGGACTCTTCGCTCTTCGCTCTTCACACCTGCTGATGACAACGATGGTCGAAATATCGATGTGAGTTATGTCTGTCTTTCTGTGTGTTTCCTTCGTTTTGAATTTATTTTATTTAAAAAAGTCCGCTGGACCGTTTCTTTTAATTGTATATATATATATATATATATATATATATATATATATATATATATATATGGTTCATTGGGTTATTGGGGGGCCGATCAGATCCCGGTTTAAATCAGAAGCGTTAACTTTTATTTGTTTTTCCTTTTATTTTTAACTTATATATTCATATTCATATATATATTTTTTTATTTTATTATTTTTTTCCTTTTTTATTATATATATATTTTTTTATTTTATTTATTTATTTATTTTATTTTATTTTATTATTTCCTTTTTTATAATTTTTAATTTATAATTTTTAATTTTATAATTTTATCTATTGTTTTTGCTTTCTCCGTTCTCCGACGTTTAGTGCCTAGCTCCTTTTTTACGCTAGTGCTGCTCTCTTCGGTTGACTCTTTATTTCTTCATTCGCGCTCCGTTCTTCGACGTGGGGAGATCTCTCTCACTTCGTCCTCTCTACTAGTCTACTCTCCTGATGACGAACAACAGTTCGAAATATTGAATTCTGTAAGTTTTCTTTGTATTCTCTTTTCTGTGTCGTGCTTTGTGTAATTTAAAGTTTTATATATATATATATATATATATATATATATATATATATATATATATGTATGAAAACAAACCACAAGGAAAAAAAAAGAAAACAGATAGAAAAAATGCTCTGAGGCCTTTCAATTTATGTCATCAGAGAGCAAACAAGGTAAGAACTAGAAGGAGTTCCTTGTAAGTAAGAACTTCCTTCTAGTGCTTACCTTGTTTGCTCTTTGATGACATAAATTGAAAGGCCTCAGAGCATTTTTTCTATCTGTTTTCTTTTTTTTCTTGTGGTTTGTTTTCATTGATTGCATCACGTATTTATTGTGATTCATCTGCATATATATTATATATATATATATATATATATTATATATATATATAATATATGAAATTTAAACTACAATGGAAAAAGGAAAAAAATAGAAATAAATGCTCTGAGGCCTTTCAATGTATGTAATCAGAGAGCAAATAAAGTAAAAACTGAGAAACTAACTGGACAAGCCTTCTCCATTACTTCTATGTTAGCTTCTTAGATTTTACTTTGTTTGCTCTGATGACATACATTAAAAGGCCTCAGAGCATTTATTTCTATTTTTTTCCTTTTTCCATTGTGGTTTAAACTTCATTGATTGCATCACGTGTTTATTTATTGTGATTTTTCTGCTTATATATATATTCCAGCATGGTTAAAACAATTGTGTCTCATTATTATTAGAAACTACAGTGAGGAGTAAACTAGGGAGGTTGGGCAAATATGCCATCAATGAACTAATAATGCAGCTCTAGAAATACCAGAAAGAATTGACTCAGCATTGAAAGTATTATCAACGACCAACGATTCTTTTCGCGCACTGTAGTGCACGTTGTAATTTGCAGTTCCTTGTGTAATACTGCGGTGCTTGTGGAGTCAGTAAGTAAATGTCTGTACTGTCTTTTATTTGGTATTCGGTATATATTATTTCGTGGTTTCTTGGTCTCCTTGAGTCGTGAAAAGTTGTAGGTCTAGGGTTTGGCTTTCTATTTTAACAACAGCCTCTTTGATGGATGTTTTTGGGGAGTTCTTAGGGATAGCCTCTAAACAAGGGGGATTGGATGGGGTGAGATTTTCGTGTCCTCATTGGCCACCAGTCTATTTGTGAAGTCGTCAATTGATTCTAACCTGATGTCTCTTTGAATATCCACATTTCTGGCATATCAAGCTGCCGCAGCCATATGGCGTGCACATTTATTCTGAACTACCTGCATCGGGGTTTAATTGGTTCCTGCGGTTTGTAGCCAGGTCGAGCATCCATAAGTAATGCTAGCCCTAATTATCACCTTATACTCGTAAATGAGGTCTTTTACTACCTGTGGACTATTCTTTGACTTCAGGATAGGGTACAAATTTGACATTAGTGCCATACCCAATCTGTATCTATTTTCTTGGTGGTGTTTAAAGGTGAGCCGGCTGTCAATAATTATACCTAGGTATTTGGCCTGGGTTTTGTAAAGTATTAACTGGCGACCGATGAAGACTGGAGGAGGTTGCTTGGGTGTTCCTTTACTGAATTGTATGTGGATGCTCTTTGCTGGGTTAACTTCAAGTTTCCAGCTATTGAACCAGTTCGAAGTTTGATCAAAGTAGTTCTGAAACAATCTTATGGCAAACTCAACATTGGCGCTTCTAAAGGCCACTGGAATGTCATCAGGAAAGAGACCCAGAAATGATTCAGTTTTCCCAGGGTGTTTGGGAATAGAAATACGGTAGGATTTGGCAAGTCAAACGTGTATAGGGAATAAATGATGGGCCCTAACACACTTGCCTGAGAAGTATTACTACTACAAGCGATTAAAAATTCATTCGTAGATTCAAATTTAAAACATCCATTAGTAGGTGTTCACAAGAACATTTATGGATTTAAATATTCAAATTGGAATACCAGTCCTTGACAAGGTAATTTCTATATCCAAACGTAGTTGGCTTTTAAAAATCATTACTAGAAAAATGATTAAGGATTCAGTAGCAGTCCTTTAAGGAGCTAATTATAGATTGGTAATTGAAGATCCAGTTCAAGTCTGGAAATGACAACTGTTAGATTCCATCTTTAAACTTCCAAAATTACTTATCATTTTTAATACAAAAGAGGGAATGGTTTTAAAAAATTGCACATCAATCATTATGTAAGTAAATGCCTTAAAAAGAATAATTTTGTAATAAATCTTTAAAACTAATTTTAGATTTTCAAGAAGACAGTGTATCTGAGTGCGGATTAACTTCCATAACAGTGTTTAGAAAAACCTTAAAGATTGACATTTGTATTTGTAGTAATAAACCATTTATTGGACTAAAAAGTATAAACTGAAATCAGTAATAAAAATTTCCTGCTTCAATTATGAGCAATTTTACTTAGAAAATCTATATTCATTAAAGTTTAAAATTAATTTATTTCAAGAGAAAATTCCGTGCAGACGTTAGCTATTCAGGACAGTGTTTCCCCGCGATCGATTTCACTTTATTATAAGCAACCTATTTTCTAAAAAGTTGTCCTTTTGAAAATTTACATTTCTTTTTGATACAACTCAACCTATCTAGGTATTGTTTTAATCAGCACTAACTGAATTTCCTTTTTCTGGTAATTAGTTCTATTTTTTTATCATAGATTACTAATAGTCTCCTAAACCATAAATGTTCTTCATTCTTCTTTTATTTCCACTCTAAAATGGTTTTTAGTTTCACATCTGAAAAAAAAATCGATCAAATATCATTGTTACCAAGAACAGAAAGATGAAAAATTCAGGTTTCGTGTGAATTAGAAATGCTGATCGAAAATGGAGTTGTTGATTTATTTACGCTACGATTCTGTTTATGGCCAGTTGCACTGAAAAAATAAAAAGTTTCGAGATTTCAACAATATTTATTCGAACCTTTATCGCTAAAAATATTGAAGATTTATTCATATGTATTTTCAACGTATTTCTTCTGCACTATCACAAAATTATTACCTTTAATTCTAAATGTTAACAGTTTTTCAATGTTTTTTATATTACTTTCGAATGTAAATTAATTCATTTGATTATAAATTATTACTTATTATCATAGTTTTTAAAATAAATTTAATTACAGAATAAATATTCTAATAAAATTAAATAAAACAAATTGGTAGTGCTTACAAAAAGGAGTTATTAGTACCGCTTTTTATTTTATCCGTTAGAAATTTTAAAAAAATAATGAAATAGTTATCGTAGAATATGCACACAAAGGCATTTAATATCCTAATATTGCTAAACATTAATATCCTAATATTGGTAAACATTAATATCCTATTATTACTAAACATTAATATCCTATTATTACTAAACATTAATATCCTATTATTACTAAACATTAATATTCTTATATTGGTAAACATTAATATCCTATTATTACTAAACATTAATATCCTATTATTACTAAACATTAATATCCTATTATTACTAAACATTAATATTCTTATATTGGTAAACATTAATATCCTATTATTACTAAACATTAATATCCTATTATTACTAAACATTAATATCCTATTATTACTAAACATTAATATTCTAATATTGGTAAACATTAATATCCTATTATTACTAAACATTAATATCCTAATATTGCTAAACATTAATATCCTAATATTGCTAAACATTAATATCCTATTATTGCTAAACATTAATATCCTAATATTGCTAAACATTAATATCCTATTATTGCTAAACATTATTGCTAAACATTAATATCCTATTATTACTAAATATTAATATCCTATTATTGCTAAATATTAATAGCCTAATATTGCTAAACATTAATATCCTAATATTGTTAAACATTAATATCCTATTATTGCTAAACATTAATATCCTATTATTACTAAACATTAATATGCTATTATTGCTAAACATTAATATCCTAATATTGTTAAACATTAATATTCTAATATTGGTAAACATTAATATCCTATTATTACTAAATATTAATATCCTATTATTGCTAAACATTCATATCCTATTATTACTAAACATTAATATTTTAATATTGGTAAACATTAATATCCAATTATTACTAAATATTAATATCCTATTATTGCTAAACATTAATATCCTATTATTGCTAAACATTAATATCCTATTATTACTAAACATTAATATTCTAATATTGGTAAACATTAATATCCTATTATTACTAAATATTAATATCCTATTATTGCTAAACATTAATATCTTATTATAATATCCTATTATTGCTAAACATTAATATCCTATTATTACTAAACATTAATATTCTAATATTGGTAAACATTAATATCCTATTATTACTAAATATTAATATCCTATTATTGCTAAACATTAATATCCTATTATTGCTAAACATTAATATTCTAATATTGTTAAACATCAATATCCTATTATTGCTAAACATTAATATCCTAATATTGTTAAACATGAATATCCTATTATTGCTAAAAGAGAATGAAATAATGAACTTTCGTTTTGTTATAAAATATGATAAGGTACCTTCTCAATGATGAAATGTTCTCAAAAAGCAGCAATCTGTCAAACTATACATCTTGAAATGTGATCACAAACATTTCAGATCAGACACCCTGGTATCCTACCCATACACTCACCGAAGAAAATTCTATGATTCAAATGCTACATATTCAATGAAAGCGTACAGACTAAGATCAGGAGTTAGTCTTCTTTGTACAGAAGAGATGACAACTATTAAAGTAATGATACTGATTAGTTCGTTTAATTGTGGAAGTAGAAAAATGTCCAGTACCACTGGTGACATTGATATTCCAAACTGAAACTAGAGTTTTAGACACTTGATGAATAAAGAAAGTTAGAATGGTTAGAAAGACGTAAGATACAGACCCAATTCATGTTTACAATGGGGTCAAATGAAAAATATCTGATGAAGAGGATGTAATGGATGAGAAGGAGCTAGTGAGTGGCAAAATACTTGAACGAAATGGAAGATCCCTAATCCCTTCGCTAATACCACTTTGAGAGCTTCGAAAGCAGCATTTATTTACCGCCTGGTTGGTAGATCTGATCCCAGGCTTAACTTCAATCATTAATTATTCAACATTATTGTTTATTAATTCATTTTTATCTAATTTATCAACCTATTTATTTTTCATTTTAAATTTTTTCATTGTTTATTTGCTTTAACTTATTTTTATTGTTTCATTTTTTTTTTGTCTCCTCTCTCTATATAAGTTGGCTAAACAGATTGAATTCCTCTTGATTGAAGCAGACTTCAGTCCTCACTTGTCTTTGAAGCAGCTCTTATTTTTCTACCTGATGACGACGTATTCAAAATATAGTAGTAAGTTTTTGTGACTCTTATTAGTTTTCTTTCTTTGAATGTAGTATATTTCGGAACATTCTTAACTACAGAAATATATACATAAGAATAAAACCAATTTCTTTATTAAGAAGAATCACCTTGCGCTTTTCTGCTGTGGATCTAAGAATTCATAGATAGCCTGTCCATAAGTTTAACTGACAAAAAAGAGATGGTCAATGGAATTAAAATTTTTGGTAAAGAAAGCTACCATTTTAGGTCAATATGATTAAAAGCAATGGTAATAAAAAAGTCAGAAATAAATAGTCAAATTTGTTGTATAATCAGGATTATAAAGTTGTTTATAAGTCGGTTTACCCAGATTAACCAGATAGAAAAAGGAGCCAACTACCTAATCTTTATTTTCAATGTTTAATGAAGAGGCGAAAAAAGATAACAAAAAAATTGAAAAACTATGCAAGAGGTAATTTCCAGCTAAATATGTCGAACTGTTAAAAAAAAATAATTTAAAAAAATTTGTAACAACTTTAACTAATATGTAGAATATCATCAAAATCAGAACTGTGATGGTTAAAAATGAGTCTCGCGACGATATTTTGACAATCATCGTCTTCCGGTAGAGGTTTTTCTCGAGAAGCTTTGCTGGAGAAAAGCCAGACAAATATATATATATATATATATATGGATTAATTTACCACAATGAAAACAATTTTTGAAACAATGCTCTAAGGCCTTTCGTTAACACATCTTCGGAGAGCCAGTGAACTAAAAAAAAAAAAAACAATAAATACTTGTTAACTTGGCTGATTGAAATTTCCAGAATTGATGGCAACCCTGAATGTGTTTAATGATGAAGTCTTCATCTGTTTAATTATCCCGTTAATCAAAAGTTCATCTAATTTGTAGAGTCCTAGGCTATTGTTCATCAACTTCTCATAAAAGTTCTTTATGAGCGCACTTTCCACGATATTTCTTCTTCTTTCTGAAGACACGTATATTAATTCATTTGCTTAATTAATTGTGTGTGTGTGTGTGTGTGTGTGTGTGTGTGTGTGTTGACGTTTCCTTCCGTCAATTCACTTCTTCTCCTGAGGATGACGCCCATAATGGTCACTATTTTGAAAAGTGAGTCCTTTGTTACGTTCATTCTATATATCACAGTTTATTTTACTTATATATATATATATATATATATATATATATAGATATAAAACAAATTCAATAATATATCGACTGTTTGATAGAATAGGTGTGTTAAGGATTCGGTCAATTGTTTAGGCCAAAAAATAAAACTCTCATTACTGACGCGTCGGTTTTATTTAAAACCTTTTTAATAGGCAAAAGTAAGAATAATCTTATTAAAAAATTCTTACTTCTGCCTATTTTAAATAAAACGAAAACGTCAGCAACGAGAGTTGATTTTTGAACCTCGACGTTTCGTTAAAAGATCGTCGTTGATTACATGAGTTTTTGTAATGTTTTCTAAGTGTTATCCGTTTTAGTTTGGTTTATATTATAGATAAATATATATATATATATATATATATATCAAAATTTTACATAAACACGGGAAATAACAATCAATGATCAAATCACAATAAGAAAATGGGAAAACAAGACTAAGATCTTTCATTCGTAACAAGCTGCCTTCGTCAAAGTCAAAAACCTAACTGAAACCTTTGATGTAGAAACATCTGGTGAGGGTTTGGGAAGAGTGGGAGGAAGGAGTGATATTTTAAAAGGGTTTAAAGTGCAGGAAAGGACTAATGTCCAGTGAGAGATGTTTGGGGACGTTTTTCCTCAAACTTTCATGACACTCAGGTATTGTGATACTGTTTGATGATTCACAATACTAATGATTGTACATCCATTATTTCTGTGACATACAAAAAAGGCTTATCTATTAATAAGTGGATCAATCACTATGTGTACTACCTCTGGAATGAAAGACTAATAAACATCTACCATTAAGACGATTATATCATGCTTAAATGAGACATTATATATTATATACCCAAGAAGTTTTATATTAAGTTTACTTATTGTAAAGTTGAGTGTAGGCCACTCCAGATTTTTTCATTAATGATACTGTATTAATGAGTAAAATTTATTTCGCCTTAACTAAAGAGGAACAGAATTACATTTTCATTACATCCAACAAAACTCAAAAATTTTGTTTACAGTTAACTTTAACTATTAGCAAATTTTCTTAATGAAAATGTTTCCTTATTATTTTTTCAGTTCTTGTATCACTTAATGATTAAACATTAAACATGAAAATACTTTTGTTTCAATGATAGGCAAAAGTGAAAAATTCAATAGACTTGTAAAAAGGTATCTCTGAGGAAATATTTGATTACTACTCCATTTTTAACCGACCTTTTACTTTTCTATTCAATTATTTATCAAGAAAATATCAGCAGCCGCCTTTTGAATCATAACATGTAAAATTATTTTACTTTTGTATGTATAGTTAAAATATATACAAAACTAAAGTTTATCGGAACTTGGTCAGTTCTTCAGATTCCAATTAAACTCTCATAGCTAAAATTTTGGTTTTTGTTTAAAATTTTTTTCATAGGCAGAAGTATAAATTTTGAAACAGAAAAACTTAGTATTACATTACAAATTATTTTACAAAGAAAAATGGTCTGTGGATTTCAACAACAACTGTAGTTTGAATGAACACGTGACACTGAACTGACGTGAAGTTCTGTTCAGAAGTTCAGAATGGATTCAATATTTAACGATGAAGCGAATTTATGAACCTTTAAGCTGTGTTTGGCTAACTACACAGACATGTTTATTTTGAAAATATACAGGTGTAGCAATTAGGTATTGTTAGTTCATTTTAATTTCATTTGCATACATGAATATATTGCGTATTTGAGCTTATTGACAAGGTGTTTCCCAGAGTTCAAGATGTACTACCTATTCAGAATAAATGGCTTTGTGAACGAGTAATTCTCAACCCTTACTAATGAAAAGGTAGGAAAAATCAACAAACAAGTTCTTACGATATATAACAAGCCGAAGAAAGAACTTACAAGTTGGTAAACAGAGTGATTAGTGATGAGGAAGCAGCTCAGTGTCCAACTGAATTTCTTGACTCCGTGACTGCTCGTGGACTGCCTGCTCATGAGTAAAAACTTCTAGTAGGAGCACCATCTTGCTGCAATTTAGTATCAGTAACAAATTTCATGTTACGAAACTTGAGTGCCCCGGGAAATGTGCAACGGGACACGACTCTGAGTTCGTCCTCTGCACAGATATGCCATAGAGGCGGACATCATGAATGGATGTGGTATTGGCGAGTCTGTGTGTATACCGCGCATACCATTGATTCCGAGCTACTATCCGTTTTTGTTCAAACGATTGCAAAGTTCCGTCAAAGTGATACTGTTTTGCAATAACGTTAACTAAGTCGTAAGGGGAAACTTTATCTAATGCAGGAATTGAAGTGAGTGAGACCAAGTTTTTCTCAAATAGTGAACTGTAGTTCAAGAGTCAGAGGTTCCAACTCTTTGTTCTTCCATGAACTTGAAGGACAGACAGCTATTGTGGTGTCTACAGAGGCACCTACTTAACACTGTACTAATAATGATATTTTCTACCATTCTATAATTTTTAATGATATTTTGGAATACCAAGTAGAATCGAATTTTTGATTCCGTCAAAGACGGGTAGGTTTGCCAGTAATAATATAAAATTTACATCTATAACTCATTTTTAGCACATGTTACTGTGTCATTTCCACTTACTTCTATTTAATATGATGACATCCACAAGATGTTTTATTTTCCACATAAATAAAATTATTTATCATTACTATATTCAAATTCTATACGTTTGATACTTGAAAGAGTAGTATCAAAATCTGAGTTCGCATTTGGTTATTAAGTTTGTAACTCTTAATTGAGTTATACCTTTTTGTAGTTTGCTCATGATTTTTTTTTGTTCATTTTTCTTAAGTATGACAGCAGCTTTCATTATATGTATTTTATTTCATTTAAAAAACATTTCAGAAAGTAAAAATTATTAATTTTTATTTTACAGGACAGGGCACAAAAAGGTACTCTGCGATGGCTTAGACGATACGAAGTATAACGATGGTGAGGAAGGAAGGACAGATGGCGAGGTATTTCATTTCAATTAAAGTTATAAATCAATTTAGAAGTATTAGTACGCATTTAACAAATATAATACAATCAAAGTTAAGAACTAAAAATAAGATAAACATTAAAAAAACAAAAAGATCGATGTCAGTGAATCAAACAAACTCAATTCTCCATGATTGAAGTGATAGAATCACTAAAAATGTGTGATACAAAAGGGAAATGTTTGCAATGGTTGAAAAGTATTTGTACGTATCTTATGTATGAAATTTTTTTTGTATATATGATACTGATTTCTTAACAGTAATTAATCACAGTAAATAAACGTTCTTGTCTCTGGACTGGTACATCAGGGGTTCAATATCTACTCTGGCCCTAGATTTATTTTGGCAGGAGGTGAATGAATCAGATCACGTTAGGACTTAGCCTTTACGATGTGAGTAGTCGTTAAAACACTGACAAATTATAATTCGTACGCAAGCTTAGCGTATTTGAGGCAAAACTGATTTAATAGCATCACATGAAAATAATTCAATCTATACATGATGTTGCAGAATGCACTGGAGGCATTAGTCTTGGTAGGGTATGAATTGTGATTACGAATGAGAGTCAAGTAAGTGCGGGGGTTTAAAACAGGACTCTTTGACAACTACGTCGTCCACATTGTTCTACTTACAAGATACGTATAAGAGACATGACAATTAAATACTATATAAATTGGTAGGTTTTCAATTAGAAATTGAGAGTAGTCTGTTAAAACTAGATGAAGTGGAATAAGATTAAAAAGAAAAATTAAAGATAATAAGAAGCCCAATTTTCTTTAATTGACTGACATTCAAAAACTGATATTTTCAAAGCAACCTTCATTGATTAAAGGTTGCAAGATATACGAGTATATATGGAGTGTAAACGAGAATTTTATTCTTATACATTCATATATTTTTCGAGCCAAATAAATTTCTTGTGGTCATTTATGATATCTAATTGAGTAATAATATATACAAAGAAAATTGGATAATAATTAATTTATAAGTTATTTGTTAACATTTGACTGAGGTGAAACAATAATTTATAGCAAAAGCTAAGAGATTTACTAAGGGTGAGCTAAGGACTCGAGCACCTGTTGGGACCAAGTGGGTTTAATTGACTAACAACCCCCTAACTGAAATCCCATCTAACCTCCAGTCACTGAGTAGAAAATGGATTACCAAAATTAGGCCTCCATTAATTACTTTTAGTCATTGTACTTCTTAACAATAATTTATTATTTTAGACTAAATGTTAATTATATATATTAAGATATATATTTACCTTTATATAAACGTTTATATATATATATTATTCTAAAGAAATATGTATATATTCAGTTGGAATAATTACTTAAATACATGGTCTAAATTATACAACGGTATAACTTATTAAATATATATATATTTCTATATATTAGTCAGATCTTGAAAACATTCACATGAAACTGATTAGAACTTTTTCTTTTATTTTTCTTCTTTAACTTGAAATTTCCTTTATTATAGAATCATGTGTGTATTCTGTAGCACTGTCGATTATATATATATATATATATATATACTTTGTCGATTAAAATAAGATCCAAAATGGACAAATACAGTTCAATATACATAAAGAAACATAGAGAAATCAAAAGCACACACTTACAGTCTCTAATTTTTGGTTGAACCGTCTTCAGGAGAGATAAGAGAGGGAAACCAAGCACACTGGACAGAGACGGTTGGAGACCCAACTCCACCCATCTTAATATAATAATATATATCTTTAAATTACACAATGCACAGAAAAAAGAATAAAAAGAACACTTACAGAATTCAATATTTCGAACTGTTGATCGTCATCAGGAGTAGACTAGAAGAGAGGACGAAGTGAGAGAGATCTCCCCACGTCGAAGAAGTTTTGCGCTCCGTTCTTCGACAGGGGGAGATCTCTCTCACTTCGTCCTCTCTTCTAGTCTACTCCTGATGACGATCAACAGTTCGAAATATTGAATTCTGTAAGTGTTCTTTTTATTCTTTTTTCTGTATCGTGCTTTGTGTAATTTAAAGTTGTATAGTCCTTGTGGACTGTTTCTTATATTTAGTATAATAATATATATATATATCAATGATTAAACCACAATAAGAATGGGAAAACAAGACTAAGATCTTTCAACCGTAACTACTTTTGTTTTCCCATTCTTATTGTGGTTTAATCATTGATTGTTGTTTCACGTGTTTTTGTTAAATCTTTATATATATATATATATATATATGTTGAAACCACAATAAGAAATGGGAAACAAAAACTAATAATTTTCTTTTGTAACAAGCGGTCTTCATCAGAATCAAAAACCCAACTGACAAAGACTGTTGGTTACGGTTGAAAGATCATAGTCTTTGTTTCTCATTCCTTATTGTGGATTGAACATTGATTGTTGTTTCATGTGTTATGTGAAATTTTGTTATATATTATATATATATATATACAAAATTAAAGTTCATCACGACTCTATCAATTCTGACTATTTAAAACAATTAGTAAAAAAGAATTAAACCTGTTATTAAAACTTATTACTCTTAATCAATTGAAATTAAGCTCTTGTATCACTTAAAGAAATATATAGAGTATAGAGCTTCTATGACTAGTATATTCACAAACAAATGTATTACCTGGATATTTAAAAAGTTATAAAGTAATATTTTTTTAAGTAGTAATTAAATAAAAGACTACATGTCCTCAAGGACCGATGAGTTTTAGAACGTAACAGTAAGTTTACGTAATCATCCTCAGATTATATATTACAATTCCTTTTTACTTTTTTATTAATAGATAAGATGAACGAAATTAACGTTACCATATTTTTAAAAATTACTCTGCCAAATTTGGTGATGTCTAGAAAATAATTAACAAAATTTGGTGATTCTGTTTGACAGTCTGGAAATTACTGTATACTATAGGCGAATACGGCATTAACTCACTCCCGAACGTACAAACGTCAATCCAGTGGGTTGAGTCAGTCTACATGGGAATTTTGTGGTTATTCATAGACAGTACCACCCCCACTCACATGCACGCACACATACATACTTAAACACACACGCACATACGCACGCACACACACACATACACACGCACACGCACACACACACACATACACAGACATACACACACACATATACACACACATATACATACACATATACACACACACATACACACACATATACACACACACCACAAACACACACACACACACACACACACACACACACACACACACACACACACACACACAAACACACACACACACCAGTCTCAGTTAAACTTCAAAGCAGACCACTTATAATGGTTGAAAGATATTAGTAATTTTTCTGATTTCCTTACCGTAGTTTAAGCATTGATATAATAATATCCATTTTAGTTCACAAAACATAATTACACTTGTTATTAAAAATAATATATTTTTTCTTTGATAAAACTTGGGTATATATATATATATACAGAAGTTTTATCAAAGAAAAAATATATTATTTTTAATAACAAGTGTAATTATGTTTTGTGAACTAAAATGGATATTATTATATCAATGCTTAAACTACGGTAAGGAAATCAGAAAAATATATATATATATATATATATATATATGTTACAATAGGGTATTTTTTCCCAATCGTGCAACAAGACCCACTCTGGGCATAGGCCTCTTCCAACTCCTTCCATTGTTTGCTGTCTCGAAAGACTTTGAAGCACATTGGTCCCGCTGATTCTTAATTTCGTCTTGTCATCCTCTTCTTTGTCTTCCCACTTTTCTTTTAGCTTCTTTAAGACACTATTCAGTAATTATTTTTGCCCTTCTATCCTTCTTCATCCTTATAACATATCTTGCCCACTTCCATTTTAGTGTACATACTGTGGTCAAAATATGTTTTTATTCTTGTTGTCGTCTTTATTATTTCACTCCTTATTTTGTCATGTTTCTTAAACCCTAGTAAACTTCCCTCCGTTGCTCTTTGTGTGATCCAGAGTTTCTTCAAATACCCCACTGTTGCTATCCACGTTTGGGCACCATAGGTTAATACAGAAAACACACTTTCCTAAAACCCTCAATTACTTTTCTGATATATTTCAACCTTTTAAACTTTAAACGTTGATATATGTACATGTAAATATTAATAGTTTTTAGTAAAAATACAATATAAAAATCAGTCAAGCATTGAACTGATAAAAATCAGAAATAAAACAAAATTCATTATACCAAGTAACAGACCTTGCCAGGAGATGTCAAAAGACCTGTTAAGATGAAAATTTGTAAGGTATTGAATGAAATGTGCATATATTTATCTATCCCCTTCATTTATTACACAAGAAACCTAAGCTTAATATCCGGACAACAGATTTTGCAAGAACATTGAAATTATATGCAGGAACTAACAGTAATGACTGAAGAAGACCTGAAAGCAAACTCAAACGTCCAGATTGAAACCTTCTCTGTTGTTGGATATCCACTTTGTAGAGTTATGCTTATTAATTTGTACTAGTTATAAATTAAATGCTTATTATTTTAAATTATTATAGATTAGTGTTAATATTAATTAATTGTAGAGTAAAAAGTTAATGTAATTGACTCCACGTATAGAAATTTAATAATATAAACATGCTTTTTGAATTCGTAGTGTTCTTCTTGAAGCATTAACTAAGAAAATACAATGACATCAGAAAGTTAGTCATCTATAGTAGAAAGTAAATGGTGTAATATAAAATAAGGAAACAGAGATGTACATACAAAGGATGAATGTCTGTGGTACAGCTGACTAGAAATAGTATGCAAGTGGGAGGCGTATGGAGTGTACGTCTGTTTCATATTGGACACCAGTTATTATTTCTTTATTAATATTAGAAGTATAATAGACCGTCTTACCTCGTACACTGCTGCTGTAGCTCTCGGACCGATTTCGGGTGTCACCCTTCATCAACAAGAAGAAATCTTCAGTTCTTGTTGAAGATGGGTGACACCCGAAACCGGTCCGAGAGCTACAGTAGCAGTGTACGAGGTAAGACGCTATATTATATTTGTAATATTAATAATACTAACCTCTGTGATAATGACGAAATGCATCAATTTATTATTTTTTTGTTATTATCTCCTAAATTTTAGGCAGAGGCCTTTACATTTGCTCTGAGAATAAGTATAGAAAATAAATCGAAAACATAACAGAGAACTATAACGAAATACGAACGAAAATTATAAGAATAAAGAAGAAATATACCTTTTTTTTGTTCTATAATATTATATTATATAAGAATATTATTCATATTATTATTGTAATCATGAGTTATACCTACCTTATTATTTACTTTCTTACAAACTTTTAATTCCTCTCTTACCTTTTCTCAACAATTGACCAATAAGGCTATTTTTTTTCCTTGTCTGTTTATATAAAATCATTTTATTGAAATCTATTCATATAAAACCCACCAATACCTTGTTGTATCTTTAGTTCCAGAGTTTCTATCCACCATACATAAAGAAAGCTGTTCATCAACTCTTTCATAAAATTTACTATGGTCTAGTTGACAGGTTCATTAACCACTTGAAAGATAAATTTTATGGCTGTGGCTCTAATCGTGATTCATTTAATAGTCGAGTTTTACTTGCCCAGACTCATTACCTTTCCAGCACAAGAGCCATTGTAAGCCTGGTATACTTATCATGGCTATGTCTGTTCCTTTCATTACACCATGTATTAAAATGAATTTTTTGCATTGATTTTTACTGACATTAATTCATATTCTTAAACAATTTTAAAAATTAATTTACTTAGAAGCAAAACACTGGTCAACAATTTTTTTAGTCTCCAAGGTTTGTAAGTTGATTTAGATTAATTTATGGGTGTTGGTTCCGAAAATTATAATATTTTTTTCTTATCAGGTCAAGTTATTGAGATGTTTGCTATTTCCTACCTGTTTTACCTTAAAATTAGGCATTTTCGGAATACATTCTAGCTTCATAATTACAATTGTAGGTTGTTATTATGATCTATATTAAATGAATATGACATAAAAAAATTAAAGTAAAAATTATTATTTTAATTGCTTTGCAGATTTTTGGAATAAAAATTAAGCATGGCTTCATCTTCTCTTTGGCGACATTGCTTAAACAAACCGAATGTATTTTGTATATTTGTAGGAAATATACTCGTACGATGAAATCCCTGCAAATCCCTAGAAAAACTAGACCTTATAGAGAAGAAACGACAGCATTTCTGGAATCAGCGCCCTTGAATTAGGCAAAAACAGTTAAAATATCTTAGACACCATGACAAAAATTCTTTTTTGTTGGCCAGAGTAATCTTTAATCAACAAAATTTTTTTTAACAATAATCTATAAATCAGAATCGTTAAACACTAATTCTTGTTAATAAATTAAGATTGTGCCAATTAGCTGTAAATAAAAAAGGTTAATCCACAAACATGTTTTTAACTGATTGGATGAAAATTATAACGAAATGAAATTTTCTTTATACCTGCACATGCTTCATTTCTTTCTAAAGCCAAATTTAAAATATATCAACGGAGACATATTAACCTAAGGGCGGAAATTAGAAGCGACGAAAAAAACGATATTTTTGCTGAACATCGCGATTGAATAATCAAGTATTTAGTTTCGCAGAAGCGTTTCCTCCAAGTGATTTGGAGAGATTCAATTTCTATTTCAACTGCCAAATTTACATTCAGAAATCTTTTTATCTAACATGCAAAAAAACATTTCCTTTTGCAGTTTTATAATCAACTTTTATTGACTAAAATTATACCTTATAAATGACAAAATTATAAAAGTTATATTTTGATGGTCATATATATGACTATATATGATTACACATAAATTATATATATATATATATATATATATATATGTATATATACCTTGTTAAAATATCGCCAGCTTCCACATTCACAACTGTCTTTCTGGTATGTTCTAGTTTTCTAACTAGTTTTCATTGGTAGAATGAGATTTCCCAAAGGAGTTAAGGAGTTCCCGACTCTATTTGGAAACTCTCACTCTATCAAAGGAAACTAGAATATACCAGCAAAACAGTCGTGAATGTGGAAGCCGCCGTACATTTTAACAAAATATGTTTACGAAAAAATCTGCTCCGGTATAGACTAATATATTATATATATATATATATATATATATATATAAAGATTTCACATAAACACGTGAAATAACAATCAATGATCAAACCACAATAAGAAATGGGAAAACAAGACTAAGATCTTTTAACCTTAACAAGCGGTCTTCGTCAGAGTCAAAAACCCAACTGACGAAAGTTGGGTTTTTGACTCTGACGAAGACCGCTTGTTACGGTTGAAAGATCTTAGTCTTGTTTTCCCATTTCTTATTGTGGTTTGATCATTGATATATATATATATATATATATATATATATATATATATGTACAAGATTTCACATAAACACGTGAAATAACAATCTATGATCAAACCACAATATGAAATGGGAAAGAAGACTAAGATCTTTCAGCCGTAACAAGCGGTCTTCGTCGTCAGAGTTGGGTTTTGTTGGGTTTTTACTCTGACGGAGACCGCTTGTTACGGTTGAAAGATCTTAGTCCTTTTTTTCCCTTTTCATATTGTGGTTTGATCATTGATATATATATATATATAAAAGATTTCACATAAACACGTGAAACAACAATCAATGACCAAACCACAATAAGAAATGGGAAAACAAGACTAAGATCTTTCAACCGTAACAAGCGGTCTTTGTACTCATTTCACGTGTACTTTGTACTTCTTTGTTTCTCCAAACATCCCTTTCCGGACATTAGTCCTTTCCTGCGCTTTCACTCTTTTAAAATACCACTCTTCCCTCCCACTCTTCTCAACCCCTCACCAGATGTTTTCTGCATGTAGTGTTCAGTTGGGTTTTTGATTCTGACGAAGACCGCTTGCAGATCTTAGTCTTGTTTTCCCATTTCTTATTGTGGTTTGGTCATTGATATATATATATATATATATATATATGTGTGTGTGTGTGTGTGTGTGTGTGTGTGTGTGTGTATTTTTGTAGTAGTTCTTCTTAAGATATATATATTTGAAAAAAATACCTATTTCTTAACAAGTTTCTCAATTTTTCTGAATAACACTCTCGTTATATCGTCTACACAGCAAAGTATATTTGCTATAGTTTATAAGTTTCAGATTACCACTATTTATCTTCTGGAGATAAATAACTTTTTGGGTGAATTTTCTTGCTTATAAAAGCAAAGTGAAGACAGTATGGGCTCTTCTTTAGATATAATTTCTCACATTTCCGGAAGTCTTCCTTTGTCTTTTTAGTTTTATTGTGAGAATTTGTTGTATATTGAAATATATATTGATTGAGCTAGAAACTGATTTTCACTTTCAAGAATGGGTTACTGAATGCTCGCAAATTTCAAAGATGACTTTGTCAGAACCTTTCTTCATGCAGGATACACAATAGCTTAGGAACTGTCTTACCAATACATGTATTCAAACAAACATCATTTGATTAATAAAGGGAACTTGAACGAATATATTGATAACATTCTAAATCAGTATTTACTAAATAGACAATTTGAGCAAATTGAGATTTGTATTTATCAGGATATGTAATAACAAGCAAATATATTTGTTGTCAATACATATCTTCTTGAAGCAGAAATTACTGTCTGCAACCAAAAAAAGACATCGACAGTAATTGCTGTTCACCATTCAATCAGAGTACTTCTCGTTATAACAAAAAAGTTAAATCATAAAAGCTAGTTTTATGAGATCTCTTGTGTCCATTTTCTATGGTGTGCTTTTTCAATCATTATTTCGTCTGTTTCTGATGTTTATTTAATTTGATTTTATTTATTTCTGTTATTTGGTTTTTAAATTGTCATTAGTCATACCAGTTTTATAGCTTCTAGTCCGGGGGTGAGCAACCTCTAGCACGCGTGCCAAACTTGGCACGCCGATGACTTGTCTCTGGCATGCAAGAGCACAGGTTACCCTTAGCACAGATTCAAGCACATGTTACCCTAAGTACAGACAAAAAAAACTACTTTCCTTGGGGTATAAGCTTTCATGCAATGTCAGTATATGTACGTCCTAGTGGTGAAGGGTTTAAGCTCTACGAAGCTAAAGAGGTCTCAAGAAAAAGAAGTGGATCTTTTTGCCATAGCTACCTTCTTTTTTTAAAAGGTTAAATAACATTTTTCCCTGTTTTTTTATAATATGTTTTACTGCACTGAGGTAATTTATTATTTTTTCGTTTAGAAAGTTCTTAAGAGATACCAAATATGTTCTAAAAAAAAAAATGGTTGGCTCGTGGAAAAAGTTTGTGTCAGAGACTTGGTTGATTTTGGCACGCACTCTCAAAAAGGTTGCCCACCCCTGTTCTAGCCGTTGCTTCATATCAAGAATTATCCACCTGATAAGGTTTTGTTTAGCCTTGAGTCCAAAAATTCTAGAAGAATTGTCTTTTTCGAAACTTCATTAGGATAATCTTTACAGTAGTTTCTTATCTACTCTAATTTTGAACTATCTGCATGACATAATCATTGCTTTTGGTGCTCTGTGACCTGTAGCAAGCAGTAATGCAACATTACCTGATAATATTAGGCTCAATAACTAATGATCATCATCTTACACCACTATATGATTTCATGAAAATAATATTCAACAAAATGGATATTACCTAAGTAATTAGGATATTACCTAAAATGCAAGATTCAGTGTGAACGCGAAATAAAATAATATTGCGTTTAGTTTTGCCTGTCTCAATTAAACGTGTTCTTGGAGTTTATAATCTGTAAATGGTTTCAATAATATAAAAATGACGCAGTCCATTACTCAAAAGCCCATAGCTGCCTTAAGGTCACAGGTGTTACATGTCTCAACCAACACAACTTATTTTCAGAAAAACATTTTTCTTACGTAGAATTTAGATGAAAATATACTGACACATTACTTCCTCTAATAATAAAATACATCTCAATTTAAGCGATTACCTTTTTATAGTATTTCAATTCATAAAACTTAAATATGAAAGAAGGCAAATTGTTAAACCAGTTACCCTATTTATAAGATTTGTATGAAATAGAAGTTGCAACATTTTCAAAAACTAAAGTAATATATCTTCAACTTGCACTTTACTAAAAAGTTTAATTTAGATTAATATAATCTTATTTCACTGAAATGACCCTATGCGAGCTAGCAGCATCATTTAAATAGAAAATTGTATACTGATTAGAAATTAACTTACTTTTAAAATAAACTTGGTCTATTTTTATTAATGAAAGTACAAGAAAATATAAATGCAGGCTCATGCGGCTCACACGTACTTCAACGCAGGTGCACATATATACCTCTTAACGATAGAGGTTAAGACCAGGAGGAGAGCGAGCCCCAAGGAGGCATATGATTGCCTCTTTGGAAGCTGTAAGGGTGACATGGGAATTAGACTCGGGGATTTGTTTGAGGATTTGTACCCTGAAACAATCATTGAAACGGAGGTCATGGGAATTAACATGGATAGCTATACTATAGGTAAGTCGCTGCGCTGACCAACGGACGCCCTGTCATTGTTCATACGCAGGCTCAGCTTGGTTGAAGCCAAGCCAACGTACTTACATCGAGTACACTTCAAACGGTAAACGTAGTTACAGTGCAAGATGTATCAGAAGGAACAGGATAGGAGTTGTTACTGAGAGGGGAAGTAAAGTAAGGACTGGAGTTAATTATAAGACTGCATTCAAATAACTGAACTTTTAGAAATTTGATTTTTTAAAATGGATCAGATTTATCAAATTATTAGTTCATTCTGGCAGATATTAATTTTAAAAAACATAAATTTAAAATTCTACCAAGAAACACTTTTCCAAATTTATTCAAGCAACTAACTCAATATTGTGTATTTGGTTATTAAATTATGATTCATAATTCTCTCCAGATAGTACAATAAATGAATAATTCATTAGGAGCTCAGGAAAACAATTTTAAAATCTTCATAATTTATTTATGATCATAATTCACTGACTGTTAATAACCTCAAGTTCCTGTTTTATTCAGTAGACATTAACCTATTAATTAAGTGGAACTTTTTTGATTCAATTATAATTTATATTTGGAGAATTATTTAATAATATGTAATATTTTTGTCATTAAGAACAGATGTTACTAATTTGTAAAATCCTATGATTATTATTGTTATTAAAACATGTTGAATGCAAGATCTGTCGCTCAACTCAGATTTTTGTACTTTCGCTTTAAATGCTATTCTAGGAGACAAAAATAAGATTTTATTGTTGATTGAATGACACTGGTGGATAATGCAGATTATTACAGGGTTGATTGTACAGTTGGTAGTATTTATGTTTGCTTTGCTTATTTTTCTATACAGTAGGTTTTTTAACTAGTTTTTTAACTGTCATCTTACAAGCTTGAAATGTACGGTTTATATTCTCTTAACAGACGGGGTGCTCCAGATTTTGTGTGATACACAAACTGTCATACAAAAATCTACATTCATGTCGAAGATTAGGAACTTGTTTTTTTGTAATTTTACCTATGTTAATCGATTGCCTTCTTGCTGAAATGGTTTCGTATTAAGTCCATTTTGGGGAGCCTGACAGCTATGTTCAGTTTTATGGTCTTATATTTCCTATATTAATATGAGAGTCTCGTATATCAAATATGTTTAGAAGCTGTTACAAAATAAGATGAAAAAGCAATATTAAATTTACTACGGTTTGATTATATATATATATATATATATATATTCGAAAGTTACTCTGAGAGCTTCAGAAGAAGCACTTATTAGTCTTCTGGGCGGTAGATCGGCTCCTGGGCTTAACCTCAATCGTTGATTTTTTTTTTTATTTTTTTTTTATTTTATTTTTATTTTTATTTTTTTTAAGTTGTTATCAGCTTTTAATTTTATTTTAATTAAATGTTTTCTTTTTTAATTTTTATTTGGCTTTTATTTCTTTATCTTCCCTGTCTACCTTTCCTCCGAAAGTTGGCTACACTGTTTGAGTGCTTCAGTTCGAACGCCAAGTCAGTCGTTATCAGCCTTTGGAGCGATTCACTTCTTTTCCTGAAGACGAGGACATCGAAATATAGTAGTGAGTTCAGTGGTTTCCTTTCTATGTGTTCTTTTTTAAATTCTAGTTTATATATATATATATATATACATATATATATATCAGAAACAGGTATATCACATAAATGACAAATTTTTGTTGTAAAATATTTGTGCAAGAGGCCAGTGGTGAGCAGGTCCGGGGTCACAAAGCACTGAGCATAATGGGCGAGAGGTGAGGAACCAGTCGAGATGCGAAGACGACATACTACATAGTATGTAATACGTAAGGTGATAGACGTTCGCCCCTAGTGGGGCCATGCAGCTATATCCGCAGGCTGAATTGGCTTATATATATCCATAGAGTCTCTGAACCAGGGGCAAAAAAGCCCTCTGACCTTACCTGCAACAGAGCAGGTTCAATAGGACCTTTGGTCCGGAGTTTGATCCGAAGCTCTTAAAATAAATCAGTTCTACGGACGGCGGGGGCCCATGGAGGGGTTTTCTCTCCACCCCGCCAACTGTGGTTGGACTCATAGTGGCTGTTGGTTCTCATCCGAGTTCGTTGTATCCTTCTGATCGCTGTGAGAGAAGCAGTAACTTCTCAGTAGAGTGCCTGCTTAGCATCCAGGGGAGCTAGAGACCTCAAACCCTTACTAGTGGGAACGGGCCTTGAACTCAGCTGATTGGACTTGACAACTGTTACTTGCCTGGTAGAGGCTCGGGCTTTTGACGGTATCTAAGAGTGGGTACTATTAGATACAAGTACTACCCCGTCAAGCCTATTTATGTTCAGTACAGGTGGCAGTTAGCCAAGGGGAGACTCTCATAACTAGCCCAGACAGGTGGCCCTTAGCCAAGATTTGTTATCTCTCTCTAGGAGTCGTTTCACTTGAGGTACGAAGACACAATGACGCCCTGATGAGGTTTGATGAACTACTAGTAGCAAGCCCTCGTCCCGGTGTAACGGGCATTGCCCTCTTCGAAGGGGCACGACCGAGTTCATAAGAACACTAGAGTAGTCCTAAAACTTGAAGGCATTGTAAGTAAGCCTGAACACAAGGTGATGGATGTTTGTAATCAAATGGCCCGCAGACTCCATGATCCAACGGTAATATTTTATTTAACACTAATTGTTAGGTATAGTGTAGAATAATCCTTATTGAAGGGGAACATTCAAATAGAGGGAAATAATATAACAGTTTTAAAGTTTCACCGCAGATGAATCAGACCTTAGAGAGTGAATTCTCTAAAACGGATCTGTTATTTATTCGTTCCTATGCACTCAGAAATTCATTGAAGATTGTTGAATCCAGTTTTTTCCTAATCTTTTTAGTTTCTTTTCGATAATTATTTCATCGTTAAGGAGTGATGTATCCGTATTTTATGAAGAGGTTACGTTTGAGGTAAAGAATTCAATGATTTTAATTGATGTGATTCATTCATGCTGATTTATATTAACATCAAAGAAACTGTTGAATAATTTAATATTAAACTTTTACGATTCAAAATATTTTCCCATCTCATTATTTTTTTACTTTATTAGTTAGCGATCTATCTTTAACAGATAGCTTTTCAAGGTGAATTCCTGCATTAACTAATTGATTAATCAATTAATTCATACATTAATATGAAAAAATCACACAATAGTAATGTTACAGATATTTTGTAATATCTGTGAAAGTAACACTCTTTAAAAATAATTTCCCACAATTTGTGAAAAGTACATCCATGTAAATAATTTATACTTTCATGTTCATTGGAGTATAAAAGCACATTGACTGACTTTTTAATCAAAAACGAGCAAAGCAATTTACAACGAAGACATCAAAATATAAATATTTCTTCATAATGTATCTAAATGGAAGAAGGTTTATTAAAGCAGTGGTTTCCGAACTCTCCATCTTTCATCTTTTATATTCTTAAAATCAGATGAAAACTGAGTAAACTACCACATGTTTTTAATGGCCTGAGAGCAAAACACTGCAATTTATTAATTATATGTGTATAAAATTATATGTATGTACGATGGTAGCAGGTCTTCCCTTAAGTTTATGTTATTAAAATTAGCAGCAGCTTCTGCATTGACCAATTTATTGTTGACACTCTTTAGTTTTCTTATCACTCTAATAACGGTGTAGACACCGTTCACTTACTTTATTTTAACTTCAGTGCATTAGTCTTAATTAATATTAGTTGCACTTGAAGATGGCGATGACAGCCGAAAAGCTTGTATTATTTATTAGTTATATTATTTTAGTAATTAAAATAGTTTTTTTTCAAAAAGTGGTTTAAAACAGGCATCTCAAGGTTATTGTGCGTGTTAATATCCTTCGCTAACCTTCTTTGGAAGCTACCAGAGTCTCATCACAGGGTGACAACAAAACTAGAGAGTGTCAACAAGAAATTGGTCAATGCAGAAGCTGCTGCAAATATTAATAAAATTATATGTAGTAGACTGTTTCTACAGATACCATATTTTTTTTATGTTTTCCACGCGAGTAGTAACCCTACCATGAGAAAGTTTATTTTTGTAACCAGTTCCCTTTTTAATTACAGGTTTAAGTACTCTTACTTTTATATATATTTGCACTAAATGAAAATGAAATATCATAAATACCTATTTATAATATAACTTAAAATTCGAAAAAACGATCAAAACTGGACAAAAACGAAGAAAAGCAACAAACAGAGAATGAGACACACTTACAAACTCAAATTTTCGGATGATCCGTCTTCAGGAGAAAAGAGAATGGGCGACCAAGCACGCCGGAAACACAACGGCAGGAAATCCCAACAACGGGGTTTTCCTGCCGTTGTGTTTCCGGCCTGCTTGTCATTACCAAGATTTGATATTACGGATACCTATTCTTACCTAAAGGTATCAACCCATATTATTTAGGGAATCGATTGCATAGGTCATTGCAATTACTG
The DNA here is from genome assembly GCA_026182355.1 of Hermatobates lingyangjiaoensis. Taxonomy (NCBI): domain Eukaryota; kingdom Metazoa; phylum Arthropoda; class Insecta; order Hemiptera; family Hermatobatidae; genus Hermatobates; species Hermatobates lingyangjiaoensis. Next base: position 1,220,535 of record JAPFBL010000430.1, read on the forward strand.
CATACAAATGTTTGAAACCTTGATATGTACTTTTTTTTTTAATAAATATGATATTTTTGGATTGAAAACAATGTCACAAATGCAAACTTTTTCTATTCCAGTAAGTTTTAGAATTTCTTTTGCATGAATGGCTCAAATTTCACCATTAACATGCAATCAAAATCTTTTAATACATATTAATTGCCTAAAAAATCAAGGATGGTATTCTTTACACTGTTTATTGAAGTCAAATTTAAAATAAATAGATCTTTAATGTTAATAAATATTCTTAAGCTTAACAGAATTTAATATTAGCAAAGAATCTAATAAATTTCTTATATATTTTTAAATTTTTTTGAGCTATTCTAAAAACACTATGGTATTTTTATTAAATTTTTATATGAATTTTTCTTTAAATTATTAATGAATGGGGAAATATTTATTTCTAATTTAATTAATTATCAAGATAACTAATGGATAATAAATTTCAATCAATTCAGTTTGATTTATATTAAAACGTTGATTATTGTAGTGGCATATTAAATGATTGGATTTTTATTTATTCGAAAAGAAGTATGTGATTGACAGGCATGACGTCACAAAATATAAGAGCCTCTATCAATTCCATTACTCTTGGAAATTCAATAAAATCTGAACCAAGTTAAAACACGTTGCTTTTACCATTTGCAATATTTCCATCATTTTAATGTCGTTAAAGACTGCCAGATACGTGGAATAAAAATGGAATAGTACCTCCAAGGGTAAGTGAGAAATATCACTTAAAGAAAAAAAATATATTTTCAACATAATGGATAAAATAAAACTAACATTAAAATTATTAAATTAATTTAATCATATATAAGTATAAATAGTAAACATAATAATTTTTATATAAATCTGACGTGTAAGCAACATTTCATTTTGAATTAATTTTTGATATTATTCTTTCTTAAAAACATTTTCATCCCAGCAGTTACGAAGATTCATCATGAAATATTTTATGTTTCATTTACTGTTTATAGTCTTCTACTGTTGCAGTGTCTTCTACAGTGTCTTCTACAGTGTCTTCTACAGTGTCTTCTTCCCTTTTTTTTTTTGATGAAAAAAAAAAGTTTACCCAAAAGTTGTGAGTGTTAAGCGTGCTTTTCTTTGTTTATTTTTGCCCGTTTTGGAGTGATTTTCTACATTCATTAGACCACATATATTTACTGTATAATATAATAACCTGTATATTTATAATTTTATTAACAGTTTTCTATCTATCAGCAGCTATGACCACTTTTTTTTTTGTTTAAACCGACCCCCTAGTGGGTGATAACGTCAGCCGTTTACCGGTTTTTTGTTTGATCGGTTATTATACAGACTTTACATTGGAGGTCCTAAATTTTACATAAATCAAGTATATTTTGGGTAGGATTCTTTAACTTGTACCTGATATCTTACGGTCTCGGGACCAACGGCTTAACATCCTCTCCGAGAAACGACGTATTCAGATTTATTCAACTCTAGCGTGAATAAATCGAGAGCCAGGTGGGGACTGAACTCCAGACTACCAGCTCAGAGGAGAATACGTTAACCTGTTTTGATATTAAAACGTGTACCCAGCTTTTCAGCCATATCACGGGTAATAGCAGAACAGATCGATGCTTTTTAGCGTGAAAGCTCTTTCGCCGCATCTCGGAGGCACCAAGCTCTATCCTAGGATAGAAACTATCTAAGCCTCCGAGATACACCCGAGGTGGACCACGCGGAGGCGAGCTTCCACGACCCTACATCACTCACGTCATGCCATAAAAACATAAAGAATACGTTAACCACTGAGCTAGCCTGGCCCCGACAATGACCATATACTAATGGTTTATACTATCTTTATATCTTTATACTACGGATGAATGGGAGTGTCGACTGGACTAAGAACAATTCAAGGTGGGTCGAAGCAAAGTATTATATGCCAATTGAAGCTTTTTACTGGTAGACTAAACGACTTAGAAAAAAACGTACATAAAATGGATCCACTGTACGGATAAATAGCGGATATGTTAATGGGCGTATATTGGACGCTAGCTTGTAAGAGCAGACTTAATGGTATTATTGTATTCAGGAGGTCGTCAGATGTACTTTGAATACAAAAAACTGCTGATCTTCAAATTGAAAATATCAGCCAAAAAAACATTTATTTTTTGCGTTAAGATCACATTACCTAAGACATATATTACCTGGGGCCTTAGAACAGCCAGATCTCGGGAAAAGTACAAGCAATCCATAACATTAATTGTCCTAGCAATACTTGAGAGCTTGGAAATTTCTTACATCTTAAAGGTGTCGTACCATAGTAGTAGGTTTGATAGAAAAATTTTGTAATGATTTGGGCGATTGAAAAATGATGGTCCTATTTATTTGACAGACGATTTCAGATAAGAACCTACTGCAAACCATTTTTATGGGTAGACCGCCTAAAAGAAGGGCACTTGCGTAGTGATAGGGGTAGACTAGCAAGGTACTTGTTTACCATTACACACAAAAAAGGAGACCAAAACTTAATTACAGACACCCTGTCCAGGCATTTAACATAAATCCTGTTCACATAGGAAGTGAACAAGACCCATACCAAATGTTTTAGGGTGAATGTTTGGTACAATATGGAGGAAACTGTATATATAACTTAAATTAATGTAAAGTAATATAGTAAATATTCATATAAAAATTATAGTTTGATTATAAAAAATATATTAAATTAAATAAATTCAGTTTAGTTAATAATAATGAGCAACTGTTAAAGAGCCTTTCACATATTGTTTATGAGCAATCTAAAGCTTGTACGACTAAGCATTACGTCGTTAAATCCAAGCAAACTGAGTCTGCGTAGACAACCTCACCAAAGCTTATTCGTTTTATTATTATTATAATCTCGTATCATCGTATCATTCGTAAGCTAACGGACTAAGCTTATGTTCGTTATTATTATAAGTTATGTTTTTTGAACATATATATTCAAAGAATTATCCTTAACTTGTTACGACCCATGCTAAATTTTCAAATTGGTTTCCAAAAATTATAGGGATAATGAAAAAAATATTGAGACTTTTGAGGGATGTACACGTTTTAAGTTCCACAAAACCCATAATTTCTTTCATACTGTTTGATAGAATTTCGTCAATTTGTTGTAAAATCAATGTTTTTTAGACAATTCAATTGTCACACTCTTTAACATTCTTTAGCAAACTTGATAAAAAAAACACATAGTTCTTGGTTGAAAAAAAATCTTTGTTATTGGATAACATTGAAGCACGGCAGTAGTACTTTTTCATAGTCTATGCCAAACAAATACTAATTTTAACTATTTTCTCCTGTAATCTAGAAATCAAAGGGGTCAGGCTAGCTCAGTGGTTACGTGCTCGCCTCTGAACTGATAGGACCAGGGTTCCATCCCCACCTGGCCCTCGATTTATTCACGCGGGAGGTGAATAAATTTAAGCACGTCATCCCTCGGAGAAGGACGTTAAACTGTCGGTTCCGAGCCTGTGCGATGTCAGGTACTCGTTAAAGTACAAGACAAAGTTAAGTTAAAGTAAAGACAAAGAACAATTCAAGGTAGGTCGAAGCAAAGTATTATAAGCCAAGTGAAATATTTTACGGGTAGACTAAACAACTTAAAAAAAAACATACATAAAATGGATCTATAGTACCGATATTATATACTATATATAATAAATATAGTATATAATATCTATAATTATTAAATACTAATTATATAATATTTAATATCTACTAACTCTAAATACACTTGAGTTAGGCAAAATTTAGGAAAATGTAGAATCAATCTTCATTGTGTAGTATCACAAAGGGCTAATGCTCGGCCTAAGTGTGTTCCCTTGTGGGACTACCACTGCAACCTAACCTAACCTAATCTAGAAATCAATAATTTCGTATTTGTAATTTTCTAAATATAAATAATACATAAAATGAAAATGTCATGAATTTAAAATATTATTACGGGAAATATTCCACTCAAACTGACAGCTGTTAAGTTATATCTTCAGTCAGATTACTCTGTAACAATATTGTTTTTATTACTGTTGAAATGTATATAGCCACATTAAAACTGAACCATTAAATTGATTATCTATGAGTTTTATAATAATATCACACAGATTTATAAAGCCTCTTTAGGATAACCATATTAAATAAATCCAAACTTAAATTTACTGTCAACGAGTGCGATAATGTATTTACTTACAGTGAAATTTAGTTTAGACCACTTGATTTTTAAATTCATTTATATAACCATTCATGATTTTTAAATTCATTCATATAACCATTCATGATTTTTAAATTCATTGCTAGCTCTTTATTTATTAGTATTAATTCTTTTTAAGGAATTCAAATACACTTGAAATTTTGCTTTGATATATTCTATCATTCTAAAATAACATAGCGCTGTTTAATTTTCATATAACTGTACATATGATTAAAATAATTTTTCACCCGCGGGAATAGGGGTATAGATCTATTATACCATTGGTATAAGAAGATAAACTATGATCTGAATTGGGTTTAAAAAAAAACATCAGTTGTTTTTCTCATTTTTTTTATAATCAGGTATTTTAAAAACTCAAATCTATTTATTTTTGAGGCAAAACACTATTTTTAAAATAAAATTCATATATTACATTTTTTGGAAAATAAATGTATTTCAGGACTATTGATGTAATTTTTGTTCTAATTTCAGAATAAATATAACCTTTGGATATGCGGCAGACGGTTATTCAAATGAAATGAATGGTGTATGAATGAAATGTTAGTTTTTCCCCAAAGCCACTGATGTTGGATCATACCGATTCAGAACAATGTTTCTTGACCTAATAACCGCAAAGCCAAAATAGTCATAGCAAAGTCCTTATGAACCACAAAAATGTTTTTATTTTTATTTTTGAAGGACAACAAAATATTTTTTACATTAATCAAACCAAAAGTAGTTGATAAACTTACATCATTGAATGTTTTGTTTATGAATTGAAGAAAAGCTCCGATTGAAAATTAATTTATTTGCATGATTTTAATTTGCCTACAACATATTCAATCTATTTTTCTTATAAGGAATCTATCTATTAAAACTATTTTGTTCTTTATAAGAGGCCGTTTCTTGCAGCCAATATTTCTGTTTATAAAGGCTGATTTTGAAATATAGTTTTACACACTATTGTATCAAGTGTGTGCTGAACAGACATTAACAACGCATGGAAAATGCTTGCAATTTCATAGATTTCTAATAATTTTATAGGACCAAGAAAAATGTTATGTAGTAAGTGACTCATCTATATATATAAAGTTCGTGAGTTTGTTTGTTTATTTGTTTACCCATTTTCTTGGCAGATGGTGGCCTGAAATTATTATAATCTTTAATTTTGTTGCGGTTGGCTTTGTTGTAGTTGTATTGCATAATAACAAATCGTATTAGGAGGTCACAGTAGTCCAGTGGCTTGCGTACTCGCCTCGACTTTATAGAATATTATTTAATAATATTTCTCATTAGGGGGTTAGGGTAGCCTATAATATATAATAAACTGTTACATAAGAGGTTAAAAATGAATAATTCTAGAAACAAACTTGAACACAACTGTCAGATAAAATACGCATGTTCTGAGGTAATATTATAAAGAGGCATTCCTTTCATTAATTTGATTTTATGTTAGGTAAATAAATTGAATATTTGAGCCGTTTATTTTGAAAGTGGCCTAATTCCATTTTCCAAAAAAATTTAGCCAGCTATTTAAATAATTATATTTTTACGTTATCTTTACCTTTTGCAGCAAATTGTACAAAATTTATTTAAAATTACTAAGTTTTTTTATAACGAAAATTAGTTCATAAATAAAATGACAATATTTTTAAATTTTGTAAAACGCAAACCCTTAAATATCTCGATTTTAACATAAATGGAATTAGGCCACTTTCAAAATAAGCGGCTCATTTCAATTTACAAGTTTTGTTTGTTTTAAATATATTGCATTGTGTATATAACCTGAATTATATTTTATTTATTTATGCCAAAAAAAATTATTTTTTTTTACTTTTAAATGATTTTTATTTTGCTAAATATACTTACTGTGTATATATCTTGAATCATGTTAAGAATACTATATCAAAAGCTTGGGCTATATAAGAATCTGTTTCCGTGCTTTAATAACAAGAAACAACAATTAAAAGTATCCCTGTCAATCATGTTCAGTGAATATATTTCAATAATTATTGCTACATTTCTGAGTGACACAAAGGGTTGCGGGTAGTCTAGTGATCCAAAAAAGGATGACAAACTCTGATATAGCTGATTAGAGGTATTTTTCTAATTGTTGATTTAAATGTTTAAATAAATGATTTTGATTAAATTGATGTTGTTTGGAGGTAAACAAGGCATTGTATGAAGGGCTTTGATTGAAGATTGGTAAGTGACGTAGGTCAGGAGGTTTCCGGCAAGGGTAATAGGAGCGAGTTATAATCGATAACACTCCCCACCAGGTCCTCTATAGTTACTGTCTACTGTTATCACCCAGCTGATAACCTTATCAAACATACCTTCTTATCAAACAGTAACCTTCAATATAAATTAACTTAATGATTTTCATATCTAATTGATGGTGGCTTGGCTAAAGTTATAATGTGTAGATAGATCTTATATTCATAGCAATGTGGTTGACATCAAATGCTAACAACAACGCGTATGGGCCAGACAGCAAACCAAAACCTTTTATAAACTAACTTTCTAAGAAAAAATTTATCAAAGTCATGCAAGACATAAGACATAATGAAAAGCATAAAATATAATCAAAATAAATGTCCACTATGTGTTCATATAAAGATTGTTTAAAATATAATATAAAATATGCAGCAAAAGCACAATTAAACTCGTGATGCAATCACTGAAGTCTAAACCACGAGGAAAACAAAAACAAAAGAAATACATGCTTTGAGGCTTTTTACATTATGTGATCAAAGCATTTATTTCTTTTGTTTTCCTTTTTCCTTGTGGTTTAGACTTCATAATGTAAAATATATTTGCACTTGTACTGTGTAAAATACGGAAAAAAGACGAACAGTAGCCATTCTCAATAATATCAAAAACAAGCTGTTTTCAAAAGAAATGAAGATTACAGATGTATACATACATTGAAACAAAAACACTTATGAAAACTAGACACTAGGACTCACTTTCAATATTTCAACCATTTTAAAGGTAGTCCTCAGGAAAGGAAATCGATCAGTGAGAAGACAAAAACCATCTCAATATATATATATATATATATATATATATATATATGATCAAACCACAATATCAAATGGGAAACAAGACTATTGTGGTTTTTTCATATTGTGGTTTGATTGTTAAAAATTAAAACACAAGATTGTGTTTTCACGTGTTTGTGTGAAATCTTTATATATAATATATATATAAACAGTTTTGTTTTGTGACGTTTTATAACAATTTCTGATGATGGTTGGAGACAACCGAAACATGTCATGTTAATCATTAAATATTGATGGCTTACCAGAGTTTCGCTCAAATAATCCACCAGCTAAATCAAGACGATTTAAAATTAGCAAGGAAATATGAAAAAACTGCTCAAAAAAAGGTATGTTTAATTAAGGCAATTCAGTTCAACACAATATATATATATATATATATATATATATATATATATATTGTGTGTGTGTGGTGTGTGTGTGTGTGTGTGTGTGTGTGTGTGTGTGTGTGTGTGTGTAAAATTTGAAGCAGGCTTTCTTGAATACATACATTATTTAAAATAACCATCCTAATTTCTTTAACTCCTTAATACTTTCTGGATAACTAACTTAAATATATATATATATATAGGTCAAACCACAATATGAAATGGGAAAAAAAGGCTAAGATCTTTCAACTGTAAGAAGCGGTCTTCGTCGGAGTCAAAACCCAACTGGCTCTGACGAAGAGCGCTTGTTACGGTTGAAAGATCTTAGTCTTTTTTTCCCATTTCATTTTGTAGTTTAATCATTGGTCTTGTTAATCACAAACTCCGCATATTGTCCATAGCAGAAAAGATTGAACCTTTTTAAAATACCAGTTTATCAGTGAAAATTCTATGGGAATTATACAGCACTGGTTCTTCGATCATTTATGAAAAGTTAAAAATGTTTTGATAATTGACTTTTCTATATTAGTGAACATTTATTCATTGATAATTTCATTTTAATTTGAAAATGAAGTGGTTATATTTGGTTTGGAGTGTTCTTTCAACATAAATGGCTGATCTAAACCGTTCCAGTTCTGGTGGCTCCGGACGGGGCACAAAGGACGGGGTTCCAGATAAACCGTCGCTCACAGTTTATTTTTAATTAGCACCATGCAAATTCTAAAGAGAAGAATATAATAGAATTGGGTCAAACTGGAAAAATGTACTTTAGTTTCTTCTATTAGTTTTATCATTGGTATTCATGACTGAAAAAAATAACATTCCCCTAATAGATCTCATTCCTATTGATAGTTGACTAAATATAGTTTCTAATTACTAAAATTACTAAATATTAATTATAAAATAATGGGTTGTTATTGCAAAATAAATTAGCTAGTATTGATGAAAGGTTAGGTTGCAGTGGCAGTTCCACAAGAAAACACACGTAGGCCGAGCGTTGGCCCTTTGTGATACCACACAATGAAGATTGATTATACAGTGGGAGTCCTAAATTTTGCCTAACTCAAGTGTATTTAGAGTAGGGATCTTTAACGAGTACCTGACATCGTACAGGCTTGGGACCGACGGTTTAACGTCCTTCTCCGAGAGACGACGTGTTCAGATTTATTCACCTCCCGCGTGAATAAAGCTTAATATATATAATAAAGCTTATCATAATACCCCAATGTTTTAAAATATTAGTTTTTTTCATGCTCTATTCAAATTTGAATTCTCTTTTACAAAATTTCATAAAATTATAATAAAAATATATAGCTGTTTTAAATATATTGTTGAATATTTGTATTTGAAATTCATGTTACTAATAACAATTATTTAATTGTTAGATTTTTATATACCTACAATAATTTGTTTTTAAAACATATGTGCATACTCTGGTTTTTTAAGCCATAGTTGGTCACAGATGATAAGATGTTCTCAGGGGATCCACAAGCATTTTGAATGTTGAGAAGATATGGTTCAAAGTAAATACCTGGCTGTTTCAGTTGGCTATAATTTAAGTCTTTTATTTGTTGCTTTTTAGATCTTCTGTTTTTCTTAGACTGTTCTACTTTGATGAATTTTTAATGCTTGTTTATTTAACATCATCGCACTGTTAATAGCCAGTCTTATATTTCTACTTACTGAGTGTCATTATAGAAGTGTTTCTTCTTCTTTTTTAAAATACACTTAAAAGGCCATTTTTCAATAGATATTTCTCTTTCAGAGAAAATTTAATTAACTTCATAGCATTAACTTTTGGAAATTTTAAAAGTAAAGGAAGCCGGAAATTCTCTATTAACTTATAGGAGAGTAAACAAAAATCTAAAGAAACTAACTGCAAGGAAAGGAAAAGAAAGTTATATATTTACTGTTATGTTATAAACTTTTGAACCACAGATGATTAAAACCATTGACAGAGTCAAGCTGAAGTATCATGTAATATTACATTAAGTTTAAGAAAGCCATTAAGTTTTGAAAAGCACAGCAAATGGATAGACAGAGAAATTTGCCTATTTTTTTATAAATGTGAAATTTCAAGCAAGAGAAAATAATATCAAAGATTAAAAAGAAGAATGGTGAAAAACGTCGCAAACAGACACAACTGAAAGGTTTTTCGCTAGGATGAAGTCCAGATTAAAACTTCCTTAGCCCCTTTTTTTTTTTTTTTTTACAAAAAATGTCTGTAACTGACTGGATCATGACAAAAATTGATCCTACCTTCACTATTTAAACCTGGTTCAAATGGAAACTCTGCAAGCCTTACACTGCATAATATTTTATTGCCCGCTCTTTGAGTTACCTAGGGCAGGGGTTCTCAGCCCAGGCCTGCTTGGCTCGTGCACCTCTTGTGACAATTATCAGAATGTCATTCACCCTCATTAAAACATCGTATTTATCAAAAACTTCAAACCAAAAATATGAAAAAATTACTAAAAATTCTTTTATTTTTTCTTATATATATATATATATATATGAAAAAATACAACATATAGAAGAAGCGAGAAAACTTACTGGATCGATATTTCGAACTGAAGTTCGTCGTCAGGGAGAGAGTAGAAGGGAAGAAGAAGAGGTACGTGCGTTCACTTGTACCGGCAGAGAGCGACTTCTATATGTTGTCTTTTTTCATTTATATAACTGTCCGGTTTGGAGGACCGTTTTAATATTTTGATTATACATATATATATATATATATATATATATATATATATATATATATGTGTGTGTGTGTGTGTGTGTGTGTGTGTGTGTGTGTGTGTGTGTATTCATGATTTTTCACCTATTTCCACTCTTGTTAATTTTTTGGAAAGATTTTCCAGTTTTCTGAGAGAAAGAAACGACATGTTTCGGTCCTTCAAAACACCATCATCAGGTTTATATAAAGACCATGTATATATATATATAAATTTAAACTTTACATGGATTATAATTGCAATAGATTTATACAAAATAAATGGTAGTAGAAAAGATTAGTTGATATATAACATTTTAATAAAAGTAAAATACTTTTTTAAATTTATAATTAAAAATCTAACAGGTGGCCGACACCTACTAGGTCCTCAGTTTTAGGACCACAATTCTGCCCAAGTGACCGAAGGGGAAGCACCCATTTCCCTGGGTCCCGGGCTCACTTCTAAAGTGAATATTAGTTTTCAAGTTCACCTGCCAATCGGTGGACCTTACTCAATTGTAAGGGTCCAGGGTCTAGCACCCTCTTGTTGCTATCCGGGCATCCTCCAGAGGAGATACCGCTTCCCACCCAGCGACTCCCTAGAGAGTCTGCCCTTCCTCGGTGAAGAACAGTAATTTCACCACAACCTGTTTTGACTTTATATGTGTTTCTAAGCCTTTCGGCCATCAAAAAAAAAAAAAAAAAATATCAAATCAGGCCGACTAGTTTAACGTGCTGCCCTTTAGCCACTTTAGATTTCTCCAAAGTCCGTGAGGTGACCACACGGAGGTGGGCCCGCATGATAATTTCACCACAACCACCAGGAGTATAACATACCAAAGCCGAGGCATGTGGAACAACTTAGGGAAATCCCACATGCCCCCCCCCCCCCCCCCCCCCAATCAGTGGTATCAACAGTGTTTTAAGAGCACTGGGGTTGAAGGGTTTTCAACCTTTTCATTGTAGGAAATAGTGACGAGGTAGAGTACAAAACTATGATGAAATCATAAGTTACCATCTTCAGTCATACGAAGGGCCTAGGTCCTACTGAGCCTTGGCTATAGGTGAGGTCAGTGGGCACAAAGCCTTCCGCCTGTCAGCCAGTCCACGCAATGTAACAACGGACAATGTTGTTGTCACAAACCCTCTTGTCCGCTCTCGACTCAAAAACTGCTCATGAAACGGGCTCATGGGAATCAAGGGCTGCCTCTCCACAGAAGGAGAACGTTAAACAGACTGCAATTTCAGAATAACTTGTTATTTTAGAAACCTCTAAATGATAGTTGCATTACACACCCATTTTAAATAATACAAGAACTTTGAATTAATCAAACTTCTGGTAATGAAACAAGGGTCGATAACGGAGGATCCCCTGAGCCCTTTAGAGAGCTTTATTCCTGAAAAACCCAAAATTTAGCCCCATGGGGTGAATTTCACCACCATTTAGAGCCCCTGACCTAGAGTCTTGTGGTGATCTAGGGAGAAAAATGGACACTTATTCTATCATGATTATTTCCTACACCAAAAATAATTCACAAATTTATTAATTATATTGATTTTCATTTATTGTAATAGCAAATTGTGATATATAGTGATGTGTTGTTTATTGTGAATTTTTCCCTCATTTAAGTTAACTTATTTAATACAAACTAAATATTCTTATATTTGCCTTTAACACACCTATAGATTAGGTACTATGTATTTACCATTTTTAACATTTGTCTTTGTTATATGGTAATTTGGTTTGTATTAAAAACTATTCAACAATCTATTTACTAATAATGATAATGGCAGTTTGAAATGCGGTATTCTAATAACATTAAGACAATAATTATTAGAGATGCAGCAATATTAGCACTTCTGGATTGTTATACTTAATTAGTGCGATGTCTCTTCATTCATTCTGTTTTAACGTACTATATATGCACACAGTATTGCTAAACTAAACCAATTATCAATAATGTACAGGCTAAATTATATTTTTCATAATAATATAAAAAGTCGTAATATATTTGTTTGTGGCTTTATATATTTTTTTATAAAAAGAAATTTACATATGCAGGTTACTACAAATTTCCCAACATTGTTACAAATAATAAACATCCTGAATATTGAATCTATAGCATTTTTCTTTCAGTATATTTAATTATCGAGAGTAATAATATTAACCAAATAATAATAATAATTATAATAGTAGTTGTTAATTATTGTATTGTAATTGTAGTTGTTAATATTATAATTATAATAAATAATAACTAAATGATTAGTTTCCGTGTCGGGTATTGCCAGGAAATAGGATGTGGTTTTTTAGTGGGTCGGGACCCCCAACCCCACATACCCTGGGCAAGACGTCTTGCTAAGGGATCTGATGAACAGATTTTTCCACATCCTACGACGAAAAAAAAACTAAATGATTAAAAATTACCCAAAGACTATAGTAGTAAAACTATTTAAGAAAACACTTTTTATAGCTCATAATTTGTTACTATAAACACAAACGGATTATTTATTGGAACATAACAGTAACAGCTTGCAATATTATAAATATTTACCCTTTTGGAAGTAATAAATAAACAAATTATTTTAACTGTATAATAATTTCGTGTTTAAATACATTGGAATGTTTATGGTTGTTTTTAGTTGTTTCGTTATGAAAGCTTGGATTATTTTACTATTATTCAAAGGTCCTTATATTATTCAAAATGGGTGTATAATGCAAATAACATTAAGAGGTTTCTAATATAACTAGTCATATTCAACTTAACAGTCAGTTTATGCATTATTTTATAATGCTATAAATTTAAAGCTAAGATCAGTACAATAAACGTCTAAACAGTAGAAATTAATTCAGGAATGAGATTAAGACTGTTCAACTAAACAAATGACCTTGGTCAAATTTTCTCTCAAACTGTTTTGCTGTAAATTCTTAACAGTACAGTTATAAATAATAAATATTTTGAAGATGCTGTATTGTAACCGCGGCTATAATAACAATTTTCATTTAAAAATAATATATAGGATAATATCGGCTATAAACGAACTCAATTACATTTTGTAAATATCAATACATACAACTAAATATCCATAAGTTTAATTACCACAAAGTTGATTGAAGATCAATATATATTTTATTAAAAATATGAACATTTTGACAATGCATGATTTATAATTCTTTCAAAGTTGTTAATAAAGGTTGAAATTGAATGCAGAGTCTAAAACTGGATTAAATAGAGATGTTATAAGAGAAAATATCTGGAAAGGAGAACTTAATCTTTTAGATTAAATTCCTAAGTTTTGAACGTGAAGGAAATATAACGTTTGTTTACAAATCGCAAGTCAACTGTTTGGTTTAATTGAACTCCCATCATTCGCTTTCCTCTTATAAACTTTTGCGAAAAAAAAAAACTCATTGACGTCAACGGCATATAGCTTCATTAATTTTATTACCAATAGTTTCCTCTATATTTATTTACTTTACTAAACTGAATAAACGGTCCACAAGTATTATAAAATTTTAAATTACACAAAACACGACACAGAAAAAAGAATAAAAGAAAACTTACTAAATTCTCAATATTTTGAACTGTTGTTCATCATCAGGTGTCCTTCGACGTGGGGAGATCTCTCTCTCTTCATCCTCTCTTCTAGTCTACTCCTGATGACGAACAACAGTTCGAAATATTGAGAATTTAGTAAGTGTGCGTTTTATTCTTAGTTCTATGTCATGTTTTGTGTAATTTATTGATTTACTTTATCTAGATATAATTTTACAGCAGTGAATAAATGTAATCATAAATTATGTATTCGATCAAAAATCAATATTTATTTATATTTTTTTTAACATCTTTATGTTAAAGTCATTCTTTACTCATGTGCATCGAAGTTATTGTGTAATCTCTTACTACATATGCTTGTTACGCAAAATATGCATTACAATATGCTTTTTGTATATTGTAATACAACTACGCATATTTTGCGTAACAAGCATATATAGTAAGAGATTACACAATAACTTCGATGCACATGAGTAAAGAATGAAACCCTCTAGTTCAACTTTTCACTTTGTTTTATAGTACAGTCGTAGTAGTAGATCCGTCGGCTATCTTCTCTTGAGTCAGCTTGGGGGATTCTGGAAAGGTGAGGAGGAAGTAAGGATTCGTACAAATGGATTTGGGTGATAGGAAAGGTTGTTGTGAAATGACTTATAACGATCAGAGGCTAAATTTTGAATGAATAGAATTTTTGGTTCTAGGGATATATATTTATATATCTAGGAATATTAGGAATATATTTATTTATAGTATTTAAAAATATTTAAAATAATACTTAAATAATTAATGAAATACGGAAAAACAAGATGTGTTCAGTTTCTTAACAACGGATTAGCAAAAAAAAGGCCTTGAATTTTTCCGTTTGGGAGGAAAAATACCGTAAATTTAGGAAATACCGTTTTCTCAACTTACGAATTTAAAATAAAGTAATCAATTTTATTCTATGTATTTTTAATATTTTATTATACAATTTTAAAATTCAAGTTCAAGATAAATAAGTTGATTAGTTACAATCATCTCTATAATCTGCAAACGTAATAATCCTATATATGGTTTTTATTGATTTGATTCAATAAGCGGGTGATATATGTAACAAATTAAATAAAAAGCAAAATGTTTAATGTTTTTAATGTTTCTTTTCTTTTATTTTCCTTATGTTTGTTCTTTGTTTTGATTGTTCTTCGGAAACTTTTTATCTTTTTATAAACTGAATGTGACCAGTTTACATTTTACGCTGCATAATAAATCCTGCATGTATCTATAGCGCCTAGATTTCATTACATAATATTGATAAAATACCTGTTAATTTTTCATTTCCATTTCTTTATAATTTATTTAATTTCATTCTGTTATTATTCAATTTGTCGTTGTTACACCTGTCCAATTGTCTTTTAGTTCTTATTAGATGTTTAAATAAAATGCCTATTTGGTGCTAAATTGTTATTAACTACACTGTAAAAGTTAATTATAAAGTTTTAGATAATTTTAAAACTACTTAGCAAGAATTTTATTTAAACCACCAATAGAATGAAAATATAACTAGTCATACGTAATAATGACAGATTGAATAATAGCAGAATAATTATAAGTAAATAATAAAGAAAAAATAAATAAGTCGTATTACAATAATATATAAATAGTATATATATATATAGAGTACACCTTTTGAATTGTACTCGATGTGATGCTTTTTACATTGGCTCGGCTTCAACCAAGCTGAGCCTACGTATGAACAATCACAGGGCGTCCGTTGGTCAGCGCAGTGACTTACCCATAGCTATCCATGCTAATTCCCATGACATCCGTTTCAATGATTGTTTCAAGGTACAAATCCTCAAACAAATCCCTGAGTCTAATTCCCTCGTCACCCTTAAGCTTCTGAAGAGGCATTCATATGCCACCTTGGGGCTCGCTCTCCTTCTGGTCTTAACCTCTACCGTTAATTATTCATTTTTTGCCCTGATAGTTTATACTTTTTCTTTTCTAATTTTATTTGCATTCTAATTGCTGTCTTCAATATTATTTCGTATTATATATTTTTTTATCTCTCTTTATAAATAAATATTGGAGGGATTTCTATGTTTCCTCTCCTCCGCTGGGGGGCAGCATTGCGGTGGTTCCACCAGTTACTCTGGAAGACAGTAGCAGTTTGCTTCTCAACGCGAGTACTTTACACTTCTTTCTATGACGACGGATGTCAAAATATCGAAGTGAGTTCTGTAGTGACTTTCTGTGTTCTTTCCTATGTGTTAAAGTTTATATATATATATTACCTATAATATATATTGTTATACAATTACATGTATTATTATATATTAATGATAAATAATATATTATTATTAAATATATGTTAATAATATATTCAATAAGGATGTGGATAACATCCTTATTTCTTGAAGTTAAACAATTCAATAGAATAAAAGAGCTCTTAAAATTGAAGAGTTAAATATATTAAAAAATCTGGAGTGGCCTACACTCTACTTTACTATAAGTAACTCAATGTCAAATTTCTTGAATATATAAAACATAACGTATCATTTAAGCATAACATAAATATCTAAATGGGATATAATTATTAGCATTGCATTCGTGAGGTAGTACAGATAGTGATTGAAGGACATATCAATTTATAAGCTTATTTTTGTACATCACAAATAATTTATTATTTGCAAATAATTTCATTAGTATAACTACAGCAGTAATAACATTTTTGAAAAACCAATGTGAAAATTTCTTGAAACGAAATATTATCCTACAAGAGAACATGGCTATTGTTCAAATAGCCAGTAGATTTCTTACATCGTTTACTTGACATCCTTCTACATTGAATATTAATGTAAAATTTTCAAATTTGAAACAGTAAAATACCCTTTTTTTTCTGAAAAACATCTTAAACAGCGAAGAAAATGTTGTTTTAAGGTGATTTGTTAATTTAAGATGTACGATAATTACAGTTATTAATCTCTAAACGAAAGATTTATATTTTGAATTATCTTTTACATTTTTGGTTTTTAACAGAATTATTATACTGGGAATTTTATGGATTCTTAGTATTTAATAAGACCATTTTCCTTCCCCTTTGTCAAATAACGTATATACGAATTTTTTTTTAATGAGTGTTATCATTTACCTGCACAATATTATTCCTCTTACATCTCTTATAAGTCAATAATAGAAATAAACTATGAAATAGAATAAAACAACCTAAAATTAAACTATAGATTAAATTTTAACAAAACAGCCTCATACAGAATAATCAAAATATTCCATGAAAGAGAGCATGGGGTGTTAGCTAAAACAAAGTGAAACACTGCATAAAGTATTAGATAAAAGCTCAGGTAACTGTGAACAAATATGGTTTTAAAAATAGAAACCATTTAGATAAGAGGAAAACAAGTGAAAGAATGACTGTAAAACTAGGGAATGCTTGTATTAATATGTCTTAGAATAAAGAAAATATTCATGGAATTTAGTAGAAAGGTTTTAGACAATCATTAAATATGATAGCATAAAAGGAGAAAATATACTTCAGGTGGGTTTTTTTGTTAATTATTCATGGGGAAACTGGCTTGTCTTTTCATTAGGTTAGATTATTTTCTCTAAGGGATTTTATTCTTTCCTGAAACCCCTCACAAATTATCTACTTCCCTAGGTAAAAAGCCGCATATAACCACTTGCTTGAATAAAGAATATTTCAATTGATCTGTTTCATGAAGAATTTAATTTGAATTAGGTCATTCTTAAAAATGAGAGTAAATAATTTAATTTTTAGTATTATTTTTTTTATTCTTTAAACTTGTCTCCTAGCGGGTGATAATGACAGCCGTTTTCCGGCTTTTTGTTTGATCGGTGCTTCTACACCGATTGAAGAAGAAGAATATTGAATCATTCTGCATTGGGAGTCCTAAATTTTGCCTAACTCGAGTGCATTTTGAGTAGGGATCTTTAACGAGCACCTGACATCGTACAGCCTCGGGATTGACGGCTTAACGTCCTCTCTGAGGGACGACGTACCCAGATTTATTTACTGAACGTGTGAATAAATTGAGGGCTATGTAAGGGATCGAACCCCGGACTATCAGCCCAGAGAAGAGTACGTTAACCACTGAGCTAACCTGGCCCCAAATAATTTAATTATTGACACTTTTAGCAAAAAAAAAACGTTAAGACCATTTTTTTATAAAAAAATTAACTTCAAGTGTCAAAGTGAAAAAAATTTAAAATGAAAATAAATTATATCTGTAACAGTCAGTCAGTTTTCACTTTTATGTAGAATCCCATGCGAAGAAAGAAGAAGGAGCCATAGAAGTGAGGAGAAATTGATTCCACCGAAGGGAGTGTTCGTGGGAATATATATATATTTCATCCTTACTCTGGTGGGCCTTCACCTTTACTGTTATTATGCAAGATGTCAATATATAATAATGTCAATACAACACAGTGCACTCCGAGAATCCGGTGTACATTACAACACCCTTTCTAAGAATATCTCTCCATTGAGCTGAATTCGTTTTTATCAATATTACCTGGACGAAAATAGATGTTATGGTACATTTTATTAATTTCAGAAAGTATTTTTTTTTCCTATAGACAGCTAACAATAAAATTTTGTCAAGAAATAGTGCTTAAAATTTACAATATAAAAAAAATTAATTAATTTAGATTACCAGAAAAGACAATAAAGCTAAAAAGCACTTAAAAGCTAACTTTGAGTAGTGAATTACGGTAGTTGTGATATTTGTTTATATTAGCTTAAAAAAAATTTCTCAGAGTTCACTCAAACAGAATTGTTTGAAGGTTTAATAAAATATTTGTTGAAGTAAAAATATTTGTATGATTTAATATGGTATGTAACAACAATAAAATAAATGTTCTTATTAGAAAAGTTTTAATCTTTAATCATTAGTCATGTGATTTTGATCAAGTGAGATGGATTTCATAGGTGTAGATGTTGATAGACATATTTAAATAAAAAAGTTAAGTAATAAACATGATTGAATAGAATTTATGATCAATATAGACATATAAGAGGGCCAGGTTAGCTCAGTGGTTAATGTGCTCGCCTCTGAACTGATAGATCTGGGGTTCGATACCCACTTTGGCTCTCGATTTATTCACATAAGAGGTGAATAAATCTGAGCACGTCGTCCCTCGGAGAGGCCGTTAAAACGTCGGTCCCAAGCCTGTACGATGACAAGTACTCGTTAAAGATCCGTACTCTAAATAGACATGAGTAATGCGAAAATTTAGAGTTCCAATGTAGGATCATTCTTCATTGTTGTATCACAAAGCGCCTAATGTTCGGCCTACGTGTGCTACCTTGTGAGAGTGTCATTGCAATCTACAGTGTTTCCTACTACTATTACTGACATATAAAAATGGTATGTTTACACACGACACACAATAGAAAAGATACTGTAAGTTACATTTCGAACGCTTGATCGTGTTCAGAGAAAGACCTGATGAATAATATATATTCTGTTATTTGTTAAAGTGTTAAACATATAGTTGATGAAAGAAAAAAATGGCACTAAAATTGTCGAAAGAGACCCACATTTGGTCTCATGCAACCCGCTCTAAACCCGCATGAAACCTAAAGCGCTAAATTTTGTTTACCATTTCTCGTAATTTGTTTATAAATCATATCTTTTTTATTCTTTCTTTGATTAATATCTTTCATATTGAAAGCAACACCAAACAGTGTTGGGAATCTAAAATCTAGGCTGTGATATCCCACTCAAAATTAGGCTCATGTGGTTGACCTCTTTTAGTCAACAGTGAGATAGATCAAGGTGTGAGAGCTTGCTATATCTTGTGCCAATACAAAAACAAACTCTTTTCAACACCTAAGTTTCATTTAATTATTTCAGGAAAATAAAAAGTAATAAATAAAGTCATATAGAAAGACAAGAGCCGTTTTTCTGGGTTCAGTCACATGTCAGTGACCTAGATCTTAATCGTCAAAATTTTGAGTGAATGGATGAGCGAGATTGCCGTTAACATTAATGGCAATGCTAATCATCTTATGTCCGCAATGGAAATGTTTTGAGCAGAGAACTTGTAGACTTGGTTGACACGTAAAGCCTCTTTTGATTTTTTTTCTCTAGACTTTTCATCCTTTGTATGAGACAAAAATAAAGCTGCGGTTTTCTTGGTCACTCTTTTCTTGTTACTAAAGTATCCAATATAAACATCATAGTCATAGCTATTGCCTTATATGTTACATATTATGCCTTATTAACTACCAGTCAGCTAAAATTGATGCTAAAACCAATGAAAGTTGAAAAAATGGCACTGATTGGATTATGCACATATTCCTTTAATGCTATGTTAAGTAAATTTTTTTCAAGTTTTTTAATAATCATTTAAGATAGTCTACGAGTATCACGACATAAGGCAAATAAGTAGAAAACTTGAACCAAATAAGCAATGTAAGGCTTCACAGAGATGATTATACAAAGATACATGAAAAACAAAAATCATCATTAGTATGAAAGCAAAAAGGATAAACAAAATTATCTCCACATCATTCCTCAAACAATGTAGAAGATACGAAAATATCCTAAAGGCCATTCCCATGCATCCCTCCTCTTATTTCTTGCCATAATCCTTCCCATCGTTAAGCTTCTTCATTGTTTGCGAAAACTAACTGCAATAATGACTAGTACTAGATAGAGGAAACAAACAAGAAGAACGTCAGAAGAGCTCCAAGGAGATCTATATTTGGAATCCCTTCAAAGCCAGGCGCTTGTTAGCGATTCCCACTCTAAACAATATTAGTAAGTGAATCCTAAGATGGCTTTAAAGATGATTAAGTACTAATTAATAATTCCTCTTTATTAACCTCACCAAGAAAATCACTAAGAGCCAATCTGTAGGAGTAGGAGGAAAATTATAAATTATTTTATCTTATTTTCTGAAAGAAAGTCTACGGAGACCATTAAAAGAATGTTGGTCTGTAGGCCAGCGAATTGAATAAGAACGGCAGAACCTAAGTAAATAAGTATCACGTTTCCTTTTAAAAACAGATTATTTAACTAATAAAAGTATTAAATTGCCTTATTTATTTTATTTAAATAAATTTATTGAAATAAAAGTTAATTCATGACACCTATACTAATCTTCTATATTTATACAAAATTCGTGAGTTTGTTTGTTTGTTCACCTCTTTTCCGTGGAGATAGCGACCTTAAATTATAATATATATTTTATTTATTACCTGAATAATGTTAAATAAAAGAAAATATTAATTAATTTTAAAAATTGGAGCCAGGGTAGCCAATGGCTTCCGTGCTCGCCGATGACAGTAGTGCAAATATAATATAAATAAATGTAAGAAAAAAAAATATTTTTAATTTAAAATTTGTGAAATATTTACACTGGTAATAAAGTAAAGGCATGGAGCTGGAGTAGCCCAGTGGTTTGCGTGCTCACCGATAACAGTAGTGCAAATATATTATAAATAAATGTAAGAAAAAAAAATTATTTTTAATTTAAAATTTGAATAATATAAAAAATCGTAATAAATACATGCATATTATTATCACCACTGAGGTTAGTATGATTTATATTATTAATATGACAAACCGTCATACCTCGTACGATGATCTTGGAGTCGTTGAGCGCTTTTGGACGTTGTCCATTTTCAATCGCAACTAACCTACTGAGCTGTTATAAAGGGGGTTGGTTTTCTGTCAAATCCACTGCTATCCTGATATAAGAAAAGTAATAAAGTCAAAGTATCAGGATAGCAGTGGACTTGACAGAAGAGCAACCTGATACTTAATAATTACTGATTTCTAATTACTAAGAGACAAATCTTGTTCGGAAACAAGTTTTAGTAAACTTCAGGTGAGTCATATTACTAAGCACTATAGTGATTTTTGAAGATTGTTCTTTTCTTAATTACGCTACTTAGTTCATTCATTTACCTTAAATTTATTCATAGCCTTTTCCTTATTAGTATGGGCAATAATATTCCAAAAATAATAGAATTTTTTTTTACTTTAATTTTAATGAATTCTTTTTCACTTAAAATTTGGCTGAAATCTAAAAAAACTGAAATAATGATATATGTATATTAAAAATGAAATGTAAATTTAATTATTATTATTATTATCTTCTCCATTCCTGGAAAGTAATTTAATATCAGGAATAACACAATTAATTTTAATAAAACAAACTTTTTTTACTCATACTTTTCAAAGTATAAATTTATTATTTCTGTTTTTTTACCGCCTTACCAAAAATTATTATTATTATTATTATTAATATTATTATTATTAATTAGTATTCAATCTCTGAAAAAGTTTGATACATCTAGGTTGGACTGCTAGTCCCTAATATGGTATTAGTCCTCAATTAGTTAAAACATTAATTCCCTAAAACACAAGTTTATAAATTTTAATTAAACATTTTTTTTTAGTTCCTTTTTTCACAATACAATTTTTGTTTCCTTAAAATTTTCTTAAAAACATTAAAATGGACATTCTTTAAAGAAAATTTTCTTTTAAAGGAACTAATTACATTGCTTCTGCGTACTTTATGAAAAGGTTACTTACTTACTTTATTGCAAAAATTTCTAATTTTAGTAAATTAGGAATTGACTCAAACAAGAGAGTTGGAAGAAGTTGATGTTAATTAAGTTGAGATTGGGTCTGGGAACAACTTTTAGATCGGCCTTCAATCTTTTACTTGGAGGAAAACATTTTATTTCTAATCAAGTTGTGTTTTAAATTAGGGTGTAAGCCATTAATATTAATTACTTAAAAGTCAAACTAATTTCCATATAGAAGTTATTAAAAAAAAATTAATTAATTTCACAAAATACATTTACACAAATACATTAAATACACAAAGTTTTATGACATTTATACAATTTTTATAAAAATAAAATATGAAATTTAAATATTATAAAATGCTATCTGATCTACTCGGCGTTGCCCAAAAGACAATTTACTTCCAACTTTAATAATAAATTGGATATAACAAAAAAAAAAATTAAATTTTCCATAGTTCCGTTACAGCTAACTTTTTTTTTGGATAAAGGAAATTTGGAATAGGAAAAATATGCACACTCACGCCCACATACACAAACACACACACACACACACGCACGCCCACACACAACACACACACACACACACACACACACACACACACACACACACACACATACATACATATATACATACAGACAGCCATTTTTATCTATATAGATATAAAGGAATTAAGTATATTAAAAAAAAAATGTATGAATATGTATTCATAAATACATAAAAATAGATGCACTATAAAAGCATTTTTAAACCGTACATCAATAAATAAGTAAATTATTCTTTTATGGAAGTTGGAGATACTTAAATAAATAGAGAAAAATACTGTAATCACAGGACATTTGTTCGACTACCTCACCATCGTTCAAAATCTTCTGGGGAGAGTCAACCCCTTATTATAAGCATTGTTAAACATCCATCTTTGTTTATAACAACCATATATAATTACGTTTTAAGTTTTTATAAATTCTTTCTATGCTCTTAAAAACCAGTAATTATATATCTTTTGAAAACAGGTTAGCTCAGACTTCCTTATTTACTTTGTGACTGTGCTCATTTCTTTGAACTGTCTATACATTTTCTGAGTAAATTCAAAGAAAATTCTAATATATTTAATGATGGTCTACAAAAATAACTCGTTTTGAAAACGTCTAGCTTTTGTTTGGGGTTAAATAGGTAAAGAAGGTCTTTCTCTTGTACTTTCCTGGAAAGTAATTTAATCTCATGTATAACATAATTAGTTTTAATAAAAAAAAACTCTTTTTTTGCGCATACTTTTCAAAGTATAAATTTGTTATTTGTGTTTTTTGTTTAACTTTTCTAGGTATCAGTAAATAAAACTGACTTTTCATATATCTTCTTTTTCTTTTTTTTTTTAGAAAAACCCAGAAGATATATAACCTTTCAATCACTCATTTATTCTAAATTTTGACAAACAATGTTATCAAAAAAAAGAAAAAATATGTAATAACAAGTCTGTTGAAGTGTCACTATAGTAGATTTGAACAGAAGTCACTGTGCGAGAGTGTTTGATTCTTGAAAGTCATTAGTTTTCCAACAATATATGTGAAATGGTTAAACTTAATTTAAATTGTAACTGGTTTTGCTTTTATTTAGCCTCACAGAGGAAAATCAAAAATACATTAAGTAAAAAATATAAACTCAATATTTTATGATATGTCTATTTATCATGCGAAATTTAACTGTTTTTAACGTCATAGTTGTATAAAGCATTTAGTTGTCCAATAAACAAAAATTAAGAAATTGGTCTCAATATAAAAAAATGTTTTATGACAAGAAAGACGCAATATTACCATTAACGATTTTCTTCAAGCTGTATCATCGAGAAGATGAAGTGATAAGATGCTAAATGTTCAAATCGCGATGGTTATTCATATCACGTATTTTGTGCAGTGACTAGAATTTTTTATGTTCCCATTAAAAACATGGCAAAATGTCATTCATCATAAACAGATCACTTTTTGTCCTCTCACATTCTCTTTAATATTTCTAGGTTTTTATATGCGGAGGTTTTCTCTGTGATTAAAACATCACTCCTTTATTCTCCGAGCTTCTGTACCACATGGCATAAATTTAAACATCTACCTGCCTAATTACAAAGCCAATATAGTAACAGATTTTGTTTTATATTTATAAATCTTTATCATATATTTAAGAAACTTGTTTTATTTTAGGAAGAAAATGATGAAAGTGACGTTGCATTCATTCGCTACACCCCGAACGAATCCCATGAGGGTTCAGAATTTGCTGATGAAGTCTTTGACCCCCCAGCTCACAAAGAAGAAGATGAAGGTAATTTCTGATCATCATCATTTTAATTATTTTATTAAATTCATAATGTCAGTGTTTAGCTACCATTATAAGTACACTAGAATACGCGTGACCTTTTGTGTCACTCAGAACTTATAGCAATAGTTATTGAAATAAATTCACTTTTTCAATTAACTTTTTTAATTTTTTAATAAATTGGCAGGGATCATTTTAACTGTTGTTTCTCGTTATTAAGGCACGAAAACAGATTATTTTATGTTTCCTAACATAATATACTATATCAAAAGGCCCAAGCTTTTGATATAGTATTCTTAACATGATTCAAGATATACACACAGTAACTATATTTAGCAAAATAAAAATCTTTTAAAAATAAAAAAAAAATTATTTTATGACATAAATAAATAAAACATCAATTCAAGTATATACCCATCAAATGTATTTAAAACAAACAAAACTTGTAAATTGAAATATTCAATTTATTTACCCAACATAAAATAACAATAATGAAAGGAACGTGTCTTTATAATATTACCTCAGAACATTCGTATTTTATCTGGCAGTTGTGTTCAAGTTTTTTCTAAAATTATTCATTTTTAACTTCTAATGTGATAGTTTATTAAATATTGCAGCCTACCTTGACCCCTTAATGAGATATATTATTAAATAATATTGCAGAAATCCGAGGCGAGTACGCAAGTCATTGGGCTACCCTGATCCCCTAATACGATTTGTTATTATGTAATACAACTACAATAGAGCCAATCACAACAAAAGTATAGATTATAATAATTTCAGGTCACTATGTCCACGGAAAATGGATGAACAAACAAACAAAACGCACGAACTTTATATATATAAATAGATAAACAATTTTTCCTAATTGAAAATTTATTTTCATTCATTATTTTAATAATGGAAGAAGATTCATTCTTGCTAAATAAACAACTTGGTCTTCTCATATTATGATTTTTATTTACGACATTCCTGCAGTTTTGCAAATATCTTTCACCTGTTGTTTGCAGTTTATCCTAAAATATATAAACTTGTAAATTCACTATCATTATACCCTCTTGAAGGCTTCTTTCACGAAGTATTTTCAGTTGTCTAGGTTTTAATCTCGTCAAATATACATTACTAGCTATTCTAAAAATAAAAAGTCACCTATTACTGAGTTTGACTATAACATAATATGTCATGCCTTAGTAAAAATTTATATTGTCATAAGTTTGCTTGTTCATTTTGACTCTTTTATCACAATATAAATTTATATTAAAATTATTGCTTTTCAAGTAATAACAAATAAAAAATGGGTTGAACATTCTTTATAAAAATTGATGTTTAATTACTATTCACATCTCGTTGATAAGACAAGGTTTAGATTTCTCATCCGTTTTATGGCCTCGTGAATTATTGTTGGAGACGTCCAACCAGTTTCACACGTAATGCATGTTCAAGCATTACTAACAATATGATGTTTACTAACCTCTGTGATACTATCAATATGAATGTACTATACCATTAATCGCATGAAAGAGTACAGTGCAGACATAAATATTATAATAATGTAATGTATAATTAGTTGTACAATTAGTTATTGTAGGTATACAATAAGAAGAACGCTATTAGTTCAAAACACATTGTCTTGTTAATAAAACTCTTTTAGAGAATTTTTTGTAATTATAATAAAAATTACGATAATATACTTTTTACCAGATTCAATATCACTCAAACAATATAGACAAGCCTCCACTATAAAAACGTGTACAACGGCGTAGCTTGTAGATTTTTTACAACACTTGTGATTTTCCTAGTTCAATCGAACTTGTTTAACTTTTAAATTAAATTAATGTAAAAAAATATCGTACTTGATTAGAAGAAAAATAGTTTTTTTTTTAATCTCGTGGAAAGTTATAAAAAAAAAGGCAATTTTAAGTTCAGAAGTAGAGTCCTCTACAGGAATTAAGGCATTTTGTTTAAGAGCAAACCGATGTCACTGGATCCATTTTCCGTGTTTCTAACAAACTTTAAGAATTCAAAATTTTGCAAGCAATAAACCCTAAGAGACAAGTTTAGATATTAGGTTTTTTTTTATAAAAATAATTGTATAAAATATATTTGGAAATAGAAATACTATTAAGTAGCACAGCGGCTTCATCCTTCATGGTCTATTCAAGAATATTTTCTTTCCGTCGAGTAACCTTTCATTGGAAAGAAAACATTATCAAAAAGATGGTGAATGGTGAAGCCGCTGTGCTCCAAAGGTGAGCTAAGACTGAAGTGAAGCCGAAACTTTGAGTTGGCAAGTGTGTTTCTTTACCTTGTGTGCTACCTATCCTTAATTTTGAACTGATATATATATATATATCAAAACCCAAAAACAGTTGGGTTTTTGACTCTGACGAATACCGCTTCTACGGTTGAAAGATCTTAGTCTTGTTTTCCCATTTCTTATTGTGGTTTGATCATTGATTGTTATTTCACGTGTTAATGTATATATATATATATATTTGTAAAAGTTGGGAGCAGTTCTTCTTCAATGCATGCTTTTAAAAACTGGATGTCTGTTTTTTCTTGGTTCAATTTCGTCTTATATTTTTCCAAATTACGAAATTTTTTCTTTAATTCAGAGCTCAACTTACAAATTAAATCACCATAATTTTTTAATTTAACATTGGACATGTTTCGGTGTTACATCCACCATCTTCAGCAGAGATTATTTTAAAATCTTCAACAGAGCAATAGAAAATTTAAAACAAGTTTTTATCAATAATGGCTACAGTAACAGTAAATTTGATAAAACTCTTAAAAACTATATCAATCAGAAAAATGAAACAAATGGGGGAGGTGAAGTAACAAATCAAACAACCTACAGATATACTATGAAAACGAATGTTCTGACAGCTATAAAACAGATGAAAGAATACTTAAAACAATATTAAAGGACAATATCAAGGTCAAAAAGCAAGAAGACAGGACCCAGCTTATTATTTTCTATAAGAACAAAACCACTACGCAATTGATTATAAGGAACAGCATGAGAAGAAATAGCCACTGAAACAAACGAACCTGGTATATGAGTTTCAATGTCCACTGGGAAACTGTGAATTCCTAAATTACTCATATATAGGATCAACGACTACTACCCTTTCTAGAGTATGATGGAGTTGCGATGGGATCTCCATTAGGCGTTCTTTTATCTAATTTTTATTTAGGTTATATTGAAAGAGAATTTTTTAAAGATTTAAAAAACCCTTAATCTATTTGCGTTATATTGACGACATCTTTCTCCTTGCCAATGATACTAAACAGATTAAGCTTTTACGACTAGAGTTACAAAATACCTCAGGACTTAACCTTACCGTAGAATGTAGTGTCAATGGTACTTTACCCTTTTTTGGATGTTTTAACTAAACAAACCCCACTTACTTTTAGTACTTCTGTTTATAGAAAAGATACCAATCAGGGGCTATGTTTAAATGGGCATAGTGAATGCCCTGAACAATACCGCCATGCCACCATTTCAGTATATGTTTAAAGAGCCTTTAGCCATTGTAGCGATTGGAACACGTTGCACGAAGAAGTTGAGAAATCCACTCAAATTCTCGTGAATAACGGTTTCTCCAATAAAGAAATTTCCCATGTCATTAAACAACATGTGGACAAATGGTACAGTAAGGCTGATGAAGAACCTACTACCAACTAAGGAACTACTATTTGCCTATATTACCGCGCATGTATGCATGCTAATTATAGACAAGATGAACGCGCTATAAAAAAGATCGTCTACAAGAATGTCACCCCTACTTGTAATGATGATAAAGTAGCTCTAAGAATTTATTATAAAAATTCCAAAACTAAACATCTTATCCTTCAGAATTCCCCTCATAACAATATCCTGGACCTTCAGAATAGCCACCTTGTATACAAGTACAACTGTAATAAAGGGATCTGTGAAACTCTTCCTACTTGTTACATAGGGTTTACTGCGAACAAACTTCCCCGACACCTCACCCTTCACCTCACAACAGGAGCCCCTAAAAAACATTCCAGAGAAGTACATAATATCCCCTTGACACGTCAATCCTAAGAAAATAAAGAGATGTCCACAGGCTCCATATATTAGAAGCTTTATATATCAAAGATTTAAATCCCTCAATTAATGGCCAGACATGCGATTTGAAAGCAGTTACAAGATGAATAGGGATGCTAATTGATTGGCCTACGACAGAATGATAAACTGTTTTCTATTTAGTCACTTGTTTGGACTTGCTAACTTTTATTTATATTCATTAGTTTATTTCAAAATTGTTTAAATTATTTCATTGTTTTTTAAAAAAAAATTTAAAATTTCCAATTTTTAAAAAATGTAATACCCAACCTGACGATGGCTATAGAATAGTCGAAAGCTATTAGATAATGGTCTTATAAGTTATGTTATATTCTTTACATGTGATGATAGTTTTCAATTGTATTAAAATTGTTGATATCTTGGAACAGCTTAGTTTGAAAGTCGTTAATGCCGAAGCTGTGGTACTTTTCAACAATATATATATATATATATATATATATATATATATAAAAAACTTGAAATGGTCCAACAGGACTACTAGTTAACACATGAAAGAGAAAAAACAAATAAAGACACACACAAAAGACTCACAACCATATTTCGACAGTCGTCGTCATCGGGTAGAAGTAGTCCCTTTGAGTAGCTGAAGCTAACTCAAAGGGACTACTTCTACCCGATGACGACGACTGTCGAAATATCGTTGTGAGTCTTTTGTGTGTGTCTTTATTTGTTTTTTCTCTTTCATGTGTTAACTATATATATATATATATATATATATATATATATGTATATTAGTATTAGTTGGCAGCAGATTCCCATTTAAACATATTTGATTGAAATAAACGGCCTTCAATGTTATGTTACTATTGTTATAACATGTCATTAGGACAACTTTTGTGGAAACTTCCCTCCACTCAAAGAGAAATAGTCAGGAGACTGGAAAGGACGAGTATTAAAGTCGTGAATGCGGAAGCTGCCGTTTATTTCAATCAAATATATATATATAGTTAACTATAGGAAAACACAAAATAAATGGACACACTTATAGTCTAATTTCTCTAAATATATGTAATCCCATACACCAAGCTCACTCTCTTCTCACCTGATGATGGTTACACCCAAAATGAGATACTGCAGTCCCGGTACCTTTGAAGTGTGGGTATGCATTTATTCTTTACTTACAGTTTACCTTTTAACTTTATCCTTTTTGCATCACTTTCATCAAGATACTAAATATCTGTATTCCAGAAAAAATTGATCGTTGTATTACATCGGCATTTCAATTAAATGAATTGGATGTTTTTTACTTATGCATCTCACTTATAATCAAACGTGACGTATGTTGCAATTTAACCGCCATGCGTATTCATAGGATCTGCAATACATTGTTTCAACTGGAAGTACAATATGTTTGATTGTTAAAAGTTTGAAATATTTTGGTTAAAACTTTATTTGAAACCTGTATCTTGAAATGCAAATTTATAACAAACGATTTCCCTTTAAGTATTTACCGTTAGAGGTTACTTTTTTTTTAAACTTGATGTACTTTAATCCTATTCTTTGTATAGGCATTAAAAGGTTTAAAAGGAAATTACGCAGTCCATTTAATCTTTTTCCAGATCAAAGGAATGATTTCAACAATCCTCTTTCTTTCAACCGTATAGGATTACGACCGCCTCCATACGTTTTATTTCATTTGAATGGCCTCTGATCAAAGGAACACGCATCATTTTTGGCCTAATGAAATCAGAGCTTGTTAATGTTATTTGCTAACTTTTCAACATTTATAGCAGACGTTCTGCTTTTGTCTTCTAGTTTTATAAATTACCTTTTTCAATCTACTCTTTTTAACAACGGTAACGCTTTGATGCTATAATTTCAGTATTGACTATTCTGTCATATAAATAAAAATTCATTAATGATTTGTTAGAAGCAGTTAAAAATACACAAAAACCAATATCTAAATAAATTTCATTCTTAATTAGGTTGAAATCATTAATCCAGTTAACTAATTGGGCTTAGTATGGCTAGTATTATTTCACTAATTGTGATGAAAATGGTTTAGCTCGTGATATAATATCTAGAATTAATTACTGAAACACGATCATACTGAAATAAAAAATAAAATCTTAAAAAGTTTTATCAATCAAATTCAAACAAAATTGAGCCTTATAGAGTATATATGCCCTCTTGTTTGGAGGGAATATTGCTGATGGGAAAATCACTTTTTTAGCCAATACGTGTTTTTAGAGAACATTTTTTTTCTCCTTTCAAACTATTATTTTTTTTATTGTTTAAACCTATCCCCTAGCGGGTGATAACGTCTGCCATTTACCGGATTTTTCTTTGATCAGTGATTCTACAGCTTCTACATTGGGAGACTTATATTTTGCCTAAATCAAGTGCATTTCGAGTAGGAATATTTATCGTTTACCTGATATCGTTCAGGCTCGGGACCGACGACTTAACATCCTCTCCGAGGGACGACGTTTATCATAATTAAAAATGATAATTTCCTAATATAACTATACTTTAAAATTAATACAAATTAATTTTAGTACAACAAATAAAATTAGTATAATATTATAATTATTATTATATTAATAATTATATCAATATTATAATAATTATATATGTTTTTATTTATTGTTCCAAGTTTTAAAAGATTTTTATTTTAGGTTTTTATAATGAAATTCGGTGTTTTCAAGATAAGTCAAAACCCATTGACCATGATATTTGCATTCTTTTAGAATTGAGTTGTAACCCATTATAGTTCAAATGGGATTGCCCTAAATATATTTTTCATTTTTATCATTTTATCATAGTTTAGACAAATAAGCTTTTATAAAGGTAAATGTTAAAAAAAAAACACCATCAAGCAAGGTTTCCTAACTTAAATCAAGATTTAAAAATTCTTTATTGAAGAAGCAGGACTTTTAGTCCAAAGTAGCTTACGAGTTCAAAATATTTCAGTTGTTAATTATATTTAATAAATACATTTATAGTGATATTAGAATAAATTAATCAATCCAATTGACATTTAAATGATAGAAAATGAGTTTAATTAAAGAAAAGTTTGGTGTAGATTTTTCAGCATTTTATTTAAAACAATTTCTTTATTTCTTTCCCTTGAATAAGTAGCTAGAACATATGTTATTTTACGAAGCACACTGTTTTAAAGAACGAACAGGACGTATTGGCATGTTTTTCAATGTCCTTTTAGCTTGAATTTTTTAAAGGGGTGAAACCAATAATGGTCTATTTTTAGATGCATGCTTATTATTGACCGAAATAAAGTTATAGAATAGTCAAATAAGTTAAATATTTAATCTTCAAATATCTAAACTAATTACCTAGAAGTATCTAAAATAAATAGTTAAGTATATATATCTTATATTTTTTAGGTGATAAAATAAAATAATAAAAAAAAAAAAAATAAATACGCTACAAACCTTGCTTGAATTTAAACCGTTTGTTTATTTATTTTTTGTAACTTAAATTTTTTTATTTATTATTTTTTTTATTTATTATTTTATTTTATCATCTTACAATTTTTTTAAAATTTTTAATAATTTTTTATAAGTTTCCTTCATTTTATGTTTTCTTCCCTTTATTCTTCTTTAATTCTTTTTCTCGTTGATCTCGTTTCCATAGTTCTTTTTTCATTTTTTTCCTTCGATGCTGCACTGCTTTAGCCCTCGCTCAGAGAGTTCTTTAGTTGACTGTCATCCCTCCGTCAATTCACTTCTTCTCCTGTGGACGACAGCCATAACGAACGAAATATTGAAAAGTGAGTCTTTGTTATGTTTCTTTATGCGTGTCTCAGTTTATTTTAGCGGTAACTAAGTTACCCTAAGAGCTTCAGAGGAAGCATACATATGCTTACTTAATGCTTGCTCTTCCCCTGGACTCAACCTCAACCGATAATTTTTTTTACTTTACTATAAGTAAAGTATAGTGATCGTGAAAAAATTCGATCTCGAGATTTTAACGGAATTACATGTTTTGAGGTCCCAGAAGTCGTTTTATGACGTTTTTACGATGATGTCTGTGTGTGTGTGGGTGGGTGGGTGGGTGGGTGGGTGGGTGCTTGGGTGGGTGCGTGTGTTAGCATTGCTTGTTACCACGCTACGGTCCAGAATCTTGATGGATCAAGTTGATATTTTACACAAAAATGGGCCTCATAGGGAGGAAGATCCCTATTGTTTGCGAAGAATTATGCATGATGGGAAAGTTACTTTTTTTGCCAAAAACCGTTTTTTTTAAAACATTTATTTCTCCTAAACTGATAACCCTAGAGTTTTGAAATTTTGACATTATCTTTGAGGTTACAAATAGAACAAACGAAAAATATATTCAGAATTTTAAAACAACGGGAAATATTTTTTTTTTATAAAAATGTAAAAATTTGGACTTATAATTCAATCTCAAACCTTGTGAGAGCGATACAAGCCATACTGTTTGATGGATCAAAATGAAAGTATGCCTAAAAATAAAACATTATGTGGAGAATGAGTTGAGATATTTTTTTCTAAAATTACATTCGCTAAAGGGGCGTTACAGTACGATTTGTGTTTTCAGAAAATGTTTTTTTGACGCTAAACGGCTCGTTAAAAAATAATGAAAATTTGACCAAAAATGGAACGAAAAATTAGCAATTCATAAAAAAAAAATCATGAAGTTTCAATTACGGGAAAGAGTAATAACGATATAAAAACTCTTTGTTTATCCTAGACTAAGAGATCACCTGCTATACTTGTCGAATTTTTTGTATTTTTTTTACATTGTTTACATTGACTTAGAAATTTTTTGAGCGAATCCACTGAGATAAAATTGATGTTTCTAATGGAAAAATGAAAATATATTATTGACTTATAAGAGATGTAAGAGGAATAATATTGTGCAGGTAAATGATAACACTCATTAAAAAAAAAATCGTATATATGGTATTTGACAAAGGGGAAGGAAAATGATCTTATTAAATACTAAGAAGCCATAAAATTCCCAGTATAATAATTCTGTTAAAAACCAAAAATGTAAAAGATAATTCAAAATATAAATCTTTCGTTTAGAGATTAATAACTGTAATTATCGTACATCTTTAATTAACAAATCACCTTAAAACAACATTTTCTTCGCTGTTTAAGATGTTTTTCAGAGAAAAAAAGGGTATTTTACTGTTTCAAATGTGAAAATTTTACATTAATATTTAATGTACGAGGATGTCAAGTAAACGATGTAAGAAATCTACTGGCTATTTGAACAATAGCCATGTTCTCTTGTAGGATAATATTTCGTTTCAAGAAATGTTCAAATTGGTTTTTCAAAAATGTTATTACTGCTGTAGTTATACTAATGAAATTATTTGCAAATAATAAATTATTTGTGATGTACAAAAATAAGCTTATAAATTGATATGTCCTTCAATCACTGTCTGTACTAACTCACGAATGCAATGCTAATAATTATATCCCATTTAGATATTTATGTTATGCTTAAATGATACGTTATGTTTTATATACTCAAGAAATTTGACATTGAGTTACTTATAGTAAAGTAGAGTGTAGGCCACTCCAGATTTTTTCCATTGCTTTTTTACTTTTACTTTATTAATTTTAATTTGATTTATATACTTTACACACTTTTTATAATTTTTTCATTAGACTTATTTTTATTTAAATAATTATGATTTTTACTCGTTCCTTTTACGTCTTAATTTGGCTCTTCATTTCCTTCCCTCCCTTCCCGCTTGGTGGTAAGTGGTGGGGTACTGGCTGCGGTCTCCGAGTTTCCGCCCTGCCTTCCTGCGGGACTCTTCGCTCTTTGCACCTCCGGATGACGACGATGGTCGAAATATCGATGTGAGTTATGTCTGTGTGTTTCCTTCGTTTTGAATTTATTTTATATATATATTCGTTACTTGCAAGAAAGATCTGAGCCTTGTTTCAGAAATTTTAACTGTAATTATACGTTGATATTAGTGTGTGTTGTGTGTGTGTGTGTGTGTGTGTGTGTGTGTGTGTGTGTGTGTGTGTGTGTGTGTGTGTGTGTGTGTTTCTGTCTGAATTACATACATTTTTTTTATACATTTTAGAATCGAAAGGTAAATTTGATTTGCTAAAAGAAAGGTCTGATGTGGTTTTTTTCTACTATAACCCTTGAAAGGGTCTCTGAAGGGTCTGAGTTCCTTTCAGAGTAAATATATTAAGAGTAACTAGATACACAACTTTTTTATATTTGTAAATCCCTCCCTCTTCACCATTTGCATTATAATACTTTATAATATTTATTATACAGTTTATTAAATAATAAACTGAACGAAAAAACAAAATTATATTTAACTTTAAAAATGTAATGGGTTTTTTTTAAAATACTAATCTAACATTGTTCTTGTAAATTATTAATTTTAGTAAAGGTAATAAAGTTTTTCAGTTTTTATGTATTGTATAATTGCAATCAGTTATTATGTGGTATTTACTCATTGCAGGGTAAAAAGTTAATGAAATGGTCTCCACATAAAAAAATTTAATGGTATAAACAAGGCGTTTCCAACACGTTGTGTTCTTCCTCAGGCATTAACTAAAAAATACAATGACATCAGAGAGTTATCTATAGTACAAAGTAATAGATATAATAGTATTTTGTACAATAGATAACTCTCTGGTGTTATTGTATTTTTTAGTTAATGCCTGAGGAAGAACACTACGTGTTCGAAACGCGTTGTTGATACCATTATTTTTTTATATTTTAGACTATTTCATTAGCTTTTATGAAATAACACCCTAGAACAACATATTGATTTATGTTGTTTTATATGTTTGTTTTCCAACGCACACAGTTATAAGGCATTCAACTTTTATTGTTGTTCTAGGAGAGGAAATGTTAGCTCATTTGTTATTTAGTAGCAATTTTAGTAATGGGTGAACCACATTACCTGCTAGTTCAACATTTTGCCTAACTAAATATATTTAGGTGTGTTATGTAATCTGGATTCGGTCAAATTTTCTTGGTTCAGAAATCAAACTCTCATTGCCGACGTTTCGGTTTTTTTTTCAAAACCTTTTTCATAAGCAGAAGTAAGAATGTTTTGACTTGGAAAATGGAATTTACATTATTTAAAGGAACAACAATCTTAACCGGACAAAACCTTGGACTAGACTAATAAGATAAACATTTTTTTTTTAAAAAAAAATTCTTGCTTCTGCCTATGAAAAAGGTTTTAAAATAAAACCGAAACGTCGGCAAGGAGAGTTTGATTTTTGAACCTAGAAAATTTGACCGAATCCCGATTAGGTAGCACACCTATTCTATCAAATGGTCTATATATTATTGAATCTGTTATAAAATATATACAGTCAGATACTAGTTAAAGGGATCTTTAACGAGTACCTGACATCGCGGCTTAGCGTCCTTCCTGAGGGACGACTTGCTCAGGTTTCACCTCCCATATGAATAAACCGGTGGTTAAACTGGGTATGGAACCCTGGGTCTACCAGTCCAGCGGCGAGTACGTTGCCATTGTGCTAACTGGCTGATACACTGATTGCGATAACTGACAATAGAACCAACATTAGTAAAAGACGACCTAGCTTTCGGAAAGGCCACCTGTGTAAATTTTAGCTAAATGGCTCAGATTAAGACATTTCACAACTCATACTGGTTTTCAAACTTAAAACGAACTTCACTTGGTATTAGACTAAAGCTATACTCCTGATATCACTTGAATAAAACGTTATATATATATATATATATATAATATATATATATACTTTTTCGTTGGAAATACGCTCCAAAACGGACAAATATAGTTCAATATAGACAAAGAAACAGAGAGAAATCAAAAGAACTCTATGCCAAGCACTGTGCGCTTGGTTTCCCTCTCTTATCTCTCCTGAAGACGGTTCAAACCAAAAATTAGAGACTGTAAGTGTGTTCTTTTGATTTCTCTATGTTTCTTTGTCTATATTGAACTATATATATATATATATATATGTGTGTGTGTGTGTGTGTGTGTGTGTTTGTACAATGGCAGCAGGTCTTCCCTTAAGCATATGTTATTAAGCATATAGTTTTGGCCGACCCTGTCACCATGCATAACTTAGCTTTACTTCCTAAAGCACTGGTGTATTTACAAATACACACAGTATTTGTGTAGACACCGTTGAAATATTTTATTCCATTGTAACTTCAGTGCATCAACCATAATTAATTTATCTTATACCTAAAGATGGTGAATGACAGCTGAAAGCTCGTATGTATTGTTCATTTAGTTATAGCTATTTTAGTGATTAAAACGGTTTTTTTAAAAAGAAGTGGTTTATTCAAGTGTTTTCGTGTTTGACCTAAAGTTTATTGTGTGTGTTAATGTCTTTTGCTAACCTTCTTTGGAAGCTACCATAGTCTCACCGCAAAGTGATACGAAAACTAGAGAGTGTCAACAAGAAATTGGTCAATGCAGAAGCTGCTGCTTATTATAATAATATATATATATATATATATAATATATATATATATATATATATCATTAAATAATCAGTTTAAACAACTTTTCATGCTCACTGTATTGAACACTGATAATCGACACAATACTTAGTAAAGCATGAAAACTATTCTCCAGATATCTTCCAATAATAAACGCTTTAATAGCTGAATAGATTGAAAAACTAATCTATTGATATGTCATTGTAAAATCAATTTGTCACTGTAAAATATCAGTTTAATAACTTGAGGCTAGAAAATATCTTGTCCGTTGCAATAAGTGTGCTTGGGACGCAAAATAAAAAGTTGAGGGTCTTCCAGAAATAGATTAGGGATAACGGAATTAACAATCAGTAATTGGAACAAGAAATAAGGCAGAGATAATTACTTGTGATAGAAGGAGGCAGCAATTTATTTGTTTAACGACAAAGGAGACACAATAAAATTAAAGAAAGGATGGTAGTTAAAATAGTCTTGATTGAATTTAGCAAATTGAATTGAGCCTTAATGTGGTTTATATAAACACTTAAAGTAGAGTCAATTTAAACGTAATGTGACATTATGACATGCAATATGGCATTGCATCCTATTAAGGTAGTTATGTTAAACTAAACCACAATTGTCTAAAACGAGTCTACAAGTTTTAAGTTATATTAAATTTTTTTTCCCTTATCTTATCACCTTAAATAATGGGGCCAGGTTAGCTTCAGTGGTTAACGTGCTTGCCTTTGAACTGGTGTGTCTGGGGTTCGATTATCACTCTTGCCTTCGATTTATTCATGTGATAGGTGAATAAATTGGAGCATGTTGTCCCTAGGAGAGGATATTAAGTCGTCGGTCCCGAGCCTGTACTCGTTAAAAATTCCTTTTCTAAATACATTTGAGTTAGGTAAAATTTAGGATTCCAAATGTAGAATCAGTCTTCATTTTGTGGTATCACAAAGGGCCCAATGTCTGGCTTATGTGTTGTTCCTTTGTGGGACTGCTACTGCACCTGCAGTGTTGCCTACTGCTACTCTATCTCCAAATAAAAATGCAAGTTATTTTAACATAGTTAACCTTCGAAAACAACAACATAAGTGTAGTGTGGGCTTCACGTAACATTATTATAAATATTATCTAATGCATTTAAATATGATAAATGGATAATCCACAAACATTATTTACTTATTGAAATTTACTTGTATTATCGTTTGGTTCTTTTGTGGTAAGACCCATTGTACAGTTCATAAGGTGTCGATTACAAAACCG
Organism: Hermatobates lingyangjiaoensis; assembly: GCA_026182355.1. Lineage (NCBI taxonomy): Eukaryota > Metazoa > Arthropoda > Insecta > Hemiptera > Hermatobatidae > Hermatobates > Hermatobates lingyangjiaoensis. Next base: position 1,259,093 of record JAPFBL010000430.1, read on the forward strand.
ATTGTACGTTAACGACTATGTTTAACCATATAATGCATTAATTATTATATTGGAATTCTTTGTTTCTTTTTTCTAAAACCTACACTTACAGATTTTTACCTTTAGTGCTGTTCTAGAGTAAAAAGGTGTGGCTCATTTCTTATTTTGCACCCATGTCAGTTATAGGCACATTACATGGCTGATTTTATATCAGATGTCATCAGTTGTAACTTGTACAATTAAGGAAAGGGCACTCTACATTTTAGACTAAACTAGGATATGCCGTCTTTGCCAGGTATTTAACAAAAATTGAGAGATGTACATAGTATTCCAAAATATTATTAGAAATTATATAATAGTAGAAAATATCATCATTAGTACAGTCCGTAACTGTCATTAGATCTGGAGTTTCTTTTACGTTTTGCAGCTTTAGGTATAGAGGTCAAACTTGATGTTATTCTAGTCAAACCTCCTATTCAGTAGGCGTGTAGGTAGTACTCGCTTTTTTAAAGCGAACAATTATGACAAAGGAAAAATGAAATTAAAATCAACTAGGAGTGCCTAATTTCTATAATATCAGGCATCTAAAAATACCTGTATATCTATTCAGGTTGTGTCTGTATACTCAATATACTTATGTAGCTAAAGAAACGCAGCTTAAATGTCCATAACATTGCTTGTACATTGAATTTCCAATCAATTCAAAGATTAGATTTTAAGTTATACATACAGAAATCTGTCAATGTGTCAGCTTGCTATGACTTATGATGACTGTGTTTACTTGTGACAACATTTTTTGACAAACAAACAGCAGAAATTTTTCAAAGAGTGGATTCGGTTTATTTAATGTATAAAACATAACGATAACTTGAAATGAGTTAGTTATAAGCAATGTATATCAAAACCTTTCTGTAATTTATATAGATTTGATACAATTACATCGTAGATGTAATTAGATGTATATTATATTATTTCAATATTATGAAATACTATTTAAAATTTTCATCGGAAGACAAGTTTTGAATCAGTAATTTAACTAACTTTATCTGGAAAGAGTGAACAATTATTTTTAATGTGCAATTAAAATGGTATAGTTATGTACTATTCTAATAGCATATTTATTAGATTCATTAAACTCAACAAAAAATTTTAATTAATAACTGCTACACAAAACCACAGTTTCAAAACTTTGAGTCTTTTATATTATAACTTTTGTTATTTTTTTTTACTTATATATCAAATTTAAAAAAAGAACACCTAAAAGAAGGGACATAACTTAACTCACTTCTATGGCCTCTCCATCAGGAGTTATTGCCTTCTTCTATGTTTTAACACTCTCCATAGGAGTTATTATCTTCTTCTATGTTTTAACACTCTCCATAGGGGGGCCAGGCTAGCTCAGTGGTTACGTGCTCACCTCTGAACTGGTAGGACCGGGGTTCAATCCTCACCTGGCCCTCGATTTATTTACGCGGGAGGTGAATAAATCTGAGCACGTCGTCCCTCGGAGAAGGACGTTAAACCGTCGGTCCCGAGCCTGTACGATGTCAGGTACTCGTTAAAGATCCCTACTCTAAATACATTTGAGTTAGGCAAAATTTAGGACTCCCATTGTAGAATCAATCTTCATTGTGTGGTATCACAAAGGGCCAATGCTTGGCCTACGTGTGTTCCCTTGTGGGACTGCCACTGCAACCTAACCTAACACTCTCCATACGAGTTTTTGCTTTCTTCTATGTTTTGACTCTTGCCATTGGTAGTTATTGTCTCCATCTATGTTTTAACACTCTCCATAGGAGTTATTGCTTTCTTCTATGTTTTGACTCTTACCATCAGGAGTTATTGTCTTCTTCTATGTTTTAACACTCTCCATAGGTAGGAGTATTGCTTTCTTCTATGTTTTGACTATCGCCATCAGGAGTTATTGCCTTCTTCTATGTTTTAACACTCTCCATCAGGAGTTATTGCCTTCTTCTATGTTTTAACACTCTCCATAGGAGTTATTGCCTTCTTCTATGTTTTAACACTCTGCATATGAGTTATTGCCTTCTTCTATGTTCTGGCTTGCCATCAGATTTACAATATCTTCAGTTGAACTATATTATCTTAAATTATTTAAAAAAAACTGTAATATTGGAAGTAATATTGGAGAAGTAGTTGTATTATGAAATATCAGTGAACTTATTTATCTTAAAATTAAATTACATTGTCTGATTTAAAATAGTTTAAAGATTTTGTATGTATTTTAGCATCTAGTTCTATTTGACGGATCGTTACAGTATTTTTAGTATTTTTTAATATTTATGGTTTATATTATTCCTGGAATTTGTTTAAACGAAATTCTGCTTCCTATAAATTTGAGGAATAACCTTTGCATCTTAAAAGTACTTCGAAACATCACCATTCTGATGACAATTTCTAATTAATACCTGTCACTAGCAGAAGGATCAGATAGCTAAAGTTTATGCATTCATCTATGAGACAGAATAGATTTACAAGTTGTGGAATATTTAGATCTCTAGGATAGTTAATATAAGTATGTATTAAGCATGTCTATCACAACTAAGGTACTCATTACTCCGTAGTACTAAATATATACCAATTAATACAATCTTTAATATAAGTAATCAATAACAATTCTATTTGAATGTCATAGCGTTTTAGAGTTAAATATTTTTAAGCAGAACATGTTAATATATAGCAATGCTGTGATTTCATCTCTAGTGATCATTTGAAGCATGAAATTAACCCAGGCGGCAGCGGTTTGAACGAAAGGGTGTTTGAAGTGCGGTAGGGGGAGAGAGTGATCCATGAACATAGATTTAAACTGGCTCCAATATGCTCCAATATGTTCAACCAGGCAGAACAGTATGCAATATTAGAGGATTCATCTGTGCAGAAAGATGGTTAGAGATTGCAAACTCTGTAGGGATCAATATGAATAGCACAAACAAGTTCAACTCTTTACAAAACCTATTCATGTATACATTCAAGTATGATACTATACTATATTATTCAATAATGTATGGCATTATTTAAAATACCTTAATGCTAATAATACGGCATGGGATTACACTAATGACAACGCCTCTGGCCGCACAATCATTTAATTGATTGTGGAACCCCTGGTTTCCGCGGAACCCACTTTGGGAACCTCTGGGCTAGTGTAAGCCTATCATCGTAAGAGGGATGTAGTATATTTTATAAAATGACACCAATTGTTACTTTAATATTGTTTCTTTTTACTTCAGTTATTAGTATCTTGTTACTTGAATTGATGTTTTTATTGCTTGCTGCCTGGAGACCTACTGGCTCTTAACAGCCCTGTAGATTTCTTTACTTCAAACTCAATTCAGTAACAGTAATACATTTGCAAGAGTTATTATTTTTTTAATGTTCTAATTTGATATTAAAATTAAAATGATATCCAGCAAATGATTTTTAATTATTTAAACTCTCCGCGTGTTAGATGGATTTTTGAAATTAAGAAAGTAAAGTTACCAGATATTATAATCTGAAATGTATATGGCCCTACTGATTTAAAATTCTCTACGAAAACATCAGTTCATGTTATATTTATGAATCTTATGAGGGGAAATATAGATGTATGAGATGTAATTTAGAATGGAATCTTCTGTTTTATATCTTCTTCTATCTAGCTAAAGTTTAATCCAAAGTTCCCAGAATTATTACGACCACGTACTCCTCATTTCATGAAAGGTTAACCTCCACCTGTTAAGTATGCAGGTTTCAAGCTTATCTAAGACCTCTAGAATGCAAACCTAGAACTTTAAAGTTGTCTTTACTCGATTTTTTTTATAGGTAAATGTACTATGAATGATATTGTAATCCATTAGTGTGGTGTTACTACCACCTGAAAATACAGTGAATCATTTTAAATTACCGTTGTAAATTTGCAACTGTATATATCCAATTTTTATAATTGACTAGCTGATCTACCCGGCTGTACTCGGGAAACAATTTAATTCCAACTCTAATGATAATTACATATTATTATGTAATAATAAATTTAATTATGTACGAAACAAATTTAAATTTTCTATAGTTCCGTTACACTTAACTTTTTTGAGATAAACGAAATTAATACAGAATTAAAATTATAGATTACTCAAAAAAAGATATAATCTAACACTGATTATAAATTGCACACATTGTCTAATACAATTGGTAGTTGCTAGATTAGATTAAACAAAAAATAAAAAGAATATTTCTTGTCGAACAATACTTCAAGAAATGTTGAAAAAAGTCTAAGATTTAAATGTGATATGTCTTATCTGTTAAATATAATGATACGAATTTTAAACCCACAAATGGTTTCACTTAGGAGTCAGTTAGTTGAAGAGGCTAAGCCATATCACATTACATCAATAATTTCAATTTGAAACTTCACACAGTTTTAAATGTTAATTAAAATTATATCAATAAACAAAATTGTCTCTTAAAAGTTTGAATAACCATATTTTGATGAAATATTATTTGTTTATGAAGAAGTATTGTATCGAAAAGTGTCAATTGAGTTCTAAATGTTAAATTCTAAATATATTTTTCATTATGTAATGTTAAGAGTTTTGCTAAGAACTGTATTTATACACACAAATACATACAGTGATTAAGTTTTATATATATACATTTTGATTTGAATATTTCTTGGAATATATACAATTTTTTATGCTGTATATATTCCCTTATAAATTTTATTAAGTGTGCGTATAATTATACGCACTATATAATATAAACATGCACGTAAAATGCACGGCGTGTATAAACACGCACGCATTTTATTAAGTGTGTGTTTATATTCCCTTATTAAGTGTGCGTAAATAGAAAAGTACAACCTAATTTTCATTTTAAGACCTGATAACATTTTATTTATTGACAATTCATTCTGTTTTTGTAAATACAAACTAAAGATTGAAAAATAATTATAGTAATTGGTAGAAATCTTTTTTCTAATCTGAGTATAAGATAACAAATTTATAGATGTTTTATATTTGTTTTTATTTGAAATTTTAATTTTAACAGAAATAACAGAACAGCTTTTGTTACTTTTTTTTAGGCAAACAATCTTATGAAAATAGCTAATATTAGTTTTTTGTTTATTCTTACATAATCAGACTGCTTGTCAAGACGGAACTTTGATATACACCAAACTCTCTCTTCAATAACTGAATTGATGTTGAATGAATTTGTTTGGATGCGAACATAATACACCAGTATTGTGTTAGGTGCAACCCAAACATTCTCCGCACACCTCATAATAAGTCATTATTCTTGGTTTGAATTAGGGGATGAAACCCTGTTTCCACTCAAAGGTGTTATTCAACACTCCACTTTTCAAACAGTTTGTGTTCATCCTCAGGCTACATTTCCAATACAAAATATTGTAGACTTAACATCTGGCAACTGGCGCTCCGACGAACCACACAAAACAAATCCATAAAACTGTCTTTACAAGGGAAATGCTAGTCAGTCGTGTTAAGGTCGGAAAGTAATAACATCCACTTCCAGATTCTTGAGGCGTTATACATTAAAGATATTCAGGTCTGAATGATATCCAGTCAAATGCTAATGGCATAATACCAAGCTACAGAAACTTCGATAGTTCATTCAAAATAATAAAGGAAAACCAATAGTTGATTGGGCATTGATCAGCTGAACAACAGTCTTGCAACCTCTACCTCAGCGGGTTTTTTGTATTTTCACTGCAGCTACCGTGCTTTGGTTTATTGTGTTTATTCTTTACCTTAGTTTTTTCTTACTTTACTTTAAATTATTTATTACCTATTTGCATTGCATACCTGAAGATGATTAGTAGTAATCGAAAACTTGTATTTAATTTGTTAGACATATTATATTATTTTCACTGAAGTGTTGAGTTACTGTGTCAAAAAATGTTTTTAATATGTCTTTAGGACAAATTCTTTGGAAACTTCCTTCTGCACAACGAAAAATAGTCAGTAGACTAGAGCTCACGACCACAAATGTCGTGAATGCATAAGCTCTCGTATACTTCAATAAAATCTGTTTAAAAGAAACAGATTGCTAACTTATAATAATGTAAAATATGTATATAAAATGAGAAACTTAATATCACACAATAATGTTCACATAGTTCGTGGGTATGTTATTGTTTTAAAAGCTATTTTTAAGGAATTGGTAGTTGGAGCTCTGCTGTTTACACTTGTTTAAAAGTTTATTGTATTTTATATATAGTTTGTTCCTACTCAGAATTTAAGATATCTTTTTAACAAGTACTCAACTAACTTGTAAAACTTATTTGTTCCTGCATATTTGATGACTGTTTTTATTGCCATTAATTAATATGTGTTTTCCTCTATATCAAAGTATAATATAGTGCTAAAATTGGCTTTTGGTTGAATTTCAGACGAAGAAGAAACACCTGTAAGAAGATCAGATCCTGACTTCCAGTTCTTTAGACATTTAAACACACCTGATTCATTCCAACAACAAGACCCTCCTCCTAGTCCAGGTACAAAATTTTATAAGTTTTAGTTATATATGTTATGCAGGAAAACTGATAAAATTTACTATAAAAAATATTACCTACTAGCAACTTATTTCAACCATCTATGTAACAATCTACGAGCTTCCAAGACTTTCGTGTTTAAATTCTTGATAATCTGTGTACATTCAAAAACGTTGTAATACAAAATCAACTTTGCGATATAACTTTGCTAAGTAGCATTATTGACAGTGGAAACTTATTATGGATTTAAAGCCCATGTGATTACTAAAGTTCTCCCTTCTTCAACGGTTGATTCAGAGATTTCTTTCTCACTCAGTGTCCTTAAAGCATTCAGCAAACATGGTTTTAAGTTTTAATAATGAAAATAAAAACGAAATCATTTTATATTTATTAGTCTTTTTAAAATTGTAGAAATCTAACATAAAATAAAGGGGAAAAACATAAGAAAATGGCTGAATTGTCCACTTATTTGATTTTTCAGTTTGTTTTATTCTTTTTTTAAACCAAACTTTATCATTCTCTTGCTCTCTTTCTATTCCCCATTATTTACTTTAAATATTGGAAGGCATGAAATTTGTTAGAGCATAGAAATTTCCATCCTCTTTTAAAACTAATATCGAACTCTTTGAATGAAAATTCTGAAAATCTGGTTTTAGTATAGGTGTTACAGCCAAAGTTTGAAATCTGGTATTCTATATAATGCCTAGGCATTCTATGTAATGCCTAAAAGTAGCTGGCAATATGTGAGACGATTTATATTTCACATTTCCTTGGGATTCCATAGAATACCAAATGAGAAACTGACAAAGTATAAAATACATATCCAGTTCATTTCGAATATCTTGTGGCAGGAACAGAATGAAAGCCTAGACATTGCATATAATGCCTAAAACAGCCTGCCATGTATGAAATGAATTATATTTCACAAGTATATGCGAGATTACAATTCATTTTATGTCCTAAGAACTTGCTTAGAATTGAAGATATTCCTGACCACGAAATTCCTTAAGGTCTTAGTCGAGTGGCAGTGACCAAAGAGTTATGGAATGTATGTATGAAACAAAGTGCTAAAATATGAAATGCCTTTGTGTGAAAAATGTAATTCGAAAAGCCATCAAGCCTGTCGTGTTGCAACAGTTTATTTCTTATTTTGTATATGAAACTTTGGTTCGCCTTAATTAGAAGGCATAAAGTTTGTTTTGTACAACTTTCACTTTTCTTTACGCATTTTGAATACATTTTTTTAATGGCACTTTCAATATTTTTTCAGAATATCATTTTTATTTTTCAGAAATGCACATCATTTACATAATAACCTCATCCGGACGTTTTTTTTCATACTTTGTCTAAATAGCATTTGTCATTCTATAGAATCTCTAGGGAAAGCATATAATATTTCTCATATTTCATTCCTTGCCTAAAAACATCCGGCATTTTAAACAATGCCGAGGCATTCTATAAATGCCGTCGTTACAAACTTTGCCGGTAACATTGGAATTATAAATTCCTGAAGATAAATATTCTGTATTCTTAAAGGAAACAGTAAACATTTTATAACAGTATATAAATATTATATTTTAGTCCTAGACGAATATTGAGTTTTCCCTTGGAAAATAATTTTGTTACAGTATAGGTCAAAGGTATTCTTTGACATCAATAATGCTCAGAATTTATGATGTGGTGAAAAGTCTCACAACTTTCCAAATGGAGTTAGCCTGTTCTAAACTATAATTGTATCTCCCTTAGCGTGACATACATCAAAACGTTTTATGAAATCTGTCCATGTTAAGTAAGGGCATTTTGAAACCTTCTCAGAACAATAAATACGGATAACTCAAGAGCTATGCCATCAGTTATTGTGCAGTATTTACTTTTACAATAAGGGAATGAACCATTAAGTCTCCATACAAAAAATTTTACCCGACATCGATGTGTTTAGATTAGTTTAGACTTAGAGTTCATCCTCCGGTTGAAAACAGAAGAACTCAACCAAAATAGAAGCTAAAAAGAGTTACATACCGGCCTTAGTGAGGTGATGCTCAGTGTTCAAGGATCAGAGTCCTTCTCAAATGACTGTTTCCCTTAGTCCTATGACTCCTTGAACACTCAACATGTCCTTACTAAGGCAGGTATGTAACTCTTTTTAGTTTATATTTTAAGTTGACTTTTTCCGTATTCAGTTCACGTTATCTATTCATATTTTATATTGTAGATGTAACCTGGCGATGAACACTCATCAAAGTGTTCAAAACGTATCGACTTTGCATAAAATCTTGTGTGTAGACACTTGGTGTTTCTTTCCCTTAATCAAATCATGAAGAATATGGAAAAAATAAAAAGACGGCATCAGTCACACGTACCTATACTAGAAACTTTCGTTTGTAGAGATGATGATATCGTTAGAGTGGTTTAGAAAGAAACCTCAGAATTATCATGGGTTTATGAATCAAATAAATGAAAAAGAACTCCATGCGGCATTTCCTCAACTACTCAATAAGGAAAGTTGACGTCTCTGTATGTAAATTCTCTGTATCATAATTCGTAATTTAAAGGTGATTTAAATGACACATTAAGAAAGAAATAACGTGAAGAGACAAAATTAGAGTGAATCACTTTGAATATATTTTAATAAAGCAACTTTACTACATTTTACTATTATGGAATGTAGAAAATGTTTATTATACTCACTCGTTTTATTAATATAATATTGTTTTATAGAACAGATATTTTCTTGAAAGTCTGTCTGAAGAGTTATGTTTAAATATGTAGCATTTTTTGCTCATCGGTACTTCACAGCTGCGTTTATGAGTGGGCATTGTTGTGGACATTAATTTCTTGTTTTATGAAAACACTTGTTTCGATATATTTAGTCACACACATTTTTCATGTAAAAATTTATGATTAAATCTATTATTGGTTCTTCATTTTTCCGTAAATCGATTAAATGATGAAATGTCTTAATATGTCTATGCCTGATTAGATTATCAATATTAGTTGAAAAAATATTATGATTTTTTTTCCTGATATGGGTAAACCCCAAAACAGGGAGTTTATTTAGCACCTGTTCCCTTATATAGATTATAGGTATTCATTTCAAATATATATAAATAAAAGAAAAGTTTGTCTGTGCATTGCTTAGAACTGACTCAGTTTAAGTTATCTTTACGTTTCATACTCTAGAGAAACCGAATTCATCCTTTGAAGAATTTCTGTGTATCAGTTTGTCCTCAAAATTTTGTTACCAGTAAAATCAGCCACCATAAGACATAACGAGCTGAAACTTTGACGGTAGATTTGTGTTGTAAGTTTAACTTAAAAGCTAAGCTTTGAATAGATTGGAAATTCAACGAAGAAGCGATGTTATGGACTTTTAAGCTGTCTTTGTCTAACTTCGTAGACATGTTTATTTTGAAAAAAATACTGGTTGAGCAAGTAGGTATTATTAGTTGATTTCAATTTCATTTGCATTTAAGCTCCCAGCTTTGAAATAATTGACAAGGTGCCTATTTCCCGAAGTTCAAGATGTGCCATCTATTCAGAATAACTGGCTTTATGAATGAGTAATTCTCACCCCTACAAATGAGCAGGCAGGAAAAATCAATAAACAACTTCTTGCACTATATCAAGTTAAGGAAAGAACTTACAAGTCAGTAAACAGAGTGATTAGAGATGAGGATGCAGTTCATTATCCAATTGAATTTCTTGACTCCGTGACTGCTCCTAGGCTGCCTGCTCGGAGACTTAAAACTTAAAGTAGGGGCTCCAGTCATGCTGTTACGAAACTTGAGTGCCCTAATAATGTGCAACACGACTCCAAATTCGTGCTTTGTACAGATACGTCATAGGGCTGACATCATGACTGGGTGTGGTACTTGGGAGTCAGTGTTTGTACCACTCATACCATTGATACTTAGCAACTGTCCCTTTCAATTCAAATGGTTGCAACTTCCTGTCAGCGTCTGTTTTGCAATGATGGTAAATAAGTCGCGGAGCCAAAACTGTGTTTGGCAGGAATTGAAGTGAGAGGCCAAGTGTTGGTCAACTGTGTGTTGCTTGCTCAAGAGTCTGAGGTTCCAACTCTTTGTTCTTCTATGGACCTAAAGGATAGACAGCTAATCTGGTGTATACAGCGGCACTTACGAGGTGTGTAAATAAAGTAGTGAGACTGGCAACGTCGCTTTCGATCTGGCAACGCTGGAGACGCGTGGCCTTGAGTAGCGTCAGGTGCACGTGTGATGCGCCTCCAGTATGAATCTGAACTCGCCACAGTCATTTGTTTGTCCGTAGCGTTGGTTTTCGTGAAATGGTTTTTTCTTGAGCGTTTTAAAAATGAGTGACCTCAAAGTTGAGCAGCGGTGTGCAATAAAATTTTGCTTCAGACTTGGACATAATGCAACCGAAACTTTTGAAAAACTTCAGGAGGCCTATGGAGAACGTGTTTTATCAAGGGCACAGGTTTTTCGGTGGTTTAAGGAATTTTCAGAAGGAAGAGAGTCGATTGAAGATGAACCACGAAGCGGAAGGCCTTCAAGTGCAAACACCGATGAAAATGTCAACAGAGTACGGAACCTTGTGCGTTCAGATCGACGCTTGACAGTCAGAATGATCGGGGAACAGTTGAATTTGAATCACACCTCCGTTCATCACATTTTGACCAATGAATTGGAGATGAGAAAAATTTGTGCGAAAATGGTTCCGAAAAACCTTTCCCAAGACATCTCAATAAACGAGTTTTTGGCCAGTAAAAACATTCCTGTTGCTCCTCAGCCTCCTTATTCACCAGACTTGAGTCCTTGTGACTTTTTCCTCTTCCCGAGATTGAAAAATCACCTCAAGGGAACTCATTTCGGGACACTACAAAACATACAAACTGCTGTAACCGACCAGCTGAAGGCCATTCCAGAATCCGAGTTCCAGCAATGCTACAATGATTGGAAGGACCGTCTCCAGCGCTGTGTGGCTTCCGAAGGGAACTATTTTGAAGGTGACAATATCACATTGTAATTATATTTGAATAGAAAATTTAAAAAAAATCAGTCTCACTACTTCATTTACACACCTCGTACTTAACACTCTGCTAAATAAATATATTTTTTCCTTTCTATAATTTTCAAATATTTTGAAATACCAGATATTATCTCTTAATTTTTGTAAAATACCCGCCAAAGACGGGCACATGTGCTTGTTATAATAATAATAACAATTCTATTACAATATAGTCATTAATTGTGAAATAATTAAATCATTAAATGCAGCAATTAAATTATGATGTGTTGAATAGTTGCCATGTTGGCAGCACTGGCATGAAGATATGTATAAATAAAACAAATGTCATGAACATCGTCGGGGGAAACTAATTATGTATGCTTTAGTTGCAAAATATTTGGACTGGTTTCATAATTTAAATACCTCGTCTTTATCAACATTACTGGAAACTTAGATCAGAGATAAATGCAGAACTCCGTCTGCAGAAAAACTTTTTGATGATCTAAACTTTATGTAAATTACCTCCTTTATATCTTAAAGAGAACCATGTGTATAACTATATTTTCAAATATATTAGTTTGCTGAGGGACTAGACATCACTATTTAACGTTTAATATAAAGTTTTTGAAACATAATTGTAGTACTGAACAAAATGATGATATACATTAAACATAAAATTGTAGGAAAATATTAAAAAAAGTGTTTTAAAAGTGCAATTCACTGTCCCATCTATTCCTTTCAATTCAAACGCTTGAAATTTACCGTCTGCGTCTGTTTCAGAATGACGATAAATAAATCGCAAAGCCAAACTGTGTACGGCAGGAATTGAAGTGAGTGAGACCAAGTGTTTCTCACATAGTCAACTGTATGTTACCATACAGTCAATAGATTAATGATTTCGAAGACCGGTATTAGTTGTACTTAATATTATAATTAAAATGTTGCCTTAAAGTTTAAAGTATAGGTTTGAATAACGTTGATCAGAAAACTGAGCATTTCACCTTAATATAATGTGTTTTTAAGCTCTTATCTCTATTCCTCTAATATCATAATAATTAAACTGCGCATGTATTGTTAATTGAAATATATGTTGAAATACATCGATAGGTTGTTTTTCTATATTATCGAAGTTTAGCATCATTGGGTATGTTTAGTGTTTGGATGGATGACACCTCGTAATGTTTATTGGAATTTCCAATAATCCATGCCCATGGTTTAAAAAATGATGCAAGAGGGAGACTTTTCTCTTTTGATTATCACAAAGGCGTATAGACTAGAATAAAAGGGTTGTTTAGAAAGAAAACATGCATTAAAGTGATGCTAACTTAAAATGACTAAATATTGTAAATGTAGACAACAAAGGAAACAAATAATGAAGCTATAAGAGAAAAGAAAAAGTAATAACATGGTGGGTGAGTTTCTTATTTCTTTCTCTTACAACCATTCTTAAGAAGCTTAACACCTTACAAAGAGAAAAGGAGTGCCTTATTATTGATCCTGAACCCATTTAGCATGATAATGTAGAATAGATGTGCTAAATTACCAAGGGTTGTCAACAGGCATGTCGAGTCACCCATCCAGCTGCCAACAACTTTCAAAGTTGCTAAACTTGGTAACATAATAAAAATCAGTGTATTCCACAATGCATACAGTTGTTGATTGAAATGATTAATGGACAGTGAATTTTATATTTAATATTTAATATTTTATTTTTAATAAAATTTTATATTTAATATCCTAAATCCAAGTATAATTAAGTTTTATACTTAAAACTAATGGTTACAATGTAGTTCTTATAAGGGTCTTACTCATGTCAAGCTGTCAAAAAGGAATAGAGCTTGAAATAGGTTAAGATGATGGAAAATTGAGTAGATGGGTATTATGTCTCCATGTATTCCCCAATAGTCGAGTAATTAAGTATTGATTGTCTGTTGCCGTGGTAACGGTCTTATCTGGCAGTATTATGAATGAGTATCCTCCTTCTATTAAGTGTGAGACAGTCCTCGAGTATATCTCCAGATTTAGGGCAAAGAGCAGACAGACTACATATATAAAACGCCATCCTGAAGCCTTTCGGGCCTATGGTATAGAAATCTGGGCTTCCACCAAACCATTCAACATACAACGTTTACAATACCTACAGTTGAAAATCATTAGAAAACTATCACATTTAGTTTTCTATGTCCCCCAACAAAATCAATCACCAACTCCTCAAAGTGCCATCTGTTCAGAACTTTGCTATAGAAAGATACAAATTATTCCACAACAGATTACTAACCCACCCCAACCCACTAATTCATTCCCTTCACTCACCTGTAATACCTTTAAACCTGCTTAGGCGTATAAAAAGAAAATGGCCCCGACACCTTTTCTATCAGCTGTGAGAGTATCCTTGTTACGGAGTGCCACCAATGGTTAAATCCTTGCTAATCGTAGATACCAAATTACAATCACTTCTTAATACAAATACTCTGCAGTTGAAGTGAAATAAAAAAAAAAGAGGGGACAAAGAGAGCTGCTACTTCTCATATGGTGAAAAGTGCCAGCGAGTGGGCACGTTCTGTTCCCAGGCAGCTTTTCGTAGACTTGTTTGTGTAGAACTTTTATCTCTCACCAGGCGTAGAAGTATTTACAATGGGTGAAGTGCTTCTTCTCAAACCGTTATCAATCTTTCAATAAATTGCAATTCCTTATTTCATACAATGTCTGTCACAATAGAAGAGCAATTTATTTTCAAATCTAAAATTCAAACTCACAAACCAATTGAATAAACAAAATACTCATTATTAAAGTATATCAATATAATTTTTAAAAAAATTTAATTACCATTACTTTTTAAAAAAAAAAACTAATTTTTTAATGTAATTCTCCAATTTTATCTTGCTATTTTTTAAACATAACATATAAAAGTTAATATTATACGTGAAAATATTAGACAGATCCTAATTTTAACCAAGGTAAAATACAAAGCACCATTCCTGAAAACTGGAAATAGAGTATTAGAAAATATATTTTGATTATTTTTAACTAATTTGTACTTCTGATTCGTGAATTTAATTAGAATGTTATTTCTTGCGAGTGATTTATTTTAATTAAAGGTAATAGGAATAATTTTTCTACAAATATTTATTCAGCGCCTCGTAAAAGAGCTTTCAACTTCTCCATTATAGCACAATGGATTTAAAATTACTGGATTTCATAAAATTCCATGTAATTAATTTAAATAAATATTCTTTAAGGTCCTTGGACATTCTTACATCACCTCAGGCTGACTTCCATTATTTAACTGAACTAATCGTATATATTTAAAACTTAGCAGTTCAACTATAACATCAAAATTTGCTAGTTAACACGAGATTACAACTAAAACTTTCGATATTGGATATATTAAAGTAAAGAAGTATAATTTTAGTTTTTATATTATAAATTATATTGGTAGAACTAGTCAGAGTCCTTAGTTAGGATCATACATGATCAGATTAGGCTTGGTTTTTTTTTTGAGTTTGGTCTAGGTGTGTATATATATAAACTACATTAACATAAAGAACAAACAGAAAAGAAACACAACTACTACATTTCGATGGCCTCGTCATCAGGAGGATAGAAACGAGTCGATCCGCAGGCAGACCACGACTGACCTGACCTGAGTCCGGCTATGCAGACCTGATTCATGGTCTGCCTGCGGAGCGACTCGTTTCTATCCTCCTGATGATGAGGCCATCGAAATATAGTAGGGAGTTACTGTTTCTTTTCTGTGTGTTGTTTATGTTAATGTAGTTTATTTAGTTCGTTGAATTGTTTCATTTAATTAGTTTTATATATATATTTGTAAATTTGGGGAACAATCCTTCTTTTATACATGTTTTGTTGAACGACCTTTGTACTGTGGCATGAATAAATTTCATTGTCCATCTTTCAAGTTTTCTCATCTTTGTTTTAAATCTTTCTGGTACTAAATATACTAGTTCTCCAAATTTGCAATATTTTCACATGCTCCATTTTTTATATTACATGTGTATAATATTGATAAATGTTGTTGATACCATTAATATTAAAGTAAATTAAAATAAATATTTATATTATTATATATTAATTACACTATGTTATATGACATCTAAAGTATTTAAGAATTTGTTAAAACTATGAAATAAATTTATTAAGAGTTCAGTTGACGATATATTATGCATCTGTCCTAAATCTATAAATATAGATGCTTTTCTAATAAAATTAAATTAATTAGTGCCGACAACCCTGATCACAATTTAAGAAGAAGTAAGTTGTAATTTGCCTTTGTTAGATGTCCAGATCCATAGTTAACCTAGAGAGTTACGATTTAGTTTATATAGAAAACCTACTAATGTATTTGCATACGTCCATTTTTATTCTTCCCATTCAAGAAATGTTAAAATTTCTATTTTTAGAAATATGTTTTTGAGAGCGTTAAGAGTGTGCTCCCCTGAATGTTTTAATGATGAGATTAATAACATTAGGTCATTTGCCCTATCATTAAAATTCCCCTCCTCTTATATCGATTTAGCTTTGAAGGGTGTCAAAACAGCCTCCAGTATTTCAGCAGAGCCCCATTCATTGTTAAATTCTATAGTTCCTCCTTATTATGGGTCATTGGACCCTCTTCCCAAGGCTTGCGCATAAACGTGATTTTAATATAGTGTTTTCTAATCGTAATAACTTAGGCAATATATTAACAAAAAACTCTCCCAGAGATCTGGAGTCCGGTAGTATTTATAAAATCTCATGCAAAAAATTGCTATAAGATTTATATTGTTCAAAATGGTAAATCATGAAAGACACGTGTAAAACAACACCAATACAACGTAAGTAGACAGGAAAAAAGTAGCGCTTTATTCTTGCATATAAATAATGAAAATCATCATATTTATTGGACCGGAGCTAAATTTATTATCTATGAAAAATTGGTGTTGTTAAAAAATATTATAGGATAAAATTTACTAGATCAAATATTGTTAGCATTAGTAATGGGGCTTTTCAAACTTGACTCTGCCTTGACGAGGGTAATAGGCTCATCTAAGAGGGTTGACAGATAGCAGATAGTTTTTTACTTTTTCTAGTGTACTCCTTTGTTTACCCAAGCATCTCTCCCTGGACTATTGTCCTTTCCTGCACACTCTTTTAAAATACCACTCTTCCCTCCCACTACTCTCAACCCATCACCATGATGTCTCTAAATCTTTTTTTTTTAGTTGGGTTTTTGACTCTGGCGAAGACCGCTTGTTGCGATTGAAAGATCATAGTCTTATTTCCCATTTCTTATTGTCGTTTTAACATTGATTGTAATATGAATTTTGGGTCATTTCTAAGGTTACAATAACATAAAAAAAGAACAACTTTTAAGTTTCACCTATGTTGAATTATCGCATTTGTTTATCATAATAAATTATACATATAATTTATTATAACTCAAAATTCAATATAAGTTATTTATAAATAGTAAACTTCTTCCAAAATTAGAATATAGATCAGTGCTTTTCAACCTTTTTGCAGGCGCGGATCCGCCGAGGAGCTTATTTATTCTTGCGTATCCCCTTGTACATAAATATACATATATATATAAGTTTTTTTAATGAAATAAAAACGGCTTATAAACACAAAAACACAATACAGTACTATCTGAATTTTTTTATTCAAGAGAATTACAAATTAATGTGAAATTTGTCCTTGGTGATTTTTGAACAGAACTGGAAAGTTTGGCCTGGTTTTAGAAAGACATACACGCATCTCTTCTTCAAGTGCTAGTAGTTTATTTCTTTTCTCACTTTTAATGTTCGTCATGGTGGAAAATCCTATTTCACACAGGTATGATGTAGAAAACTGTAGGAGAATGCGCAGAGCCTTATTCGAGATTGATGGATATTCTTTTGCAGTTAAAATCCAAAATGAGTCCAGATCAAGAAGTAAACAATCAGAGCGTCACGTATTGGCTAAATTAAATGTTTCAATTAAATGACGTAGGTCATCATCATAACTGAACTGCCCGACTCAAATTTTGGCTCGCAGTTCTTCCCTAACTTTACCGAAAGTTGCTGGTTTTAGATGTGAACGACGAGTTATCTTGATAAGATGCACTAATTACATTGATAGTGTGCTACTGTACTTACATTGACGTGTACACATTGATAATACATTAATTGCACATTGTGAATCTGTAGGTCTTGCCGATCCCCTGGGTAAACGTCACGGATCACCAGTGATCCGCGGATCACAGGTTGAAAACCACTGAATATAGATTATAATCTTATTAGAATTAGATTATAGCATTAATAATAAGTCATTTTTTATCAACTGAAATAATTTATATTTCGATATTTTTAATTACCAGGAATAGCATAATCATCACATGATTTAAAATAAAATTCATAAAAAAAAGTTAAATAAAATTAACAAGTTTGAATATTTTTAGTTAATTTATTCAGTTTTTCTACTTACTAAAATTAATAAGGGGTAATTTTTGAATATAATTGGCTACCAAATGTATGGAACATTGATTAGCTGACGTCGTCCCTAATTTCTTTCATGTATTAAAAGGTTTGCTTGATAATATTTTTCAATGAGTTACTAATCTAGCTAATTAGTTCTGGTTGTTTTCTTTATTTTGCAATTGGCAATGTTATTTGCTGAATAATCCCATTTCAATTGATCCTATAATGTTACCTATTCCTTTTTGCTGTTCTATCACTGCCATTCGTTAGCATCTAACCTTCCAAACAATCATCCCAATTATATTGTTATCACAATTAGTAAAGTAGAAGAGCGACAGTAGTTAAACAACTTAAGTAATTTTATTGTTTATTATTTCTAGTAATGATTTACTTTCAGTATAATTGAGTGTAAACACATCAGATTTTTTTTAAATTAAATCATTAAACTTTCTATTTTATTCAAAATACTCTACCCCATCTACTTTTTTTATAATGTAATTATTACCTGATATTGGATTTAACGGATTTACTATCTGCAAATCAAACAAATAGTTGTTGATTTTTGTCCGTGAATCCTAAAGATGAACAGATCTGTGAAATGTAATATATAAATATCAGACGACCGTAATTTTCATATTCAAGTTTTTCTTTTTTTATATGGATTTTTTTTCCATCCAAACTTGACTGGATTTTGTCAGTTGGATTTTTGACTCTGACGAAGATTGTTTGTTATAGTTGAAAGATCTTAGCTTCTCTCTCTCTCTCTCTCTCTCTCTCCCTCTCTCCCTCTCTCTCTCTCTCTCTCTCTCTCTTCTCTCCCCCTCCCCCCCAATTTCATTTGTGGTTTGATCATTGATTGTTATTTGTCATTCGTGTTTATTGTGAAATCTTGTTATTATATGGATGTGGAATCAAATGTTCATCCATTGAGACCTTGATAATTTATTAAAGCTAGGTTGTGCAGTGCCTAGAGTTTCTGCGTACAATGTCAAAATCACAAGAATTAAGATCATATACTTTATTTTTTGTCTTGCCATTGTGTTCGTAATAAATACCTACAATATTTGTCTAATTTTGATGAATTTTATAGAATAGTTTTTCAAACTTGAAATCTAAATGGTATCAACTGTCTTTTTTGGAAATCAATATCGGTAATAATAAACATTTTTTTTATCAGTACTTTTTATCAGCTTTCAGTAAAGATTTGGTCTTGTTGGGTATTAATTTATAAGGAACAACATTGAACCATTTTTTAAGAAATTAGAAGTTGAGGTTTTTTTTTGGTATCAGAATCACAATATTTCAGAAGATAATATATATAATTTTACATCAAGTACTGTTTCATGTTACAGTATTTACTAAAATGTTTAAATGAAACGATCCAGTTGACTTTTAAATAAAAACCAATTAAAAAAAGAAGGTAGCACACAGATAGACAAAGGAATAACTCACTTCTATTCTTCGACCATCGTCGTCATCAGGAGAGCGGTGACTCTACCTTCCTGAGGGACTCTTCGCCTACTGGTGACCACGATGGTTTAGAAGTGAGTTATTCCTTTGTCTATCTGTGTGCTACATTCTTTTTAATATTTACTACAATTTATACATACGTTATATTTCTTTAACTGCATCTTGAACCACCAAAATATAACCGTACATCTTAATTTTAGTAAATATGAAAATTATATATAAAAAAAAGACAGTATTTGATGTGAAAATATATATTATTTTTAAAAAAATTTTAGCCGTGATGTCAAAAGAAAATTTTCTGGTAAACTCCCAATAATTATTTTAAAATGGTATATATGATTCTTAAGATTTATTATTTATATACTTGAGCAAGACCAATCTTGGTCAACATTTCGAAAGATGGTTCATAAAATACTATACATAACTGATTAAATGAAACAATTTGTTATCTTTAAATAAAAAACATAACTGTAACGTAGTGCAATCTATATAGTAACTATAGTACATATAGTAAATTTTGTACTATAGATAACTCTCTGGTGTCATTGTTTTTGTAGTTAATGCCTGATGATGAACACTACGTATTCGAAACGCGTTGTTTATACCATTAAATTTTTATATGTGGAGACCATTTCATTAGCTTTTTACCCTACAATGAAAAAATATAACAATAAATATTAGTAAATTTACGAATTAATAGTATTAAGCATCGTTTGTATAAGTGTTAACATGTAATTTTGAATGCAAGTGAATCGCCAGCTTTGTGGGCAAACAAATAAGAAATGGTATTGAAAGTTTTTATCGCGAGCGGTAGCAGGATTACATCAGTGCTGCAACATAGGGGTGCCGCCCCAAGCGGCAATTTGCTTCCAGCTGGCAAAATCTCAGTTGTTGATCTCATAATATGAATACTAGTCGAGTTCAAACTCTCTGCAAAAAAAAAGAAGCTAAAAACATTTCCAATAATACTTTGCTATCTACTGCGACTGTGCAGAATGTTTTCCTGTAACTATCAATAAAGTATAACATTTAACATCATTAGCACTTCTACTAGCAAATTTAAAAACAGTTTTAGTTTGTAAATGTTCTGTGTTGTCTATATTGAGAGTGATTACAGTACTGCGTCCTAAGAACTATTGTACTTTTAGTCGGCTATATTGAGGGTGATTTTGGTACTGCGTCCTAAGTACTATTGTACTTTTGGTCGGCTATATTGAGGGTGATTAAAGTACTGCGTCCTAAGTACTATTGTACTTTTGGTCGGCTATATTGAGGGTGATTAAAGTACTGCGTCCTAAGTACTATTGTACTTTTGGTCGGCTATATTGAGGGTGATTAAAGTACTGCGTCCTAAGTACTATTGTACTTTTGGTCGGCTATATTGAGGGTGATTAAAGTACTGCGTCCTAAGTACTATTGTACTTTTGGTCGGCTATATTGAGGGTGATTAAAGTACTGCGTCCTAAGAACTATTGTACTTTTAGTCGGCTATATTGAGGGTGATTTTGGTACTGCGTCCTAAGAACTATTGTACTTTTGGTCGGCTATATTGAGGGTGATTAAAGTACTGCGTCCTAAGAACTATTGTACTTTTAGTCGGCTATATTGAGGGTGATTTTGGTACTGCGTCCTAAGAACTATTGTACTTTTGGTCGGCTATATTGAGGGTGATTTTGGTACTGCGTCCTAAGTACTATTGTACTTTTAGTCGGCTATATTGAGGGTGATTATGGTACTGCGTCCTAAGTACTATTGTACTTTTGGTCGGCTATATTGAGGGTGATTAAAGTACTGCGTCCTAAGTACTATTGTACTTTTAGTCGGCTATATTGAGGGTGATTATGGTACTGCGTCCTAAGTACTATTGTACTTTTAGTCGGCTATATTGAGGGTGATTAAAGTACTGCGTCCTAAGTACTATTGTACTTTTAGTCGGCTATATTGAGGGTGATTAAAGTACTGCGTCCTAAGTACTATTGTACTTTTGGTCGGCTATATTGAGGGTGATTAAAGTACTGCGTCCTAAGTACTATTGTACTTTTAGTCGGCTATATTGAGAGGTGAATTATAAGTATGCGTTCACTAAGAACTATTGTACTTTTGCGGCTATATTGAGGGTGAATTAAAGTATCGTCCTAAGTACTATTGTACTTTTAGTCGGCTATATTGAGGGTGATTAAAGTACTGCGTCCTAAGTACTATTGTACTTTTAGTCGGCTATATTGAGGGTGATTAATGTACTCCGTCCTAAGTACTATTGTACTTTTAGTCGGCTATATTGAGGGTGATTAAAGTACTGCGTCCTAAGTACTATTGTACTTTTAGTCGGCTATAAAGAGGGTGATTATGGTACTGCGTCATAAGAACTATTGTACTTTTAGTCGGCTATATTGAGGG
Organism: Hermatobates lingyangjiaoensis; assembly: GCA_026182355.1. NCBI lineage: Eukaryota > Metazoa > Arthropoda > Insecta > Hemiptera > Hermatobatidae > Hermatobates > Hermatobates lingyangjiaoensis. The sequence goes on from JAPFBL010000430.1 coordinate 1,280,891, forward strand.
TGATTATGTACTGCGTCCTAAGAACTATTGTACTTTTAGTCGGCTATATTGAGGGTGATTTTGGTACTGCGTCCTAAGAACTATTGTACTTTTGGCGGCTATATTGAAGGTGATTAAAGTACTGCGTCCTAAGTACTATTGTACTTTTAGTCGGTTAGATTGCCTTAGATGTAGAATTTATCAACTTTCCAAAAAGGATTTGCACACAGAGGATAGACAACAGTGTTTCAACCCCTGACTTCCAATCTAAAGAGAGAAGGAAGTGAGATGTTAATTTCAGAAGTCATCTCAGAATTAAAACAGTCTTAGTAGTTAAACAATAAAAAAAAAATTATATTCAGTAAATTAAAAGTATGTTGTAAGTATATAGTTGAATATTCACGAGTTCTTAATATTTATTGTAATTTTCTTATTGCAAATGTAGAATTTTTTAATAATAATTTATTGAAATAATAATCTGAGATGTGCTTTAGCTATTAATTTTTTTTTGCTTTTTGTTTATGTAAATTTTAAATTTTTGAAAAAATACCTCACCATCTTTATCATTCCTTCTTCTAGAAAAAGGCATATTTTTACTTTTATGCTATTCTTAAAATCTTAATATGCTAAAATATTCCTGCTGAACTGAATTCGAATAACATTTGAATATTCAAACAGAATGTTCATAAATGTTGTTCTTTGTCTAGAGTTTCTGCGTGCAATGACAACATCACACGAATTAAGATCATATACTTTATTTTTTGTCTTGCTATTGTGTTCGTAATAAATACCTACAATATTTGTCTGATTTGTCCATAATTCATATTCAATTTTTATTTCAGTAGACATTCTAGATTAGTGATTTTCTACAAACAAGTTCAATCAAGCTTAAGTTGTTTTTTTTCATGTTGAATCAGTTTTTACCCCATAATTGAAATTAATTAATTCATTAAACAAAAAAAATAACTTAACTATCTGAATTCATGCACATTTTGTTAGTAAGTATTAATTCATATATGTCATATTTTTTATAGTAAATTGCGCATTACTACTACTTACTCTCCTGATTTCAAATTAAAAACGAAGTACTGATCTCAACCAAAAAATGAATGAATAAATAACTTTTAATACATTGTAGTTTTTTCTAAATCTAATCTAATATTTTATTTAAATCGAATATTTACATATTGTTAATTGTATGATGCTCCCTTTTTGAATGTTTACTCGATTGTGTAGTCATATGAAGACTCACTTGACATTGTTGTGTGATTCACTCAAAGGCAAGCACTATAGCTTGTTGCCAAGGTTCGATTTGTTCTCATTGTCCATACATTGTCAGTTTACAAATGCTTGATCTTGATTTAGTTTTAGACAGTTCCGTATTTTATTCACAAGGGAGTCACCTCTCAAGTAGGTATTTACTTATCTACAGAAAGCAGTGAATTTATATATCTTTTATAACGAATGAAACATTACAATATTCCAATAAAAAATGAAGTTTCTTGCAACCGACCTCTAAGGCTCTAGTATAAAATAAGTATTTCAAAAATCAGACAAATTAAGAGCTTTGAAAATTGAGGGCGATTTGAATAGACGCATTTTTTGCTCCAGTTTTCATCGGTAATAACATTTTTCAAGAATTTCTTTCACTTTCTTAACTTAAATTTTAAGTTGTATTATAAAATGGTTGTTTATTTTCATATTGTAAAAACATAATAATTTCAAGAATATTATTAATAAATCATATATGCTAAATTAGTTCAATTGTAGGAAACAATTATAGACAGGTGAAAAAGAAGGTATTATAATATAAACTTGAAATTTACCTATCTTCCCAGTATGGGTTTAATCCGAAGTGGGTCGCCAATTAGAAACAGTATAAAATGTTTCGTATTGCGGGTGGGGTGTGGAGGGGGCACAGTAGTGTGATGTATTTCATTGTCAGATGTATTCTACAGTTGAATGTTTTTCTGAGTATAATGTATTCCTGAGTGATGTCTATTTTGGAATGAGTTTATTCTTAATTCAACCGTCTCTGAATCAGTGCCCTTGGTTTCCTTCTTTTATCTCTCCTGAAGACGGTTCAAACCGAAAATTAGAGACTGTAAGTGTGAGCTTTTGATTTCTCTATGTTTCTTTTTCTACATTGAACTATATATATAGTATATAACTACGTATCTACTATATATACATATATTCTACATATATACTATAATAATTGAAGTTGGGTTTTTGACTCTGACGAAGACTGCTTGTTACGGTTGAAAGATGTTAGTCTTGTTCATTTCCTTAGCGAAAAACAAACAAACAAACAGGCTTGCACTTACAAACATTATTATGTATGCTTTTTATTCATCTCTTTATATATTGTTCATGTTTTGGTTGTTTGTTTGTTCATTCATTTCCCGTGGAGGTAGAGACCTGAAATTATAATATATATATTATTTATTTCCTGAATAATGTTAAATAAAAGCATATTATCGCTATATTCCCAAAACTGGAGCCAGGGTAGCAAGTGTCTTGCGTGCTCACCGATGACAGTCGTGCAAATGTAGTTTTTTTTTTAATTGAATATTTGCGTAATATGAACACTGATAATAAACTAAAGGCATGGAGCCTGGGTAGCCCACTGCCTTGCTTGCTCGCCGATGATAGTAGTGAAAATGTATTTTATATAAATGCAAACCTGAGATTATGCTCGTCGGCCTGATTTGATTTTCTTTTATGGCCGAAAGGCTTAAGACACGGAGAGTGAAACAGGCCTAGCTTCCTCTCCGATGGACGACATGCCCAGATTTAGCCACCTCCCGTGTGAATAAATCTTGGGCCAGAGTAGGTATTGGACCCCGGGTCCACCAGTCCAGAGGCGAGCACATTGCCACTGGGCTGCTCTAGTCCCAATAAATAATAAGAATTTTCACTGTACTCTTTCAATAAACAACCATATCATGAATGAAATAGGAGCAGTTAAGATGCCCTAATATGGATTAGAATACTAATTGGTATAAAGGAAAGTGTAGAATACTAGGAGGTGTAAAGGGAAGTGAGAACATTAAAACTGGAACAAGCCCAGAATTGTCAATGCATGTGAATATGTTTAACAAGGATTTTAGATTTTGGAGAACAGAATCGAGCACCTAAAATCTTAGGTAATATCTGTCTTTGCTAAAATATGACTTGATCTTAATTTAACTAAGTTATAAGAGATTTTTTTCTTGACCAGTTAATAATTTAAGAATTTATAATATTATGATTATTTCTATTTATGCCTACATGACCTCTACCTGTATAATTGTGAGAATAACCAAACCCAGCCCGTTAATACTCATGCTATGAATTTTTAATTAATTCCGCTAATTAACAATGTTTAGTCTTCATTAAATAAGCCTACTCCACTAAACTTAAGTAAGTCAATACTTAGCACCTCCATGGGGAATTAAATACTGTAATTTTCTTCATTAAGTAGAAAATAATGAGAGCACTTGAGTTCCTTGTATGCTATAAAAGTTAGCCTTGAATAATTATATTGACTTGTAGAAATAAAATATAATTTATTTAATCTTTAAAATAAATATTCATAGCATTAGTCGTTGTAATAATTAAAACAAGCCGCTTTGATGCCAATTATTTTGTGACAGTTAAGCAATGGCCAACAGAGGGCATTGCACTCGCTTGTCAAGTCCTCAAGTTTTAACTTTTATATCAGTTATAAATAATTTGTATAAATTGAAGGAGGTTTATTTTATAGTATATTATTTTATTTATTTAATATTTTTTGATTAAACATCCTCATCACTAATCACTCTCTTTACTGACTTGTAATATTATGACAAAGCTCATTTGAAGGGGTGAGAATTACTCGTTCACAAAGCCAGTTATTCTGAATGGGTGGCAGATCTTGAAGATTATAAAGACGGCAAACACCTTGTCTTCTCTCATGAGAACACATTAAAAAGACTCTAAATATAGTCTTTATGCAGCATTGAGCAGTATCTGCAAAGCTTTTTTCTGTAACAATTTATAACACAACTGGTAGTGTTTATATAACGACTAGTTCTAGCTGTTTGGTCGCCTGTGTTAATTATCATTTGACTGTCTTTATCATGTGATTAAATAAAAATATATTAGTTATTAGTTATGTAATAAATAATGTATTAGTTAAAAATATAATAAGTAAAACCGAACTTGTAATGTATAACAAGGAAGTTGTTTTCGACGACTATATTATGCGATATCGACTGGATTGCGGTTCTAGAAGAGAAAAGCCTGGCTAATTTCTTGATTGACAAGTATTTTAGCTACGAGCTTACCTCTTTACTGAGTTTATTCTACATTGTAAGTCTTAAATCCTGCTTTTCCCAAGTTTATTATAGTAGGAATATAATATATTCCAGCACTGGAAGGAAAGACTTCATGATATCTCTGAAAGCTAGCATGCACAATGGAAATTTTGGAGTTGTGACAAAGATGTGAAGTTCAAATCATCAGTATAAACTACCATTATGTTGTCGCTATACTTGTATAACAATAAAATATGATTAAACCATTTAATGACATAATCGAGAGTGAAGGGATACCCCATTTATATAGGGTTCGTGGATAATTTATGTAGTACAGTTTATTTAAGAATTCATCATGCATGGATAAGCTTAATGTATGCCTTTGACTAAAGTATATAATTTTGTAGAATTATTCCCTAATGACTATCAATTACTCTGAGGGTTGCCTATATTTATAAATAAATCCTCTTGTGCTTAGAGCCCATCCAAGACACTCCTCCTCCTCTTCCACCCCATCTTCAGGAAAATCCTGGCTGCACCTCTTATATCATTCAAACAAGGAGAAAAGAGTGCCATAACAAATTTGAATATATTAATTATACTTTAGTAGTTGTGTTATCAGAAGTAATGGTTGGCAAATATTTACCTTGCGGTTTATTTTATGACAGCTAGCGGATAGTTCTTTACTCTTTCTTATTGTACTCCTTTGTTTCCCCAAACATCCCTTTCTGGACATTAGTCCTTTCCTGCGCTTTAACCCTATTAAAATACCACTCTTCTCAACTCCTCACCAGATGTTTTCTGCATCTAGTGTTTCAGTTGGGTTTTTGACTCTGACGAAGATCGTTTGTTACGATTGAAAGATCTTAGTCTTGTTTTCCCATTTCTTATTGTGGTTTTATCATTGATTGTTATTTCACGTGTTTATGTGAAATCTTTTTATTAATACTTACATATATAATTTAATTCTGAAACCAGTCGTGCATGTAAAGTAAAATCATATTGCATATCGAATCTATATATTAAAAAAAATTAAATTAATTGTTTTAATATTGATATTAATATAAAAATATATCAAGTAAATGATATATATATATTACTTGATTTTCTTTGTTAAGTGACAATGAAATATGTAAAACCAGTCTCGCATTGGTGTCATAAGTTTGGTTTGTACTTTAAATAGCCTTAACAAATAATTAACTTACAAAAATTGTAAATGTTCCTATTTGTTTAGTCTTTACTTTTGTGATGTTTGTCACGCCACGAAAATTATGTTTCGATTTTTAAAATTTTTACACGCCGAACTTATAAATCCTGTGAACAAAGGCAGTTCAGTTATATCATACGCGAAAGCTGCCTTAGTGGCAGGATGGCTTCCCATTCATCTAACTGTGTAAGGGACCCAGGATTCAACAATAGGCTGAACATATCCACTCTCCACTGGGCATTTCATTATCAGATCGCTCTCTTCTCCATTAACTCCAGAGTCAACTTCACCTTATCTAGCTCCTTTATGCCTTTTAAAATATATATTGACTAAATTTTTTTTATATATAAGTAATGTTATTTATATTTAAACAAAAATAATATAGCATAAACAAATTTAGATAGATAGAGAAAACTTCCAGACATTTATAGCAATAGATGTAAAATTGTGAATACTCAGGAATCAAACTATTCTTTATGTATACCTTTAACCATTGCAATCGTCAGCTATTCAAATGAAGCATGTTTCTGCAATAGTTAGTCTAGCGGTTTGATCTTGCTCGAAATATTTTCTGTATACTTTAGGTAAAAAAGGATGAAACGACTCCAGTTTTATATGTAGGTCGTTGAAGTTCTATGAAGGCTTCTTAATTTTCTTGAGTTGGTAGAATTTTGTTCAATATTGTTCTGAATATTTCATAGATATTGCTGTAAAAACACATTTTAAATCTTTTATTTTTGATAGCTTCATAATCAATAGTTTAAATAAAAAAAACCTTTCAATGTGTTTTAAATGAACAACCCAAGAAAGAGGGAATATTAAAATATTATCAATGTAATTCAGCCAGAATTCATCAAAGTTATTTCTGAGAATAATGTTTTATTAAATTCCTTGAAAATTGTTGGAACAATTTTTAGACCGAATTGTAAGAATTTGAACATAATTTGCCATATTTGCGATTAAAAAATGTTTCTCTCTGAACCCATTTTTCAATAAAATGTATCAAAGTGCACAATTAATGTCAATAACAGTAAAGTATTTACAGTTCTCTTTAATAAATCCTGGAGAGCATTAGTATAAAAAACAATTAGATTTGTTTGGTTTTATATTGTTACCAGCCAAGTATGAAACGCTGGCATCTATAGAATGCCTAGGCATTGTTTATAATTTAGGATGTTTTTAGTAAAGGTATAAAATGTTAGAAGTATTACATAATTTCCTTAGGCACTCTATAGAATGACAAATACTTTTTAGAGAAAGTATGAAAAAAACCATCCTGAAGAGGTTGTTATGTAACATCAAATCACTGTTTCATGTCTATAGACCATGACTCCTTCTCTAATACTATAATTTGCTCCTCCATTTTCTTGCAGCATAGTAAAAATATTTTTTTTTGAACAAATGTAAGTAAAATTGCGTACTTTGACATTCCTGTGCAACTAACAAATTCTTAGTTTGAGGGGCGCCTACGAGTCACCTAGTCACCTTCCTTGCCACGTGATATTCGAAACTAATCGGAGATGTATTTTATACTTTGCCGGTTTCTTATTTGACATTCTATAGAACGGCTAAAAACGCGTGAAATATAGAAGTTTCATACATTGCCGGCTTGTTTTAGGCATTCTATAGAATGCCAGATTTCAAACTTTGGCTGTAACATACAGGGTGCCCCACAAAAAAATCCCTAAATTCGAAACTTTAAACTGTATTATTTAAACCATGTTATTTTTAATGGTATTTAAAAACGAATCAAACTAACAACTTTATTGTGCAGTTAACAAACTCTTAGCTAATAACAAGTTACAGATACTGCTGGAGTTTGATGAAATCTGGAGTATCCACACACTGGAGTATCATCACACCCCATCAGTGGCCATCCAAGAGCCTTGGACTTCAATGTAATGAACTTTTGCATTTGGAGTGTACTCTTACAGGAGGTTCAGAGACAAAGAAGAGGAATCACTGATATTGACTCATTAAAACATGTCTTGATGGACGCATGGAACACAACATGTCTCTTGATGTCATTCGTCGAGCAACTCAGAACTGGATGGATCGCTTACGTCGCTATTCTGCAGTTATTGGACAGTATTTTGAGCGTTATCTGTAACTTGTTATTAGCTAACAGTTTGTTTAATTACACAGTGAAGTTGTTAGTTTGATTCGTTTTTAAATAGCATTAAAAAATAACATAGTTTAAGGCTTCGAATTTAGGGGGTTTTTATGTGGGGCACCCTGTCTATGTAGATTTTCCCCCTTTCTTTTTTTTTATACGCAAGGGCAGCAGGCGAAGAGTAGAGTAGAGTGAATCTGTGTCTGCAATTAAATCCGATTCTCTGTTATTTTCTTTAACTTCGAGTTCCATCTTCATGGTTCATATTTGCATGAGCAGTCTGTAACACAATTATCACGAATCAGTCTGAATTCTGCTCTTTTTGATTCAAATCTTTCAACATCAAATTTGTTTCTAGGAACATATATCTGTTTATTCTTCAATAATTTTAGCAATTCCTATTCATTTGTTTTTATGTTGTAAGTTTACTTTGAAGGCATCAATTGATAAATTTTCAATAAAGTAAATTCAATAAATTGTCAATAGCTTCTCAAGTAGATTTGTCTCATTTTTGAAAAATATTTAAATTCTTATCCTGAATAATTTTTAACTTTTTGTTTCACATCAGTATCTAACATGAGATGGTGCTTAAAATTATATTATCACTTATTATAGCTTACAACATAACGTTTAAAACTCAATATACCCGGGTTTGGGTTAAGTCAGCTCCATTAATATTTTAATTAAGCCATGATTATCCATGGCTGCTTTTAATTAATTATAACAAGTTAACAATGCAAAAGTCCATTACATTGAGGTCAGGGCTCTTGGATGGCACTGCTGGGGTTTGATGATACCCCAGTGTGTGGATACTCCAGATTTCATCATACTCCAGCAGTATCTGTAACTTGTTATTAGCTGAGAGTTTAACGTTATTAATCTTATAGTTGATTTGAACCAGAATCACACTGGTCTTTAGAAGAAGCATCAAAGAAAACGTAATTCTTCGATTTTCATTTCATCGGAAGAAATTTTAAATCGTTCACATTCATCTTTCTAACCATCTTTCTGAAGCAAGCAGCTTTTTATTGTATTTTGCAAGTAATCTTTTTTTGTTTATTTCTTGCCATTTTATTTCATTAGAATGTAGATCTAAAATTAATTCCTAGAGCAATGGATTTAGAATAAAACTCTTCTAGTTATTAAAATAAATTATTTTCTTTCAATTCCTTTTTCACATCTTTTGCATCGATCTTAACAGCAACCTTCCCATAACGGAACATTGTTTAAATAGGATATATTGAAGTTTTTGTTATACTCTTAATTAATAAAACAGTAGGAATATTCAAATCTCTTAATTCTAATTCAACAGACAAGAAATACCATATCTCTTTATCTAAAGATGATGTATTTAGACCAAAGGTCCTCTCCGGTTTTTATGGAATACGAACAAAAAGCTAGTCTTAACTTCTTACTTCTCCGAATGTCATTTGATTTGAATGCGGTTTAATTCTAAAAACAAAGTCAAATTACACGTTCTTACAACACAAAAAAAGAGTAGCATCATTAATAATGAACAATAAATACAACACTGAATGAACCTAACTGCATAACATTTTATACTCATATATGTTCTAAAACACCCCCAAAAGCAAGCTATCAGGAGAAAAAAAGAGATTTAATGTGTTTTCTAGTTGAGTTTTATAAATCTATAGTTGTGTTTTATATATAATCCACCTACATTTCTCTTTCCATCGTCCGTCTTGAAAGAGCGTACCTCTTTTTCTTCCCTTCTACTCTCTTCCTGACGACGATGTTCGTTCCAAAATATTGATGCTATTAAGTGTTTTCGTTCTTTGTGTTGTTAATATTATGAAATTATTATATTATTATATATATATATATATATATATATATACTAAATTATATTTATAACATAGTGTTTACACATATTAAACTCTTACAATGAACATTGAAATAACAATTAATGATCAACTACAAGTCATTGAGTTGAAATCTTTATATTTATATTTAATATATATATAATATATATAAATATTTCACATAAACACGTGAAATAACAATCAATGATCAAACCCAATAAGAAATGGGAAAACAAGACAAGATCTTTCAACCGTAACAAGCGGTCTTCGTCAGTTGGGTTTTTTACTCTGATGAAGACCGCTTGTTACGGTTGAAAGATCTTAGTCTTGTTTTCCCATTTCTTATTGTGGTTTGATCATTGATATATATATATTGAAGAAGTGAATATGCTACGAGTATATTCAATCCTTAAACTGAAAATGTTTAATTCATTGAATGTAAGTCGTTGAAAGGAATTGGAAACGATAGTTTATTGTGTAATGAAGAAGTGTTATATGTACAGGTGGAATGGCAGGGCGGATGGAGGCAATGCAAAGACGGTCTGCAGGGAATATCGACACTTCTTACACGGAACGTGAATATCCCCGGGAAGTAGTTTTCCCGCCCATACCAGATAAAGAGCTTGAACTAGGTAAATTCAGTTATATTACTTGCAATATTATATATATTATATTAAACTTTACTGCAATAACTAGGAAATATTTCTAATTTTAAATTACTTTTTATGTTTGTTTTTTAAACCCACATACCAGATTAATACATCTATATATTAGTACTCATTTAATGGATTCTATGGCATTCTGTCAAAGACTCTTCAGTATCTATGAATCAGTCCAGAGTGATTCTTTTAATGATTAAAGAGTTATCAATTTTGTTACCCAAAACGTTTTTGAAGTTACTCTTGATTTTCTTTCTTATATGGTTGTTCTTTCTTAAGGTGATGCTTATTTACCAAAAACTTATCATGCTATTACAGATAAGGCTTACTATTTATCAACTTTAGTGTAATAGGACTTTAATAATATTTAAGCTCGTGAATATTCGTAGTAAGAAAGTGCCTGATATCAAATATCAAGTTCATCAAATCACCAAAGAATAGTCTTAAAATAATATCCATTTTGTAATAAGGAATTAAGAGTACCTTTTTTTTAAGACAATGGAGTTTCTTTTTATCTAAACGCAACAAAAGTTACATATTGGGCGTTAAGTTTTGTTCAAGAGTTCAACATTTAGGTTGATTACAACATCTTATTAGGCCACCAACTATTATTATCTATAAAACATAATAAAATATATCTTTCATAAAATCGAGCTTTGATTTTCTTCAAATCTGAATTCTAATTTTCCTACATACTATAATAACTCATTAAATTATCTCAAATTTATTTTATTTCACTTGATCCCCCAAAAATTTCTAAGAAAATGTAAACAAATCCGACAAGTACAAGCAGGTGATCCATTATTTCAAGATGGAGTTTCAATTTTGCCCTTTCAAGATAACTATATTGCCTTTTGAGTTAATTGTAAATTCATAAAAAAATTATCAGTAGGAAAATAAGTAGATTATTTTTGGGAATATTTTTTCTTATACTAGTCATTCAGCGTTAAAAAAACATTTTTCAAAAACCATAAAATTTATTATACCTCCCCTTTTTGTGTTAATGCGATTTTGAAATAAAAGCCTTGAGTTCATTCTCGTGTAAAGTACAATTTTTTGGTATAATTCCATTTTCATCTGTGAATGATATGGTTTATATTCCCCCACAAGATTTTTAGAATCAATCATATGCCATAAAACACGTTTAATTGTAAAAATACCTTTCGAATTGTTTTAATAAATTGAGTTTTTTTTTCATTTTCATGATATTTCCAAAATTTCAAGACTCTAGAATTAGTATTTAATGAAGAAAAAATGTTGTCTAAAATTGCATTTTTCTCGAAATAGTGACTTTTCGACCAAACAATATTGCCCAAAAACAAAAGAGTACTACATTGCAGAACCTATTTTTGAGTAAAATATGAATTTGATCAAACGAACGGTTGGTGTGGTCTGTAGCATGACGCAATCGTTTGGATACATATGAGGTGTGTAAATAAAGTAGTGAGACTGATTTTTTTTAAATTTTCTATTCAAATATAATTACAATGTGATATTGTCACCTTCAAAATAGTTCCCTTCGGAAGCCACACAGCGCTGGAGACGGTCCTTCCAATCATTGTAGCATTGCTGGAACTCGGATTCTGGAATGGCCTTCAGCTGGTCGGTTACAGCAGTTTGTATGTTTTGTAGTGTCCCGAAATGAGTTCCCTTGAGGTGATTTTTCAATCTCGGGAAGAGGAAAAAGTGATAAAGACTCAAGTCTGGTGAATAAGGAGGCTGAGGAGCAACAGGAATGTTTTTACTGGCCAAAAACTCGTTTTCTTTTCGGAATTTTCGGAACCATTTTCGCACAAATTTTTCTCATCTCCAATTCATTGGTCAAAATGTGATGAACGGAGGTGTGATTCAAATTCAACTGTTCCCCGATCATTCTGACTGTCAAGCGTCGATCTGAACGCACAAGGTTCCGTACTCTGTTGACATTTTCATCGGTGTTTGCACTTGAAGGCCTTCCGCTTCGTGGTTCATCTTCAATCGACTCTCTTCCTTCTGAAAATTCCTTAAACCACCGAAAAACCTGTGCCCTTGATAAAACACGTTCTCCATAGGCCTCCTGAAGTTTTTCAAAAGTTTCGGTTGCATTATGTCCAAGTCTGAAGCAAAATTTTATTGCACACCGCTGCTCAACTTTGAGGTCACTCATTTTTAAAACGCTCAAGAAAAAACCATTTCACGAAAACCAACGCTACGGACAAACAAATGACTGTGGCGAGTTCAGATTCATACTGGAGGCGCATCACACGTGCACCTGACGCTACTCAAGGCCACGCGTCTCCAGAGTTGCCAGATCGAAAGCGACGTTGCCAGTCTCACTACTTTATTTATACACCTCGTACACACTTAAACCAACCCACCAACACATCATAGGTATCACCAAAGAAAAGTCAAAAAAAACTTTGGGCATCTCAAAACATGTAAACCCGTAAATGTCTCGAGATCAATTTTTTTTATAAGTACCCTACATTACTTACAGTAAAGTAAAAAAAAAAAATTTTTTTTAATAAACAAAATATTTCTGTATTAAATTTTTACACACAGGATTGAATCTGAAAGCATATAAACGGAAACCTGGCAACATTGTGTGATTGATGATAAAAGACAAAATTAAATTATTTAAATTTAATGTTTAAATTAATGTTTAAAATTCATGTTTAAATCATTAAACATGAAAATAACTCCATTATAAGAGGATAAACATTATACTTTCGTGCTAAATTCTATCGTGTAAGAAAGCATATTATGGTATGTTTTGACAATTCAGTATTTTTTTAGTTGGACCATTACCAATAAATTCTATAACTTTGCAAATGCATATACCTAAAACATTTATGCAGTGAAAAAAAAAATAATTTTGAAGGATTGGATGATTCAGTTCATACCTAAATACGTACAATTCGAACTAGAATTCAAGCATTCTTGAAGCATTCAGCTTCAATATTTCCTTACGTTTTTACATTTTTACGCAATTTTTTGGCATTGAATAATCTTAATATTTCGATTATACCTAATATGATGTTTTTTTCTACTTAAGCTTGCACAAGTTGAGCTTTATATATATGTATATGTATAAAAAGATTTCACATAAACACGTGAAACAACAATCAATGATCAAACCACAATAAGAAATGGGAAAACAAGACTAAGATCTTTCAACCGTAACAAGCGGTCTTCGTCAGAGTCAAAAACCCAACTGACAAAAACTCAGAGTCAAAACTCAGTTGGGTTTTTGACTCTGACGAAGACCGCTTGTTACGGTTGAAAGATCTTATGTATATATAACATATATATGTGTATATATACTGGTTTCTATGAGTGGTCCGGGGATGGAGATATGATTCGTTTCGATGGTGACCAATGTAACTGAGACTTTCTAACAGCCGCACTCATGGACCTTCAAACTACTCTCCTATTGGTCGCCATCGAAACGAATCATATTTATATTAGTAAAAGTATCGACCGTGGAATATTATATATTTGGGGTAATATTTATGGGTTTCTGTGTTTTATAATTCTGCCTATGAAAAAGGCAAAAACCAAACCGAAACGTTGACAATGAGAATTTAATTTGAACCTGAAGAACTGACAGAGTTCTGATAAACTTTAGTTTTATGTGTATATATATATATATATATATATATATATATAATATATATATATTATTTTACAAATATTATATATATAATATAATATAAAAAATATAATATAATACAAAAATATAATATATATAATTATTTTACAAAGAAAAATAGTATGTGGCTTTTAACAACAACTGTAGTCTGAATGAACACGTGACACTGAACTGAAATAACCAAGCAAGGTAACCAAATTTCATGAGACAACCAAATATCCACATACTATTTTTCTTTGTAAAATAATTTGTACTGTAATACTTAGTTTTTCTGTTTCAAAATTTATACTTCTGTAAGTTTTCTCACTAATCTATAGTCAAAATTTCTATTGTAATTTCTTAATCGTAACTAATTGCACTTTTATGTATGTTTGATTTTTGAATGATTGTATTATTTCTTATATTTCCTCTGTTTTTGTAGGCCTATGAAAAAGGTTTTAAATAAAAACCGAAACGTTGGCAATGAGAGTTTAATTTGAACCTGAAGAACTGACCGAGTCCCGATAAACTGTAGTTTTGTATATATATATATATATATATATATATATATATATATAAATATAGTTCAATGTACATAAAGAAACATAGAGAAATTAAAAACACAAACTTACAGTCTCTAATTTTCGGTTGAACCGTCTTCAGGAGAGATAAGAGAGGGAAACCAAGCGCACTGGTACAGAGACGGTTGGAGACCAACATAGTTGCCACATACACGCCCGGTCACAGAGAATATGTGGCAACATTGCTGGTCTCCAACATTATCTACAATATGCTTGGTCTCCCTTTCTCTTTTCTCCTGAAGACGGATTACCCGAAAATTTGAGTCTGTAAGTGTGTTTCTTTTACTTTCTGTGCTACCTATCTTCAATTTTGAACTGTTATATATATAGTTCAATGTACATAAAGAAACAAAGAGAAATTAAAAGCACACATTTACGGTCTCTAATTTTCGGTTGAACCGTCTTAAGGAGAGATAAGAGATGGAATCAAAGCGCACAGTGTGCTCCAAAAATGTTTGGAGGGAGTTACGAACTGTGCGCTTTGTTTCCCTCTGTTATCTCTCCTTAAGACGGTTCAACCGAAAATTAGTGACTTAAGTGTGTGCTTTTAATTTCTCTATGTTTCTTTATGTACATTGAACTGTATTTGTCCATTTTGGATAGTATTTTCATCGTTAAAGTATATATATATATATGGTTATCACTGTTCAGACATTTAGAAGATTAGTTCCACTATGGAGAAGAGTACGTGTTGTTGTAGCCAGGAATTATATATGTTTAAGAGACAGTTGTGTGAGTAGATTTAGTTCGTTTTGACAATGCAGGGCTCTGTTCTTTTCTCGAGAACCATTCTTCTTGAGAAGAAGTGTTCTTTTTCCTTCCTATTAACTAAGTGGCCCTAAATTTTATTTTGGGCAGATTGATTAAACATAAGGGATTGCTCAGTAACAAGACTTTAATAAGAAATAAGATCTAATTGAAATAGAAGAGGTTTCTCTCTGTGGATAATTTTGGACGTAATTCGCTCCATTTAATCTTCGATTGAGAATGTTACTTTATCTTCAAACAGTTAAAAGTATTTTAATGTTGGACTGCTTGCTGTTCTCGCTGACTGTGTTCAGTAATATTCTTTTTCTTTTACCATTAAGAATTTTTTTTGGTTACCAACGTCCATACTTGTAAGGCTTTCACCTTTTGTTGCTGTTCTAGAAGTGGAAATCGTGGTTCATTTATTATTTGGAACCCATTTTAGTAATGGGCGCGCCACGTTACCTGTTGATTCTCTATTAGGAGTCATAAATTTTTCTTAACTAAATTGTGTTTAGATTAGGGATCTTTAACGAGTATCTGACATCGTACAGACTCAGAACCGACGGCTTAACGTCCTCTCTGAGGTACGACGTGGTCAGATTTATTTACCTCTCTATGAGTAAATCGAGGGCCAGAATGGGTATTGAACCCCGGATCTGCCAGTTCAAAGGCGAACACGTTGCAACTGCCCTAACCTGACCCTTACACTTAAAAATTACTAATTACTGTATGCACAAATGATACTAAAATAAACTGAGACTCGGTCAATCTTCTAGTATCAAAGTAAACTTTTAATTCCGGCTTACCAATTTTATTTAAAATCTTTTTCATAGACGAAGGTAAAAATGTTTGAATAAAAAAAGATATTAAAGGGGACCAAATTAATAGTTCGGTTTAAACTTAGACATCTAACGGAATCATGATTTATTCTTGGACTTTTATCAAACGATCTATGTACTTTTCAAGTGTCGTATACTTATAAAAGTTTACCTAGAGTTGTTTTAAGTAAAAATTTATAACTTCTTAGTTATTTTTCTTTAAAAAAATCTTTTAAAAGGTGTTTTCAATAATAAAAAACAAATAATATCCTTATTTGTTACTAGATATAATTCAGGGAAAACCATTAAAAGAAATTTTCTGATTTAATAAATGTAGTCATAGGTGATGAGCCTCAAGAGATCAAAATAAACCAATTATGCAACTGTCACTCAAACATTACATGGTTTTACAACTTGGAAAAATATTTAATGCCCCCTTTTAATGAAGGTGATGCCTTAATATTTAATATTTAATTTAAATTTTTAAATAAATAAATATTTAAATTTAATTAAATGTAATATTTTCATATTAAAACTAATATGTATTTAGCAAATAATATTTTCTTAATGCTATAGCTAAAAAATATACATGGCGTCTTTGTCTTATTATTTAGATGTTGGTGGTAAATAATTATTTTTGCAGCATTAAACTTTCATTTGCAATGTTTGCACAACTTATAGGATGGTGGATAAGAAATTATTGCTGCTCAATAATTCAGGACAAACTGTTTGGGAATTTAATATTTTATATAAGAAGTATAGATTGATTTTCTTTTACGATGGAGTTAATGAGTTTTCAAATTTGGACTATTTTTTGTATAGATGTAGGTCTTTAAATTTTTTTTTAAATTATTAAATAAAAGTGGCTTATTTTTTTAAAGGCACCGTTTTTATACTGACAAAATTCTAATATTACAACCTGCTTAGAGTCTGTTATAAACAATTTTAATATAATTTAATATAATTAATATATAAAAAATAATTGTGGTACTATAAAGTTAAACTCAGAAACAACTAAATTTAACTGTTTATGTGAAACGGAATGACAACGGTTGTTATTGTGTTCATAAAAAATTAAATTTTTTATCGATCAATTCGTCTTCTTCACTGATTATTGAAAGCATTTTAATGCTACCAATTAGAAAGACCTATGTTTTGTGAACCTAATTTATATCTACCTTTCTTATATAACTATAAAACAGTATATAAACGAAATTATAAATACTTTTTTGCAAAAATTCTAAAGAAGCTAAAACCATATACTTCTAAATTATGGATAGAATCTTAACATAAACAAGTTTTATCAACTGAACACCTTTCAAACTCGCATTCTTCTTCATCAGGTTTATTTTCTTGTTAAAATAATGTGGAGAAGAGAATTCGTAAGAGATTACTTCGTGTTCAAAAAGCGTTGTTTCATTGTGTGGACTTTTTGTCTCTAATTTGCAAGTATAAGTAAATACCAGATTCTTGTTTTTACTGTCTCACTACAAGCATGTAAACCTTAAAAGTAATTTAAATATTCAAATTGTGATGTATTAACAATATTTGTTGATGTGGACACTTTTTGTTTCTTTTCAAGCATGAAATACCATTCAATGACTGACAGTTCAATTAGAGACTATAAAACCTTTACATCAATGTCTGTCTCGATCAGAATATCAAAGTTCTCTTTTCATCGATATTAATTGAACATTGAAATACACTTTACAAATAGATTTTTATACTTTTCCTAAATACAATATTGTTAAAGCCGGCTGTTGTTATGTAATCATTTGATTCAAACGTGATAAAAAAAAAAAAGAAAATAATTTATTATAATTAAACTTCTAATCATTGTTATCGAATATTAATGATAATTATATTATCTTTCATTATTATAAGGGTTGAGAAAAGTCTAGAAAAATCTTTGTAAAAATTCTCTGAAAACTTATTTAATGAACAAGTAAATGATACTGTTGTATCAAGTTCTAATTTATTAATTTTACTTTTGTATTTTTCTTTCACAGAGTATAGACGATTTTATATGCTTAATAAAACATCTTTAAGTATTATGGAAAATGTATGCAATCAAACTTGCAGAGTGAAGAAGAAATGTTTAGGATTTTAGCATAAAAAAAAGGCAATGCTTTTCTTACGCGAAAGTGCAAGATACTCATCAAAACATTTATTTATTTACAAGTGATTCATGTATAAATGAATGTAAAAATGAATATGATCGGAAAAATCATGATGCAGGGGAAATATAGATAGATTGAGTCAGTTTTACAAATTTGTTTAAAAATGTTCTAAAATAAATACGTCAATTATAAGTAGAGGAGTTTGGAAAAACTGTGGGAAAAGAATTTTTGATTAGCAAGATGGTGTTCAACAGGGGTGCACAATGCGTAGATCGCCCAGCTATTATTGGTAGATCGTATTGTATTAATAAAATTAACATCAGCCTGTAATTCATCCTGTCGCTGATTAATATATAGGTTGGCCAGTCAGATGAATTATGATTTTTTTTGAACTTTCGTAACTCTGCAACACAAAAGTTGCTCTAAGTTTAGTAAAACTAATTAGCTAGTTATTAAGTAGCTTCATACTCTTTACTTTTAATTTTTTTCTCTTAAAATTGAAAAAAAAAAGTATAAAAATGAGTTTGGAGACTGGATGGTGTAAGAAGAAAACACGTACCACTTTCATATGATATGGGAAGAGAAGGTTTTTACTTGATGAAATTTTAAATACATTTTAATAAATTGAAAGAATCATTTGATTTATCATTTCATAAATAACTGGCATGCAGGAAATGTTGAGCATCCCTGCTGTACAACAATAGTCATGGGAAAAAATGACAAATACAAATGAACAGTAAAATACAATATGCAAGTTGTTTTTAAAAAAAGTATAATACCATTTGTTCTTTAATAATGTAAGCATATTATTAAGTAAGGATATTAAGAATTTCTTTGGATTCATAATTTATCGTGGTTACTGTTTATGCTATTTACACCAGATTTGTCCCATTTATCAACTAAAGCGTATCTCAGGGTTTGGATAATTTGTTTGAGCCACTGGATTTTCACCCATTCATCAACACTTCTGAATGACTGATATTCAATCATAATCATGTCGTGATTTAATTAAAATAGTTAATTAATAAATATTTTTAAATACTAGCTGTAATTAAAAAATATATGTAACATACATATTGTGGTAGGTATTAGCATCCTTCTATTGTGAATCCTATATAAGAGTAATATCATGAATAATGTAAGAAATTGTTCATAACCAAATTAAGCTCAGTAGTGCAACTTTTTACATTTTCTTCTTAATTATATTGGTTATTGAAAAATTGACAGTTCCAAAATTACCATTAGCCAATTCTATTGTTTTAAATTAATTTCAATTGGTGGTTATTAAATTATAATTTCAAGGAATATACGATCATGTTTTATTGTCAATGGTTAAAACAAAGTTCCAGAGTTTGTTTCTTTGTTATCAGTGTCCTACAAACTAGTGAATATATACTCTGATACTGCATGAAGAAGGTTACTTGTAAACGTATATTTTATTTACATATTATGCGTGCATGTTGCATAATGATGTCATATGTATTATTTATTATATCAATTAGCATTGGCACCTTTATTGATCACTTTAACATATCATATTACTGGTGTGTCAGGAACTTATAAGTGAAGTAGATATTGTTATGAAGTATTGTTAAGCTCTATATGGAGAATTACTTAAATCAAGTCTATGAAATAGACATGATTCATACACAAGTTCAAAATCGAAGAAGAGTAACAAAAAGAGAAAAGAAAACACACTTACCCATTCAAATTTTCGGAAAATCCCTCTCTCTTCTCTAATGAAGTCGAATTTTCCAAAAATTTAAGTCAGTTAGTGTGTTTCATTACTCTGTGTGTTACTCTTCTTTAATTTTGAACTTGTATTGTGTCCAGCTCAGATCGTCTTTCCGATTTATACTGTATATATTTGCCTGTATATAAATAATAGATAGTAAAATAGTCAGAATGAAATATTTAATCTGACATAGTTGATAACAAATTTCATTTTGTTGTATAACTTTTATTTTAAACATTTTTCACTGTGATACAATCTGAAAACTCAAAATTTATTGACCAAAGAATTATAAAATTTGAAAAGTGGCGTTTGTTATTGATTCAAATTTTGTTATTCACCTGTCAGAGATGTAGTTATTCCTATTGAGCCACTTTATATTGTTTTGTTCTAGCAATGTTTAATTCTTTTTCATTTTATTCATTGTATTTTAATTAAGAGCTGTGGTTAATTAATAGTAATTAATAGTTCATACTTATACCGACAAATCAATAAACTTTTATCCATTAGTATGAATTATATTAATTTTCATTTTTTATATTTTTATGGACAAAACAAACACGATTCTAATTAATTCCGATTTAATTGAAATTAAGCTTTCGTTACTATACAGTACAGAAATAATAAAAAGCATACAATCTAGTTAAACTATAAAAAAATGTAAAATTTATGATTATTGCTATTCTTTCTTAGAGCGCAGATGGCTAATAGATGTATAACTAAAGTGTGGTATCAATGAAGAAGTTTGACAAAAATATGTAGAAAAGGTAAACATGAGGTATGTGAGATTATCCTTCCTTGTTTTCTAATATGGAGAAGTGCAAACACTGAGTAGAATTAACTTATGAGTTTCCATAACTTACTGTTATCAGTGTTGTTCCAGCTGTCTCCTTGATTTCATTTAGTAAGTTTTTTGTTTGTTTTTTTTTTGCTTATGCCAGGGAAAAGAAAAGAAATTGTTCCTTAGGACATTACTTCTGTTTCCTTCCGTGGAGTCCAATATAATTCGCTCCTTTTTTTGCCATTCGTCAGTAGAAGAGTTACTTAAAACTAATTTAGGACCTCTATAGTTGTGTTCCCGGGTCATATCTTCCCTAGTTCTACACAGAGGACAGAAAAGTTTAGTTTTGACTCCAATTCTAAAGGTACGTCTGTAGATTAGTGCTTCTCAATTATTTTCTGCCCCCCCCCCCCTCGCCCAAATAAGAAGAAACCAATTCGCCCCCCTCCCTATCTCCAATGTAACTATAAATAATAGCACTTGTCCATATAATTGCTATATGTACACCTCTGCCTAACATCGTATTCTTGTCAGCATTAAACAAAAAAGAAACAGATATAGTTCAACTTAAAACAATAACTTTTAAGTGTCTGTAAAAGAAAAAACTTTTAGGTGCATCAATTTGCCTGAAATTCAAAAAAAAAAATAATAATATTCTTGTTTAAAATGTAAACATTTTTGACAAATTTATTGCACCATAAATAAAATACAATTAAACAAAATCAATAAATAATAACAAATTCAAATTCACTTTAGTAACATTAACTTAGGAGCACAGTATATGAAACACTTAAACTAACAAATCAAAAATTAATGAAACAATTTGTGCTGATTTTTTTTCTTTTTTTGTATTATTATTTGAGGGTGACTATAGCTCTGCGTCTAAAAAAAAACTATTGTACTTTCCCCTCTTCTGTAATAAAGTACCCCTGCAATTAGCTTCAACGCCTCTAAGAAGCTCAGAACTTTTACTGGGTCCAGCGGTAAAAGTTTTTCTATAGTTTGTTGAGTGTCCCAAAACACGTACCTCTGTGCAGTAAAGTTGGCTGTAAGTCAGCCAGCAGGTGCAACAGTGTTTCTTCCTCATCTTTGCACAATCTGCACATGCGATCATTCGTAATGCACATTCAGCCTCCTTACACGTATGTTTCAGGAGAAAGTGACTTCCTTTCTCCTTCTTCGGGTCCTCAGGTGTATTTGTGGAAAGTTGGCTCCCACTAGTTAGCGCTTATAAAATTCTAAATTACAAATTAATACATAATTAACGATAAATTAATTAATAATAAATTATTAAACAAATTAGTAAATAAGCCAGAGTTTTTGTCACTAGAACAACACTGAAGAACAGAATATATAATTATTGGATTGCAAACAATGAATGTTATTCTACTCTCCGCTATATCGTTATTTTTTGGTTATTTCTGTGATTTTTTTAAGAATAACTTTTGTTTTCAGAAGACTTTGAGCTGCCAGACGATTCGGATAATCTATTCAGCGCTGTAGACAAGAGCGACATGGCAGCACAGGCTGCACCAAAGGGACGCCAGGGCGCAGTCAAAGACGGTCCATCCTTAGTCGCAATGGCAGGTAATCAACCAAAAAACCACTGTCCTTAGAATGCTATCCTTGTTCCTTCCTTCTTCATATCTGTCAAAGTCTAATTGATATTCACTCCATCTTCCCCTTTACCTTAAGATAGTGGTCGGGGCCAGGTTAGCTCAGTTGTTAACGTACTCGCCTCACGATGTCAGGTACTCGTTAAAGACCTCCTACTCTAAATGCACTTGAGTTAGGCAAAATTTAGGACTACCACTGTAGAATCTTCATTGTGTGATGTCACAAAAGAGCCAATGCTCGGCTTACGTGTGTTCCCTTGTGGGACTACCACTGCAACCTAACCTAACCTAAGACAGTGGTCGGGAAACAGGGGTAAATTATCCCATATGGAGTAAATTAGAAAGTTTGGGGGGGGGGGGGGGGGGGAATGAACGTGCTAGGTGTTTAGATGCTCTAAGCGATGGAAAGTTGTAGAAAAGAATGCATCGAGGATCCTACGACCTTTAAAACTATGGAAACAGAAAAACATCAGTATTAAGACAGCTTCATGAGTATTGAAACTTTTGTTAACCCTCTGTGAGACCGCTCTCTCAGGTTTTACCTTGCAAATCTCAACAGAAAATACATAAACCGGTTGAGTCCTAGACATTATCCTAGCAGCAGTAACATCAAAAATCTCTGATATCGAGTTTGTTGTATCCAAGATGAGACAGTATCATTTTTCCAAAGCCTTAGGTAGCTAATATGAAAATATTAAAGATTTCAATCTGATACCAAAATTGTAGGGTAAAAATCAAATGAAATAGTCTCCACATATAGAAATTTAATAGTATAAACAAGCGTTTCGAACACGTAGTGTTTTCTACAGGCTCTGATGACATTGTATTTTTTTTAATGCCTGAAGAAGAACACTATGTGTTCGAAACGCTTGTTTATACTATTAAATTTCTATATGTGGAGACTATTTCATTTGGTTTTCAACCTACAAGTAAGTACCACTAATAACTGATTGCACTATCTTAGACTGATGCTAAAATATTAAAGTTTTAATATTTTCTCCATTATTCTTATACGAGAAATAATATATTTTTCTGTGTGTTTCATTCTTATTCCAGAAAGGATAAACATTTTTTTCCCACAATAGTGGATTCAATAATTTTTTTTTGTTATTTTATGAATTTGAAATACTTGATGGTCAATAGTTTTGCTTGTGTGCCATATAATGCAAAAAAGAGTGTTTTATTTCTGTTTATAAATGTAATTCCTATGTTTTTTCTTCTATGTTTTTTCGATACAAAAAATAAAGAATTTTATTTTCTAGGATAGATGAAATTAACATTTAAACCAATATACATTTTTTGTTTATTTAGTATCCATGAATGCCATAAGCAATTGGTTTGTCCTCCACAGTACTTCAAAATGTTTAGGTAAATTCATTTTACTAGAAATTCTGTTGCGGTGATATTCAGAAAAGTTTCCCCACCTCTACCATAAGATATCAAATAAATAATAGTAGATTCATCTTTATTCTATCAGAATCTGATAAATAATAATCGGGGCTTCAATTTTCACTCCATCAAAATGCTATTAAAATTTAATGAAGACTATCTTATATGCAATGTAACTTAATTAGGATATAATATTAGATTGATCTTGTACCTCATTAAATATGATTAATTGTAACGTTACCCTATAATTTTCCTCTTTAATATGTTATCAATATATAAAATATTAATAACTTTCATTTATCATTAAACTTTCAATTTACGCTGTAAGTTTGACGTATAATGGTCAGTTCACCTTTCTTGTATCAACATACCATGAATGTAGAAAATAGCTACATGTTTTACTTCATAAGAATTTTATTCATATCTAATAATATATATACTACAATCTTCAAACTTTAATTTATCATAATTAAACAAGTGGAATCATTTTACCTTTGGAGAAGGTAAATCAATAATTAGTTGAAAGGGGAAAAAAGTCGTTACTTATTTTTAAATACTGATAAATTGTATTTTAATTAAACATGGACTGTATAAAGTGAATACTTACTCAATTTCTTAATGAGCTCTAAATTTTAGATTCACATCAAATTAGAAAATCTAGTGTGGCTGACACTCAACTTTTCTGTAGTAAATCAAACTCCTTGATCACCAATTGATTTTTGGATTTGTTTTAATATGGCTATTTTATTTGTTTTCATGTAATGTATTGTTTATTTTCAATAATGAATTTATCAGTTGAAAGAAACTTGAATCATTGATCAATAGGACATGTTATTGCTGTTATTCAACTGAGGGGCTGAATATCATCAGATTCGTGTGTTTCGCGAACATATCTGACGTTTCTAGCATCAGCTTCAGATTTTACGATCAATAAGGAGCTTGATAATTGTCTAGAGAAGTATCTATCGGTTTTAGGTCTGTATTCAGATAGAATGCTATTAAAGGATGGTGCCTCATCAAGACAGAGAGTCTGCATTCTTCCTTGTTAAATACAGCTTGCACAAGTAGTTAAAAAAAATTACAGATTTCGCATTCTTAAATATTTCCTTCCTACATTTTCATACATTTCCCACATTGTTTCATTCATTTTTCAATATTTACACTTTGAAGATATAGTGTTTTCTTACAACTATAAGTTCAATTGAAATGAACTTTTTGGTTGTTCTAGCCTAGTAGTAAGTAGTAATGTAGTAAGGGGAGGGGGGGGGGCCCTGGGTGGCACGTGCCAGGGGGTGGCATTTTGAGGGGTTAAAAATAGAAAAAAATTAGTCATAGAAAACTAACAAAAATCTGAAATTTTTATACTAAAATGAGTTTTTAAGTTCGTAATTGTTTTATGTGTGTAATACTGTTTTTAAACGGATTTTCAACTATAATATTGGCAAATTAAAAATAAATATGTTTTAGATTTTTCGAAATAATTTTTTTTAAGTTGTTGAAAGTTTATTATATTTGTTTGCATAGCCAACTACGCAACTAATTTAACAACTTTTTTGTGATTTCAATTATACATTTTTGTTTTGAAAAATCTTTAGTTTTCTTTGATGATGACTGTATGTTACGAGTACTGTAATAAGATGAAAGTATGGGACTAATACCAGCAATCTAAAGTTAGATCCTTGATTGTAATTCCATAAAAATAAATATTTGAGGACTTTGGAATTTTTGAAGGTTAAGGATTATCACGAGGGGGGGGGATCTTGTAGCCACCTTTTAACTCCTTTCTTTTTGATCCATTTGTCAGTTGCCTCCAAATAACTAACTAATTGGTTTAAACTTAACAGTAACTTAATATTATTAATATGGCAAACCGTCATACCTCGTACAATGATGTTGGAGTCGTTGGAGCCCTTCCGGAAGTTGTCCGTCTTCAATCGCAACTAACTAACTAACCTACTGGGCTGTTATGTTCAGTAGATTAGTTAGGTTTGTAATGGTTAGGTAGTTAGTTGCGATTGAAGATGGACAACGTCCGAAAGCGCTCCAACGACTCCAACATCATCGTACGAGGTATGACGGTTTGCCATATTATGAGTATAAATCATACTAACCTCAGTGGTAATAATAATATGCATGTAAGTAACTTAGTAACTAGTTGACAACTTCTTCAACTATCTGAAGAATTTACTTGATGGGGTTTTCAACCGGTGGGTCCCTACCTCAAATTGGGCCGAAAAAAGTTTAAACTGGGGTCACAAGATTTTATTATTTTTTTTTAATGTAAAATAAAGGACTAAATGAGATAAATATTTTCTTAAAAATAAATCTAGAAACGTGTTGAAAATAAATTTATGAAATAGATATATAATTAGATACAGTGGTACCTCTGCTTCCAAAATTAATTCGTTCCTGAATTTTTTTTGTAACGTGAAAATTTCATAAGTAAAAGTATATATATAAGTATATATATAAGTATATATATAAGTAAAAAGTATAAGTAAGCCTTTTCTTTGTAAAATTCCATAATAGGTTTCAAGCTATTGTTAATGTTAATTCAAAGGGATCTCAAAAAGGAAGTAGTAACAGGAAAAAAGCAATGACACTCATTCAAGCATAAAGAAGAGGAGATACAATGAAGGTGATTTACAATTCGGATTTGCATAAACCTGTGTAAATAATATTTATCGACTAATGTGCTTGATTTGTAAT
Source organism: Hermatobates lingyangjiaoensis (assembly GCA_026182355.1). Taxonomy (NCBI): domain Eukaryota; kingdom Metazoa; phylum Arthropoda; class Insecta; order Hemiptera; family Hermatobatidae; genus Hermatobates; species Hermatobates lingyangjiaoensis. The sequence goes on from JAPFBL010000430.1 coordinate 1,307,058, forward strand.
GGATGTTAGGTAAATTTCAACAATCTAGAGTAGTAGTTTAGGACAAAAAAATGTTTTCAAAAAACAAATGTTGGCCAAAAATGTAAATTTCCAATGAATCAGTTTGACATCTACTTTTACAATACCAATTTTAGGTGAAAAATTAAGTTGATGCATCAAACGGTGTTTCCTGTAACGTGCACACACATTTTGAATATATACCCACACAGTCATTGAAGCAATGTCAAAAAAGAACTTTGAGGTCCTCAGAACAAGTAAATCTATCAAAATCTCAAAATTGAATTTTTTCATTATTATTGTATTTTACCTATAGTAAAGTAAAAGTTTAAAGTTTGCGTAATAATTCATTTGTGATATGCCTTTCGTAATTAGTAGTTTGTGCAACACGCTTGATCAGTTTATAAGATTCAAGAAAAGATGTGTTCTCTTATTTTGTGTAAAATATCAGCTATATGAGTAAACTGATAAACCTCTTTTCTGTGCTTTTTTATTAGGGTATTACGACTGATAAATATGTTTTTTTTTTAATTATTAAACTGATTCCCTAGAGGGTGATAACCTCAGCCGTTTACTGGCTTTTTTCTTTAACGAGTACCTGAATCATACAGGCTCGGGACCGACGGCTTAACGTCCTCCGAGGGACGACGTACTCACATTTATTCACCTCCCGAGTGAATAAATCGAAGGCCAGGTGGGATTGACCCCCGGACTATCAGCCCAGAGGCGAGTACGTTAACCACTGAGTTAATCTGGCCCCTACAACAGATTTATGTACACCTTACTACTCTATTAGGAGACTTATTATTTATCAGCTTTATTAAGAGTAGTTCAAATTTCATTACTTTTCAATCAATATAAATATAAAGGGGGTTTTTTTTTTTTAAAGATAGCATGATTTTGAAGGATTATTTTCAGAAAGTTAATTTCTTTTTTTAAATAAATACAAAACCTCTTAAGTGAAAAGTTATAATGGAGTAAGCCAATTTTTAGACATCAATCTTTACCTTAACTTGTGAAACCTAATTTAAAACTGGATTCGCGAAATTGCAATTTGTAATATTCTAGTTGATGCAGTGACAAGGTAATTACGATTACATAAATACATCCCGCTCTAGATTAGTTAATATTGATTGTATGATTTTGCCATTGCTTTCTGATAAAAGTACTCATAACAAAATAAATCCAGTTCAATGAATTTCAAATTTAATAGTAGTACTATTGAATTTTTTCATATTATATGGTATTATTTCCATCACATCTCGATCATCTTTGGAGTCCGTTTATTGTCAAGATAAAGCTAAGGCAAACTATTTAATGTAATAGCTAAAAAAGTCACACTAACTCAGCCAAACTAAACTAAATTAACTTAAACTAACTAAGTTAAACTAAATATGCTACAGTAAGATAAGTTTAACGTAAACTAAAGTACACAGACTAATCTAAGATAAAAAACTAAACTAACTTAAACGGACTAAGCTGAACTAAGTTGAGCTAGAGTAAGATAAGTTTAACCTAAACCAAATAAATACACTAACTAAGCTAGATAGCAAAAAGTAAAGTGACCTAAACTGAGCTAAACTATGTATGCTAAAATAATAATCTAAGATAAAAAAAAACTAAGTTAAACGGACTAAGCTGAACTAAGTTGAGCTACAGTATTACAAGTTTAACCTAAACCAAATAAGTTCACTAACTAGGCTAACATAACAAAACTAAAGTAATCTAAACTAAGCTGAACTGTATATGCTGAAATAACTATTCTAAATTAACCTTGCTAACCTAACTAAACTACTACAGTACTCTAAATTAATTTAAACTACCTGTTTAAGCTAAAATAACTAGGCTAAATTAGATAACCAATCTAAGTGAAATTATTTTAGCTTAATTTGGTTTGTTTTTGACAATGAGCGAGTTCTTAAACTGGTCGTGATATGATGGGAACGTACGAGGTAATCTGGTATATTCCATAATAACTATTATAATAATAAACACTTTTTTCTTCTTCTCGGAATTTTGGTCAGGGTTAATATATGGAATCACCTTTTCGCCAACGTTTCGTTTTATTTTAAGACATCCTCAGGGCTATAAACTAACAAAAACAATGGACATTTTTCATATCTACTTAACATTCATCATAAAAAATTCAAGAAACTAGCCTGTTTTTTTTTAGGTTAAGTAAGTTTCTTGAATTTTTTATATGAATGTAAAGTAGGTATGACAAATGTCCGTTGTTTTTGTTAGTTTATAGCCCTGAGGATGTCTTCAAATAAAGACGAAACGTTATCGAAAAGGTGATTCCATATATTAACCTTGACCAAAATTCCGTGAAGAAGAAAAAAGTGTTTATTAGTAATTGTGGTCAAGAAAACAATACCTAAATATAATAATTACTGTCAATAACAGAGCCTAAGTCCTATATATTACTGCCCTACTGAACCTAACAGTGATTGTATTTTATATGAATTGGTTACAGATTTTAATCATATACGGTTCACAACAGTCCCGTCTCTAAGCTAGAACCGGGGCAACCACCCTTGGTTCCGCGCTTATGGGGGCCCCGCAGGCCGACGGTAGAATTCATCATCTAATGCAGCGTTTCTCAATTTTTTTTTCCTTCAGGACGCACCTATGAAATAACGACTGCTTTTGGGTGCAATTGATTTTAATATAGAAAGTTTAGTCCTGAAATTTGAAAATAGAAAATTAAAAGGAATAGATTTTTTTATTTTTTTTTTGTTGAGATAGAGATAGGTAACACAATTGATTTAAATCCCCAAGAAAAGAAAAAGAGAAAGTATTATTCACTGCTGCTTAAAGATTAAAGAAATTTATCTCCCCGTTCAAATTATCAAGTGGCGGTGATTTGACTCAGATTTGAAAACCATTGGTGTTTCTAAAATAAATGAAAATGATGCATATTTTTAAAATATAAATTTAATCTTCGGTTATTTTGGGGCACACCTGGCTATCTTCTAGAGCGCACTGTTTGAGAAGCACTGACCTAACGTGTATTATGACAAAAAAGAATTTCTTGTTTTTCTTGATAAATGAGAAATACTGAGTGAAACAAAAATCCTATAAATATTAAAATAAAATCGAAAGCTCTAGGCTCATTTTATTTCTAATGCCTGCACAATATAAGCAGTATAAGAATTTATATGAATAATAATGTTTGGATGGGGGAAGTCCCGCAGTGTTTGAGTTACCCCGGGCCCCGCACCTTCTTAGGGAAGACCCTGTTTATAATCAAGTTTTCACTTAACTAATGTTCTTACCCTGTCTAAAGCAGTACGTTCTCTACCATTCAAAATTCAAAATAAATGCTAAATATAAATGATAATAGTTATATTTATTGAGTTGTTAAAATAACTACAGCTTGTATAACAAGAACGTTATACAATACATTTATTGTGATGCAATTCCATATAAATTGAAAACAACTGCTCATTGTCTCGCTAGTATCTTACAGGATTCATCACCTCAAAATCTTCAAGAGTCTGTAAATATCGCTCAAGCTTTTTGAAGCACTTTGATTCTCATTTTATTGTCTGAAATCTCTTTATATAAGTTTGTGGGTTTGTTTGTTTGTTTGTTTGTTTGTTCCGTGCAGACAGAGATCTGAAATGAAGTAGATGTTATTTATTACCTGAATAATGTTAAATAAAAGAAAATTATCCCTATATTCCCAAAATTGGAGCCTGGGTAGCAAGCGCCTTGCGTGCTTGCCGTTGTGCAAATGTATTATATATAAATGTAACAAAAATAAAAATTAATTTAAAATTTGAGAAATATAAACACTGGTAATAAAATAAGGCATGGAGCCAGAGTAGCCCAGAGGCTTGCGTGCTTGCTGATGACAGTAGTGCAAATGTATTATAAATAAATGTAACAAATATATAATAAACTACTACATTAGAGGTTAAAAATGAATAATGATAGAAACAAACTTGGACACAAGTATCAGATAAAATACGAACATTCTAAGGTAATATTCTAAAGACACATTCCTTTCATTAATGTTATTTTATGTTAGGTAAATAAATTGAATATTTCAATTTACAAGTTTTGTTTGTTTTAAATATATTTCATTGTGTATATCACTTCAATTGATGTTTTATTTGTTTATATGATAAAATAAATATTTTTTTACTTTTAAATGATTTAAAAAAAAAAAAAAATAAAGTAAATTTAAATGTCAAGAATACAATATCAAAAGCTTGGACCATATAAGAATCTGTTTCCGTGCCTTAAACAAAAATTAAAATTATCCCTTTCAATCATGTTTAGTGAATTAATTTCAATACCTATTGTTATGATTTCTGAGTGACACAAAGGGTCACGGGTAATCTAGTTTAATATAATCATGTATGGGTTATTCATGTCATTTCTCTCAAAAATAATGTTTTTTTTAACATTTTTCTAATTTTTATTTTGTTTAAAAAAAAGAAGACATTGGGGTAAAATTACAGAAAAAAACAGTCATTATTTTTTTGTTTTGACCGTCCTCAGAGGGCTATTGAAACAATAAAATGAAGACTGCGTGAGTTTTTCTTTTTATTTGTGTTGTTTACTAACAGTGAATTATTTCTATCTGTCCCGGATTGTTTTCCCAATATCCAAGTATTTATGTATTAGAATATATCATTTTATTCCAGAATTTTGGTTGTAATAGATATAAACTAAAAAACTAAACTAAACTAAAGATTGTTAGACATCAATCTAAAAAGAGAGTTATTTTGATGAAAGTAACATTATGTTGATATTATATTTTTAAAAACGCTCTTCTTTCTGCCAGTGTATGTATCTACAATAAAAAGACAACAGTCTTAAATTTATACTATATACGGTATGTTTTAAAAAAAAATGTTGGCTTCATAACGAAAAATTTAAGACGTTAATTAAAAAAAATTTCATAAAGAAATAAAGCGGTTTTCCCTAAAAAGTGGTATAAGTTTGGATAGAGTGTATTATATAAATGGCAGGTGAATTAAGAACATAAATTACACTAGTCAACACATTTTTTGGTGCCTAAGGTTTCTAAGCTGATTTAAATTTATTTTGGGGTGCTGATTCCGAAAATCATACTATTTTTGTTAAATGATTATAACATCACAAACTTAAAGTAAAAGTTATTATTTTACTGGCATTGTATTTTTTGATTTTTCGAGTAAAAATTAAGCATTTCTACTTCCTCTCTTAGGCGGCGTAGCATAAACAATCCAAATGTGTTTTGCTATATTTACGGGAATATAAGTTGAAAATACGTATTGTAAGTATTTTTCTGTAATTAATGAATATCCGTCTTAAGTTAAATAAAACTATTGCTCCTTCGATTTGCCTGTCTTTATTGTTGCTATCGTCTTCTCAGAGAGAGAGGTATGCCGTAGCAGAAAAACTAGACCTGTTAGAGAAAAAGCGACAGTATTTCTAGAATCAGCGCTCTTAAATTAGGTAAAACAGTTAAACAAGCTTAGGTACTACGAAAAAATGTTTTATTTGTTGGTTTGTGTTATTTAGTAGGCTACTTCTAAAGCATAAAGTTTACGTAATCATAAAATGTTTAATTTTTTAGCACAATTTTTTTTAAAAGAAAGTGACTTAACTACAAATTAAAATTCTTAGACAGTATAAAATTGACCGCACAACTCTATATATTATTAAAAGAAACATTGACTTTGATGTGCAGAAATGTGACTTTGATAAGTCCGGGCAATTTGAAGTCTACCCGTCATCCTTGTGTAAATAATCTAATATTACGTTTTAAGTTGCGTCATGAGTCATTGTAAAATGGTATAAACAGTTCGTAACGCAAAGCAATACAAATATGCATGCATTAAGTGGTGAAATGAAGCATTGTAGAATGATTCATCAGTTCATTACTGGAACACATCGTAAAATAATCGTCTTAAAAGTTGCATAATGAGCTCTTGTCAGTGCATGGTGACATTTTCTTGGTTTTTCGTATATCTGTGCTGTTGACTCGGTCTACTGTTTCTTATTGTGAAAGCTTGCCAATAATGGATCTTCTCATTTTCTTTTCCAGTAGACATCATTGTGTTTCTAGATTTGCTTTATAAAATCAACCATAGCTTGTCATTTACGAATACCTCTACTGTAAAAAAAATTGTATTCACTATAGTATATTTTGCCTAAAAAAAAAACATCAATGTTATAGGTAAATTTCGTATAATATCATAATTTTCTTAATTTACATATATTATTTATTGTAATCTAGTACTATGATAAATATATAAAATGTGAAATGACATTTTTATTTCTATTCACCAGATGAAGAGAACAACCTGAACAGGGAAATCAACAAGGACCTGAGGGACGAAGGGTTTTCTGAAGGAGGTGTTTTCTTCCTAGATCCTAACTCACAAGGTATGTTCGTTTATAAATTCGTTGTCTTATGTTATTATTTGTTTATTTACGTTTTAATATTGTTCTATATTATTATTCAATGTAATGAAAGTGTTTTGATTAATTCTATATCTATTATTCAACATTTAAAAAATTAAGATAACATTGTTATTCTAAATGAAAGCACAATGACAACTGGTAAAAGAAAAAGAAAAAGTTCTAAGCTCTTTCATAGAGATAATTGTGTTTGTTGTGACAATGAATTGTAACAAAATTCTAGAAATCGTCCAAACAAAGATTCTGATCCGATGTATCATTTTTGTTTAAAACCTTATTTTATAGGCAGCATTATAAAAATAGTTTTGTAATTTCGATGCATGACAAGAAAATAAGGATTCCCAATGTAGAGGGTTCATTGAGTTATATCACAAAGGGCCAATGTTGGGCCTATGTGTGCTCTCTTGCGTGACTACCATTGCAACCTAACCTAACTAATTCCCCTTGCTATTCATCTTAATTCATGTCTCCTTAACTTCATCATCGGATGAAAAATGTATATTTTACCGCGAGAAAGAGTATTCTTTGTTTCATTTAGTCGTATCAACCAGACTTTTAAAAGTTGTATAAACGAAAGTAAAAACCAATTCAAAAACTGCTAATTTGCAGATAAAATGCAAATTGACTGATAAAAGTAAAATTGCATTACTTTTATTTCACTCCTCCAACAGTATATACGTGCTGGAAATCTGTAAAGATCTAAATAACTTGAAACAATATATATATACATATATATATATAAACTAGAATTTAAAAAGAACACATAGAAAGGAAATCACTGAACTCACTACTATATTTCGATGTCCTCGTCTTCAGGAAAAGAAGTGAATAGCTCCAAAGGCTGATAACGACTGACTTGGCGTTCGAACTGAAGCACTCAAACAGTGTAGCCAACTTTCGGAGGAAAGGTAGACAGGGAAGATAAAGAGATAAAAGCCAAATAAAAATTAAAAAAATGAAAACATTTAACTAAAATAAAATTAAAAGCTGATAACACAAAAAAAAAATCAACGATTGAGGTTAAGCCCAGGAGCCGATCTACCGCCCAGAAGACTAATAAGTGCTTCTTTTGAAGCTCTCAGAGTAACTTTCGAATTAGTCTGATCAATCTGCCTCAGGACCTGTACACGGAAACGGTCATTAAAACTGAGTCCGTGAGAACTGGCATGAGTAGCACCGGGAAGGTCACTGCGTTTGCCAACGGATGACCTGTGATTATTCATACGCAGGCTTAGCTTGGTGGAAGCCAAGCTATATATATATATAAACCAATTAAAAAAGATAGCACACAGATAGACACAAGAATAACTCACTTCTATATTTCGACCATCGTCGTCATCAGGAGGTGAAGATTTTCTTTGTTTCAGTTATTTTCCTATTAATTTTCTTCATTATTATCTTTTAAGTTTTTTTTTTATTTATATTTACTAATTTTCTTCATTTTTACTTTCTACTTCTTAGCTCTTGGCTTATTCTTAGTTAATTTTTCTTACCTTACTTGAACCGGGCACGCGTGTGACAACACTGTTGGTCTCCAACCGTCGCTTCGCAAATGTGCTTGGTGTCCCTATCTCAACTCTCCTGATGACGGTTCAACCGAAAATTAGAAACAGTACGTGTGTTTGTTCCTTTGTTCTGTGTCTGTGATTTACCGTGAAACGTTTGTTGTCCTTCTGGATTGTTTTCCTGTTTGCAGTATATATATATATACAAAGGAAGTGTTGAAAACTCCGCACAAAAAAATTTATTAAAAATGCAATGGAAATGATACATGTATTTTTTGTTTTCTGTTGTTTGTTAGAAAGTAGAAAACTCTCACTGTTCTCAAATAATGCTGAGGAACTACAGTTGTTGTTTGCAACACTTTTTTTATAATGTATTGGTTTATGCAAAGGCTGTTTCAAATTTCCAAGTAAGATTAAATGCCACGGAATAACTGATTTATAAAAGCAACCTTACTCCCTTTGCAAAAATATTATGCCTACAGAGTTCCTAAATTTGTTAGTACAAGAAAGTAAGGTAATCAAGTGATCATGGAAAATGAACATCAAGGAAACGAGTTATTCTAGAAGGGGAAAATACAAGTGCTTGGAGAATGGATGGAAAACGTTCAGTTGTAATATATAAATGATTCATGACGACGTGAAGGAGTATCATTTGCCAAGAACTTTGAGACTCGGCGAGAACAGTCATGAATTCCTGATTATGTCTTTATTAAATAATTCAACATGACACTAGAACACACCAGCTGTATTCTTTCTTTAAGCAAAAATAATTAGACAGCATAATTTGTAATAAATACTATTTCTGTTAATCGAGATGGTTCTCTTTGGTTTATTATAGACTGGTAAGCCACATTCAAATTGTGTATTCTATAAAACCTGGAATATACATATATGCTGGGTGAGTAAATTTGTTTTCACAAGTATTTGTCGAGCCAAAAGTTTTCATAATTTCGAAAATTGAAATCAAAATAAAAAAAAATACTTTAAGAGACCAAATAATAATATCCTGGGTCGATTAATAAATAATCAGACCTACTAAAAGCTATTAAGATTTAAAATAAGACATCAGCAAATTATTGAGATTTTTTATAAACTAATAAGATTTATTTCAAACTATTAAGATCTACTATGAATTATAAGGTCTAATAGAAATTATTAAGATCTATTACAAGCTATTAAAATTGAATATAAACTGTTGTGGATTGCTTGCATAATGATAATACTAAATTCAAATGTTAAAATCTATAAAAAATTACTGATTACTGATTCCTGTGAAGGGCTCACAGTTAATAGTATCTGCAAATGCTCAAGGGATTTTGGCTACAAATTGTATCTCAAGGGTCCTCAATATATATTTCTGTTATTCATAAACGTCAAAATGTTAATTGTAGCTCAAGGGACCTCAATAGATATTTCTGTTATACATTAACGTCAAAATGTTGACCCCTAACACAATACTGCCATTACCTATATTCAATCTTATTTGAAACCTATTCCCATTTTGCTCATTGGGGCTCATTGATTATTTTTTAGTATATCTTACTACAAAAGTAAAGCACAAAATTAAAATACCAACCATTTGTTGATTATACTTCTTAATAATACATTTCGCTGTATACAGTCTTAGACGATAAAGTTGGGTTCACAAGCCTTTCCGAAGTACATCATAGAAATAATGCAGGATAAAATGTTGAGCTTATATAACCTGCTAGCATTCTAAAATACCTGATTGAAATAAGAATTTGATCAGACCGCAGCAGGTTTTTCACTCGAGACCCATATTACATTTTTTTTTCTTTTACTTGTAGAAGCCACTGATAACTTCAAGTGTAGCTTTTTTTTTTTTTTGGAACTATTGTCACCTATTGGAAATTATTTAGATATGGTTAAGAAGGCCAATTCTTAAATCTAACCAATCCCTGTCACGTATCAGTATGAAAGACATTAGAGTACTATCTGTTTTCAGCTGAACTGCGCAGTGACTCTGACCTGGCAGACCTTCTCGATGACTACGATGAATGGAGTTTCCAGAGGAGCGAGCGGTTAGATGTAAAGAAGCCTGGCCCTCAATTCATCACCAACAATATCCAGGTACTGATTCCCTGCTTTGTCTTCACTACCGTCATTCTGCTATTAATTAAACCCTCCTCACCTTCATCTATCAAAACAATCTCACTTAACTTCGTCTGTCTTCAATTTTGCCTTTACAACCTACTATTTCATATAAACATTGGTCATTTTAGTTTAAATAGTTTCTTTGTACTGAAAATGACAATCTACTACACATAACTTAATTAACTCTATTATAGTAGTAGATGGAAGGGGAAGGGAATAATTAATTTCAGTTTGAAAATAATTTTTATATACAAAAATTTGAGCTTGCGATGGGTAACTGCTTATCCCCCCTCCTAAGTAATTTATACATGGAATTCTTTGAAAGTAAAATGTTAAGCTCTTTATTGCCTAAACATGTTAAATGGTATAGATATGTTGACGATATACTATGCATCTGTCCTAATTCCATAAATAAAGATGATTTTCTAATAAAATTAAATTCATTAGTGCCGACAATCAAATTCACAATGGAAGAAGAAGTAAGTGGTAATTTGCCCTTCTTAGATGTCCTGATCCATAGGTTACCTAATGAGTTACGCTTTAGTGTATATAAAAACCTACGAATGTACTTGCATATGTTTACTTTCATTCTTCCCATCCAAAAAATGTTAAAATTTCTGTTTTTAGAAATATGTTTTTGAGGGCGTTTAGAGTGTGCTCTCCTGAATTCCTTAATGAAAGATTAACAACATTAGGTCAATTGCCCTATCATTAAAATACCCCTTCTCTTATATCGATTTAGTTTTGAAGGGTGCTAAAAAAACTTTCTCTAATACTGCAACAGAGCCCCGTTCATTGTCAAATTCTATATTTTTGCCATATCATGAGTCATTGGACCCCTTCCAAGACTAGCCAAACAACTTGATTTTAATATAGTGTTTTCTAATCGTAATAACGTGGGCATAGATGTTAATAAAAAACTCTCCCAGGGAATTGGAGTCCGGTGATATTTATAAAATTCCATGCAAAAATTGCTATAAAATTTATATTGGTCAAACTGGTAAATTATTAAAGACACGTGTAAAACAACAATACAACGTAAGTAAACAGGAAAAAAGTATGCCTTGTTCTTGGATATAAACAATGAAAATCATCACATTGATTGGACAGGAGCTAAATTTATTAACTATGAAAAATCAATGTTATTAAGAAATATTATTGAATCGTCTCTAATTAAATTTAATAAATCAAATATTATAAACATTAGTAACGGTCTCTTCAAACTTGATACTTTCGTTACGAGGGCAATAGTCTCTTCTAAGAGGGTTGACAGCTAGCGGATAATTTTTTACTCTTTCCTACTGTACTCCTTTGTTTCCCCAAACATCCCATTCTGGACATTAGACCTTTCCTGCGCTTTGACCCTTTTAAAATTCCACTGTTCCCTCCCACTCTTCTCAACCCGTCACCAGATGTTTTCTGCATCTGGTGTTTCAGTTGAGTTTTTGACTCTGACGAAGACCTCTTGTTACTGTTGAAAGATCTTAGTCTTGTTTTCCCATTTCTTATTGTGGTTTGATCATTGATTGTTATTTCACGTGTTTATGTGAAATCTTATATATATATATATATATATATATATATATATAAACATTTCGCAGTAAACTATAGACACAGAATAAAGACACGAACACACCCTCAGTCTCTAATCTTCGGTTGAACTGTCATCAGGAGAGTAGAGATAGAGATACCAAGCGCACTTGCGAAGCGACTGTTGGAGACCAAACTGTCTCAAACGTGCCGTATCCATAATTAAATATTGTTTATAATGAAAGCTTTGTGGGTAATCTCGAGTATTAGTATAGTAAATACAAACTTGTTTAAACAACTACAGAATTAAAAATCGTCTGAGTTGTTCGGGTATTGCTTAGTAAGATTTCCCCTTGCTTGGGTAAACATAAAGAGTTTTCCAACTGAAAATCCATGATCATACATTGTTAGTCGTCGCAGTGACAAATTAATACAAGTATAGCGTGTTTACGTTTTCATAATGTTTTTTTATTAAAATCTCTCTTATCACATTTGTGTGACAAATTTATAACATTTCACCTTCGATCTGCAGTATTAAAACATTAAAAACGGTTATCACTGAAAAACTATAATTTAGAAATTGCCTCATTTTTAAGTGATTTTAACAATATTTTATCAATAATATCTTTATATGATTAACTAAATATTCAATAAAAAGTTGATATATAAAAATATTCGTCTAAATGTCAGTGAGAAAATAAGAAAAAATGAATATTCATCTTTCTGATTTTTTTACTGTGGTTTAGATGTTGATTTTAGTTTCACGTGTTTGTTGTGAAATCTTATATAAAAATATCTAATGATATATGTTGAATTTCAACATTTGACACACATGCATTAAGCTGCTATTTTGTTATATTCTAGTGGTATAGTTGCTTTTAATTTGTTTTGAATATTTTTTTTTTTTTTTTTTTTAGGCAGCATCGACAAGCAAAATGTTTAAGCCAACAGTAACTTCAGGTGAGTACTTAGTATTTGCATTTATAGTAATATTGCATTTAACTTCAGTACTTGAGAACATTTAATCTTGTTCATTTGGATGTAGATTTTGTAGACAAATCATGCTTGCATAGGTTATAGTTGAACAATGACTGTCTCATGAAAAAGTTTTTAATTCTCTTACTTTATGTTGTCGATGTAACCCGACGATGAATACTAAGTGTTCGAAACGTTTCGACTTTAGATCAAATCTTTTGTTTGAAGACTTTCTGTTTGTCCCCCAATTCTAACCATAATTCTGAACTATATTTCGAGTTTGTGAATTTCACTAGAAAATACTCTGTAGAGTACACAGTTTTACTAACATATGTTGTACTGGTACAGGCAATGCTGTATCAATAGTTAAATAAATCTGCAGTTTGTTTTATTTTAGTCAATGTAGATATTTAAACCGCTTTAGTAGTTTACCACGTCAATTGCAGAAGTACCATTTTGATGCTTTGTAATCCCTGATCATCTTTCTTGTCTAATATTTCTAATTCTCTAGGGGACCAGGTGAGCAACCTGCTCACTTCTGGGATGGTAGATACAGGGTTCAATACCTACTCTAGCTCTCGATTTATTCACGCAGGAAGTTATTATTCAGGTTGAGTCATCGGTTCCGAGCCTGTACGAATAGGTAATCGTTAAAAACCACTACTCTAAATATACTTTAGTTAGCCAAAATTTAGGGCTCTGAATGTTGAATGTTCATTTTGTGGTATCTCAAATGCCCAAATTTGAAGAACACAAGTTTGTGAGAACACAAGAGTGTGAACACAAGAACTTGTGAGAACACAAGAGTGTTCTCTTGTGGGACTGCCACTGCAATCTAAACTAATTTTCTAATTGTTTTCTCGGCAGATATTATTTCTGAAATGAAATTAAAATTCTGAAATAATTAAAATGAAAAGATGGTGGAGAGATAAAATAATTAAAAAAAAGCTGCATTGAACTCATGGATTAAATCGTCAGTATCCGTTGATAAGTAATCATTTCTCGACTGTGGAGATGTTAAAACAGTCGGTTAGTATGTTATCAGATACAGACAACGGCAGCCTGGGAGTCGAAGAGAAATGCTGGTGGCTAAACAGGCCAGGGGTGAAAAACTTTTCTCCTGCATAACGCCCTGCAAATATTGGAATTTCCTCCGGTCATTATTCTCCTATCAATATAAATTATACAGCCAAATTGTTTAATATTGCACTTTTGTTTCCTCTTCATATGCCTAATTTTTTTTTGTTTTAAAATGTCCTAAATATTAGTAACACATATTCATTTAATCAATATGTTTACAGGTTAAATTAAATTGTATTATTGAAAAACATAATATATTATTTTTAACATTTAAAATGGTGTATTCAGGATTTGGTCCAAAGAACTCCTGATTATGAGGCAACGTTTCGCTAAAAAATTTTATGTCATTTTCAAGGTTAAAAACAATTTATTGAAAACAAATACATTCACAAAATATCAATTCAGTGTTTAATAAAACACAATTTAAACACAATTAATTAATTTTTTTTCTGATGGTTGATATTTTGTGGATGTATTTGTTTTCATTAATTAGGTTTTCAATAAATTGTTGTAGCCTTGAAAATGCTGAACAATTTTTGGCGAAATATCTCCTTATAATCAGAAGTAGTTAATTCTTTGGACTAAATCCTCAAGAAACCCATTTTTAATTTTAAGAATCAGTGGCTGAGAAGCTAAAACAATATCATTTTTAACAATTTTTTTTTTTATTTTTATTGCGTTGTTAATTTATTTTTGTTCTTAATTATATGAACTATTTTTCAGAATCCAAGGTAGCTGATGTGGGTCAGAAAGAAGCCATTCCTAATGAAATTCCAAACAGACCAATCAAGGTAGAGTCACTAATTAGTCCTTTGATAATTAACAGTTAATAAAAATGTACTCACCGAAAATATTTCCCTCTAATCAATCTCACTTCAGGTAACTTCACAATTATATCGTTTGGTGAATTCCTTTCAATCAACACATGGTTTACTTTTTAATTTATTGTAAGTAGTATAGGAATCATGAGAAAATTTGATTTAAACATTTTGACGAATTTATTCGTTTGAGGCCCCCCGTTTCTGTTTTGATTCTTTCTTATTATCTCTATGTATATATGTCTGTTTGTATTCAAGGCTTGAAAACTCAACAAAGGTACACCGTTTGATAAATAATTTTAATATGATGCTTAAATTTAGTATAGATGGATGACTGGTTAAGTTTTTGGGCAGTAATATCTCATGAAAAATTTTCTTTATTGGCTATTATGTGTTTTATACTATTTCCCCTCTCAAATTGCAGTAGTTATAGACCTGATATTTACATTAAATAAATCTTTTTTTTGAACTTGTTATGAAAGATCATTTTTACGCAAAAATATAAAAATTTTAACTTTAGATGCCAATAATACTATAAGACGAATCATCACTAAATTAAACACAAAAAAAGTTCTCTAAAAACAGTTATGTAGTTTTCTGATGTTACTCTTCTAAATAAAAGGGTTTTATTAAAGCACATTATACACCGTTTTGTACACTGAAAATTATTTTTCCGTGCTAAACAGTAAACAGTGCAATATCAAATCAATACATGAGCCACATACCTAAGTGGTACACTTCAAAAAGCTGCAAACATTTTTGTATTATATATTTCGATGTAAAACTCTACATTGCATAATGGCAAGCAGCTCTTCTTGGCAGATTTGTTAACATAAAGTTAGAAAGAAAAAACCAGAATCATACTAGAAAATTTTGAAAAAAAAATTAAAATTTTGATTAAACAATTGTGTTGTGTTTATTATGAATTAATTGAATACATATAATGCAAATCATTTTAACCTGACATTGTGAATACAATCAGGAAATGTAACATGTCAACGTACTGATGTTACTGATGGTATTTGTCCTTTGGCAGCAACATTACACTGTTATGTAGTGTATTACACGAACAGTTAAATAATAGTAGAATAATATTAGAATTAGAAAAAACCGTCATACCTCGTAAGTTGATATCGGAGATATTGGAGCGCTCTCGGATCTTGTCCATCTTCGTTCAAAACTAATCTATGGGGCTATTGTCGAGAGGTTTTTATAGTCGTGTCCACTGCTGTCTAGATATTGTTATTTCAAATTATGGCGTTGCGAACGAAGATGGACAAGATCCGAAAGCGCTCCAACATCTCCGATATCAACTTACGAGGTATGACGGTTTTTTCTAATTCTAATATTAATCTTACTAACCTCAGTGGTAATAACAATATGCATGTATTTAAATAGTAGAATAACTATAAATATGTGTAATATATATAGTTATATATTTGAAATGTAAGTACGGTATGGTCTATTTTAATGATATAATGTCTATTTTTTTATGAATTTAAACTATGATTTTTGACTTCTTATAATACATGGTTGTTGTTATTGTTAGTTCTGTTAACTATAGTGATGTTCAAGAAAATATAATTTGGGCATTTGTAGATTCCATGTTTCGATATCCACTAAACCAATATTTGAAGATGATTGCCTCGTCTCACCGGGCATTTGACCATCATAATATTTGGCTTTATATAATATTTTTGTAATTAACAACCCAATTGCCATTAGGCAATATTAAAAAATGGGAAATGTTATTTTTCGTATTTTATGCCGAAATGAGTACTAATTTTTATCCGAACTTAGTACATTCAATGGTGATAGCATTTAGTATGAATTATTGTTTGAATATGAATTATTGCTTGATAAATGTATCATAAATTTTGAAAACTGAGAAAGATAACATTACACAGAAATTTGGAATGGCCTACAACTGTACTATAAGCAAACGATTGATTATCAGTCATTAAATATATATATTGGTATAAATCGGAAAGCTTCTGTCCATTTTGTAATAAGTACCCATTTATCTTACGATTAGAGATTTGCAATCTGTCTGATTGCAACTCTATGAGTTCTTCACTAATGTAGTAAAGACTCTTCTTCATAAAACGCCTTGATGGGGTCCGATGAACTACCAGTAGCAAGGCTTGGTCCTGGGGTAACGAGCATTACACTCTTCGGGGAGACGACCGAATTCCTTCTGAATCCTGTGGTAGTACCTTAACCGTAAAGTAGTGTAGAAAGTCTGGACAGTTAGTTATTTTGTAATAAGTAACAAGATTATTTAATCGTAACAACGACGCCAAAATCTCAAAGTGAATCAATCTTTTTGTACACCAGATTAGGACTTACACTGATTTATTCCTTTTGTCTTCTTTTTTATACTGTTTATTCACTGTTGGGGCAAACTGTTCTCATTCTATTTGATACTCTAGGAAGTATTTTGGTTGTGTGCGAACCCATTATCAGAATAATATTCAATTGTTAGTCCAAAATTTGTCTATTAGCAAGAATATGGAATTATAGGAGCTTGAGAATGTTTTGAGATACCCACCGAGGGTTACTCAAAATATCCGTAGTTTAAACGACAAAAGAACTGAAATTCTACATTAAGTACTGTAGTACAGTTCACCACAACTCCTCTTCAATTAGGAGATATTTTTGATTTCAGAAGCGTTACAAAAATAATTCTAACTGTAGTAAGATAGTTAGTATTTAGTAAGATCAAAACACTAAAATTTTTATGTGTTGTAGACACATTCTATTTCTGGAAAAATAAGGAAGAAGACATTAGAGGGAGAGAATGGTGCTGAGAAAGAACAGTATGAAGTGATTGACACCACATTTGCTTACATCCAAGTAAAAGACAGGTATGGATTGCTTTAAAAGTGACATAACTACTTTCCATGCGGAGACTTATGTTTTCAATGTTACAGTATCAAGTCCTGGATGGAGGGCGAGCATATTCTTGGGATTGTTGTCAGCTTGTTGCACGCTCCTCGCTCCATGTTCAGTCATCTTAGGTATGCTTGCTAGATCTTCTTTGACACCTTCGCTATCCCTCCTAAGCGCTCCACTAAACATATCACCAAGCATTGTCGCCAGTTTTTGTCCACACACCTCGAAAGTGTCATTCAAACCTAAGAACAAATATCTGAGGCTTTATTGGATAAATCTTATATCTCACCCTTATTTATCATTCTACTCACAGTGTCATCTTCTAAAGAGCATTAAAGAACATAACATTATATGTTTATGTTTATATATTCTAAAAAAAAATAGTTTAAGATTTTGTTCAAACGACTTTCTATGTTAATAATATTTTATACATTTCACGACTGAAACAAGAAAGGTTTGTAAAAAAAATTTCGAGCAGTATTAGAGTAAACTTAAACTTGAAGGTGATATGTTTCAATTAATTGTAATAATATGGTCATATTAACTGCAATATTAATTGCTGTTATATAAATTCCTGTAGCTGAATATATCTGCATGAAATTTGTAGCTAGGTTTCTACCTATCCCATTGTGGGTAATTAGTTAGTTTAATTAGTTGATCTAATTAGTATTGATGAAATTAGCCCTTTACTTGTTTTGTTAAATATAAGATAAACTTGCTATTTGTTTATATTTTGTTATAGGCTGTTAATGAATCAAGTATTCTTTAGTGGGAAGCTTTAGTTTAATTGTATTCCACATTAATTGGATTTGTATATGATGTATACATGTACATTTTTTTATCAATATATAAATCTTATGTTTTGACATTGACAAAGCAAGTACTAAAACTCGATAAATCTATATTTGATAAAACTTGATGAAAGAAAAATAAGCACAGATAAGCAGAGTGGAGCTCATAACATTAAAAACAATCAACCACCAAGTATTCAGTATTACTTACGCGATATTTCGGCTAGTAATTATTCTTACTATTCTGTCAAATGGGAGTTATTGTTTTCGTATTTTTGCTTGTTTGCTGTCATCGGTCACAGCCTGTTCTATCTCCTCCTTCTTCGGTTTTCATCTCTATTTTTATATTACTTTTTCTTCATGATGTGCTATTTATTCATATATTTAAATACATGTAATTTGAGGTTTATATATTGTAGGGTAAAAAGCTAATGAAATGGTCTCCACATATAAAAATTTAATGGTATAAACAACGCGTTCTGAACATATAGTGTTCTTCGTCAAGCATTAACTAAGTATGGGTGTCTGTACAAGTCAGTTGTACCACAGACACTCACTCTTAGTTAATGCCTGAGGAAGAACACTACGTGTTCGAAACGCGTTGTTTATACCATTAAATGTTTATATGTGGAGACCATTTCATTAGCTTTTTATCCTACAATGAGTAAATACCACATAATGACTGATTGCACTACGTTAGAATTAAAAAGGCTTATATATACATTGGTACCTTGGAATACGAGTTAAATTCTTTCCAAGATCGAGCCCGTAAACCTATTTACTTGTATTCTAAAACGACTTTTCCAATTAAAATTAATGGAGTTCCAAATCTGTTCCAGGCCCAAAAAAATTTGAAAATAATTAAATATAAAGGTATCTTTTTTTAGAATTACACAAACAGTACAACTACGTATATATTAATTATATATTAATTTAATAAAAGCTAAATTCTCATAAATCATTATAAAAAAAATAGTTTAATTTTTTGTTGAAACAACCTTTGTCACTATGACTTACTAATCTAAACAGAATTTTATCCATTTCACTACTGAAACAAGGAAGGTTCGTAAAACCAAAGTTTTTTTTTCAGGTTAAAATTCTATGGAGAGACAAGTTGCTACTTTGTTTCTACCTTTTGTATGCCAAGAGGTATATCTAAGACTTAAGGAAAACTGATGCTAACTCAGAACAAACTTAAATTGAAACAGAGAAAATTCTCTCTTGATAAATGTCATTCAGACAAAATTCGTTTTGACAAAACGTCTACTTTACAAACATCATGCTGTCTAATGTCGTTTGAACAAAGTTAATGACACATTGTTCTTGTTGTTTAATAAAGGATCTCCAGAATGGCGTTTTCTGAAAGAAGCAAATATCCTCAAAATTGCTCGAAAAGTATTAGGATAAACTTTAACTTGAAGGTGTTATGCTTGATAAATTGCAGTTTTATATATATATTAATTTTAACAGATATAATCGTTATTACTATACGACTCTATATTTGTATTGCAGAGTTGGAGATCACGAAGTTGCCTTCAAAGTTCTTGAACCAAATTCTCTGCGACTAAATGCTTCTGGAGTTGCCATGGCAATTGGTAAGTTCATTAATCAAATTTACTAATAAATTACTAATAACAAACTTACTAATAATAAATAATGATTTCAAACTTACTAATAAGTTCTCTCATTAACCTATTGTCAAAATGAATTGTATTTTCTTATTTGACACTTTTTACGTTTTTTTTATGTATGTTTAATTTTTGAATTATTGTATTATTTTTTTTACGTTTCTTTTGTTTTATAGGGCTATAAAATAGGCGTTTTTAAATAAATAGTTTTTGTTTTAGATAAAAACCGAAACATTAGCAATGAAGGTTTAATTTGAACCTGAAGAACTGACCTAGTACCGATAAACTTGTTTTGTGTCTACTTAATGGTCGATGCTTTTATCAATATATATACTTTGAAAACTTTGAGAAACACGAGTCAAAAACAGATACTAGGACATAATTCAATATTTCAACCCTTTTAACGATCGTGTTCAGGAAAGGAAGTTTAGAGAAAACAAGATTTTACAGAAAACACATGAAAGAATAATAAATGACTAAAAATTTATAAATTGTTATTGTTGTTTAGTTGTTCATAATATACTGTTGAATAATTCGCCATGTTTAGTTTAGAGTTTTTTCTTGCATTGTGTCTATAACTCATTTGCATTAATTAGTTAAGTTGGTTTTCTTAGGAAACAAAAACTGCTTTACAGTCAATCAAATATTGATATCTCCTTCCAATCCCAGTATTGCAATAACAGTAATTTTATGCCATATAAAATTAATTACCAATTGAATTAATAGTCGAATTTGCTTCAAGTTTTCTAAAAGATGTTCCTGGTAAATGACGGAAAGAATCAGTAATTACAGGTATTGTTTAGTAGATCTCTTTGACTTCTTCACTATCCAAGAAAAAAAGTTGGTTTCACAGGAAATTTAATGTATTCCAACATCTCTCCAAGTGAAAGGGAAAAGATACTACAGGAAAACAGCTAAAACTGCTAGATTACTTATACGAGTAAGAATCAACTAAAAAATGTAAGCTAATGATTTAAATAAAATGATAATATTGTTGGTAACATTATTATAAAAATATAGTATCATACTTCTGATAATAGCTTTCTACATGTTTAACATTGTTTACTGATCTTAACAAAAACAGCTGGATGATAATTTAGCAGAAGCGGGCCTCTGGTCCGGAACTGCTGATTACGACGTGCACTGATGTGCATGAAAATATTCGTTCGTCGTTGGTTGGCTAATTTGACTTGTACATAATTTTACAACCCCTGCTTATATTGCCAATATGAATGTGTATTTCTAACTTCTTTTCTGGTATTATAATACGCTTTAATTAATTGTAATTTAAAGTGATCGGTTTATTTTCTTATTATTTTAGTTTCATTGACCATTTACCTCTTTTGACAGTTTACATTCATGGGTATGTTTTATATGGGTTTTTGGAGCACCAGTTGAAAGGTACATAGTGATGCTCCTGGTTAAAGTATCCTTTGTACCACAATAGTTACTCAAGGTCAGGGTACCTTGTTCAGATTTATACTTAGATCATGATTGGAGGATTATTGTGATTACCACAACTACAGATCTCATCTTCATAGCACACAATAGCCCTAGATTTGTCCGGGTGCTAGTTTTGAAAAGTCTTGTTGTCCATTCTAAAGGACGCAAAACAGTAGTCCTAAGTTTTTAAGATATCAGTTAATCATTAACCTCTCATTTAATACTGTTAAGATTAATTTGTTTAAAAATATTGGCTAAAATGAATATTAAAACGTGGGTTGGCTCTTAAGCAAGTGTTATTAACTTGTATGCTGTTAATTTGCTATATTTTTTATTAATTTTAACTAAACTCTGTACAAACATGATCTTAGCAACATTTTGCAAATAACTGTTAATCTAACAGACATGTTGGTATTGTTCTAGGTGGTTTGACAGGAGAACTTCGTAAGGAGGGAGTGATAGTGACTTCAGTCGGGATAGGAGACAAGGTGAGTGGCATGTGACACTAGTCTGTGACTAGTCTAGCGTCAACCCAGTGATGACGAGAGTTATTGCAGGCCAAGCTGCCTGCAGCGGTGAGGCTGAGCGGGCGTGAAGACCAGGAGGTCGTCGTCACCATGGTCGTGGTGGGAGGCTTGGTGGCTGCACTTTGTCTGGCGGCTGTTGTCCTGTATCTGACTCGCAGGAGTGGCTCCAAGCTGTCCAGTCTTACCGCTCACGATACCGAACCATCGAGCCACTACCAGGTGACCTTTGCTACTACTCTGATACATAAAACAATATGATACATAAAAACTGATCTTCCTGTTTAACTATGTATTTTTCTAAAAAGTATTGTACCGTATTTACTCCCATATTTAGTATAATTGAAAGCACAGCAAAGAAAACACTTTGCAGGGATATATATATATATATATATATATATATATATATATCACTCGAAATTTGAAAAATTTACCCAAACTGGACGCAAATGAGATCAAAAACGAAGAAAAGCAACACACAGAGAAAGAGGCGCACTTAGAAACTCAAATTTTCGGGTGAAGAACCCTGCTGGTTTTCCTGCCATTGTGTTTCCGGTGTGCTTGGTCGCCCTTTCTCTTTTCTCCTGAAGACGGATCATCCGAAAATTTTAGTTTGTAAGTGTGTCTCTTTCTCTGTGTGTTGCTTTACTTTGTTTTTGAGCTGATATATATATATATATATATATATATATATATATATATATAAAACTGATATGACTGGCAGTTTACTTCTCAACGCGAGTACTTCGCACTTCTTCCCGATGACGACGGATGTCGAAATATCGAAGTGAGTTCTGTAGTGTCTTTCTGTGTTCTTTCCTATGTGTTAAATTATATATATATATATATATATCAATGATCAAACTCAGTTGGGTTTTTGACTCTGACGAAGACCGCTTGTTATGGTTAAAAGATCTTAGTCTTGTTTTCCCATTTTCTTATTGTGGTTTGATCATTGATTGTTATTTCACGTGTTTATGTGAAATCTTTTTATATATATATGGAGAGAGAGGAGAGGGGGGGGGGTGTATTATTTAATTAATCAGGATTTGGTCAATTTTCTAGGTTCAAAATCAAACTCTCAAAGCTGACGTTTCGGTTTTATTTTAAAACCTTTTTGATAGCCAGAAGTAAGAACTTTTTGAATAAGAAAATAAAATATACTTTATTTAAAGGAGCTAATAATTTGAACTGGTAAAAATCTTTGACTAGGCTGCCAAAGAGTCAAAGAGAAGAGTTTAGCTAGATGGATAAATCTGAGCTCGTCTTCCCTCAGACAAGGGTGTTAACGCTGTCGGTCCCAATTCTGTACGATGTCAGGTACTGATTAAACATCCCTACTCTAAATATATTTGAGTTAGGCAAAAATTAGGCCTCCCAATGTAGAAAAGTCATTGTGTGGTATTGCAAAGGGCCAAAGTTCGGCCTACCACTGCAACCTAACCTAACCTAAAAGTAGAATTTTCAATCCTTCAATACACAGATCGGAGTGTCTACCAATAGTAAACTGGACTTCTTAGTTTAAACAAAGTTCAGCTACTAATATATAATTCTATAAACAAAGTTTCAGCTTCCAAAAACACAAAGATGAGTGTATCAAACTCATGTTTGCAAATACATTCAGCTTTTATAGTGTCCTTTTCTTTTTCAGGATTTGTGCCGAGCTCGTATGTCAACGAAGAATGAAGGAGTTGCTCCGGCTCAGAGAATAGCAAGCCTTTCACGAGAGAGTGACAACAGCCCCTCTTCGAGGTCCAGCACCTCTTCCTGGTGAGTAGACGGTCACAATGTACTTCTGCAGTTAGTTAAGAAAGCTTAACAACTGCAAACAACCTTCATTTCCCTCAAAGATTTTAAATTGTTAGTTGTGACAAATAACTGAAGATGTATTATGTTTTATTCAATTATCAATTGAATTATTCAATTATCAACTTTTACAGGAGATTTCATAATTACTACTACACTCCAGTTCCCTGGGAGAGATTTTTATTAACATATTGCCTTCATTATTATAAGATAATTTATTTAATTTTTTTTTTACCAACTTAAGCATTTAAACGAAAGTTCTTAGTATAAAGAAATATTGTCTTATTTGCACAACATTTTGACCTTTTTTTTTTTCACTTCGATAGATGTTGTTTATTTATTTCATTGTTTATAAATTACAGTTAATTATTATTTATAATAGTTATATTTAATTTTGAGTTCAGTATTTTTGCCGTGTATTAATTTTAAAATTCACATAACTTATTTATATGTTTGCCTACTAATAATTAAAGAATATAAATAATTATAGAATATAAACTAAGAAGCCAAATCACAAATGAAAATTTAAAGCAATGCATGCCAATAACTTTTTTATCAAATGAACATATAGATGTAAGTATTGCAAAGTTACATCAATTCCTGACCTTAGATTGATTTCATTGTAAGAAGTAATCTTATTGACAAGCATACTAAAAATAATTTGTTAATTTATATCTAAAAAGATAAACCTATTGATTAATAGAGGTTCGCCAGCGATTGACGCGGTATGGCGGTTAATAATAATATCTTCATTAATAGAGGGATTGAAATTAAAAATAAACAAGGTAAATAGTGTTGTAAATGGAGCACATGTACCAGTAATCTTCAACATGGTTGGATGATTATGATTAACTAAAAATTACTGATCTTATTGTGGTTTAATGAATTACAGGAGTGAAGAACCTGCTCTGACGAACATGGATGTAACGACTGGACAAATGGTCCTCGTAAGTGGCTTCTTCTGCTTTTAACAGTTATTAATACAATGTTATGTATTTTACATGTACATTTATTATGATATACAAATATTAACATGATATATATATATATATATATATATATAATCTAGGAGGTATCAGAGCTTATTTTTCTTCATTGTGATTCTTCCTACGACATTTTGTCTCATATACATATCTTAGGTGTTGCTGTTCTGAATACTGGGCCGTGACTGAGTGTCGGCTTGGCGAGTAGCTGGTGGTTGGTCACCTAGTAGCTGCAGTGTGCGTGAAACCCCCGTGTGTTGACGATTAATTAATGGGTTGTGCTTCATGATTTTCATGGCTTCATATATTTGCAGTCTGGCTGGATCATTAATTTTCTTTAAAATGATGGTGTTTTGAACAAGGTCCTGGCGGGTGAGTTTTCTTCCATGTTCCTCGGAGGTGTGTCTAGCGATGGCTCCTGCTTGCAAGTGCATTGTCAGTCGTCGTGAGAGTGTGGTCGATGTCATACCGATATATTTTGAATTGTCTAGGAGCTCACAATCTCCGATATTGCAGTTATATTCGTATATGACATTGGCCTTTTGTATCTCCGGGATGACTGCATCTGGGCTGTTTTTCATTATCAAGTTAGCGGTGGTTCTACTTTTATAGTAAATATGGACTTGAAGACGTTCATTTTCGTCTATCGACCGAAGTAGCACAGTCCATAAGGTGTACTATAAGAATCAATACACAGAGGCGTATAAAGAAGACGAGAGAGTGTTGAAACAAATTATCCGCAGGAATGTTAAATGTAATAACGAAAATGAACGTCTTCAAGTCCATATTTACTATAAAAGTAGAACCACCGCTAACTTGATAATGAAAAACAGCCCAGATGCAGTCATCCCGGAGATACAAAAGGCCAATGTCATATACGAATATAACTGCAATATCGGAGATTGTGAGCTCCTAGACAATTCAAAATATATCGGTATGACATCGACCACACTCTCACGACGACTGACAATGCACTTGCAAGCAGGAGCCATCGCTAGACACACCTCCGAGGAACATGGAAGAAAACTCACCCGCCAGGACCTTGTTCAAAACACCATCATTTTAAAGAAAATTAATGATCCAGCCAGACTGCAAATATATGAAGCCATGAAAATCATGAAGCACAACCCATTAATTAATCGTCAACACACGGGGGTTTCACGCACACTGCAGCTACTAGGTGACCAACCACCAGCTACTCGCCAAGCCGACACTCAGTCACGGCCCAGTATTCAGAACAGCAACACCTAAGATATGTATATGAGACAAAATGTCGTAGGAAGAATCACAATGAAGAAAAATAAGCTCTGATACCTCCTAGATTATATAAAGAAGAGTAAATAAATAAATAAATATATATATATATATATATATACATCCTGAATTGTAAAACAATCATGCTAATTGTAAAACAATCATGTTGTAGCCCTGAAGATGACATAATATATGTCGAAACGTCGGCAAAAGGACTAGTTTAAATCATTGGACCTCAAACCTCAAAAAGAAAATTACATCTTATATATATATATATATATTTGGGGAACAGTCCTTCATTTATACATGTGAGATTAAATTTTCTGCCCACTTTTGTCTTAATTAGTTTTTTGGATTTCTTTTCCAAATCTCGAAGTCTTACTTTAATTTCTTTGGGAACTAGGTGTAATAACTCACCATATGTTTTGTTGTCCATTTTTTTATTTTTACCGACGTTTCGGTCTTCTTCGAGCATCTACTGGGTGATTTTAGAACACATACTATTTTAACAAATTTAACATTTTTAACAAAAACTAAATTTTAACGCTCGACTAACAAAATAAAAATGTAAACAATTAAACTGGCAGGTTGCAATTCCTGTTACACACAGACAGGTGTGTCTTCAGTTTCTTCATTCCTTGTTGAATTTCCTATATGTAGAGGTTGGAATTGTCCCATGTGCAACTTCAATATGTTTGCAAAACTTGCAGTTTGATTATTGATACTGGGTCTCTTTTCCAAAATATTCAGGGCCTCTACAATACCTAATCTGCTGTGATCGCGTTCTTGATATAGTATTTCGGTATTGTTTGTAAGCATTTCCCTGGTCAGCTTCACTTTATGTAACCTTTCTGTGTGGTCCTTAGGTCCTCCTGCAGCTAGGTGCATCGTGAGGCGTCTGGATAAAGTTGTGGTTGTTGCACCAATGTAAGTGGAGTTTAGGAGTTCGCAGTCTCCTATTTTGCAGTGATATCTATACACTACATTGGTGCGCTGCAATTGTGGTTTCACAGAAAGGTTATTTTTTAAGATTAAATTAGTTGTACTTAAATGCTTGTAGTATATGCTGATTTTCAGTCTGTCGTGGGTTTTTACGCATGCAGTGTTGGCCTTGATGATTTCTTTCAATATGCGTTCATCTGTTTTGTAGGCACTTGAATATTGATTTTTATAAAATATGGTGTGTGTCTCTCCTTGTCTTCCTGCATCTTGTTTCTCCTTGTCTTCACACCTTTTATTAAAATTGTTTAAATATTTCTTCACAATGGTGTCGAATTGCCTATTACTGTATCCGTTGTTAACCAGGACTTGCTGTATTCTTTGAGTTTCTTTATGAAATATGTTCCAATTGGATGAAGTCTTATAGGCTCTATGGATTAGGGCTTTGACTGTTCCATCCTTATAACGTTGCGGGCATTCACCTTTTGCATTTAAGTATATACCTCCATGTGTAGGTTTCACATAAATTGAAGTTGTTAAGTCATTGTTCCTTTCAACTATTGTAACATCTAGGAAATTTATGCTCTTATTAAAAGACAGTTCTTGGGTGAACTTCAGTACCGAAGCCAATTCTAGGGCAGTTTTTAGTTGGGTAATTTGGTTGGGCTCTTCTACTACTAGGAAGCAGTCATCAACATACCTGCAATATACTTTAGGCTTGTATAATGATTCGTCGGTTAGAACCTTATTTTCGATATGACACATATAGTAGTTGGCAAATGTCACTCCTAGTGGTGACCCCATAGCGACACCGTCAATCTGGTAATATAAGGTACCGTCTATGTGTGCGAACGGATTTTTCATGGTGCAACTGGTCAGCAGTTTTTCCATTGTTGATCTATTCATCGGTGGAGGGGGTAGTTCCGTATGGTTATAGGCTGCTTCACAAATGATGTCTATGGTTTCTTTGATCGGTATATTTGTGAATAAATTTTCTACATCTAGGGATGCCATTAATCCTTTAGGTTTGTTTGCTTTTAAAATTTCTAGAAATTCGTCTGTAGATTTAATTAGGTACTTTGCTGGTAGGTATTGGGATATCATGTTATTCAGACTTTTAGCAACCTTGTATGTGGGAGTTGTTACTTGCGAAATGATGGGGCGCAGGGGATAGCCTTCCTTATGCGTCTTCACGTTTCCATAGATGTAGCCAGGACTGAATTCACCTATGACTGGATTTAGAACCTTTACCTCTTTTTCTTTATTAGCTTCCTTGATGAGTTTATTAATTTCCACTTTAAGTTTATTTGTCGGGTTTTTAGTTATTCTTTGAAATTTGGTTGTATCACTTAATAAAAGGTTCAATTTTTCCTTATATTCATTGAAATCCATGATGACAAATTTATTGGCCTTATCTGCTCTTCTTATAATTATTTCTTTGTTATTTCTAAGTCCTTTAGCGGCTTCTTTAAGTTCTTTCGTAAGTAAATGACTTCCACTGAAATCCCTCTGTTTGGTGGCTTCAGATTTTAGTTGTTGTTGTAAATCAGTTCTAATTGTTATAAGGTTCTGCCCTTGCAACTTCAGTAAGGAATTGTACATAACTTCTAGCTCGGCTTTTTTCTTTAACTTATTAAACTTACTTTTAATAAAGCACTTTGTTCCTAGGGATAACAGTTCGGCTTCATTGTCTGTTAACTTATATTTTGATAAATTAAGGTACGCTTCTTTTTCCTCAGGTACACAAATCCTACCACCATATAATCTATTAAGTTTACTTGTTGTTCTGCTACATACTATTCTATGTTCTTGACACTTAATTTCTTCTAATCTTTTGTACAGTTCGTTTTTTAGGGTTGTGTTATCTGTCCATTTCTCCAGTTCATTATTAATATGTGAAATTTCTTTCTCTATCTCAATAATTTCTTTTTCTTGCTTGTTAAGTTCATGGTATAGAAGACTCTTTCTATATTTCAAAGTAAATTCTTCTTTTCCGACTGTTGGGTCATATAGTTTGAAATTCGTATATTTGGGGAACAGTCCTTCATTTATACATGTTAGATTAAATTTTCTGCCCACTTTTGTCTTAATTAGTTTTTTGGATTTCTTTTCCAAATCTCGAAGTCTTACTTTAATTTCTTTGGGAACTAGGTGTAATAACTCACCATATGTTTTGTTGTCCATTTTTTTATTTTTACCGACGTTTCGGTCTTCTTCGACCATCTACTGGGTGATTTTAGAACACATACTATTTTAACAAATTTAACATTTTTAACAAAAACTAAATTTTAACGCTCGACTAACAAAATAAAAATGTAAACAATTAAACTGGCAGGTTGCAATTCCTGTTACACACAGACAGGTGTGTCTTCAGTTTCTTCATTCCTTGTTGAATTTCCTATATGGAAACGTGAAGACGCATAAGGAAGGCTATCCCCTGCGCCCCATCATTTCGCAAGTAACAACTCCCACATACAAGGTTGCTAAAAGTCTGAATAACATGATATCCCAATACCTACCAGCAAAGTACCTAATTAAATCTACAGACGAATTTCTAGAAATTTTAAAAGCAAACAAACCTAAAGGATTAATGGCATCCCTAGATGTAGAAAATTTATTCACAAATATACCGATCAAAGAAACCATAGACATCATTTGTGAAGCAGCCTATAACCATACGGAACTACCCCCTCCACCGATGAATAGATCAACAATGGAAAAACTGCTGACCAGTTGCACCATGAAAAATCCGTTCGCACACATAGACGGTACCTTATATTACCAGATTGACGGTGTCGCTATGGGGTCACCACTAGGAGTGACATTTGCCAACTACTATATGTGTCATATCGAAAATAAGGTTCTAACCGACGAATCATTATACAAGCCTAAAGTATATTGCAGGTATGTTGATGACTGCTTCCTAGTAGTAGAAGAGCCCAACCAAATTACCCAACTAAAAACTGCCCTAGAATTGGCTTCGGTACTGAAGTTCACCCAAGAACTGTCTTTTAATAAGAGCATAAATTTCCTAGATGTTACAATAGTTGAAAGGAACAATGACTTAACAACTTCAATTTATGTGAAACCTACACATGGAGGTATATACTTAAATGCAAAAGGTGAATGCCCGCAACGTTATAAGGATGGAACAGTCAAAGCCCTAATCCATAGAGCCTATAAGACTTCATCCAATTGGAACATATTTCATAAAGAAACTCAAAGAATACAGCAAGTCCTGGTTAACAACGGATACAGTAATAGGCAATTCGACACCATTGTGAAGAAATATTTAAACAATTTTAATAAAAGGTGTGAAGACAAGGAGAAACAAGATGCAGGAAGACAAGGAGAGACACACACCATATTTTATAAAAATCAATATTCAAGTGCCTACAAAACAGATGAACGCATATTGAAAGAAATCATCAAGGCCAACACTGCATGCGTAAAAACCCACGACAGACTGAAAATCAGCATATACTACAAGCATTTAAGTACAACTAATTTAATCTTAAAAAATAACCTTTCTGTGAAACCACAATTGCAGCGCACCAATGTAGTGTATAGATATCACTGCAAAATAGGAGACTGCGAACTCCTAAACTCCACTTACATTGGTGCAACAACCACAACTTTATCCAGACGCCTCACGATGCACCTAGCTGCAGGAGGACCTAAGGACCACACAGAAAGGTTACATAAAGTGAAGCTGACCAGGGAAATGCTTACAAACAATACCGAAATACTATATCAAGAACGCGATCACAGCAGATTAGGTATTGTAGAGGCCCTGAATATTTTGGAAAAGAGACCCAGTATCAATAATCAAACTGCAAGTTTTGCAAACATATTGAAGTTGCACATGGGACAATTCCAACCTCTACATATAGGAAATTCAACAAGGAATGAAGAAACTGAAGACACACCTGTCTGTGTGTAACAGGAATTGCAACCTGCCAGTTTAATTGTTTACATTTTTATTTTGTTAGTCGAGCGTTAAAATTTAGTTTTTGTTAAAAATGTTAAATTTGTTAAAATAGTATGTGTTCTAAAATCACCCAGTAGATGCTCGAAGAAGACCGAAACGTCGGTAAAAATAAAAAAATGGACAACAAAACATATGGTGAGTTATTACACCTAGTTCCCAAAGAAATTAAAGTAAGACTTCGAGATTTGGAAAAGAAATCCAAAAAACTAATTAAGACAAAAGTGGGCAGAAAATTTAATCTCACATATATATATATATATATATATATATATACGGTACTGTTTTCTTGAACATAAAATATTAACAAACACTTTTTCTTTTTCTCGGAGTTTGGTCAGGGTAAATATATGGAATCACCTTTTTGCCAACGTTTCGTCTTTATTTCAAGACATCCTCAGGGCTATAAACTAACAAAAAAAACAATAAAGAATGGACATTTGTCCATTATTATTATACACCATAATATACATAATATAATTGGATACATATTATAATAGATATATATTATAATATGTGTATATGTATATATGTGTATATGATTAAACCACATTAAGAATGGGAAAACAAGAATAAGATCTTTCAACCGCAACAAACGGTCTTCGTCAGAGTCAAAAACCCAACTGAACACTAGATGCAGAAAACATCTGGTGAGGAGTTGAGAAGAGTGGGAGGGAAGAGTGGTATTTTAAAAGGGTGAAAGCACAGGAAAGGACTAATGTCCAGAAAGGAATGTTTGGGGAAACAAAGGAGTACAGTAAGAAAAAGTAAAAAACTATCCGCTAGCTGTCAACCCTCTTTGAAGAGGCTATGTTTGTTGCGGTTGAAAGATCTTAGTCTTGTTTTCCCATTCTTATTGTGGTTTAATCATTGATTGTTGTTTCACGTGTTTATGTGAAATCTTTTTATATATGTGTATATACGAGTATATATGATTGTACTAAAAAAACAGTGTTTCAATAATATGTTGCTTGGAACAGCACATGTATGACAGTTAACGGTTGTTGTAATGTAACAGAACCCAGCCTTCAGTAAGTTCTTTTTTCAATTTGTTTATGATGTTTTTAAAGTAGAAATGACAAATGTCCATTGTTTATTGTTTTTTTGTTAGTTTATAGCCCTGAGGATGTCTTGAAATAAAGACGAAACGTTGGCAAAAAGGTGATTCCATTATATTTACCCTGACCAAAGTCCGAGAAAAAGAAAAAGTGTTTATAAATATATATATGATTCGTTGCGATGTTGACCAATGGAAGTGGGGTTTACAGGTCCATGCGTAAAGTCCCAGTTGCCCGCTGCTCAGCAAAAAGCCTCAGTCGTTCTGCCAATAGGCAGAACCTGTAAACCCCACTTCCATTGGTCAACATCGCAACGAATCATATTCCTTTCCCCGGACAACTCATAGAAAATATATATATATATATATATATATACAAAAATAAAGTTTATCGAGACTCGGTCAGTTCTTCAGGTTCAAATTAAACTCTCATTGCCAACGTTTCGGTCTTTATTTAAAACCTTTTTCATAGGCCTACAAAAAAAGAGGAAATATAAGAAATAATACAATCATTCAAAAATCAAACATACATAAAAGTGCAATTAGTTACAATTAAGAAATTACAATGGAAATTTTGACTATAGGTTAGTGAGAAAACTTACAGAAGTATACATTTTGAAACAGAAAAACTAAGTATTACATTACAAATTATTTTACAAAGAAAAATAGTATGTGGATTTTATAAACAACTGTAGTCTAAATGAACACGTAACACTGAACTGAAATAACCAAGCAAGGTAACCAAATTTCACCAGACAACCAAAAAGTCACTATCACAATTTCTCATCTGTTAACAAT
The DNA here is from genome assembly GCA_026182355.1 of Hermatobates lingyangjiaoensis. NCBI lineage: Eukaryota > Metazoa > Arthropoda > Insecta > Hemiptera > Hermatobatidae > Hermatobates > Hermatobates lingyangjiaoensis. The sequence continues at coordinate 1,339,607 of JAPFBL010000430.1, forward strand.
GTTTAACTTAACACACCCGAATAAATACTATTTAAGTTTGAAATGTCACTTTCTAATTATATATTAGAAAGGACCAGTCATCCATTAATTATAGAAACTTAAATGATTTTTTCTTCTGTTGTTTACAATTTTTTTTTTGAGTGCAATGATCACCCACCTTTTTTTTGTATTGAATAATTTTAAGAATGATTTGGTTGTAGAGTTACCTGGAAGAACATTTGAAAAACACTGAACTTCTCGACTCCGAATGGGCAGCCATTTGTGCCTATGAGCCTGAAATAAAAGAAACAACCATCTCAGAAAAAGTAAGTGTTATTAAGTTACAGTTAAGTATGTTTTATGCTTAATACAAAAATACATGCAGTTACTTTGAAAAATAAAATATTTTTACGCTGTGTGTTTATTAACAGCATCTAGTCCATTAGATGGCCTATATAATATATATATATATATATATATATGATCAAATTACAATAAGAAATGGGAAAACAAGACTAAGATCTTTCAACCGTAACAAGCGGTCTTCGTCAGAGTCAAAAACCCAACGGAGTTTTGTAGTTGAGTTTTTTACTCTGACGAAGACCGTTTGTTACGGTTGAAAGATCTTAGTATTGTTTTCCCATTTCTTATTGTGGTTTGATCATTGATTGTTATTTCACGTGTTTATGTGAAATCTTTATATATATTATAGACCCGTTGATAAAATTACTTCAAAATAACATTTATCGCTATTTTCAACTAATGTTATCTTTCATTATTCCATTAAAATTCAATTTTTGAATCATAGCTATAATATATATGTTTACATAAACTCAGCCGCAATAAGTCATGGTGAGCTTAAACTTTGTCAGTGGCTTTGTGTATGTCTAACTTAAAACTTAAGATTTGAATAGATAAGAAATTCAGCGTAGTTATGGAAGCGAAGTTATGGACTCTTAAGCTGTGTTTCGCTAGCTACACAGACATTTTTGTTTTGAAAATATACATGTGTTTATAGGTGCCCCATACTGTAGCAAGTAGGTATGGTTAGTTGTTTCCAGCTCGTTAGCGTTTATTATAATTTATCTACCCGCATACTAAATAAGAGGTATGCCTAGAATAAAAACAAATTTGAGATCAGTATCTAAATTTGCAACACAAAAAGGAAACTCCATATCTAATGACAGTTATGGGCTATATTATTTTTCCGTATAATGAAAAAATATATTTTCCATGATATGATATTTTCATACAATGATATTTTCTACTATTCTATAATTTCTAATAATATTTTGGAATATCATTTCAGAATTTTTGTGAAATGCCTGTAAATCCTTATTTGTGATGGCATTAAAGAATATTTTGAGGCTGTTTCATTTTTGGCACCTTTGATGACAAGGTTTGTCAGTAACACTGCTCTAATTGCTTGAAGTAAATAGATTTTCTATGTTTTGCAGGAGGACAATGTGGCCAAGAATAAGAGTGAGAACATGGTACCCTATGACCATTCCCGTGTTGTGCTCAGCGAACTGTCCAACATCGTCGGTTCAGACTACATCAACGCTTCCTCCATCGTGAGTTCCTTAAATATATTCCTTTTATATGCTATTTATGAAAAGATAATCAAATTTATTACTATAGTTTTTTATGGTTTCTGTATTTTAGATATTTCTTATTGCATTACTTTTGTTCGTTTTAGACTGATCATGATCCAAGAAATCCAGCATACATCGTGACCCAAGGTCCAATGGCTGTGACTACCTCTGACTTCTGGCAGATGGTCTGGGAACAAGGCTGTGTCGTCATAGTCATGCTTACAAGACTTGTAAGTGGCGGTCAAAATAGTTAATAATAACAGGAATATATTTTTAGGTAAAACAGGTTTTGGAAATTGATAAGGTGCAACACAGATATAATCAGATTAAAAAAAAAACAAAACAATCATTGAAGACCTTTATAGATAACAGGAGATTTTCGAGTAAAGTATGTTTCACTCATGCTAACTGCTACACTTTGTAAACATTTGAACGATATCTACTAAAAGACGCAGAACCTTTATCATCAAAATATTCACTCGTGACTTTGAAAAGTTAGATTCTTTACTTACATTTCCTGTTTTGACAACAATAGAGATTGATATGTTTCATGCATGACAGCTGTTCGTTATCCTAAATCTGTTCAAAAGAATCCGACTTTTAAATAAGTAACAGTCATATCGACATACAGCCATTTTTGTAAGATCATTTTCTATTATCTTGTTGAGGTTTGGAAGTAGCGTTAAGCATTTCAGAAGAGAAGTTATGAGCAGGCTTGAAATGATTCCACTCTTTACTGTCTTCTTTAGCAACTAGTTTTCCAAAGAGCTCTTCAGTTATTAATAACTAAAGTTATTAATCTTTAGTAAATGAACATGTAGGGGCCAGGTTAGCTCAGAGGTTAACGCAGTCGCCTCTGAACTGGTAGGTCCGGGGTTCGATAATTACCTGGCTCTTGATTTATTCAGACGTGAGATGAATAAATCTTAGCACGTCATCCCTCGGAGAGGACATTAAACCGTTGGTACAGAGCCTGTACGATATCAAGTACTCGTTAAAGATCCCTACTCTAAATACATTTGAGTTAGGTAAAATTAAGGACTCTCAATGTAGAATCAACAGGTAACGTGGCTCACCCATTACTAAAATGGGTGCCAAATAATAAATGAGCCCCAATTTCCGCCCCTAGAACAGCAGTAAAAGGTGAAAGCCTTATAAGTGTGGGCGTCGGAAAACAACTGCATCCAATTGTCAATAATAAATGTGTTATCTCTATAGACATCTTCCATTACTTGCCAAAAGTGTAGACATCCAACTTTATAGCTATCACGCTTCTTAAACCAATAAATACAACAACTTAGCTACTCATCAGAATCCTTGTTTATAAGGTTAATAAGGAGTCCACATCATACAAAAGGTCAGCCTTTTCTCTTTTCTAAAATCTTGCATCTCATAGTTACGACATTTTGGGATTTAGAAGAAACACAAATCATTTGATAACTCTAAAGGCATACAACCTCAAAATGTCTGAAAAGTAAAATAACAGAATGCTTACTATTTGAGTAAACTTAACTGGCCCTTTCATTTATGGGAGCGCGGTATTGCAGAAGACGTGAGTCTCTGATTTTGAACTGCTAATGCATTCTAGAGCACTATATTGTTAGTTAACTGACTCATACAGCAACACTTTAACATCCCTGTCGTATCAGACAATATATATGACTAATGAATTATTCATAATGTATTAAAATATTACTAATAACGCATGTTATGTTTTATCTGATTGATCTTTGTCTATTATTTTATTTCAGATCGAAAATGACGAGCCAATGTGCCATCGCTATTGGCCAGAAGAAGGATCTGATTTGTATCACATATTCGAGGTAACTATACGAAATTAACTGCACCCAGCATCTGGTCTTCGAATAGACGCTAGCATTTAAGGACCTAAACAGCTATGGAGCTAGTTCTACTAACAATCTCCACTATTAATACACAATAAAATCATTCATTTGACAATCAACGAATAAAAAACAACTCATGAATAATTAATTATGGTCGAAAGCTCGGATCAATTGATGCCACTTGGGCAATTACCTAATGTGGAAACTCCAACCGCATGATCGAGGCCACCAGCTCAAAAATCGTGAAAGCAGAAGCTGCTGCTACTTTTAAGTTTGGACCCGGTTGTTCTTGGCAACATTTAACTGCTTTCTTCTTGATTTATTTGTCAGCTATCATTGAGCCTAAAGCACATTTGTATATTTCCAAACAATTCTAAATTGCTTTCCAACTCATTCCCAGGTATTCCCTTGTTTCTCCAGGTATTCCCTTGTTTCTAAGTACTCACTTGAAAGTCAAATTATTTACACTGTTTTTTTTTAAATTCTTTATTGAAACATGCTCCACACAAGGTATTACATGTTGTACTATTTTTTACAATAATATTATATATATTTAGACTCAATATATGATATTTTTAGAATCTGCTACATAAATTATATTAATAATTTATAAAATGAACTAAGAGATGATAATACAGTTATTAGCTTAAATTTCCTGTACAGTTCTTCGAATACTATTACATAATAATTTAAGTTTATTTAAAAATATAAATCTTTGGTATTCATATATATACCATATATAGCTATATACTCATATCTTGTTCTAATATCTAATTATACAAGTATATAATATATATATCTGTACATACATACGCTCATGTACATACATATACATGCACATATACATACATATATATATATATATTTTTTAAAAGAGTTGTTGATAAACTCTTTGAAATGGTTGTAGCAGTCAGGTTGTAGTAGTTGGTTATTTGAACTGTTATCATTATTAATTTAATAGGACTGTAGGTTTAATATAATTTATGTTACATGTAAAAAGTTTCAGAGTTAGTACACAATATGCCAATATAAAACCGTCAATATGTTCTGAAACATTAACTGAACTGGTTTAGTAGAAAAACACGTCTTTATTTCTCCATTTCAATGAATACTATGTGTCCCATGTCTGACAGGTACACCTGGTGAGCGAGCACATTTGGTGTGATGACTACCTCGTTAGAAGTTTCTATCTGAAAAACTTGAAAACAGGCGAAACAAGAACAGTGACGCAATTCCACTTTCTGTCTTGGCCCCAAGCTGGAGTTCCAAATTCTGCCAAACCGCTCCTTGAGTTTAGAAGGTCAGAATAAAAATGGTGTTATTATAAACTATCAATTCTTTACTCATATTAATTTACTCTTAATAACCCATTTATTAAACTTTTTGTAGCGTATTTTTGTTTCAAAAACTTGAATTTTCTTTTAAAAACACTACTTTATCGGTATGAAATAAATTCTTATTTTTCTGTAAATATAACTACAGAAATTATTTTTAAAAATAAAAATTATTAATAAGAATTTAATTATAATCAATTAATTAAGTTTAATTAAATTATATTTATTATTAAAATAGATTAATTAATAATTATTAATAATAATAAAATAATTTTAAATATTAGACGGATTTACACGTTACAATTTGCTCTGAATCCATTTTTATGTTATCTGGGTAATCATAAATAAGTGTAACTCAAAAGTCTTTTAAACAAGTTTGAAATGGTACTGTCACACGAATCTTAATGAAGCTTAACAGACATAAAGTGTTTTTTATTTTACAGTTATTTATATTAAAACAACTACTGAAATTTCTAACTTTTCTGGTTTTTCTACAAATTTGAAGTAGAGTTCATATGTGAGTACACATGCCATAAAGTCTATTGTTAGTTAATAGACGTTTAACTTACAGCTGTTGCAGCTTTTAAAAATTAACTAAATAATACTGTTATTATGAGATTACGATAAAATATGGGCATTTCTAATATTATTTACACTTCGTTTCCTCCTTTAAAGGGTTATGTAAGATAGATAAGAGTATTTTCAGATTTTTATAATCAACATTTTTATTTTTGAAAGAGACCTGTTATCTGAATCAACGCCATGAGTACGTAACTGGATATTCAACTATTCCAGGCAACCAAACCCGCAAAAGGAGTATATACCATTATTAAATAAAAATTCACAATAATTATTTGAGTTAAATATTCCCGAATGATCATTTAAAAATGGTCACGGTAAGTTATGCATGTTTCAAAGATTCAGTTGATCTGTTAAAATAGTTAGTTATACATTAATTATTAAATAATATTACTTATAACTAAAGTTTTTTTTTTCTTTCAGAAAAGTCAACAAGTCCTTTAGAGGAAGATCTTGCCCGATTGTTGTTCATTGCAGGTTTGTATCTAATATTTACATATATCAATGTATTAACTACAATATTTTTTTTTGTAAAATAAGCAGCCTTCCTTTAAACATTAATTGTATTTTTGACATATATATAACAAGATTTCACATAAAGACCTGAAATGACAATCAATGATCAAAGCACAATATGAAATGGGGGAAAAAAAGGTTTGATCATTGATATATATGTAGGCATATGTATACACATATAAATATACAAAATTATCATAGTATCATGTGATACATATTTAAGTAGCTCACCACAAAGATTAATTTTCTGAGGCCTTTCGTTTACACGTCAATATATATGTATTTTAAATATACATAGTGTAGTCAGCCCTGCCGAACCGTTTTTCGTTTATCATGTTATATATATATATATAAAGATTTCACATAAACACGTGAAATAACAATCAATGATCAAACCACAATAAGAAATGGGAAAACAAGATTAAGATCTTTCAACCGTAACAAGCGGTCTTTGTCAGTTGGGTTTTTGACTCTGACGAAGACCGCTTGTTACGGTTGAAAGATCTTAGTCTTGTTTTCCCATTTCTTATTGTGGTTTGATCATTGATATGTATATATATAGATATTGAAATAAGCAGTGGCCTCTGCATTCACGACTTTTTTGGTGATTGCCTCGAGTTTCCTCTCGCTATATTGCGTTGTTCTAGAGGTAATTTCCTTAAATAATAAGCCAGAAGCATGTAAACAAAATTACTATGAACCTAAAAAGGAAACAACTATATTAAAAACACTAACTCACTAAAATTAACAATCAACAAGCTTGTTCGCTAGTATTAGGTTAGTTTGCAGTGGCAGTTCTTGTTCTTTAATAGAACAAACATAGGCGATGATTGGCCCTTTATGATTCCATACAATTAACATTTTATATTGGGAGTCCTAATATTACCTAACTCAAGTGTGTTTAGAGCAGGATCTTTAACAAGTACCTGACATTATACAGACATCTTACATGTGAGGGACTACGTGCTCAGATATTTTTTCCCCTCTCGCGTGTATAAATTGTGGGCCATATAAATTGTGAGATGATAAATCTTATCCCGTATGTACCAGTCCAGAGGTGGGGACGTAACCACTGAGCTACCATGTTTCTTTACTAGTATTACGCTATTTCTTCTGTGTTCCCACGATGTAAAACTCTTTTGACGGTACTTCAGATTTTGAAATAAAATTCTGCCCTTGACCTGGGCAGAGAATAGCTCCAGGGAAACCTGGTCAAATCTTACTATGCTTCTGTCGCCAAGTAGTGGGTTTAGTAATAACTTAATTTATTTTTAAAGCTTTCAGGGGATTATGAAAACACTTTAAATGAACGTATGAATCAAAATTATAGATACAAGTGATGCAAAGAGGTAATGTGTACTTATAACCAAAGCAAGTGATGATCCTTTAAAAAAAAGTTAGTTTCTGTTGTTGGAGAGTTTTTTTTTTTATAGGATTGACATTTTATGTATTTTGTGCAGTGATGGAATGGGCCGAAGTGGCACATACTGTCTGCTAGACATGGTACTCAACCGAATGGCAAAGGGAGCCAAAGAGATCGACATTGCGGCCACTCTTGAACACATTCGAGACCAGCGCAGAGGAGCAGTCACGAGCAAGCAGCAATTCCAGTTCGTTCTCTCAGCTGTCGCCAGCGAAGTGCAGGCTATCCTTAAAGTTCACCCGAACAACCAGTGAAAAAACCTTCCCGACTACAAACCGAACTCGCCCAGACTCCAGTACTGCTTCTTTTCAACAGGAAAGGCCACCTTTGTCAACCATATTAAAAGATAGACAACAATCTTAACATCGTTCTGATCAGGTTTCAAGAGGTGTATCTCTTATGAATATATCCTTTTTTTTTAAAAAAAATAAAATTAACATTCGATAAATACAACCAAGGATGTGCTGGATATTGTTTCATCAGGTTCCCGCAAGCTGGTGATTGAACAAAATTTATTTCAAAAACAGATTACAAAAATATTCATATTTGTTATCTGTACAACTTTAGTAGAAACATCTGCATAACAGTAAATATAAAACTATTGCAAAGATCTTAAAATAAAAATAGGGGTTTTTAAAAATACCTGAAATTCTGAATATTAAACAAAATAATTTAAAAATAAATGTAACATTCACTATTAACTTGAATGCAGTAAATTTATAAAAATGTTCTAAAAAATAATTTTAAAAGGTGTATACAGTATGACCACCTGTTAATTGTTATAATGCCATTTAGAGATTTTCATAGGGTGTTAGTTTCTTAAAGTAAATAATTTTTTCAATTACAGCTCATCTTGGACGTCATTCCTGAAATCATAATACATATTATTAGTAGCAAAAAAAAAATAAATGAGAAAAAGGATACTTTTAAAAATTATTAAAAATTAAATATCTTAGTTTTGAATTTATTTTATTCGGAACCTAGGTAATTTAAAATCGGTTACCTAGAAAACTGGATAAAACAAATTTGCCAGCACTTCTCTTCATGCGGGTTCAACTGTCACAAAAAAAATACTTGTTATGTACTTATCCTTTTTTTGTGTGTACAGCCATTAACTTTTTCAAGTGTACAAAAGAGTGTAAAAATATTATTGTTTCTATATTGTTAATACTAATTTTACAGTTTCTTTTTTTTCTAGTATTGATCTGCTTATTTGAAACAAATAGAATTAATTTTTTTTTTGTTATAAATTTTGAAGCATATTTAATGGGTAATGTAAGGAATTAAGAATATTTAGTCTTAAAATAGCAAATAAAGCATATATACATATTACTTTCAAACTTCTACATTTATAGTATCTTTTAGAATTGTTATGTTAGATCAAAATGGTGGGTATATAAATCTCAATGATAAATTACTATTAAAATATAGTACAAAAGGTTTTAGTGAGATTGAGAAAAATTGTAGTTTAAATTTTTTTTTTTCAAGGTTTAATTTCAGTTCACTTCAAAGATTAATTTATCTGGTAAAAAAAATTAATAAGATTTTAATAACTTACTATCTAGTTTAATGAAGAATTAGTAACAATAAATATTGCATATAAGCAATCAGGACTTTTGAGACTTTTGAGGACCAGGTCAGGGACTTCCTTGTCTCTCTGGAATCAGCACCGACTTTGGCGTCAAATCCCGATCCGTGATAATCAAAAAAAGGAAAGAAAATACCCCAACTTGTTTCTTAATTTTTGTAAGAATTTAATGGAACTTTAGTGATAAAAATTCGTTGTATGAAAAAACATTGTTTTAAATAATGAAAGATTTTGATTCTGTGTTTTTTTTTATTCTAGATGATATTTTTGACATGGATTCTAAGCTTTGTGTAGTTTTTGAAACATAGCACAAAGTTCTTTATAAGGTATTTATAAAGCAAATTGGTCTCATTGTTTTCCTTATGGCTTGTTTGAGTGTCTTGGGTTTCCCGGCAAACACTCTTATCATTAAGATAGCCCCAGAGAAAGACATTTCAGAGTCAATAGTCTGGGCCTTGAGGTACCTAGTGAAAATCAGTCTTGAGACCGAAGATCCAGTCACCAAGTTCTCTTTAAGCCAATCTCCGGAAGCGGCTTGATGTGTTCGACCTTGATAAAAAACCTGAAACTTCCCCATAACAGATAGAGTTCACTGCTCGTTGTTGTAGGTTTTAGCAATTCCAGAATACCTGACAAAAGTTGTAGCCTGTTTTTTTGATTAATCTGTAATATTGCATATTACAGTATACAGTATTACAACATATTGAGTTTTCTAGAAGAAAAATTGAATATAATTTAATTGTTGTTATTTTAAATGTATATAGTTTATTTACAACAGCTCTTATGATATCATTATTAAAGAATGACTACGTTCATGAAAGGGTTTATTATATCTTTGCTAAATACTTTTGATTTAACGATTTTTATCGTTTGATAACTCATTGTGACAACACTTCTCATTGAGTTTAAAGATGGATAAACTAGATATTTTGTTTAACTGACCAGTGACTGTTCAAGTTACCAGAATTATCTCAGTAAGACTTGTTTTTACATGTTTCATTGAAGAAAAGCTTGATTCCTGAAAAGTTTAAGCCGTAGAATAATGCATGTTTTTCAAGTGTATCTCATGTAATATTACAAGTTTTATTGAATTTTAGTATTTTAACCAATCATTCTAGTTTTTTAGTAATCCTGATCCAATGTTTTAAAGTAGGTTTTGGCAACTTTTAGCAGCTGTCAAAATTGATGTAAGAGATATTTAATTGGAATAGGAAGAAATTTAAATTTTAACTCTATTTTATGTACAGAAATTTTAATGAAATTAAAATAAAATTGAGACATCCAAAAATTCTATTAATAGAATTTATGAAAAACAATCATGAAATATTATTTTGAGTTACCCTCAGATTACTTCGAACCCACACTGTTAACTAATATGAATAAGAGACCAACTGTGCTGACTCCCATAAGACTTATAAAATTAAATTCAGGTCTTGCACAGGCAGACGAACTACATACGAACATCACAATCCTCAAGAAGTCTTACATCTTTGGCATAGAAAAGATAATTTCCAACAAAATCTATACAACCTCTCCAATGGAAAATCTTCACATCTGCCACTTCTCAATAACAGTTTCCACCCAGATTTCAAGGTTTCCTTTGGTTTTAACTTGGTAGTTAATCACAACTGGTTATTTAGTAATCTCTACATAGTTCTGTACGTGCAGTGAAGAACTTTGTCTTCTAGGTGGTTGTTTGTTTAACCTTTTTACTTTTTATCTGATTCTGTGCTACAGAGCACATTTGCAATCTCTTCATTTCCATTGGTGTCATCATCAGGAGAATAAGGAGCAATTAGAAAACCAATTTTTATATAGTTGTTAACCTCCATTTAATGGGAGTGCTGAAATACGGCCATTTTTTTTCTCCTGATGATTATTTAACAGAAAATTAGAAATTTTAAGAGTTTTTTATTCTACTTCCTAAATCTTGAATTTTACCGTCCCGCTTAGATCGTCTCCTCAATGTTCAAAATGTTTTTATAAATATTTATAAAAAAATAAATACATTTATTTTATTTATTCTATATATATTTTATAATGATATATGTTTTTTTCATTAAATATCATATGTAATATATACATTTTTATTTATTTTAATATTGTATATAGCTTATATATATATAACAGTTCAAAATTGCAGATAGGTAGCACAGAAAGTAAAAGAAAAACACTTACAGACTCAAATTTTCGGGTAATCCGTCTTCAGGAGAAAAGAGAAAGGGAGACCAAGCACGTTGTGGACGCAACGGCTACTAACGGCTTTTCTCCTGAAGACGGATTACCCGAAAATTTGAGTCTGTAAGTGTGTTTCTTTTACTTTCTGTGCTACCTATCTTCAATTTTGAACTGCTATTGTGTCCAGTTTGGATTGTCTTTCCGTTTCTCAAGTGAATATATATATATATACCATGATAAATGAAAAACGGTTCGGCAGGGTTGATTACACTTTATATATACGAGTATATATATAAATGTCACATTAACTTGTGGTGTAAATATTCAAGTAACTCACCACAAAAGAAGGGAGATTATCAATATTCACTTGCTCTCTGACAACGTGATCGATGAAAGACCTCGGAGCCATTATCTCCTTTCTTTTTTGGTGATTTACTTGACTGACCAAATATATATATATATATTATATATATATATATATAACACTGAATAAAATAAAGGATTTCATAACAAAACAGTTAACTCTATTCTATAGTTCTCTCCGCAGTTCTTAATTAAGAATTCTTTAATTATCCACAGTAGTCTAGTAAGAATGAATCACAAATGGAATGTATTGAAGCGAGTTAAATAGAAGCAAGTTATTCCACCGTTTCACAATGAGTCTTTTATTGATAACAGATTACGTTTGAAATATCAATTAAGGTAATTTTTGGTTTCTTTAATATATCACTATTTTATGTAGTTTGTTACGACCGATCGCAGGGCACTTAGCAGTTCCAAATCAGTATAATGAATTATTGTGGAATGTCCAGTACTGTCTATTCGTGCATTAGCATGTCATCTGAAGGAGTCGGTTTCACAGTTGGTCTTTTAGAATTTAAAAGTTGTCATGAACTACTTCTAGACAGATGTCATGCGAAGAGGTCAAGAGGGATAGGTAAGATTCTACATGGTTTGAAGGGAGTTTGCATAAGATTAAAGCTTCGGTTCCGGAAAAGATTGAGTCACATTGTGGTCAGTTTGTTCATCAATCTGGCTACAGTGTGCCTACATTTATTCTGTGCTATTTTGTCGTAGCAGTTAACCTAGCCATAGTTGAACGAATAACCACTTCATGGGTAATTTTCTTCCATGCTTTCGACACAGTAGTGGAGTAGGGGTGGTGGTAAAATGTGGACACACATTTTACATAAAGTTTATTCTAAGTAATCCAACATAGATAAACCAAGGAGGTGCTGTTTGAATGAGTCACAGTTCAGTCACTTCTGTTATCTTAATGTATAGTTTTATTTTATTGTCACATTTTAAATACATATATTTAATTAAATGTAACAATATTAATTTAATAATGTGATTATAAATAAATATTATATACTTTTCCATTAATTGCATTAACATTATACTCTTTTGTTTACTCTTCCCAAAATCCTTCTAGGATTGCGTTACATTTCTTTTATATATATATAGAAAAACACACAGTCTCTAATTTTCGGTTTGAACCGTCTTCAGGAGAGATAAGAGAGAGAAACCAAGTGCACTGGTTCAGAGACGGTTGGTTGGTCTCCAACCGTCTCTGAACCAGAGCGCTTGGTTTCCCTCTCTTATCTCTCCTGAAGACGGTTCAAACCGAAAATTAGAGACTGTAAGTGTGTTCTATTGATTTCTCTATGTTTCTTTTTCAATATTGAACTATATTTGTCCGTTTTGGATAGTATTTCCAACGAAAAAGTATATATATATATAAATGAGAATTATTTGCAGAACGCCATATTTCATATGTAACATCAAATCAATTTTTAAAATCTATTTAAAAAGTGACAAAATGTGTCCAATATGTATAAAATATTCTTTTTCTGCATTGTAAAATATAACAATTATTAGTAATATTACTGTTATTTAGGACTATTGCTTTCTGACGATTACTGACTTTTGAGGTTTTCTAGTAAACAAGGGAAGATTAGTTTTTATGTAAATTTAGTGCATCAACATGAAATACAAGAATTCAAATATGTACCTTTTTTTTAGGAGGGAAGCTTCATATAATGGAATGTAGAAACTTGTAGCATTTTTTATCACTTTTAGATAGTTGTGATTTTTCACTCGCATATAAACATTAGAACTACATATTCTAGTCTGTAACATTAAAAAAGGAGAGGGAGGGAGAGAATAATATTACATGTAGTTCAACTTATACAGGTTGATTTTCTTGTAATGAAAATCAAGCGCCCCAATGCGAGGCTGGTTTGGGTTTCCTGTCTCTAATTTGTTTTATTTGAATGAAAAATTTCAAAAAAACCTTCAATCTTTTATTAATAAAGCTTAAAAAAAAGTTTTATATACAAGTAATTTGACTTTCAACACATAACCATGAACACTAATTATTATAAAAACTTAGTTATTTATATACATAACGAATAATAAGAACTCATATTATTGAAAATGAAAAAAGTTGATCAAAAGAAATTGATGTATTTTTTCAATTGAATAACTTTGAATAAATCAATATGCGTCAATTGAATTGAAATTGAATAAATCAATAATTGACTTTTTTCTTGAATAACTTTAATTAATAAATATAATTAAATGAATTATGAATTTTTTTGTTTATTTTCTTATTTATTATTTGTTATTATAATTTTGTACATTATTTAAATATGCATTTAAATTTCAAGAATTATTTAATTAATAATTAATTATTCTTCTTTAAAAGACAAAAATTATAAATTAAAAATTAAAAACCACATTAATAATAATTGTAATATTTCATATGGAAGAATAATTATTTTTAATATATTACTTTATATTTGAGTTAAAAGCATTGATATCATAAAAGCAAGAAGTTTTGTTGAATATAACATAGCCAAAAAGATGAGTATATAGTGATAACTGAGATTTGCAACTGATATCATGTAGTTCGAGACAATACTTTTAAATAATTAAACAAGAGGATTAACTTTTTTCATAGATAGTTTTCTTTCAAATAATTTAATTAATTACTGATTACTATAAGCATCTATTTGTAATATTACTTGTATTCAATATGACATTGTTAAAATATAAATTATTTAAAACTAATTATATTATAAATGAAATCATATAACCATATAAATATCTGGATATTATGATTAATTAACAGGCATTCATTTAATTCCTTTTAATTTAGTTATATAATTTCTTAACTTAATAACTTGTTTTCTTCCTTTATTCACAAACAACTGAACACCTTAAAAAATATTTTTTTTTTTAAATATTAATACATTCATTCATTAAATTTATTGTCATTTTATCAGTCCAGAAAAATTATGTATTCCAAAATACGGTATTTTATTCCAACTGGACTTCGTAAAACTGATAATTACATAGAATATAAAACAAAACAGTAATCTGATAGATATTTTTAACAAGTTTTAGATAGATATTGTTAGCTTTAAGGAACATAAACTTTAATAATAATTTTCTATCTTCTTTTGTTGATAAACTGCTGTTCAAAATTCAATAATAGTTTTGTTTTGTATTCTATACTATAATATAATACGACAGTATATTATTATTTTCATGACCACAAGGAACTGAAGAATAACAGCAAGAAACAGGTGTAGTAAAATATACTTTATGTAAGCCAGGGTTTCACTATATTTGTATAACAATAACAGACAGTGCAGAAAAAATGAAGATACACCAACAGAGAGCCTCAAAACGAACAAGAATTATTGAAAGAACTTCTTGATACTGTTATTCCCTCCTCAACCATTGTTTCTTGCTGTAATTACTGAATTTTTTGTGATAATGAAAATATTAGTATGTGTATATATAGTTAAATTTATGACTGTTTGTTTAGAAGAATAAGTGCGGGTATTTAAAGACACTTATAAAAAGATTTCACATAAACACGTGAAATAACAATCAATGATCAAACCACAATAAGAAATGGGAAAACAAGACTAAGATCTTTCAACCGCAACAAGCGGTCTTCGTCAGAGTCAAAAACCCAACAGTTGGGTTTTTGACTCTGACGAAGACCGCTTGTTACGGTTGAAAGATCTTAGTCTTGTTTTCCCATTTCTTATTGTGGTTTGATCAAAGACACTTATGTAAAATAGATAGATATTTGTTGATTATATTGAAATAACTAGGTGAAATAACAATTATGTAACAGAAATTTGGGCTCATGTATTAAATCTTCACTTTCTAGGCTGAGAAAAAGTCAATATATTCATTGAAAATGAAATCGCATTGAATATTTCTATATATATTGCTTACTGTTTTTAATTGTATTTTGGATTTTTGAACCACATTTCTTTTTCATTAATTTATAATTAAATTTTTATAATGCGTTACATATAGAACCTTTAGTAGTAACTTTTTTTTATTACAGAATATATGGTAAGATAATAAAAAGGGCTTCACGCTTCTGATTAAAGTAATTTTACCTTTACACTGAGGTGTTTACCGCAACTTGTATCATCCGAGGTGACATTTCAACCTGTCGCCTTTTCTTCTTCAAAATGTTATAGTGTTTATATAATTTTATACAGATACCTATAAATAAACTTAAATATATATATATATATATATATTGATAAAAGTATCGACCGTGGAATAGAAACAAAAAACTAAAGTTTATCGGGACTGTCAATAATTTGTAATGTAATACTTAATTTTTTCTGTTTCAAAATTTATAGTTCTGTAAGTTTTTTCACTAATCTATTGTCAAAATTTCTATTGTAATTTCTTAATTGTAACTAATTGCACTTTAATGTATGTTTGATGTTTGAATGATTGAATTATTTCTTATATTTCCTCTCTTTTGTAGGCCTATGAAAAAGGTTTTAAATAAAAACCGAAAGGGTGCAAAGAGAGTTTAATTTGAACCTGAAGAACTGACTGAGTCCCGATAAACTTTAGTTTTTGTATATATATATAAGCCGTAAAATATTAAAGTCAATGTTGTTATGTTGTTTTTGTCATTATTCATTTAATTGACATATATTTTCATATAGTGTCAGTTGCAATGTACAGTATAGCAGAACTTTCAAAATTCTAGTTATTAATCGTAGATATACTATGTTTTTATCCTTAGCATAGTTTTCAAATCTTAGCTAACTTGTCCAAACTAAGGAAATTGTAATGAATTTACAATACTTTTTTTAATGAATGGGGGGGGATACAGTTTTTGAGACATTTAAACAGTCCTGGGTCAGCTTTTTTCACTTGTGTATAATGAATAATTGAACTAATACTTTACTCTTTCATATGCCTCAAATAATGGATACTTTGTGTATTTCCGATTTGGTCGCTCCAATTGCATCGAATCCAGGAGTATTCGTTAACACAACGAATCCATATATCCGTTCTACGAACACTATGTCACTACTTTTTCCTCCATTTATATATAAGAAGAGTATGAATTAAAAATTTTCTAATTTGTCAGTTATTACTATGTTACAAAAGTACTTTAAAATTAATGGATCATTAATTTCTCGCGTACTATTTGTCATAATGACCTTCAATATTCATATATACTTTTAAATATTAAAAGTTCATATTTTCACTTTAGTCTGTTCCTTTTTGGATAGTTTTTTTAGCAATCAAGTATTCTGTTAAGTAAATATCTATATAACATAAAAAGGATAAATCAGGATGCGGTCAGTTTCTTCCACTTCCAATCAAACTCTCATTGCCGAAGTTTTGATTTTATTCAAAATCTTTTTCAAAGACCTACAATACAAAGGAAATTAAAAACTTATATAAGTAGATTTTTAACATCAACAAAAAGAAGTACATTATGAAAAATCAAATACAATCATGAGTATTAGGATAGCAATAAAAATAAAATAAAAAGAAGAAACCTATCTAGAAAAAATTACAATGAACTTACAAAAGTAGGAATATTTGAAAATGATTTTTCATAATGTACTTCTTTTTGGTTTATGTTAAAAATGTACGTATTTAAGTTCTTAATTTCCTTTGTATTGTAGGCCTTTGAAAAAGATGTTGAACAAAATCAAAACGTTGGCATAAGAGTTTGATTGGAAGTGGAAGAAACTGACCGCATCCCCATTTATCCTTTTTATGTTACATATCTGTCCCACGGTCGACAATTCATTACTGTTTTGTAAATATATATATATATATATATATATATATATATAATATATATATATATATATATATAGTTCAATATAGAAAAAGAAACATAGAGAAATCAAAAGAACACACTTGCAGTCTCTAATTTTCGGTTTGAACCGTCTTCAGGAGAGATAAGAGAGGGAAACTAAGCGCACTGGTTCAGAGATGGTTGGAGACCGTCTCTCCAAAAATATAATATATATTTTACAATATATACTATATATATATATCAAATAAAAGATAAATTAATTGTACACACTTTTTAAGTCTCTAATTTTCTGTTTGAACTATAATCAGGAGAGATAAATGAGGAAAACCAAGCACACTGGTGCAGAGACGGTTGGAATTTAGTTTATTTGTGTATCTTTATATTGAACTTTAGTTGTCCGTTTTGAATCGTTTTCTCATCGTTAAAATATATATATTTCATGTGACAAACGATTACGATCCAGAAGGACTGATAACACTTAAAACACTGTGACACATAGAAAGAAACCTAAAAAAGGACTTACTTTTCAATATTTCGACCGTTACGGTGGTCTTTCTATGTGTCACAGTTTATATATAGCATACGCATAATACGTATACCATATTGTATATATACTATAATGTTGAATTTCTATATATCATAATATTTAGTTTCATGTTGAATATTAATAGTGGTTACACTGCTATTATATTTTCTGTTTTAATCCCTAAAAAATGTTTTGTAGTGGTATTCCAAAAACACTTTCAAGATTTGTTGTTGTGTAATTCCAGAGATTTCTCAGGTAAAGCCGTCCCTTTCAATAAAAATATCTTAATTTAAAACCTTTTAGTTACAAAATGTTTAAACATAATTTTTTTTTAGACTATCAAATAAAAAGAAAACTGGAATATACTTCACTTAAAAAAAAACTTATTTGAATTAACTGACTTAGTTAAAAATGAAAATAAGTTTTTGAATGGCCTAATAATTTCCATGAGCGATGTACATTTTTAATGGAAATTAAATAAAAAAAAAGGAATTTATATTCTTATAAATATTCTAGAATTAATTCCCTTTTTAAGTAGTTTGGAATAAATATATAAAATTCTTAATTAGTCGATTCGAATTAATGTTGTAATAAAAGTGCTATGGAAATTGACTATATTTAATATTGCACTGTTTAAAATAAATTGTTATTTCTACAAAGTATAGATTTCTCATTCTGCACTTAACAGTAGTTGTATCACCATAGAAAAAAAAAAATGCTAATTCGAGTTACTCCTGGTATTTTAATTCTAGCGTGTAATCTTGAGGTAAGATTATTATTAACATTGCATAAATAATTTATGTTGAGCTTAGGAAAATCTTTTGAAATAAAATATATATGTGCATGTTAAGCTTAAAGATTACATTAAATTACTATCTGCTTTATAATTTATCAAATGTTATTAACAACTAATAAATAAAGTTGTTAAATATTACATGATATGAATGCTTGTTTATGTTCTCATGTACAGAGAATGAAAATGGTTTTATTTCAAGATAAGTAACACCAGAAAAAAAAAACTTTCTATTAATAAAGTGTATAGTGTAAAACAGAATTTAAAACATCATTGTTAAATTTATTTTTTAGTTAAAGATAATCTATTGTTATTTATTATAAAATAATTTCTTGTTACTGACTCAAGATAACATAGTGGCCTTTTTTGTTGTTATTTAATCGGTTATTTATGTTCTGTTCGTTTATTTGAAGAAGCGAATAGCATTGAGAGAAATTCTCCATATTTTATATGGTAATCGTTTATTTATTGACGTTTTCTATTCCTAATTAATGACACATATGATTAGTGTTTATTTCATCAACGTCTAAGACACATTTTTCTTTTTTTTTTATGAATTCCTTTTGTCAGGCAACTTAAAACGCTTTTTTGTTACATATAAATGTTCATAATAAAATATATAAATGCAGTTTTTCTTGAAATCAGATTAAAATCGGTCTGTACGTAAATAATTCAATTATTGTACTTTTTTTTATGAGGGCGAGGGCATCATTTGTTATTTTTTCCTTAATTTTGATCTTAATACTACTTCCTGTAATTTTAAGCATTTAAAGTTGAAATATTTAAATTATTATTTATTTGTTATTTTAACAGTTTTTTAAGATTGTGTATGCCTTAATATTCAGTTGATTATTTCATTCCAAAGGCTGTACTGTTCTTTTATTCTTTCTTTTGCAAGCTACTGTAGAATCAAATTTACACTCTTTAGACATATTTTTCCCCTTATCTTTTCACAATGGTTTCTCTTATCTATCTAAATATTTCTTTGAACTAATCTTAAGTTATTTTTTTGTATTTTATTCATTTAAATCAACCACTTGTATTTTTTATGCTTTTTAAAGCTTTTAACGACATTTGCCCCAAGCATGAATGAATTGGATGCATTGGCTGGATGGTTTGGTATTATTGAACAGCTAGATATTTCACCGATCCAGGGATATTCGACCTTGCACCTTTCCAACAGTTGTCGGGTCTGTTTCAGGTTGAAGTCAGAGAGACAGTAATTACGGCTGTGGTAGAATCCTGATTTGGATTAATTGCTTTGTCTCTTTAAGATGTAAAAATATTTAACTCATCCCTATTTTATTTTATTTATTGCCTAATCATAAATAAAAAATTAATTTATATGAATCAAAACAAATCATTAATTGCAATATAGCACTATTAAATACATTGTTTCATACTAAATAATACCACAGGCTAATATTATTAGTTAGTTTCAAGAGAATCCTTTCAACATATCGTTTTTGTTAAAAACAAATTCTATCTTATTGAAGAAATGTGTTAATTTAATGGTAAAACACTGAAAAACTTAAACACAATTGGTAGTGTTGAATTTCTTAAATTAGTCTCCTATTGTTATACATGATATACAACGGCATATATAGCATATACATAGAGAATCCAGGCATGGAACAAGAGTTTTAAAATGTTGGAACAGTATTTTCACATTTGTTTGTCAGTTCTTTATTTTTAGAAGGGTTCTCTAACATACAAATTTTATATATACAACTAAAATATATCGACCGTCTCATACAATAATACTAAAATTAAACCCGAACTCGATCAAGATTTCCAGGTTCAAATCCAACTCTCATATGTCAGCGTTTTGGTTTAAAATGTTTTTTACAGACCTACAAAACAGACGAAAACAAAAATTATCCATCAAAGACAAATATTACATACATACTAATATTAATACATACAAAATAGTAGATTTTTTAAATAAGTTAGTTTCGGAAAGTGAAACTAGCTTAGTAAAACAATGTAAGGACTTTCAAAAGTGAGAATTCATTGAGAAAAAAAAGTATACTTTTATATTAGTTAACCTTAACTGTGTTAACCTTACAAAACCTTCCAGTAGACTGGGAATAGAAATAAATATATGAGTCTACGGGAAGCTTTAGTAAGGTAAACAACATTAATACGGTAATGTAGAAGTTCATAGTTTTTCTTATTCAATGAATCCATATTTTACTAAGTAAAACAGTATAAAGTAAAAAACTATGTTCTTTTGCTAAATTAGTTTTACTTGTGTCACACCACAGCTTTCAACTATCCATTTTGTTTATGCGTATATTTGTTACTTGCATATAATTTTTGTTGTCAGCTTTGTATGAATGTGAAAATCACTTTAATTAAAAACCGAAATGTCGACAAGAGATTTTGATTTGACAGTTTGGTGTTCAAACTGTCTGAGTTCCGATTTTATTTTCCATATATTTATAACAGTCCACCCTTTAAGCAAGTTTGTAAAATGTATGCCTGAAATTGTTGAATATTTGTATTTTGAAAATTTTCTAGTTAATTTTATTCCCCTTTATTTAGCTGATATACCATTGATGTACATTGTGAGATATGATTAATTATATTTATTTTTGAGATGTGAGAACTATCTTCAAAATCGTCTCAGTTACACAGTTTTTAAGACACGATAGCTGCCGTCTTAAGTTACAATGGAGACATCACTGAACATTCAAAGAATTCACCCAAACTAATTAAGAAATTCGAAAACTAGTTTTTAAAATGTTACGAAATAGATATAAACTAAAGAGACACAAACAGTTGGTTAGCACACTTGTAGTCTCGAATTTTTTTGTTTAGCCATGGTTAGGAAGAAGAAAGAAGGAAAACCAAGTGCTCCAGCAGAATTACAGTTGGTAACCGACAGTTTAGCAGCTGAGCAGAAAATAAGTAGACTTAACAAGTTTTATTTCAGGGAAGCGAAGAACGAAAGAGACAAGAGCAAAAAGTCATAAAATAAAATTAATTCTGGGGAATTATAAAAAGTAAAGACATGTATATATAGAAGTGTTGCTTCTCCGGCGTACTTTGTCTTCCTTTCTATTTTTCTGAGAACTGATTTTATTAAGATGAATGTTGTGTGTTATTTTTCTTCGACTTTAAACTTGCGTATGTCCAGTTTGAATCGTCTTTCCGATTTTTTTAATGAACAGAAGTGTCAAAATAAACACGCGTGATTCTATAATCAAGGAACTCTGCACCAAAAGAGTAAAACAAAAGAAAAATGTTCTAAGATCTTTCGAGTTTTATTCCATTTCAAATATTTCTTTTACTACTTTTAGTGGTGATTTATTTGAAATATATCCGGTCAGAATCAATGAAATAATTAGACCCTTCTAATAAATGCGATCAACCAGTTACTTTAATAAAGATTAAAACAATTTTTTTTGTTTTATCGTTTTTAAAGTCGATGCAAAATCCGTTTTAAATGAGGTGCGATATCATTCAAATGATGTTAAAGATCATGTTTGTGATTGTATATGTAGTAAGGAAAGACTCTGTTCGCCATTTTAAGGGGTTACGATAAACCCTTTGAAATTTAAAGGTTATGCGAAATTCCTTTCATGTTTTCAAGGAGGTGTGATAACCAGTATCTAATTTTAAAAGGGTTTCGAGGATTGTTATTTCAAAGAGGAACAAGAAACCGTTTTTGATTTCAAGTAGGTATAAGGAACAGTGAGAAGAACCTTTTGTGATTTTCTAAGATAGAACAGCCCGTTTACAATTTTAAAGCGTAAAGGCGTATATTGATTGATCAACTATACACTTTTCAATATGGACTACAATACTAACGTTAAAACTGAATATACCTATATTAACATTTCATGTGGTCATTTTGTAATGTTAATCTATGTATATTAAGTTTTAATGTTAGTATTGTAGTCCATGCTGAATAGTGTATATTGATTTTGAAAATATCGTAACCTTATCTTGTTTTTGTAGCCCTGACGATGATTTGTAAATACATCGAAACGTTGGCATAAGAAGGAGTATTTCAATTCAAAGACCTAGCCCTCATAAAACTTACAAACTACTGTGTTGGATGAAGAAGTAAAGATCAATTTGAGGTCTGGTGTAGCTTCAAACAATACACCTTTAAGTCGACGTTTCGGCTATATTCGTGGACATCTTGAGGGTTACATCAGTACAGAATTTAATTACAATAACATGAAAAAATGTTTATAAGTTATTAATTAACATAATTAAAGTCTGTAATGATGTAGCCCTGAAAATGTCTATAAATATAGACGAAACGTCGGCTTAATGGTGTTGTGTTGTTTGAAGTTAGGCAAAACCTTGAGAAAAAAGAAAATGTTCCATATATGTGGTCGAGATAAGAAAACATTTTACCTGTATATATATATAAAATCATCAACAAGAAAACGATCCATATAGGACAACAAACGTTTCAGAATAAACTATAAATACACAGTAAATAGAAAAATACAGTCTCAAATTTTCGGTTTAACTGTCATCAGGGGAGAAGAGATAGGCACGGTTGGTTCTCCAGTCGTCGCTTAGGAAGTGCGCTTGATATCCCTATCTCTTCTCCCCTGATAATTGTTAAATCGAAAATTAGAGCCTGTAAGTGTTTTTCTATTTATTTACTGTATACTCATAGTTTACTCTGAAACGTATATGTATATATATAAACATCTTATATGCTTCAAAATTAGTAAAATTTCCTATAATTCAGAAAATTAATCACCTGAAACATCAGAAATAATTTATTCAAATTTGACTCAACATTAAAAGTAAAAGATTTGCATCAGGTGGCAGTGAGTGTTTTCATTTGTTTCAGACTCATTTTCCAACTCTACTGTCCAACATTTTTAACCTTTTTCTACAATATTCTTCTATTAAAATATCTCTTTTAAACAATGGTTATGCTTCAAACAAAATTTGTGGCGTTCTGTTGATTCATTCTCCGTGTGACTCTAAGGAAGATAATCAATGGTCGAAAAATATTAGCTCCATTTCTCAATTTAATGCTGTATTTATATAGTGATTTTATTTTTCGTTTTTATCTGAAAAATAATGTCCTATAAATTAATATAAAAAAAATGAAATTGTCAAAACCATTACACATTATCTTTTTTCATTTTTTTTTTTACTACCATTTCAGTGATAAATGTGAAGTTCCTTGCGCATTTGTTCATCAGATAGGATGTTAATCCCGTCGTTGCCGAGTCAGTTGTTAAATATCCTTACTTTAAATAAACTTGAACTACTCAACATTTAGGACTTCCCATATAGAATTGTTAGGTATACAAAAAATTTCTTTAAGAAATCAGCGTCAGAGGTATAGCTTTCTCACAAACCCTCAAACCCATAAAAAAAATGATGTATTTAGTTTTTTGAATTCCGTTGGACCGCCTTCTCATAATATATTTAAAGAAAATTGATATCTATATGAATATATAAATCACACTATGGAGTTCCAAAATGGGACTAAGATTTTTTTACCTTTAATATCCCCTGTGAGAGTCACGAAAAAATGACATACCACATTCTGTTTCTGAGCCTAACCAGTGATGGGATTAACAGGGATTCAGCCGGTTCGTGCGAACCGGTTGTTAAAATTGCGTAAACCCATATTCAGACCTGTATTAATTAGCCCACTATCAAACTCCACAAGTGTCACGTGACAAGTGACAAAGTGCATGTATATAACTAAACAATTTAGTTTCCGAACTCATAATATTTTAAGCACCGGTTCGCACGAACCGGTTCTTAACAAATTTGAATCCCACCACTGGGCTTAACAATAACCTTTACTGGTCAAATGTATTAGGTCCGTTTTGAAATGTCAGACTGTATTTTGTACGTAATTATTAATTGACATGTTAGTGTGTAGTTTATATATATATATATACACAACAGAACAAAATATTTATTCAGGTCAATATTTTGAACAACAGTTCATTATTAGAAAGGAAGATGAAGCTGGAGTAATATGATCCTAAATATTGAAGCCAATAGCTTTGACTGGATTTCGAATGAACTGTCGTTTGAAATATCCAATCCGCTCTGTTTTATGTTAAATTTATAGTGTTGTATCATGTGGTTGGGCATAGTTTTCGTATTTTGTAATATGTACAATGATAAGGTTAAGTTAAAAGTTTGGAAGTTCATTTTCTTTGATTGTAGAGTCTAGAGTGTTGTGATATTTCTGCATGTAAATTAGATTTCATATTAAGTATATATAGATATATTGGTATACCTTCTCGACAACTGATTTTTAAAGTTCAAAGATGGGTTTCTTGAGGATTTTGGTGTAAGACCAAAATACTCAAGAAACCCATCTTTGAACTATATTATATTTATCGGGACTCGGTTAGTTCTTCAGGTTCAAATTAAACTCTCATTGACAACGTTTCGGTTTTTATTTAAAACCCTTTTTTTATAGGCAGAAGTATAAATTTTGAAACAGAAAATACTATGAAAAAGATTTTAAATAAAAACCGAAACGTTGGCAATGAGAGTTTAATTTGAACCTGAAGAACTGACCTAGTCCCGATAAACTTTAGTTTTGTTTCTATCCCACAGTCGATACTTTTATCAATATTTATATATATATCTGGAATATGGAAATTCACATCATAAGAAAAAAATCTATTTGTATATGCTATCTATTTCGAGTAGCTAACATATGTAAAATAAACCTTCAAACCATAGTTGTTTTAAGAACATAGTGTTAAAAAGATTTTAATGTTTGAAGTATAGATATATATATACAGTTCAATGTACATAAAGAAACGCAGAGAAATTAAAACACACACTTACAGTCTCTAATTTTCGGTTGAACCGTCTTCAGGAGAGATAAGAAAGGGAAACCAACCGCCTCTGTACTAGTGCGCTTGGTTTCCCTTTCTTATCTCTCCTGAAGACGGTTCAACCGAAAATTAGAGACTGTAAGTTTGTGTTTTTAATTTCCCTACGTTTCTTTATGTACATTGAACTGTATTTGTCCATTTCGGATCGTATTTTCATCAAAAAAGTGTATATATATATATATATACTTTTTCGTTGGAAATACGATTCAAAACGGAAAAATATAGTTCAATATAGACATATATATATATATATATATATATATATATATATATATATATATATATCTGTGTATAGAAGTGTCATAACAAATAATGTGAGAATCTACTGTAATAGAAATCGTCAATATAAAAAAAAATTCTCATTTATTTGAAGTCTTGATTTTTCAAAGTGCATGAAAATTACAATACGATTAAGTCTGCTTTTTCATCAGTTGGGATGTTGAGCAAGATATTTTAAGTGTCTATAACTTTGATCTACAATTAGTTATTTTATTGATGTTTAATTTATTTGAATACAAAATTCGAAGTGATAATATTGGCAATCGAGGGCTTCTATTTATTTGTCTTTATCGCCATGGTGAAGTCTTAGATAGCAGAGACACCAAAAAATTGATTCACTTGACATGTAAATAGAAGTATTGTTATTTCTGTTAAGTATGTTGTTAGTAACAACTGAAATTTGTTACACTTATGTAGGTTTATAAAATTAACAAAAACTACAGAGGACATGAAGAAGGTTTTCTGTTTTTTTTTTTCTGTGATGGTTAAGTTTTGAATATCGTCCATGGTAACTAAATTGTTTTATTCTGTCCTGTACTTTTTTTTTAACAAGTCCGATTGGACAGTTTGTGTAATATATACACAAAATAAGAGAGAGAGAGAGTGTGTGTGTTTGAGAGAGAGGGAGGGAGAGAGTGATTGGCAGAGAGAGGTTGAGAGATTAAAAAACACCAGAAACTTCTGGAGATATCGGTTGGTGATATTCTGGTAAAAAATTAAATATCTATAAACCATGAACTAAACAGTTGCCATTAGAATCTAGTTTAAATTAGTTCAGTTTAAATTCAGTGAAGTCTTTCTGAAAACAAGTAAATTTTTAAATTATTTATTTCAAATAGCTTTTCCGTTGATAATAACACTCTTTCGTTCCACTGTCACTTTTTACAAGTTTTTGTTGTTGTTTAACTAACTGAATCTTGAAATGATTAAAAATTTAATAAAACATACTCTATTTATTCCACTTTATATTATTATAATATTAGAGGAATATAGTTTTGAAAATTTCCAGTTAATTAGAAAAGTTATAATTATTTAGATAAGGAAGTAATTATATACCTTGTGTTTAGAACATAACGTTAGTCTGACATAATTATTATGACTTTTCTATTATTGCCTAAATATCGATTTCATTATAAGATCAATATAAGCTAGATGTCTAAATAGATATAAATTTCATTAAATATATATTGTATGTTACATGTTAGTCGCTCTATCTTACATTGCATAATCATTTCACCATAATTGTTTTCACACTAAAAATGATACTAGTTGGTGTATTTTATTCTGTCTTCTCGATTACCCATATCAATATTATTTAAATAAAATTATTTCTAAGAATTTGGTGCTAGAATTTAGGAGTCATCAAAATGGAATTTATCTACATTATTTAGCGTAATAATAATAATAATAATAATGCTTATTTAAATTAACTGTGTTGATTTGTAGATTCTAACTAAAGTACAAAATATAGTCTGAAGTGTATGTATTTGTTTTGAAATGAAGTTTCTCCTGTCAAATCGATTTTTACAGAAATATTCATGCAAATTAAAAAAAAAAATGAAAAATTCGAGGTGTATTGCTTTTTTTCTTTTCTTTTTTTTTTTTAAAAAAAGAAAGAAGAAGAATGTTGTTTTTTGAATGATGAAACCTTTTATTCGGTTATAAAGCTGACTGCAGGAGAAACAAAGACTGATGGATCAAAGCCTCCTTTTGGTTACAACCGGGAGGCATCTTGGTCTTATTTCAAATTTCAGACACTTTTAGACAATTTGGAAAAGAAAAATAAAGAAAATTATGATCAACTCAGTTTAATTAGTGTTTACCCAAAAAAAAAAATAACATAAAAAAATCTGTATTTAGCAAGACTATTTACACTGACATTGTAAAATCGATGTCAATTTTTTAGTGCCAGGGTAATAAATATGTTGGCTTTAAAATGTAATTTGCAAGGAAAATGGTTTTAAATAATCTCCGATCCCACTCTTTGACCATTCCCTGAAAACATATTTTCTGTAGCACCTTGAAAAATGGAAGAAAAGGAGAAAGAGAACATACTAATTTATTTTCTAATCTAAAATATTTTTTTAAATATCTTATATAGGAAGAAAGAAAATTAAATTAATTTTTAGCTCGTAATGTTGAGAATTAATTTAAATGTAAGTCTATCTGTGTGTGTTTGGCAGAATTTGTTACGTCATAATTGATGTTGTTTAATTGCATGAATTAATCCTGTTAAACATATTAAAAAAGTCGGTATAGATGCCTGCGTTGGTAAAGATGGCTGTTTTATGGCAACTCTTGTACACTTGTTGTCTTATCAGTCCAGAGGAGCTGTATTATTTTTCTATCTTTGAAATGACATTATGTATCTCAAACTGATGTAATGTATTTAGTTGGGAATTGTTATGAAGGTAAAAGAAATATTAAATATAGATTTTAAAAAAAAAACTTGTTTATTCAATCCTTGTTTGGAAAGCAGGTGTTTTTTTAAAAAAAATATTGAAATTTAGAGAACATCAATAGAAAATTTTAGATCACTTCTTTTCAACATGGGCAGTGGGATTCGCTTGATAAATTTGCTGATGGGAACTTTAATTTACACTATTGTGTTAATTATTACTAAGAACATTAGCTATTTTTGGAATTTATTATTGATGACATGTTTGACTGAAAATTTTTAAACAAAGGCAATGATTTTTTATGGTTAATAATAAGAATGTTTAAAGGAAATGAAATGGTGAATTACCAAAGATGTAAAAATCATTCTTTCCGATACAATGTATTGATTTGTAAAAAATGAACTTTTATATTAGTTGCCATAGTCTTGACTGATACTTTGTTTATTTTTCATAAACTTTACAGTTACGAAAAGATCATTTTAAAATATCTTATTAACGAAAAGCTAAAATCCAAGGGCAAAAATAGGTTCATAGAATTTGGTAAAATTCTACCCACTCGATTTTGACTAAAATTGCTGTGATCCTGGTTTTTTGATGGCATTTAATATTCATAGAATTCGGTCTCAGGAGAAATTATCCTTCAAGGTCAAAAGTTTATAATCTGTTCTCAAATAGTGATAAACGAACTTTTAAAGGACTCTTGTTTGCATTGATACGGGCATTAAAGAATGGATTGTAAAAAGATAGATAAAGCTACATGTATATTATATGCATTTAAAAAGTAAATGTTCGATTTTGCATTATTTAGTTTGGTAGACAATTTTTCTAATTTCCTTAAACACTTTTTCAAATCTAGGCTCCATAGGTTATAAATTATATCATTTATAACCATATTTTTTGTTATTCACTAGATTGTTCGATATATTTCGGTGCTCACAAGTCACCATCTTCAGGAATTAAACATTATATTATTAAACATTATAAATTAACTATTAAAAATTAAGTAACATAAAAAAAAACCTGACATTGTAACCTCTATAGCTGTTATCATGTGCAATATTAACTCCAATTCTTTTTGTCTTAATTGTTTAATAGTTAATTACGGTCATAATGTTTAATTCCTGAAGATGGTGACTTGTAAGCACCGAAACATGTCGAACAATATAGTGAATAATAAGAAATATGGTAAGTTAATTTAAGACTTGCTTAATAGTTAATTACGTTAATGATGTTTAATTTCGGTTACTCGTGAGCACTGAAACATGTCGAGCAATATAGTGAATAGTAAGAAATATGGTAAGTTAATTTAATACGCAACCTAGATTAGAAAAAGTGTTTAGGAACTTAGACAAATTTTCCACCAAACCAAATAATGTAAAATCGGACGTTTACTTTTTAAATGCATGCATCCAAGAAGGACTGCTCCCAACGTTTACGAATGTATATATATTAAATTTAAATCAAATTGATTAAAATGAGAGAGAGAAATTGGTGAAAGAACATCTATTTCTTTGATAAATAATAAATTACCAAAATCAATCTGATATACTTTTTAGTAGCATCTATTGATAAGAATTCAAAAGTTAAATCTCTGTGTTTGGAGACTAATATATGAAGAAGGAGTCATTAAACACTTATTAGAGAGCTCTATGTAGATGACTTTTCATATTATGTCTATGTCTAAATCTGTAAAAGTTATAAGGGACAAATTATGTAAAAAGTGATAGAAACATATTTATATCAAGACATTTTATCAACAATTGACTTTAGAGATAATCAGAAAACACACAGTTGATTATAAATTTTATTCTATAAAACTATTATTTGAAACATTCTTCTCGATGATGTCAGATGATTCCTTGAAATCTTAAGAACAGTAACAGTGTAAATTTTGCCTCTTGACATTTGATTAAATTTTATTATTCATTTAGTGAAGTACGTTTTCTTACTGAGCCAGTTTTTTTTTAATTAAATCTTATAATGTTTGAACTTTTTTTCATTAGTGAAATAAAGAACTAAAGTTAAAAGGAAGTATTGTGAAAATTATTCTTTGCTGATATCATGCGTATAACCATAAAGTCATAGATAACCTTTTATATATTGGTATGAATTATACTTGATTTTATTTGATAAGTTAATTGAGACAAATTTTGGTTCTGCAGAAATTTAGCACAGATGTTATAAGAATATAAACAAAAATGTCTATCAAATTAATTATAATTGTTACTAGACGACCCCTTGTGTCACTCAGAGTTAAGGATTTATAGCAGCAGTTATAACATAAATTCACTGAATGTGATTATCAGGAATAACTGGTATTGCCGTTTCTTGTTATTAAGCCATGGAAACAAAGATTCTTATAAGGTCCAACCATTTGATATAGCATTCTTTAGATGAATCAAGATTATTCACAATAAGCATATTTCATAAAACAAAAAATCACTTAAAAGAAAAAAATTATTTATTTTATTACATAAATAAATGAAACATCATTTCAACATATATACACAGTCAAGCATATTTAAAACTAACAAAACCTGTAAATTGAAATATTTCATTTATTTTCCCCAACATAAAATAACATTAACGAAAGGAATGTCTTTATAATATTTCCTTAAAGCATTTGTATTTTAGCTCATTTTTGTGTTCAAAATTTATTTTCCTAAAATTATTTATTTTAAACCTCTAATATAATAGTTTATTAAATATACTTTTGGAATTTCATACATCTGTTTATTGCTTCAGTTCTTAATACAATTGTTAAATCAAAATGTTTGATTTGAACCTAGAAAACTGACCGATTCCTGATAAAGACAAGTTGTTTTATATTTATGTATGACAAGCATTAATAGTAAATACGTGAAATAAAAAAAAAAAACATCGTCTAAACATCAATAAGATTTGCAAAAACTTATTTTTTTCATTTATTTATCAATGAGAAATGATAAATTGAAATCTTTTGAAGAAAAACTCCTCAGGTTTATTCTATAACATAAATAGATTTTACATCTGAAGTTATTAATTTTAAATTTTACTTGACTTATGTTGCGAGAATTTATTTGTTAGTCTCCTTTCTCTTTAATGTTACTGTTTTGTATAGTTATCTATTACTCACTGTTTTCAAGTACAGTGGTACCTCGGGATACGAGTGCCCCAACATACGAATTATTTGAGATACGAGCTGTCAAATGAGTGAAATTTTGTTTTCAAATACGAGTGAAATTTGAGATACGAGAAGCAGCCAATTGTAGCATAAGGTCATTTATAAATTCATTAACTGTGCAATCTGTTATGGTGTGGTATTTACCCATATTAGGAAAAGTATTAAGTTTCCACATAAAAAAATTTATTACTAGAAACTAAACAACGCGTTTCAAACACTTGATGATCTTCTTCAGGTTACATCTAGAAAAATATATATATGCATTTAAGAGCTTTGATATCATAGGGGTGAATTCATTAAAATGAATACATCTGACACTATTGAGTGATAACGGGAATAATATTGAAATGGCTTAAATTGATCCTTAATTTAAAACTACATTTTGAGATATGTATAAATTAGATATATACAATTACATGTCCCATATACAATGTCCAATACATGTACAATGTATAAATTAGACATTATATATTTTTCTTATTCAAAATCACGTAACAAAAACAATTAGGAGTAAGTATTTTTGAGGCTGGAACGGATTAATGGCATTTCAATTGATTTCAATGTGTCAAATTAGGAAATAGGATGTGGTTTTTTTAGTAGGTCTGGACCCCCAACCCCACATACTCTAAGCAAAAGTTTTGCTAAGGGATCTGCTGAACAGATTTGTTCACATCCTATGACGGAAAAAAAAATGTGGAAAATTGCTTTGAGATACGAGTAAATCGACATAAGAGCAAGGTTACGGAACGAATTAAACTCGTATCCCGAGGTACCACTGTATATTTATTTGAATAATTCATCATTAGCTGGAATTAACAGGCATTCTAATTTTACTTGTGCGCAAATTTTCAAAGAGGATCATCAGAGTTTTACAGATAAATAGATTTGATCACTCGTGAGTTTTACTAGGGAGTGAAACTACTTTATAATTAGATAAATAAAGGTATTGTGGTGAAAGATACAATTTTTTTTTAATTTTAATTGTCTGATGGATGGGTAAGAATGTAGTAACAAACAACATATAAGGGCAAAAAGCATTGTATATTTTCTGTGACGTTATCCTCTTGACCTATAATAAATTCGACTTACTTAAACCTTGTCAGGTTCATCCTGAATTAGCATAGAATACTTGACAAAGATTGCTGAAACGAAATGATTGTGTGAATAGTAAGCAAAGAGACATACCGAAAATTTACATATAATTTCAAAAATAGATGGTTTAAATTTAATGTAAACACTTTTAATATAAAGAAAGGAAGACAGACAGAAAGTTACAGACAAGGCTCTCTATATAGATACGACAGTCGAAAGTTAAAAGTAGGTTTGTTATAAAGGAATTAGGCTCTGAACTCCTAATACCTACTTGGTTTACTGAGCTTGTCGACCTCTGATTTTATGTAATCGTCATTGCAACAATGCTAATCATACTAAGAAGACCTTGCACCTTCAGTTTTCATTCTTTTTATATAAACGTACATAATAATTGAATGAAAACAAGTCATGTAGAAACTTATTTACAAAACAGTTCCATAAACCCTAGATGGGTAGTAGCGTTTTTCAAGTTAAAAGAAATAACAAACTAAATGAAATATATTTACTGGAATAAATATATGGGGAGTATTTTTTTCACTGATGTCTCTAATATCTCTAAGTATCATGATAACCATTGAATATGAACATACAATTATTGATGACATTTGAGAGACATTTGTTTATTAATGTCTCTAAGTATCGTGATAATCATTGAATATGAACATAAAATTATTGATGACATTTGAGAGACATTTGTTTATTAATGTCTCTAAGTATCATCATAACCATTGAATATGAACATACAATTATTGATGAAATAAGATTCACAGTTTGCCAGAGAAGACTAATGTACATTTTTTTTCATCTATATTGATAAAAGTGTGGTAAGATTAATTACAAAGTGGTCGACTTTGTTTAAATTGCATTCGTTAATTTTGTATTTTCTGACTATATTCTACCTAGGAATAGCTTCAAAATATGTGAGAAAGTAGCTCTGTTCAAATCAATGATCAATTAAGAAACTTACTTCTTTTGCATTATTTCTTTGTTATTTATTTAGTAGGTTTAAATCAAATTATGTCATTACATGGTATAGTAGGTTATTGAAGTTGATAAACTTTGTTTTTATCCTTATTGGGACTTTGGGCACCATATATTATCAGTTTAGATTTTATTCATATTGCACATTGAAACAGGAAGCTTTTGTTTTGGGAGCTGTTGTTTATAAAATACCCGCAACCAATATTTTACAACATATTAGCGTTTTTTGATCCTCATAAACTGAATAATGTGTGAAATGTAATATGTTGAGGTGGTGCCTAAGTTTTATAATTTATTCAATGTATAATAATTATTATTTAATGGTGAATCTATTGGAGTTATTGTTAGCTACAAATGATTGCATTGATCATGTTTTT
The DNA here is from genome assembly GCA_026182355.1 of Hermatobates lingyangjiaoensis. Classification (NCBI taxonomy): domain Eukaryota; kingdom Metazoa; phylum Arthropoda; class Insecta; order Hemiptera; family Hermatobatidae; genus Hermatobates; species Hermatobates lingyangjiaoensis. Next base: position 1,373,231 of record JAPFBL010000430.1, read on the forward strand.
CCCATACGGTTGTAATGTTTTAATAATGGAATAGTGCTTTAACACAAAACCAATTTAGTTGGACAGTTTCTTCCCTAATTCAACAAATTAGTTCGTAAAAAATAGTTTTTAATTGAAATCAACATGTCTCTTTGTATACTTATTTAAAAAATATCTTCAATTATATATTATTGAAATAAGATCGATTGCAGTATTAAGAATTAAGAAAGAAATATAAGTTTTCTAAAAGTAGTAAGGAATAAATTAGATCAAACAATTGAAATAATTTACATTTTAAAATTAATTTAATATTTAAACTGATGTAAAAGTATTTCTAATGCTGTTTCACATTCCAACCAACAGATAGCAGTAAAGCCTTGTTTGATAGTAGCCGTTAGTGCGCATGCTCCTCGGAGTTCTGCACCGATGCTCTCTCTAACTGTAAAACAGATAAACTTGTTTGTTGTTAGGTTGAGTATACTCTGCTGTTAGCGATCACTGAGTTAGCGCTATTTATTCGATGTTGCATAGCTATACGTGAACAAATAATGATTGTTCCGGACTGGTATTATGTGTTTTGTTTCCTTGTGTATTGTGATTATCAGCGATGACCTGTTTGCTGTGAAGATTCCTAACATTACAAGGTTTGCACCTACCTTTACACTTGTAACCTCGTTAAACTCCTTAAGTACTTAGTTTTTTTAAAAAAAAAATCATAAACATGTTTTAATTTTGAGTACCTCTTTTAAAATTATCTTGTAAAACCCAAATTTTCTAAATAAGTTATTGTTTATTTCCAATTAATTGTAATAATTAATATTTTTTAATAGTTTCAATTTGATTTCAGTACATATTACTAGCAAGGGACAAAAGTAATAATTTACATTGTGAAGTTGCATTAAAAGTTATTGAACACTTTAACTCTTCAGTAACAAATTTTAAAAATTAGATGCACTTCAATATTACCTTTGCTATTGGTGTAATCGATCGTTTCTATAAATTTTTAATTAATGAATCATCTGACATTTATTACCAATTCTTCTTATGCATTGAAGATGTTGAACGGATTAAACTTGTTGCATAGCCGTTGCATGTTATGTTTTTCGAATGCAAAATTGTTATTTCAACCACACATCTTGGTTTTGGTTTTAAAAAAAATGAATTATAGTGTTGGGTTAACCAGTTCTTTTAATAACTTTTAAGTTTTGTGTTCACATTAGTGTTATACGGATGTTAGATACTAATAAAGTAAAATTCTGTTAAAGGACAAAGGCCGGTCTTTATTATGTTGTAAAGCTTACAATCGTGTAAATACAAAAGTTTATATTTACTGTCAATTACGTTTCCTTTTTTATGGGAAGATCCTCGGTCGATGCAATTCAATTAAATATTTCTTCTTTTTATTTTCATTTGGTTATATGATTATTTTATCAAGTAATTTAATATTTTCAGGCATTACACGATTCTTTTGTATTTGTAACTTAATTATTTATGATTGCAATGGGACTTAGAATGAAGAACCAAGCATAAAATATTTCGCTCACTTTCCATGATATATCTATGAATGCGGCTAACGTAGATCATTTGCATAAAATAACAAAGTACTTGTATCCAAAATAGGTGTGGCTGTGAGATAGTGTGACCTTATAAAGAATCAATGACATTTCAGTAAATCTGCCTGCAAAATAATTTTTTTTATGGAGAACTTTTAACTGTTAACCAAATCATATATATATGTAAAAGAGTTCATTTTTGTATGTAAAGTTATATCGCTTTAGTATTCCAGAAATGTTGTAAATAAATATACAGGACAGAATGTCCTATCTATGGGCATAAACAATAAGAATATAGATAACAATATATTTAATATAGACAAAGTTTCTTTGTATTTTCAAAACATCATCAGAGTTCAATAGGAAACATTCTACCGTAGGCGTAAACAGAAATAAAAAAAAAATAATAAAAATTAACTTATTTTAACTACATTACTCTAGTTGAATGGGTTTAAGCTTTTGATTATTGTGGAGGTTTCTATAAGGTTACAAACTTTATGTTAGTAGATTAGATATTTTACTACATTTTTATGTAGGTGCTAAATTACCATTCCATGCAGATTAAGATAGAATTCAAATTTAATGTATAAGTTGAACGTAACAATGAAAAGACATGTGTATACATTAATCCATATACTAAAGGTAATAGACATTTTTGAAAAGACCGTCTCAAAAGTATATTTTTTTCTGTTGTGGTGATTTCACTTATAATATTTATTTTTTATTCATAGACACAGTAATACCTTTAATTCTATTATTTTAAGACAGTGACATTTAGAAATGGGTTTATGATCTGTTGACCGAAGTATGTAGTTGGTCCTCTTCAGAGACACAATGCATTTTGCTGAGACCAACCACATACTATGATTAAAATATCTTGCATCTATTTCTGAAAATATCACTGTGGTTTTGATGTTGATTTTTCATTTCACGTGTTTGTGTCATTTTGTTATATACATAAATGATTAGCTAAATGACTTACTACTTTTTCTTCTAATCCATTTTCTGGTTAGGTTTTGAATCTCCTTATCAATGTTTTCCTTCTTTCACGGACTAAATAAACTAATTCACCAAAGGAATTGTTTTTGAATTTATATATTCGAATATATAGTTATTACTTAGTGCTTATTCTCTGCAAAAGCTTATTGTTGATGGAAACAAGCAAATGTTTATTTACATTATTTGGTTTTATTAAACAAACTGGAAATATGAACATTAAAAACTATCATTTGGTGAATTAATTTACTTAGTCCCTGAAAGATGGAAATTATTGATAAGGAGATTCAAAAAAACTAGAAATGGATTAGGAAAATAGTAGCCAAAATGAAGGTCTGCCTCCTAAAATCACAGATATATAGGTAGGTAAACTTAGTGGCTGAAGGTGTTGATGTTTTAAAGAAACAAATTTATTAGAAGTTTATTTATATGCAAATTCTATTATGTAGTGTAATACCAATCAGTAGGAGTTTGTTCCTACAAATTAGGACATATCAGATGTACAAGATAATTATACTTGGAGGTGGATGCTGGACTGACCGTCGCAAAACCCCCCTGTAGTAAGGATTTTCCTGCAGTTTAGACTTTTACATGTATATAATACATAATACATAAATAAAAAGATTTCATATAAACATGTGAAACAACAATCAATGATCAAACCACAATAAGAAATGGGAAAACAAGACTAAGATCTTTCAACCGTAACAAGCGGTCTTCGTCAGAGTCAAAAACCCAACTATATTATGTATCAATAATACATAATTCAACTATATTATTAACAACAGCCAATGAGCATAGACTACAAAAGGACGAAAAAAAATTGTCTTTAATATTTTGAACTCTAGGTCATCTTCAGAAGAATACTTGGGCATAAAAAAAGACGCAAAGAAATGTTTTCAAACTAGCATAATAGAACTGAAGTGTGGTTGACATCTCTCTCGCATCGTCTTCTCTTGACCTATATGAACAGAAAAGAAAGAAGAGGCTTTCATATGTCTCTGATACTTCGCCTTTTGAGCCGTCCTCAGACTAATAATAGAGAAAAGAAGAAGGTTGAAAAAGTGAAAGCGTTCATGAACAGATATGAGGGGCAACACACCTTTCTCTTTTCTCCTGAAGACGGATTACCCGAAAATTTGAGTCTGTAAGTGTGTTTCCCTACTTTGTGTGTTGCTCTTTGTTAATCTCGAACTCGTATTGTGTCCAGTTTGGATCGTATTTCGTTTTATCAGTGAATATATTATATATAATATATATATATATATATAATATAATATATATATATATATGATAAATTCAAAACGAAGGAAACACACAGAAAGACACAGACATAACTCACATCGAATTATCGATGTGAGTTATGTCTGTGTGTTTCCTTCGTTTTGAATTTATTTTATTTAAAAAAGTTCGCTGGACCGTTTCTTTTCATTGTGTCGATATACATATATATGTATATATATATATTCACTTAATACTCAGAAATACGATCCAAACTGGACTCACTACGAGTTTAAAATTGAAGAAGAGTAACATATAGAATAAAAAAACACATTTCCACACTCAAATTTTCGGGCAATCTGTCTTCAGGAGAAAATAGAAAGGGAGACCAAGCACAGGTGGTATTTACGACATGTTTCAACCGTTCTCTGGTTATCTTCAGGCGATGGCCAGAAGGCTTCTGGCTATGAAAATGGTTTTAAATAAAAACCGAAACGTCGGCAGTGAGATTTTAATTTGAACCTGAAGAACTAACCGAGTCCTGATAAACTTTAGTTTTGTTTCTATTCCATGGTCAATACTTATATATATATTTTACAGTCAATGCTCAAACCACAATATGAAATGGGAAAACAAGACTAAGATCTTTCAACTGTAAGAAGCGGTCTTCGTCAGAGTCAAAAACCCAACTCTTGGGTTTTTGACTCTGACGAAGACCGCTTGTTACGTTTGAAAGATCTTAGTTTGTTTTCCCATTTCATATTGTGGTTTGATCATTGATTATTATTTCACGTGTTTATGTGAAATCTTTTTATATATATTGCAAATGCAATGACATAAGTATACAGTGGGAAGTATTTTTTTTTGCAATTTGACCCTAAACCAGCTGAGTCTGGGAGATGCAGCACTCGATGAGTGTTTCTCATTTTGTTAATTTTTGTGAGAAATCGGAGTTGGCTTCGGCTCGTTTTGTCCACAAGTTAGACTCGACTCCGATTCCACAGCCCTGCTAGGTTGGGACTATTTTGCTGGTAGTAGGCGATGTCTACTACCGTTACCCAGAAGTAGGGTGAGGCTATATCAGACAGGTAGTTAAAAATCCGAGTTCTACCTCTATAACTAGGCGGATTGATTTGGCTGCCATATTTGTACAACCGTAACAGTTAAGTTTTAAGAGAATCGATCACATATATTACGGGCCGACTATGTATTTATATAAATATATAAGGCAACACGATGCCTTATTGGTTAAGTCACAGTCTCTGGAGTCCGGAACATCCTGATTTCGCTCTGTGTTTCAAGAAATACAGTCTTTAGGGCATGCTTTTTGATTGGTTATTGGGTTAGTTCCACTAAGGTTAGTAATAATGTCCGTCATACCTCGTAAAGTCATTGTAGAGCTCGACCGGTTTCGGGTCCATCTGGTTCCCATCTTCAAGAGCAACTGACTGTGTAAGAAAATATACACATTGGTGATGTCCCATTGACGTTGCAGCCATTGTGAAACCGATCGGGCGACTTCACCATTGATTGATTGATTGATTGATTGATTGATAATGATATCTTAAAATATACACAGTCAGTTGTTCTTGCTGATGGGAACCAGACAGACCCGAAACCGGTCGAGCTCTACAATGACTTTACGAGATATGACGGACATTATTAATAATAATTCTAATACTTTTTTAGACTTAAACCGGATATAGTTGAAACAAACTTCTTTATTTGAAGAAGGCGTTTTCAGTTCAAAATTATATGGTAATTTCACCATAGGTTTTAGTTTTACTTAATAACATGATGGTTGAAATATTGATAAAACTGCAAGGTTTTGTCTTCTTTCCTTCATAGAAAATAGTGATACAGTTTCATTCAAATATGATCAGTGAAAAATGATTGTTCTTGTTTTTTTGACAACTTTATTAACAGAAAAACAATAATAAACATACTAGGTAAGCATTCTTTTCTTTTGTGAAAATTTGAAACAGTTTGTTCTATTTCCGAATATTTCATTCAGAATTAAATAAAATATGTTTTTCTTACTTATTTTGGAATTTACTTCCAAACGTTTTTCATCCTTTGTCATTCAGAAAGGCATGAAATTCACCTACCGATGCATCTCCTGTGTCTTCCAGGTTCAAATGAAATATATCTTTTCTCTATTTTATAGGTCTGTGAAAAAGATTTTAAATAAGTTCGAATGATTGAGAGTTAGATTTGAACCCAGGTGTCTGACTTAATACTGACTCATTTGTCCCATTCTATTAGACGGTCGGTACATCATTCAAATTGTATACATAAAATACATCAAACTTTATTTTGCACAATTATTGAAATAATGCAAAATTAAAAATACAAAGTAATCGGAAATCATATTGATATAATCATTAGAAATTACATTGATATTTGTAGCACTAACCCCTTGCTTTCATGCTTCATTATAATATAATGAATTATATATTATATAAGAAGTCAATTGCTTGTCTTTTCCTTTTTTTTCCTTTCCTGAAGAGTGATCTACTCACTTAGCTTAAAGTCTATATTTGGTAATTATGGTTTTTAAATGGGTTAACCATTAATATTATTTATAAATAGTATTATTATTATTATTACTATTATTATTATGATTTTATATTATTTAAAGATCAGTGATAATTTTTGTCCTAGTTAAATGGGTTATCAATGAGTTGATAATAATTTTATTTCTAGTTAATTTGAGTGGAGAACATTGCAGTCGTTTATATCCTTGTCGTAAATCTTATTTAATGGTATAATGAAATACGGTTGCTGGGGGCTGGAAAACATTTTGATCTGTTAAACGAGCGACACGAAAGTGTTGCATTGATAGAGGTAACTGATTTTTCGGTCTTAAGCAGGCAGGAAGCCGTTTGATTTCAGCCTGAAGGCTGTTTGACTGGACACGCAGCAAGTTGCCCCAGCTCTTTCGTAATGCCTCCCTTAATGGTCCACCGCACTACTACCAAATGCTACTGAGAACTAGGTCACTCTCTAGCCTTCAAAAAACCATTGTTTCTTCTTATTTTCTTGGCTTGCGTATTTCCTATCGTCCATTATCTTTAAAGTCTAAAGATAAACGGCCTGTTAATGGTTGCCAGTAGTGGTCTGGTTGCTGCTATCTCAGATTGATGGTTCTCTGTTCAGTTTTATCTAAGCGGTTCTGTTTGAGGAATCAACCCTGAATTGACCTCTTTATCTACCGCTAACAGAAATATTTATGCCACTCCTCTGGGTTTTAAATTTGTTTTAACACATTTCACAATATATCCCACTTGCTTACAGCATAAGATACATGTTCTAGTTTATTTAAATAAATTTATGGCTAGAAATTACTGAGCCTGAGAAGAGAAGAGATAGTAAAGATAGTAGAAATCAGGGACGGGAAAATCGAAACGAATAAAAATATCCAGCAACTCTAGCTTTTATTCTTAAAAATGTAGGCTATAAATAATATGGCCTTTTTTTTAATAAATATAACATTTTTCTATCAAACCAAACGTTTCAATGACTGTGTATAATAATGAGGAGAAAACACAGTTACTACCTTTTCTTCATATGACGTTAATACATTATATCTTTATATAAATTATAACGCAAGCAACACATAGATAGGCATAGTCATAACTCACTTCTATATTTAGTCATGGTCCTGCAAAGCTAGCTGGTACTCATGTACATGGTAAGTTATGTCTTCTGTCTAACTTCCTGTTGATTATAGTAAACATTTTTATCTAAAGTCCAGTAACCGTTTCATTTAATTATATATATATATAGTGTTCAATATACATAGAGAAATTAAAAGCACACACTTTCAGTCTCTAATTTTCGGTTGAACCGTCTTCAGCATAGATAAGAAAGGGAAACCAAGCGCACTGGTACAGAGATGGTTTCGGTTCAACCGAAAATTAGAGACTGTAAGTGTGTGCTTTTAATTTCTCTATGTTTCTTTATGTATCTTGAACTCTATTTGTCCATTTCGGATCGTATTTTCATCGAAAAAGTATATATATATATATATATATATATATATATATATATATATTTATATTTCACTTAATTAAACGAAACACGATCCAAACTGGACACAATACAAGTTCAAAATTCAAGAAACCCAGGGGTTACTTGCCGTTGCATCTACAACGTGCTTAGTCTCCCTTTCTCTTTTCTCCTGAAGACGGATTACCCGAAAATTTGAGTCTGTAAGTGTGTTTCCTTACTCTGTGTGTTACTCTTCTTGAATTTTGAACTCGTGTATATATATATAATATATAATAATATATAATATATATAATATATATATATATATATATGTATTATAATATATATATATATATATATATATATATATATATATATATATATATATATATATATATAATGAGTCGTTATCAGCCTTTGGAGCGATTCACTTCTTTTCCTGAAGACGAGGACATCGAAATATAGTAGTGAGTTCAGTGGTTTCCTTTCTATGTGTTCTTTTTAAATTCTAGTTTATATATATATATAATGCTTTCTTCTCTCGACCACATATATTGAAAACTATTTTTCTTTTTTATCAAGGTTTGGTCTAATCTTCAAACAATACAACACCATTTAAAAGAAGTTTCGTCTATATTTGTAGACATCTTCAGGGCTACATCAATACAGAATTTAATTAAATAACATGAAAAAATGTTTATAAGTTACATCATTTAATGAATATACAGAATTACCTTGAAATAATAAAATTCCAAGGTAATTCTGTGTATTAATTAAATAATGTAACCTATAAACATTTTTTTCATGTTTCTGTAATTGAATTCTGTGTTGATAAAGCCCTGAAGAAGTCTACAAATATAGACGAACGTCGACCTAAAGTGTTGTATTGTTTGAAGCTGCACCAATACACAGAGTTACTTGGGTATTGTGATTTGATCATAGATTGTTATTTCACGTGTTTACTGTGAAATTTTACTAAAAGTACAAAAAAAAATATATATTAAACAGATGTATTAAGTTGTTTTGTTAAGAGGGTTCTATTAGCGGAAGGGTATTTTTTTTAATTTCGGTAAAAAATGTTTTTTACGGTTTTGCAAAAATTAGTTTCCTCGTTACGTAAGTATTGCTTGTAAAGTTTGTTATCAATCATACACTCTATTATTACCGTTGCGTAAAAACAGTTATTTCACATTCATGTGTATTACTCTTGAATTGTAAAAGCAATAGTTTTTCATTTTCAAATATTCTCACTTTTGTAAGTTCGTCCCCTACAAGATGATGAATGTTAAACATTCGAAACATGTCGACTATAGGATATGTGCTTTCTTGTGTATATGAAATAACGAGAATGTTATTTAGAAAAATTGAGAAACTTGTTATGAAACAGGTATCAGCTAAATTTGGTGTCATTTTCAATAATATATATATAAAATAAATTCAAAACGAAGGAAACACACAGAAAGACACAGACATAACTCACATCGATATTTCGACTTGGCAAAGAGAGTTTAATTTGAAACTGAAGAACTGACCGAGTCCGATAAACTTTAGTTTTGTCTATATATATGTATAAAAAGATTTCACATAAACACGTGAAATAACAATCAATGATCAAAGCACAATAAGAAAATGGGAAAACAAGACTAAGACCTTTCAACCGTAACAAGCGGTCTTCGTCAGAGTCAAAAACCCAACTGAACACTAGATGCAGAGAACATCATCATCAATCAACAGAGACAGATGAATTCAGGAAATTAAATGAAAAATGGATTAGAGAATATTAAAACAACTATAATGGCGTTTGTTGGTTATACAGATACTTGAAACCCTGTTTTCATTTAGCTATAGAAATTTGAATATTTCATTCACTTTTCAGTTATAATCTATTTCAATATGTAATTTATATATTGTATTTATTTATATATTATATATTTATAATTTTCAATTTCAATATATAATTCAATATATGATCAAACCACAATAAGAAAATGGGAAAACAAGACTAAGATCTTTCAACCGTAACAAGCGGTCTTCGTCGGAGTCAAACTCTGAAGTTGGGTTTTTTTACAAAAATCGAACTGCTTCAGTTGGGTTTTTGACTCTGACGAAGACCGCTTGTTATGGTTGAAAGATCTTAGTCTTGTTTTCCCATTTTCTTATTGTGGTTTGATCATTGATTGTTATTTCACGTGTTTATGTGAAATCTTTATATATATATATATGTACTAAAGTTCACATTTTTCTATTTCAGGATAAGGTATTTATTGAATTTATTATCATTTGGAAGTTGTTTGCAATTGATTGTTGACGTTTGCATGTAGTATCACATAGCGATATAAAGGAGTGAGGAAGTAGATTAAGGAATCAGTTGACGCGGCAGGTTGAGGGAAGTAATGCTGTAGGACACAGGCCTGTGGTGTTACATCAAGGTCGGGGCTGTTTGCCAGTTGAGATGTTTACGTAATGACGACAAAACTGCCGTCTGATTCACCTTCTATTGCGAAAACAATCATGTTTTGGACATTTTGTCGTCTTCATTTGCAAATCAAAAAGTACTTTATTCTTGCTTTTATTTTCTTAAATGAAAGATTTAAATTAATTAAAATACATAATAAATAATATGAATTTATAACGAATGAGTTCAATGTACTGAAAACAATGGAGAGTTGGCCTCCAAGAATATTTAAATTTATTCTCTTAAAGAATTTTATTATCCATAATTTGAGTTAGGTTTATACTTTCAACCACGATATTATAATTTGTTTCCAGTAAGCCTCTGAAGAGGCTTCAGCTGTGCTTACTTTTGTTATTTAGCAGATACAAGATTGTATTAATGTATATCTTTATTTAAAATACCAACTTTGAATTCTCGTTTTTATTATCCATAGAAATATTGGAAATAAATTCGTGGGATATAAAGTTTATACAGTTGCTACTTTCTGTTCGTATATTTCGCTAGTTGTACCCCACTTTGGTCGGTTTTTATCACTTGCAATGCGAAATCTATTATGCCTGAAGCGCCGAGCATTTCTGTGGCTGGAGGAAGTTAAATGTTGGGTTTATTCAGTTTTGACGTGCAATTCTGCTATTTGATGCCTGTAGTTCTTATTTTTCCGTCAGACGTCATCTACCTCTAAAAGTTCAAAAAAAAATCCTCACTCTATATGATATCATTTACTTAAAATGTATTCTCATTTCGCTATCTTTGAAGATTAATTTCCATCTATTATTATACTCTATTTGTTTGCGAGTCGGTGAAACTTCGAATTACTGCTAATTACAGATTATATCAAATTATTCAAATAAATATTAATTAAAACAGTGGTTAATGTTGTAGAGTAGAAAACTAATGAAATAGTCTTCACAATAGAAATTTAATAGTATAAACAAGGCGTTTCGATTCTAGCCTCCTGGGTATTTTCCTCATCATAGTTTACCAACTGCGATAAGGAAAATAGGTAGGAAGTTAGAATCTGTGAATAAAAGGGTAGTGAATGCAGAAACTGCGATCATATTTTTTTTATTAACTTCTGCCTATAAAAAATTTTTAAATAAAACAAAAACATAGGTGTTGAACGTTTCATTTGAGCCTTAATATTCGAATTCATTTTCCATTAGAAAATGAATAGAATTTTTCACTTTTAAACGATTTGTTTTATTGAATATTCTTACGGTATATTCGTATATATCCTAAATCATGTTAAGAATATTATATGACTAGCTTCGGTCAAATTTGACTTAATAACAAACAAAACAGCAATAATAGTTATTCCTGTCAATCACATTTAGTGAATTTATTTTATTATCTGTTGCTATAATTTCTCAACATTGGGTGACCCAAGGGATTACTGGTAGAGCAGTTCTATATCTTTGTCCCATATTTCTAACTATAAATAACTATAACTAACATATAAATTAGCGTCAGAAATAGATTGAAATCCGGCTACATAGAATTTGCCTTTTAATGAAGCCGATCAGGGAATGGAAGTGAAAAATTATGTGCTTGCAACTATTATATAGGAGTAGGAGCACCATACATTGTTGCTTAAAAACAACCACCATGAAGTCAACCTAGAATAATCAAACATTTGTTTGAAGTTTTTGAAAATGAAGACAAACCAATTAAATAAATATAACTAAGATATCTCTTAAAACTGATTTGTCACCCATTGAATGGAAATGAGGCACTTGTCTAAACGACGTGGAGTTTTTTTCAAGGCAATCATAATGAATAGTTAACCGATGTGAAAGAGATGGAAGTTAACATTTCTTGGAAGACTTTCTGAAGATTAAAGATTCTTGAAATAATGATCTTCAGAGAGAGTTTGATAGATTATTAAAGTTTTGTTGTTGAATCTTGTTGTTGCGCATTGAAAACTTGTTTTTGTTAAATATTGCAGGGGTGAAAGCTAAAAGAAAAATAAAGGAGTCAGTTGAAAAGGGCAATGATTTGCAGATTGTCACTGTTTCATTGCATTTTTTTTTTAGTGAAAAATCAAGTAAACAGAAAGGAAGAACTAGAACTTGTAATTTCTACTTTAAGGGATCCTAAGCTCTCCCTAAGCCTATGTCTTGTTTAAAAAGATAGCAACTACAACATCAGATTGTACAACACTTTTGACTTGCGTAAGCTGCCCTCAGTCAGCTTACAGTTACATCAACCTCATAAGTGGACAGATATCAAGGATGGCGATCTGGTGATTTTAAAGAAAGATGACGTTCCTGCGATGAGTTGGAAATATCTATAGTAGAATAGATTCACTCAGGATCTGATGACATCTTATGGGTGGTGATTTATTGGGACGCCTAACGGATTCCTTTACCCGTTTAACTAACTAGTAAATAAAATTATTTTGGTACCCAAAGATTAATTTTCAATGTATTAATATTTTGCTTTTATTGATTTATTTTCAATAATTTTCATGTAATGATATTATTTAATGTTTAATTAAATTTTTTATATTTTATTTAAAATTTTCTTAATTAATATTATAAATTATCGTTGTATGGATATAACTTAATGTTTGTAAAATTAATCCGACATTATGTTAGGTTGCATTGGCTGTCTCACAAGAGAACACACCGAACATTGACACTTTGGAATAATACAGAATGCACATTTTACATTGGGAGTCTTAAATTCTTCCTAATTCAAGTTTATTTAGAGTAGGCATCTTTAACGGATGCCTAGCATCGTGTGATGGCTTAAGGTCCTCTCTGATGACGTGCTTAGATTTATTCACCTCCCGCTTCAATGAATCGAGGGCCAAAGTGGGTATTGAACCCCGGAATACAGGATTCAAGCTACCAGTGTGTTGAGAATTACTAGAGTGCACTAGATTGCATTGTTTGCTTAATGCAGTATTACCTTCCATTGAGGTTATGATGCTTCATTACAATAATTAACAAATTTGTATGATGGTCTCATCTCTCTCTCTCTCTCTCTCTCTCTCTCTCTTTCTGTAAACTTAAAGGTGAAGTTTCTTATAGTTAAAACACGTTAACGATAGGTCTATAAGTCTTAGAGGTATATTAATACCTCTTGAATCTATTATCTAGCACAATTCCATAAAAAAATTAAATTTAATTTTGCATATATAGAAGCATATTATTCGAATTCCTATTAATCTATGACTTTATTAATGATAATTTTCATGGTTGTTTTTATGAAGCATATATATGTTTTAATTTTTTTCCAAAAAGTTGTAACTTTTCTTAAAGTTCCAACATTATCTTTTTTTTATGGAGTTTTGCTTTTACTCATTCATACTGAGATACTTAAGATCGGCAGCTATTTTTGCTTTGTGTTTGCTGTCCGTGATTCTTCTATGAGTTCCTTGTTGGTGTTGTACTGATGTTTGGTTTTGTTTCAGATTCGGGCCAGATGGCGGAGGAGGAGGCTATCCACTCGTCCCCTCTCAACACTCCTAAGGTAATTAGCATGTTTATTATTCCAAAACATTATTTAGGTAATGTTTTGTCCAGCATGTTGTAAGTAGAGCATCGTATCGGAGTCTGTTCGACTGGATTGTGGATTTCTTAAAAAGGACCTACTATTAAGTATGGTAGCCCTTCGCCTAGTAGGAAGATATGGACCACACCTATTGTGGTGGCAGACCTAATGCTTATGCTCGGCGAGCAAGGGAAGACTAAATGGTTGCCAATTGAAGCAGCACCATTCAAGTGGTTTGCTTTTACTCTCATCCACTGGGGTCGTGTAAGGTGCACCAAATGTTTTGCTTCCTTCCCAACCGGTTGCACTCAGTCGGTGGTTCAACCGTTTGGTTGGGCTCAGTAAAAGATAATCGCGGTCCACCCTTATGCCGATCACCCATCTGGTGTTATAGTCTATGCCGCAGCTGGCCCCGGATATGGATGATCGTCCTCAATTCTTTAGATAAAGCGTAACCTCTATACTATTAAGTTAATTTTTCTTTCATTTCAGTGAACCAAAAATTTTCAGATCTGCTAATTAAGTCAGGGTATTCTGTCCAAATCACCTTTCAGTTCTTCAACAATAGTAGTTCAGTCATAACTTTAGTACCGTAGTTCCGTCTCAGATTCACGTTTAAAAGAGTTTACGTACACTTTCCTATTGTTGATTGGGGGAATGCTTTGGATTTATCTCTAATCCTACCATACTTGCCTTGATTGTCCCCTGACATTCCACACGGCTGATAACAAGTGCAATCCTTATAAAAGCTTACAATTACATAGGAAAAAAAATAAAAGTGTTGAGCTGCCTCGAAGGTTGTTTACATATCAGAAAAAACTTACAAGTTACTTACTACTCATCTGACAATTGAAATAATCCATAATATATTTACGGCATGAATGAAAAAAAATGACTTGAAGGAAGTCTAAAGGTTTGGTAGATGCTTTTCTTGTTATCTAGCCCAGTGTGGCAGCGACCACCATGTGGACCTTACGTGCTCCTCATGATCCGCATAATCTGAAATCGGCCAAAAATAGCAATTTCTGTTATAATCAATCTTCAATAGTGCGATTATTGAATTAAAATATCATAACGGTAATATATTTCACAGCTTTAGTAGAACAGCAAACAAGTTTTATCAAAGACAATACCTCTATAAAAGTTAATTTTTAATATTGCCCCATAAGGCATCCTCTGCTACTTTGTCCTCAGAGAGTTCTATATCACCTCTCTGTTTATTTGTAGAGATTTAGTTCTATTTCTGGGCCTCCCTAGCGCTCCCTGGAGATCTATTTTCACATTTCTCTCTGGCTTTATGTCCTCACTAGAGTTATAGATCAAGCTAAACGAAATATACTCTTATTATTCAGTTCCTTACATTTTTTACAACTTTTTTTAAAAAAAAAACACTTTTATTTTTCATATTTTTTATAAACTTATTATGATTATATTTTGAAGTATTCATTGAAATCTGTAAATCATAAAACATTTAATGTCCTGAATATTTAGGCCCCGCAAGGCCTATGATAATTTATACGCTCTTTGCTGGGAATTCAATAAATCTGTGAGTTTGCAGTTATATGATTATATTTTTTGTTGTTCGCACGTGACGTCGTGTTTACGCTTTGTACCACACTTCTCTGTTTCTCAGCCTTTGGGTCACGAGTTACAGGTAGTTATAGAAATGTTTGACAAAACATCTTTTATCAATTTAAATAAATATCACATTCAACCGAAAAACAATACTGTTGTTTAATGTAAAATGCACTTTTAAATTTTCATTTTAACTATACTTTAACCTTTTACATAAACCATTAAAAGTAGTAAAACTTTAAGTTGAATATCAATTTTTTTTTTAAAAGAAATGTGTTCACGGTTCGATTTCCTGATAAGCGTTGAATAACGCTGGCAAATTTTACCTTCGTACCTTATTTTCGATTATTTGATGTAATTCTTGTGCTATGTTTTAATAAACATATTAAAGTTTTTTCTTATTAGATGATTTATGCATTTTCATGCCATGTTAGAATGACAGTGTATCGTAGAGTACTGTATTGTACGAAGGCTTTGAGTACTTAGGTCATTAGGTAAGGGTGAATCCTTGCTCTATCGTGTTGTTGGAAGGTTACGTGGTTTAGTGGTAGCTTGGTGTAATGGCTGGAAGGCTAGGGTGCACAGCGATCAAAACAAGTTTAGTGGTAGCAAGTGTATTTAAAATATATATATATATATATATATATATATATATATATATATATATAAACAAATTCAATAATATATCAACCGTTGGATGGAATAGGTGTATAATGTAATCGGGATTCGGTCAATTTTCCAGGATCAAAATCAAACTCAATGCCGACGTTTCGGTTTTATTTAAAACCTTTTTCATAGGCAGAAGTCAGAATTTTTGTCTGGTCTAACAGTCTGTTCCTACAGTCTGGTCGAAGTTTTTGACCAGTTAAGATGTTAGTTCACTAACTATCTATTGTTACTTCATTTTATATAATGTAAATTTCATCATTTTTCTAATTCAAAAATTCTGACTTCTGCCTATGAAAAAGGTTTTAAATAAAACCGAAACGTTGGCATTGAGAGTTTGATTTTGATCCTGGAAAATTGACCGAATCCCGATTACATTATACACCTATATATATATATATATATATATATATATATATATATATATATTAATTGTGGAATTACATTAATGTTTGTTATCTTTGTAAGCCAATTATGAGAATGAAGGATGTTCCATTGTTGTTCTATGAGACCATGGTGGTTTTGGTTCACTGATATAAGCCATTGTTTTTCTGCCTTAACATGTAATAAAGCAGAATAAGTAGGTGCTTTTTTTACGTGAAACCACTTAACTGCATCGTGGGATTGCCCCCTGTGAGAGGCGGAATGGATAGGTAGACGTGAGGTCCATGATGTGCGATAGGTAGACCAGCTGCAGCATGCCACTGTCTTCACACAAAAAGACATGTAACTCGATGACTGTACCATAGTAGGTTACCTAATAGTGACAAAGCCGTCACTATACTCTTTTTGTATCCCTACTGTGTGATTAGCGCCCGTCCTGCACTTCGCTGACTGACTGTTAAATTCGGGATTAACACACTTCTATATTTACATGTGTCCCAGTATATGGATTCAGGAGCCTGGCATTTTGAATTAGTTCCCCATGAAATGCTATTTAATTTCATGATACAAGAAATTAAAAAAAAAATTTCATTTCTTGAATTTAGTTTTGCATTTCTTGGGTATTGACGTGAACGTAGAAATAATGATTGTTAAATAAATATTGGCTCAAATTCTTGAGAAAGCGATAAAAAACAAAATCCTCAACTATTTAAGCAAAGTTGATAATTGCGGGATCAATGAATGTTATTAGGCATTTATGAAGGCATGGAATAAACATGGCCAAAATGATAAGGTTATCGCTTAGCTTGAAACTCGAAATTTAGCCCACAAGGATCAATATTCTAAATTATATTTTGATATAAACTTCCATTTAGTTTTTATTTTCTATATAATATTTTATAGCCCTCAAATTCCCCCATTCTTCGGGAACTCTTTTTATGCTACATCACCATACAGTAGACATAAATAACTATGTGTACCCCATGACTATCTGCCTTTTACTCTTGATGTACATTGTACAACCCCCCTCCCCCACCGGTTATTGTTAATTTTAGCTTTAAAGGGTTAATGCCTATTCAGTGGTAGTTCTATGGTGTGGGCAACTCTATCAGATCAAGTGTAAGAGAAGAGAAGGAGTTCAGAAGACATCAATGAAATGCCCTGTAGATTCCAAACTGCTCTAGAGAATTCATTCAAAATCGGCATATAACCTACTGACCTGTTAATGAAAGTCTTATGGGTGAAGGTGACTTGGTCAGGTGAAGATAAGGGGGGGGGGGGGCAAAGACCCCAATAAAATGTGTGTCCAACTTCAGTGAAATTTAAATAATGTATATTGCACAACAAAAAGAAAAAAAATCATAATGCCAGCTATTTTTGTTAATTAAATGGATGTACAAAGACAGCAGAGAACCCCTATGAAGTTTCAGAGCATCAAATTTTCGATATTTGATGGTAAGTATGATGATTTTTCTGCTCTTTCGAGGTGCAAAAAGAGGGATAGAGGATTGAAAAGAAGTACAAAGGATGACAGAATACCCCAATGGAAATTGAAAACACATTCCATTTCCATGGAGGAATAAAAACCGTATATATATATATATATATATATATATATATATATTAACTCGTAAGAAATAATTTCCAAAATGTCACACATCTTTTTATTAATTGTAAAGGAGAATAACTCTGAGACACAGACAACCCCCATTAAAACTCAAACACTGTTAAAATCAAGATTCAATTCATCGGAGTCGTTCTGGTACGAAAGTTAAAATAGACGGGCATATGACGCAGGTTGATAGATAGATGGAGTGTGAGAACGAACGAGAAAATATGCTTTCACAAAACTTACGCGTCGGATATACAAACCTGTCCTTATATTTATTACTTTGAAAGAATTATGTTATATATAGGTTACTTTTATTTGAATATATTCATTTGGATTCATATAAGTTTTGTAAATTTCAATTTGATCTTTATACTTGTTAGTATTGCGACCCACTTTTCTTATATGTCTTTCCTCGGCTTCCAAGGCAGTCAGGTTTTTGTTGGTTCAAAGCAGAGGAGTACAGAGGAGCACTTACCTCAGTACTGATACAAGGCTTTCAAGAGTCGCTCAGTTAGAATTCCTTTTAAGGTCTTCTATTCCTATGTCATTGTAAGTAGAAATATAAATTTCATCCTACTTATCTAGTAGTTACTTCAACATCTTGTTAACAATATCTTACATGTTTTACTAATATTGTTTAATCAAGCCTACTTTAAATAGTAGATGCTATTTAACTTTTTAAAGCTTCTTAAATTTAGTTGAATGTTGAAAGGATAAAAATTTTACTAAACGGAAGCCGTCATTAAAACTTAATATTTCGATGTCTATCACAAATAACAGTGGTTAAGATACTGTGTTCACTAACAGAAATGATGATTCAATTAATACATATGACTCGTACAAATTATATTCTTATTATCACATATTTGTGAATACAATATTTCAGAGTAGTCCTTTGTGGTAGCATACTTTTATAAATTGGGATTATATTTCTCTGACACTCTTATTTTATAGATTTTCCAGTTGTCTATGTAATTTATTTTTTCTTTGAAACGTTATACAGTGTTATCTTCAGGGTTGGTATTAAAACACGTACAAAACTCGAGGGCATCATAGTTTGCATCATAGTTGCCAGTTGGTAATCAGGTATGTGTACTGTCTGTTAACGATATATATGTATATGTATATATAAATATTGGTAAAAGTATCGACCATCAAATAGAAACAAAATTAAAGTTTATCTGGACTCGGTCAGTTCTTCAGGTTCATAACCATATAAGCAGGATTCAGAGGTGAATTTTTCTTAAATTTTTAATTTTTATTATAAACAATTAATTTTTTCATAAATTTTATTTTTTAAAGTATGTATTATTCTTTTTTTTATTTTATTAATTTTTAATTTTTTATTCTTTTGAATTTTATATTTATGAAGATCCCTTTTTATTATTAATTTTTTGATTATATTTTTTTCCTCGTTGCTTCTTCTTCAGCATTCCTACTTTTTTTCGTTTTCGTTGTGGCCAGCCTGTACATATTGTGTGAAGTTGTCTACACATGCAGACGTTGCAAACATGCAGATGTTGTACATATTTGGCTTTCGTCTTCTAGCCACTCAACTTTCTTTCCTGAGGACGACCGTTAAAAGGGTCGAAATATTGAATGTGAGTCCTAATTTCTGTTTTTCATTCGTGTTTCTCAAAGTTTTAAAGTATATATATATATATATATATATAACAAGATTTTACAATAAATACGTGAAATAATAATAAATTTCAAACTACAATTAGAAATGAGAAAAAAAAACTGAGGATATTTCAATCGTAACAGCGATCTTCGTTAAATTCAAACTGATGGGATTTGACTCTGACAAAAACTGTTGGAAGTTCTTAGTCGTTTTTCTCATTTCTTATTCAGGTTTGAACATTTCCTATATATAAAATGTTATAACATTTTATATTATATAACATGATATTGATATATATATATATATTAGTATAAATAGGGAGCAGACCTTTAATACATATTGTGTTAAACTGAATTGCCTTAATTAAACATACCTTTTTTTTGAGCAGTTTTTCATATTTCCTTGCTAATTTTAAATCGTCTTGATTTAGCTGGTGGATTATTTGAGCGAAACTCTGGTAAGCCATCAATATTTAATGATTAACATAACATGTCATGTTATGTTATGTTATGTTAATCATTAAATATTGATGGCTTACCAGAGTTTCGCTCAAATAATCCACCAGCTACGAGTAAATCAAGACGATTTAAAATTAGCAAGGAAATATGAAAAACTGCTCAAAAAAAAGGTATGTTTAATTAAGGCAATTCAGTTCAACACACACACACACACACACACACACACACACACACACACACACACACACCATATATATATATATATTGAATCTACTTAAGAGATCTGGATCTGATATCTGATTTCTGATTGGCTATTTCACGACCAAATGAATTGATAGTTTTATTGCATGGAGTAGGAGGTCCTTGAAGTTCTGTTTTTTCTGGCTCTAATAAAAATTTCATAGTTAGTACATCTCTTCTATGGAGTCAACTCTATCAACATTATGGGGAATCTCAAAAACCACGCCTCCACACAAAAGAGTTTTATGTCAATACTAATAACTCATTTCGAACACTTAGTCTTCTTCTTCAGTGTTCTTAGTTCTTAGAGTTCTTCCCTTAACAGTGCAGATGTAAATATGAAGAAGAACACTTAATGTTTGAAACTTGTTACTTTTATTATAAATAACACTCTTTTTTTGCGTGGGTACGTAATTTTTGAAATTTCCCATCATGAGTAAATACCACACTATTACAAATTGCACAAGTAATGAACATAACCTAATGATTTGACCTTTTCACTCCTTCAAAAAGCTACTGTATTATTTACCTTTTTAGGTTGCTATTGCATTCTATTGTTTCATTGTATCCATATCCCTGAGTGGTTTTTTCTTGTTTGGTGTTGTGTAATAATTTTAGTTTTGTAACTTTTGACAAATTATATGTACCTTTTAAATCTTACTTATTTCATTTTACTTTCATTTATTTATTTAAATATTTCATTATAATATATTTAGGTCTCTTATTTATGCAGTAGCAACTATTTAAAAATCAGTTCACATATCTTGTATTTATTTTTAATAAGTTTCACTGTATTTTTTATTCCTTGGAGTTGGTATGGAGGATGTAGTTAAAGTTTGAGTAATAATGGATTCGAGTGTTTGGCAAATTAAGCAACATTAGTAAATGTCTGTTAGTAATTCCAGGTTAAAGATGGTTACTTAGTAATATATGGAGATGAGGTACTGGTACTGGGGTCTATGCTTATCTGCAGCTGAATATAGATAGCTGATCGTGTCAACACTAGAGCTGTTTTAAACTCTGAATATTCACCATTGGAGATTTATTACACTGAAGCTAAATTCATTCTCAACTCAAATGTTAACAATTACAGAAAACTTTATTGGTGACTATTATCCAGGGAAAACCAAGCAGGATACATAAACTTCTGTAATGAAGTTTTAAGTATACTTTTTCAATGTGTTTATTTTTTTCTACATATGTGAAATATTCAGTATACATTATTATAGCCAGATATACAAACAAGAATTTTTACTAAAACCATGATAGAAGCAAGGAAAGACTAGGAATTTTTAGATGTTGAGGTTATGCTAATAATACAATTGTAAAGAGTTTTTGGAAAACTTATTGTTGATAGTTTACCGAGGATTTACAGAATATAGATAGGTATCTATTTTTTTTTTAGCTATTTTTTGAACAACACATTCGAGTGTTTTGGTAAATAAAGCAGCAATGTCAAAGCAACAATACATTGTCCATTCAACGTGATCTTCCAATATCTGTGCATGATCAACTTGCTAAATCAAGGATCTGAAAACTCCTTGAATGATTTTCATAATATATACTCGTAATCTTATGTTAGGAACAGTCACACTATAACAATAGTGTGACGAAACAAAGAAAACAAACCAACTCTTCTTTGAATTGTTAAATACCACACTATAACAGATTGCACAGTTCATGAATATAAAATCTTATTCAAGCACAAAATTTTGAAAACTATATTTTTGTGATTTTTAATTTGCAAAATTTCCAGTATTTCTTGTTTTGCCTTGATTACAGTTACTATATATCTATAAATACCTTTCCACTCGGAATTTGGTCGGGATTAATTATTTGAAATTACCTTTTTGCCAACGTTTCGTCTTTATTTTAAGACATCATCAGGGCTAGAACCAAAAAACAATGGATATTTATCTTATCTACATCACATTCATCATAAAAATTTATTTTTATTTATAGGAATGGCCAGAATTCATGTCTTGTTTTTTTTTCAACATGCCAAGAATCTTATAAAACATTGAAATTTATAAACTAAATACACTAAGTGTGTAATTTAATGAATGCACTGTTTTGCTAAGTCGGTTTTCGATTTCATGGTCAACAGTGTCTCCTTATATTGCAACATGGGCAGGTATTCTTTCTAAAACATTTTGACGCGTCTTACGACACATTTCTTGTAAAATTGCTGGGATAATAGTTTTAAACTGTTAATTGTGGGACAACAGACACGTTATTTTAAATAACCCTACAAAAGAAAGTGTGGCAGCATTCAATTTTTAGACCGGCTTGTGTAATTTAACAATTTTCTGACTTCCAATCCTACGATCCTGCTGTCATTACAGTTCTAGAATTTTTTTCACCCCTGCTATTCAGGGATAACTTGGTTTTGTAAAAGCTACCTATAAGTGACACCAGCAAGATAATTTTAAGAAGCAATGACCCTGGAGTTGCCTGTATCTCACACTGTCTTATCGTTATGCTAGAACTCCTTTATTTATGGCCAGTCTTAGCCAATCCTCACAGTTATGTTGAATACCCCCCTCCTTCCCCAAAAAAATACAATTTCGTCCTTATAATACAAGTCTATTCAAAATGTTCTTCCACCGTTTAGGTATGACCAACTTGTTATGTCAAGGATCTGAAAACTGCATGCATGGTCTTGATAATCTCCGTGAATCCATGAATCAACAATGTGTGTCAGAGACCTGTTGTATGCTAAAGAGCAAACTTCTTAATAAAGGCCTTCAAATGCGGAGTAAGTAGTAATATTATGTGTAAACACTATTCATTGGCTTTGTTTTATGGGTGACGTTGGCAATACTGTGGAGGTAGCTAAAAGATTCTAGTTGTGGTTAATTCATGGACAATTGATAGATTCCATTCTGATTTTTAGCAATGTTTTGTGTCAATGTCCTATGTTAAGATTTAAGTTACAGAAGGAAATTACAAATTGAATCTGATTAACGAAACAAGTAAGTACCATGAATTCATCAAAAAAGGTACTCCTGCATATTATTAGAACAGAGGAAAATATTTTCGAATTAGATAATTTGTCATTATATAAAGCTAGCTGGCACCAGTTAACACAGGAAGATGGACTAATAAATAAACACGAAGAGTTGCTGAAAGTTAAAGCAGTTACTATTGTTTTACATTCAATATCCAAAATAGGAGCATATAGGAAAATCATTCCTTTTGAAGTTGAACTGCAACAAGTTTACTTAGACGAAGAACAAAATTTTATTTTTCAAGGGTAATATTTAGAAAGTTGAACCCACTGAAGCATCTAGTAGATCTTGTGCATCCGGAAAGGTTACTCAACAAACTACTGGGTGACGTTTGCAATACTCTGCAGGTGACTAAAAGATTCTAGTTGTGGTTAATTCATCGACAATTGATAGATTCAATTCTGATTTTTTTAGCAATTGTCTTGTATCAATGTCCTAAGTGAAGTTAAGTTAAAGAAGGAAATTACAGATGTATTAGAGAATCGTTCATTTCATTTAAGCATTCTTTTAGGAAAGTTTTTGCTGCTTTGGTGTTTGTGTTATGACACTTTACGTAGTGGCGGGGTGTAAAAGTTCTGTCACCACCTAGAACCCTGCTAAGAGCTTTTAAGGATGAAACCAACTCGAATAAATGGGGTTGGGGCGAAGGTTTGGTCTGGGGAGAATGGTTTTGACTTGTTTGATAGGGACTATCTCCTAGAGTCCTCAGTTACGACCCTTGTAAACATTGACACAATGCCTCTTTGTCAACATGCCCTTTTCTAGTCAATGCTTGTATTGTTCGTATAAAACAGGCTTGTGTTTCAACACCTTTCGTATCTAAAGGCTGATAGTTCAACCTGTATTTGCAGAACTAGATTACAGTTTGCATCTATCAGAACATAGTGTAGCTATTTACTTAATCTAAGTGCTTCGCAACAGCAGTTTTTTCCTCCTATTAAAGAGTCCCTTTGTATTTTTAATGTTTAGTTATGTATATATGTACATTTATTCACTATTTACATCAATTACATTTGTACCTTGTATTTATCTTACTGACTATTTAAGGTTATCTTTATTTAGATATATGCATGAAATATTTATGTGAATTGATTGAAATTAGCGATCTAGGTTGTAGATAATAGACAGTTACTCTGTTGAACTCACAACAACAAGCCAGTGTGCTACATTGGTTTGGCAGGCAGGTTCCTTAGTTGTTAGCGCCTGCTTTTTGCATTTTGTCGTTGGAATTGTTTCAGACTGGAAAGTGTGGCACATTTGTTAATTACGCTCCTCCTATTTTAGGTATGGATGGAGCCATTACTGGGATGATTACACCTCGGAAATCCTAAATATGGTCTTAACTCAAGTTTATTGGACTGGTACTCATTAATGACAACCTGCCATCTTTACGCATGTCTTTCTGCGATGGATACGTAAAAATTTACGACAACATAAAATCTGTGTTGGTGACCTAGATTTGATCTTTTAATAAGCACTCGACCTGTTGACCACAAACGATAAGTGGATTGAGAGAAAATTATTTCTTCATATAATTAACATGAACTAATTATTCATGAACTAATAATTAATGCTAGTCTGCTTGATCATATGCAATAATTTACTATATTGTAACATAAATCTTGTTTCTTTATATTTCAATTTTTTGTTGGATTAATATTGAAACAGTTGTGTACATTTCTTTTATCCTTCGCCGTTAGTGAGCTATTCAGCTATTATGTGTCGTACGTTTCCGTCTGTACAGAGTCAGTTGCTATTTAAGTATAGTTTTTGATTTAGGTGATGGATTAGAGTCGTAGTCTGTGAGAGTTTGAAGGTTTGATACGAATATGGACGTCGTAAATTATGGTTCAGCTTTATCCTTTGTCAGAAACTGAATTCCCTTTTCTTATAAAAGGGAGTTAACATTTAACTCCTTTAACCTGTAGTGTAACGGATGCCTTAATACTAGTTGAGGGTGGTGAGGTATAGTCGTAGCCTATAGAACTAAGGCTACGTAGATGTGGCGAGCTTTGGGAATTGTTCGGACTTTCATTTATGAGAGAAAGGTCTAACATTTTAACCAACTCCTTTAAGTTGCATTACAGTGGCTGCATTAATAATTGATGAGAGTGGTTGGGTAGAGTCCGTAATTTGTTAGAGTTCGAAAGTTCGCCACGAAGATGGGGCGTGGCAAGTTATAGCTAACCATTCCTCTTAGAAGATACCGAATATTCTCAATTTCTGAATCATCAGCCTGCCTCGTTCAGTTTTAGAGGAATACTTGTTTTAATGGGAGATTTCACTGGTATGTACTAGAAGTGCGCTGTTGGCCGCCAGCATTCTTTACCAAATGATCAACGTCTTCCTTATCTGAAATACCACAATGCTCAGGGACCCAGTGTATAGTATTTTTTAGTTCTATTCTATAAGGGTATGACGATTCTCCTTGCTTTCGTGAAGGCTATGGTTTAGGAGGCCCCATTACAAAGAACTGACACAATAGCACCTTCGGATTCCACAAGGACCACTATCTAGTCTGGTCCATAGCCAAGAGGATAAATTCGATCAACCATTTATTGCCCTAGACCAAAGTAGAATACACCTCTGAAATATTGGACTTCTTCCAACCATTATATTTTAAATATTTATTTACCTTATAGCTGAGCAGCTGGTATGCATGATGGGACGTTGCATGATTTCTAACGTTATATATCTGCATAATTATTATTTTTATCATTATTTGATTCTCACAGTACACAGTTTGAAAAGTTGAACTAAAAGAAACCTCTTCAAAATTGAATAAACAATCTTACGGATAAGACTATCTTCTTTCATTAGAAAAGATGGCTATGAGAAGAGGAAAAGTGAAATCATTGTGTAGTCTGTTATCTGTAGACCAACTTGAATTGGTTATCTTAAGTGCTTTAAGTTTGATAACTATTAAATTGATTTCTTTAGTGGCTTAAATTTGAATCAGTTCTTAGTAATTGCGACATTGCGTTCTTCTGATTTCAATTTATAACTTCAGTTCATATATAAAATTGTTTGGAAACTTGGAAGAAATTTTCAGTTGCAACTATTTTCGTCCCATATAAGTAGTTTTTTCATCATTTAACAATGTATTCCATATTTTTTATTTTTATAAATCTGGACCACATGCTGTGAAGTTTCATGGATTTTTGTATTTTAAAGGAATACATCTCTGGTTACCATTGGAAATGTGTAGATTTGTTTGCTTCTGTTTAGTCGTATTCATAATTCTAATCTTTCATTGTGTTACTCTATTTTAAAAACTGATTTTTTTCATACTGAATAATAGTATTGATAATTATGTTAGAACAGTAAATTCATTCAGGTTTTAAGAAGTAATATTGCTCATGATTGCAATAATGTAACGTTAGTTTTTGTCATCCATAATTATTAGTATCATATTTTCCTCATCCTAAGATATCTTAAATACTCTGCCTTCAACAGGATATTTTTAACCTGCATTTGCTAGTGAAAATATATGATTTCCAAAAAAAATAATAAGGCTTGCAAAGTAAAACAGTTTGATCATCATGCTTCTAAAACAACATATTTGTTTTTTACAATCCAGCTTACAGTTATAAAACAGATTTGAAGTTATAAATATGGACTGCCTGTTCGTTCGGTAGAGATTTTTTTTACAATTCTCAAAAAGGATCGCTAGAATATGGATTTTATAAATTTGGCTTCAACAATAATTTACTTCTTTGTACTCTAATGTAAATTATTGACCTTGGGTTCATATATTGAACCCAAATTCGATATTATTGTATTATAACCCCAAATTCGATATTATTGTATTATAACCCCAAATTCGATATTATTGTATTATAACCCCAAATTCGATGTTATTGTATTATAACCCCAAATTCGATATTATTGTATTATAACCCCAAATTCGATATTATTGTATTATAACCCCAAATTCGATATTATTGTATTATAACCCCAAATTCGATATTATTGTATTATAACCCCAAATTCGATATTATTGTATTATAACCCCAAATTCGATATTATTGTATTATAACCCCAAATTCGATATTATTGTATTATAACCCCAAATTCGATGTTATTGTATTATAGCCCCAAATTCGATATTATTGTATTATAACCCCAAATTCGATATTATTGTATTATAACCCCAAATTCGATATTTGGGATTATAAGAAGACAATAATTGGCCCCAATCAATCGATGATTGTCTTGATGAGACGCTAAATTTAGAGTATTTTCAGTTTTATCTTGACGGTGGACGATTTACAAAAAGGCTTGTGATGCGGAGAAAATGGTCGTGGTAGGTTGATCGATCTTTATAATATTATGATTATCAATCTGCGGAACCAATGTTATTTATTGTTTTCATTTAGTTATTGCTTTATAGATACCTTTATTGTGGTTTTGCCTTATGATAAATGAAGTTATCTAATACTATATAATTATTATCAACATTGTGAGGCGTTCCTAATATCAGCGCAATCACAATGTGATATCATTGCTTACTGCTATCAATGTTCTTCTCAATCATAAGAATTAGATAGTTAATTATGCGAGATACATAAGTATAATTTCAAAATAATCTATTGGAATTTATCTATTTTATCATCCACATGTTGCACACTTTACCATTTCGTATACTTGTAATGAACAGGAACGATACAATACATTTAGCCACTTTCAATGCATTCATTGCTGTTAATTTTGAAAATGTTTCAAATAATCAGTTTTAACTTCTATGTGTTGCAATTAAGGATGGCGTTAACGTTTTTTTATAATAATCTAAAAAAAGTTCGATTTTGGAATGAGTGAAAAGGAAAAACATTTTTTTTTTTAATACTGTTTTAAAAGTTGTCTTTACTGGCTTAGAAAAGTTAACAATATTTCAACAAATTTAATTGTTTATAAAAATATTGTGTCCTATTTACCAGGGCCATGAAGCTGTACTTTTGGATCAAATGAGGTGGAAACCTTTAGCCAAATTATAGAACATGATTTGTCGATTTAGTATATGCAAATAGAACGGTGCATAACTTTAATCCTTGGCTATTAAATTAACCATTGATAGATGGGCAAGTGTACATCGATATGGTAAGAAAAGGTGGGCTTGTGGTTTCAAGTCCCACAGATATCACTAGCCTACTGTGTTGCAATAATCAGACTCAAGGATTACATAAACAAATTACCACATGTTCTACTGTAAGTTAAATGATTATTATGTCAGAGGTGGCTTTTTTTTTAAATCTATATACTTATAAAACTCTGATGTCCGATCTTGTTTTATTGTTTTCTTGCCACCGTGAATTGTTTGCATAAATAGTAAAATATACTTAATTTTGTGGGATTTGAACCCACGACCTTTGCAATGGAAGTCCCTTCCACTATACTCTGGCTATGGAAGCTTTCATACAATTCACTTCCATAACCTGATATAAATGATGTTTTATGTGTATAAGTAAACTAAAGATGAAGCCTTGGATGTTCTGCTCAGGTGAAACTTGGAATACCTGGTAATTTCAGTTCATGCTGGATCATTCAAATCAATATTAAACAAAACCGTGAATATTATATGACTGTAAAAATAGCGGCATTAAAAATAAAAGTTGAATTTAAGAATGAAACATAAATTCTCTCAAGATAAGTCAGGTAAATTACTGACTTCAGATGTAAATTCTATTTCTATTATAGAATAAACCTAACCAGTTTTTTTTCTGCAAAAGATCTTAGTCCCATTTTTGGAATCTTATTGTTGTTTAGACGATGTTCTTTTTATTGCACGTATTTAGGTTTAGTTCTGGGCGCTATTCTCTGTGCCAAGGGGATTTTTTGCACATCACTTGCAAAACATAAGCATAAATTCAAAAAAGAAGCTCCTAACATGTGTACGAGAGATGCTGATCCATCGCGCTTATATAATGAAACAAGACTAATGACTGACGAGGTTTAAGATAAAGTTATTGTTTGTAAATTTATCGCATCGCGATAATTTTAATATAGAAAGGGGAAGTAGTTTTTTTCCAAGAAGGGGAAGTAGTTTTAATTCTATGATTGAAATTTGTTATATCTAAAGACGGCAACATTTATTTTTCAAGGATTCAATTTCCAATTCAGTTAGTATTTGCCATGACTATTCATAAATCTCAAGGAGTGACTCTACAGAAAGTTTTAGCTCATTTAGGTATAAAGCAGTATTTCAACATGGCCAATTACATGTTACTCTTAGTAGAGTTATGTATAGTTTATCTGCATCTACGTGACTGCATTAAAAAGTAAGGTGCTGGATGACCCAACGGGGCACGAATAGTCTAGTTTTCAGTTAATTCTGTTTTCCTGTTGATGGTTTTTAAGAAGAAAAAGTTCCTGTAAATAGTAATAACAAAAGGGAAACATGGAATAAAGAAGTATTTCACTAAACTTTTACAAGTTCTGATTTATCTCCCTACTTTTTTCTGTCTTACACCAGGTGTGTCACCTTAGCAAAGGTTGAATTATTAAAGGGTGGTACTTCATCTTAGCCTGTTCTCTGTAGATTGTAAAGGACAAGGATTAAGCAAGTGTTACCTTATTCCATTCATATTTAAGTTGGCGTTATTGATCTTTATCGTCCAGTTATTCTCCACAGAGTATTAGACACCAACTAAATATTACTCAGTATAAAGCTCTACAAAAAAAAAAAAAAATCTAGAATTATATCTTGGAAGCATATAAGAGATAGCACTTAAACATATGTGTCTAGGGTGTATTGCCTTGTGGCAACTCTAACAAATGAAAATAAAATTGTAAGAATTTATATTACCAATACATTTATTTATGAAATACGCTCTAGAAAGGCGTGCAGGTTACAAAAAGTAATAAATAAAAATATAAACGGAATTACTAACAAACTTGATTCGGGCTTTCACAAAAATTAGTGTATACAATACAGCCCATGAAAAAATATATTATGCATGAACATAAGAATCCCGTTTCTGTGTGCATACTTCTTGTTATGTGGAAATACCCAAATGACAATTATTTTGAATAACAGGGGTCTAATTTCTTGGTAATTTACCTGGAAAAGGTTATACAAATTATTTTTTATATTTGTAAAGAAAGTATTATGTACATAATGTAGTGCTTTCGACAATTTTTGGATCACGTTAACGGGATACACTTGCTGGGTGTACGCTGCTAATAAGTGAAAGTTGTTGCCTATTATTATGTCTTGAAAAGTTTTTATGTGGGTAATTTATTAGATCGCGTCTACAGCTAAGCCTGTAAAAGTTATATAAGCGATTATAGCTTCAGAATATTGATTGCAAAATATTCAGTTTAGAAAAGTTTGAACCCTCATAGCTGAATACAAATATATTCTATACAAATTTTATATTAAACAATTTTCTTTATAACATCATTTCTGATGCCTCAAAATCACAAAAAAAATCTTGAAGAAATGATAAAATTGACGTTAATTTTTGTGAGTGTGAGAGTCTCCTGTCAGTGTGAATGACCTTATCAAGTAAGTGTAGATCATGGACTGAGGAGTCGGAGTTGGAAGAAATCAATCGACTCCGACTCCGACTCCTGACCTAGTTATTACTTGTGTTCATGAAAATGAGATAAATTGATAAAACATGATTAATTAGTCCAAGTAGAATTTTTTCCTCCGGAGAAGTACATTGGACATTTGATGGTAAAACACAAATGTCTAGTTTAATACAAAATAGATGGTCTTGCTTGTTCAGTGTTTACTTTGTTATAAGTAAATATAATATCAAACTTCTTCGTTATTTAATGTCCTATTTATGCATAATATAAATCCTTAAATAGAAAATGTTTATTGGTTTTGCATTCCTGGCGGTCGACTCAGTCAAGGACCTTATCTATAATGAAGTTCGTTCGGCTATGACCTATGGATGCTCATAACCATCTGGTTATGACCGTCTGGTTTAGAGCTGCACTAAAGCTACAAAGTACTAATTGTTATTATTAGCCACCTTTCATCTGTTTTTTAATAGTAAAAAGATGAGCTGGAGTCGGAGTCGGCTGTTACAAAATAGAGGAGTCGGAGTCGGAGTCGGCCATAATAGGTCCGACTCCACAGCCCTGGTGTAAATACATAAATATTTTTTATTTATGTCTGATAATGTTTCAATAGTTTGTACTTTATTCCACTGATGAAATCTAAAATTCTAAGGATTTTACTTTAAGTGGTGTTTTTGGCGAACAGTTTTGCTCGTTTGTTATTTGAACCCATTTAGTTGTGGATGCGTAGTATTACCGGATGTTGGTATAAATTTAGAAAGAGCCTTCATTGTATTAGTAAGATTTATATAGACTGATAGATCCTGGGTTCAATACCCACTCTGGCTCTCGATTAATTCCCGTGGTAGGCTAATAAATCTTCGTACGACGTCTCTCGGAGATGTCGTTGAGTCGTCACTTTAGATCCTGTACGATATCACATAATACACTTAAGAAAAATTTAGGATTGCCAATGTAGTGGACCATTCATTGTCTGGCATCAGACAGGGCGAATGTTTAGCGTATGTGTGTTCCTTGTGGACTGCCACTGCAACTTAACGTAAGAGTTATATACGCTTTTGTTTAATACTTTAATCTTAAAATTCCGTTTCACTTGAAATACCTATGATATTTTGCAATAAAGAATTGACAAACATGTATACAGTATTTTAATCAAAAAGAACACTATCTTTTTATTCATTAAATTACAATTTAACTAGTATGTAATATATTATTGTTAGTAAGTATATCAATATTATAAAATGAATATTTATATAAATTAATTATATAGTTATCACATACTATATTTAGTTTGCAATAAAAAATTAAAAATAAGGCTGATAAATAATGAGTCAGGCTCTCCCATTACTATAAGTGGCTATGAAATGTTAAATGAGTTCGTTCTAGAGCTGTGAGTACTGTGAGTAGAGTTGTGAGTAAATGAGCTAGAGCTGTGCTGCTATACTTGTATTATTAAGGAGCGTATTCAATGATATTTACAATAGTTCCATACTTGTTAGTACGTTTATTGATATAGTGAACTGATTAATAGAAATAGTAGATTTCTTGAGGTGTAACATAATACAAGTCAACCATTACTGCTTGCTGCCTGCAGTGCGCTTCAAATTAATCTCCGCAATATATTTGCCACCAGAGGCGCCCGAATTGTTTGATTTGCTTCTGTTGAGAATAACATGGGAACAGAATATAACGGAAATGTAACTTGTAAGGTTGATGTATGAGGCAAAAGCCATTATGCATGGGTTTTCGTGACGAACAGTGCTAGCTTTTGGCTACTTGTTGCTTTGTAGCCAACACCCTAAGGAGATTAATTACTTTCTGACACAATGGCTTTTGCTTCTATCCATTAAGGATTGGGTTTAATACCGCTCTAACTATAAGTCCAGAATCAGTTAACGTTATGACAGATATATTGAACATTTAAACCTCGATCAATATTGTTTCTAGTCTTCCTTACTTCGTCCTCTCTTCTAGTCTCCTCGTTATAACGAACAACAGGTCGAAATATTGAATTTAGTAACTGTGTATTTTTTCTTTCCTCTGTGTCGTGTTTTGTGTAATTTCAATTTGTATAAGGCCGTGTGGACTGTTTCTTCAATTTAGTATATATATATATATATATATATATATAACAGATTCAATAATATATCGACCGTTTGATAGACTAGGTGTGTTCTCTAATCGGGGTTCGGTCAATTTTCCAGGATAAAAAATCAAACTCTCGTTGCCAACGTTTCGGTTTTATTTAAAACCTTTTTCATAGGCCTACAAACAAAGGATAATAAGAAATCACATATCAACCAAGTTGATATGTGATTTCTTATTATCCTTTGTTTCTAGGCTTATGAAAAAGGTTTTAAATAAAACCGAAACGTTGGCAACGAGAGTTTGATTTTTTATCCTGGAAAATTGACCGAACCCCGATTAGAGAACACACCTATATATATATATATATATATATATATATATATATATATATATATATATATATATATATATACTTAATATATAGTTAAAATAAACTGTGACACATAGACAGAAACATAACAAAGACTCACTTTTCAATATTTCGACCGTGATGGCAGTCGAAATATTGAAAAGTGAGTCTTTGTTTTGTTTCTGTCTATGTGTCACAGTTTATTTTAAGTGTAATCTGTCCTGCCGGACCGTTTCCGTTTAACATGGTATGTATATATTAGTGAAGGTTCGTAGCAATTCTTCTTGCATACAAGTTTCTAAAAATTTTATGCCAATTTCATGCTTGGTTACCTTTTTTGAGAGTTTCTCTAATGTCCTACAGGCTCTTTCTTCTCAGTTCCTCGTGGAATAATATACATAATATTATAATTATATATATTATAATATATAATATATATATAATAATATTTTCACTGTAGAGGTTGTTAGTAGTACTTTTGCAAAATTATACCGCCATACCTTTAGAATCTCTTCATACCTTAAATAGTTTCAGAAGTTGTCCGTTTTGAAGAGTAAACTGAACTTTATTCTGTGATATAAACAGGTTTGGACCTTCCCTCTAGTTAATTAATGGTTTCCTATTTTATTTAACCTAATCTATATTATTTTATCTTATCACAAACTTATTTCATTTAATTTCTTTTATAACCATTTCTTTGTATTTGGATTTAGAACTGTTAAACTATTTTAAACTGTTAAACAATTCCTATCTAATTTAGAATAAATACAAATGTAAATAAATAATAGGAAAAAATGCACTATAAATTTATTGACAATAATTTTTTTCGAGCTCTTTGCGTTACCCTAGAGACTTTAATTTTTGTGTTTAATATTGATTCATGGCAGTAGTGTGATATAACAATGCCATTAATGCTGGATTATTGCTAAGAGGACTACACTGCAGAGAACAATCAAGCCCATTTGTATTCCATTGTCAGATTGTTTAGCCTTTACTTTTATGGAAATCTCGGGGACCAGTGTATCTCAGATATTAGAAGTAAACATGATTTAAAAATAGTATACTGATCAGTAATCTCTTCTCAATTTAAGATATTAATTACAGTTAAATGTATAGAAACTTATCACGCAGAAATTATTATTAATAAAATGTACTATGAAGAAATAAGGTAATTAAGATAATTATTTTAATGTGTTATGTTTTTATTATCTATTAGACGACTTGTAAACCATTAGGCCACTCAGTGCTGAGAAATTATGGCAATACTTAATAGATAAATTGACTGAACGCCATTGAACGTTTTTTCTTATTAAGTCATGAAAATAAAGACTTCTTATATAGCCCAAGCTTGTAATATAGTATTCTTAACATTATTCAGGATATATATATATATATATAAATATATATATATATATATATATATATATATATATATATATATCAATGATTAAACCACAATAAGAATGGGAAAACAAGACTAAGATCTTTCAACCGTAACAAGCGGTCTTCGTCAGAGTCAAAAACCCAACTTCTGACGAAGACCGCTTGTTACGGTTGAAAGATCTTAGTCTTGTTTTCCAATTCTTATTGTGGTTTAATCATTGATTGTTGTTTCACGTGTTTATGTGAAATCTTTATATATATATATATATATATATATATATATATATATTTGTTTTTTCTCTTTCATGTGTTAACTATATATATATATATACACAGGAAAAATATTTGATAAAAGAAAAAAATCCATTTATTTGTTTTATAAATCATTAGCAGAAGATCAATTTCAGCTATGTGAGCAATAGGCATATTTAAAACAAACACTTTAAAGTGAAAAATTACATTTAATTTACCAAGATTAAGTGAAAATGTCCATTTATTTTACCCAAAATACCAAAAGAGCATTAGTTAAATGAATATTCACTATAGAAATATTGATTCGTATAATAACTTAATAGTAATAGCCAATATTAATAAATGTGCCAATAAAAATTCAAACTGTAATACAATTGAATTGAATTATTAAAAACTTTATTGTAATTTCGTAATCATTCAATCTCTATGTATAAAGTTCGTGAGTTTGTATGTTTGTTCACCCATTTAAATAAAAGAAAATTATTACTATATTTCCAAAATTGGAGCCAGGGTAGCAAGTGTCTTGCGTGCTCGCTGATGACAGTAGTGCAAATTTATTATATATATATTTAACAAAAAATATTTTTTTAATTTAATGTTTGCGTAAGATAAACACTGGTAGTAAACTAAAGGTATGGAGCCATGGTAGCCCACTGGCTTGCATGATCGCCGATGACAGTAGCAAAAAAAGTGTTATAAACAAATGTAACAAAAAAAAATTGTTATTTCAAATTTGAATAATATAAACAATAGTAATAAAGT
Source organism: Hermatobates lingyangjiaoensis (assembly GCA_026182355.1). NCBI lineage: Eukaryota > Metazoa > Arthropoda > Insecta > Hemiptera > Hermatobatidae > Hermatobates > Hermatobates lingyangjiaoensis. The sequence continues at coordinate 1,408,860 of JAPFBL010000430.1, forward strand.
AAAGGCATTGGTCCAGACTAGCCATTTGCTTGCGTGCTCGCTGATGACAGTAGTCAATATGTATTCTTTATAAATGTAAAAAAAAATTTTTTTTTTAATTTGAAATTTTCGAAATATTAACACTGGTAATAAAATAAAGGCGTGGAGCCAGAGTAGCCTGGAGGTTTGTGTGCTGGCCGATGACTGTAGTGCAAATATTTTGTAAATAAATGTAACAAATTTATAATAATCTACTACATTAGGGTTTAAAAATGAATAATTTTAGAGAAAAACTTGACACACAACTGTCAGATAAAATAGGAATGTCTAAGGTAATATTATAAAAACACATTCCTTCCATTAATGTTATTTTATGTTAGGTAAATAAATTGAATATTTCAATTTACAACTTTTGTTTGTTTAAAATATATTTAAAACAAACAGATTATTATTCTTATTCAATACTGATTATATTGAATTAGATATATTCAATTGTGTATATAACATGAATTGACGTTTTATTTATTTATATGATAAAATTCATGATTTGTACCCTTTAATTTTTTTAATTTGCTAAATATACTTACTGTGTATATATCTTGAATGATGTTTAGAATACTACATCGAAAGCTTGGGCCATATCTGTTTCCGAGCCTTAATAACAAGAAACAACAGTTAAAATTATCCCTGTTAATCATGTCCAGTGAATTAATTTCAATAACTATTGTTATAATTTCTGAGTTGCACATAGGGTCACATGTAGTCTAGTTAATTTATAAAATAGTAACGATTTAAATTACTTAACCATAGGGAAAGCGCAAGAGTTATTTTATTTTCACGCCATGAGGTTTCTACTGTATGGTGCTTCTTGTGAGCATGGAATCGTACAATCAGACAGAGTTTTGTTAATGGTATAAGTTTTCAAATGACAACTAAGGCCATTTCATTACCTAAACGTAATTAACAGTCCAAACTCTACTTCAACCATTGATAATCAATTATGTGACAAATTAGACGACTAATTTCTTTTCACTGTGTTTATTGCTCTGATTAATGCTTTTCCTAGAGTGTATCTAATCAATCTTGTTGGTTATGGTTTCTCGTCCGATTTGATGGCTAGCAATTTCAGTTGTTAAATTGTGCACTTAATGAATGATAATGCTATCCATTTCATATCAGTAATCAATGAAATGATTATTCATTATTGCCTACGAATAATAATAGTAATAATAATAATAATAATAATAATTATTATTATTATTCATGAATTTTGAAGCAGTCAATCATTTTATAAATATGATTTTTCATTTTAATAGAATTGTGAAATATATTTAGAATATTAAAAAAAATGTCAGTGGTTGGCTATATTTGTAATGTGTTTATTCACAGTAAAGAGTGTATAACACACCAGATATTGGTAAATTTTTGTGGTTTCTTAATATGTGTTCTTTAAAATAAATAAAAGCATGTTTATCACTTTTAATTTAAGTGTATATTAATCTTATTTGACGTTATAGTTAAAGATAAAATAAGATATATTCTCAATTAATTAATAAGATATATTGTATAATATCAATGATCAAACCACAATAAGAAATGGGAACCCAACGAGTTGGGTTTTTGACTCTGACGAAGACCGCTTGTTACGGTTGAAAGATCTTAGTCTTGTTTTCCCATTTCTTATTGTGGTTTGATCATTGATTGTTATTTCACGTGTTTATGTGAAAGCTTTTTATTGTATAATATAAATAAAATAGAATGTTTTCCTTATCTGGACTACATATATTTAACACTATTTTTCTTCTTTATCGAAGTTTGGTCTAGCTTCAAAAATACAACAACTTTAAGCCGACGTTTCGTCTATATTTGTAGACATCTTCAGGGCTACATCAATACAGAATTTAATTACAATAACATGAAACATAATAGTAAGTGTTGCTTCCTCTCAATAGAAAAATACCAAGGTAATTATGTATATTAATTAAATAATGTAATATAGTTATATTTCATGTTATTGTAATTAAATTCTGTATTGATGTCGCCCTGAATATGCCTACAAATATAGACGAAACGTCGGCTTAAAGTTGTATCATTGAAGCTAGACCAAACAAGGGTAAAAAAGAAATAGTGGTATATAAATAAAAGGAAGGTTTTGTCTGTACATTGTTTAGAACTGACTCATTTCAATTTTTCTTAACGTTTCATACATTAGAGAAACCGAATCCACCCTTAGAAAAATTTCTGTTGGTTTGTTAGTTTGACACAAAAATCATGCTGTTATTTAGTATCAGCAACAAATTTCTTGTTACAATACTTGAGTGCCCAAAAATGTGCTACGGGACACGACTCTGAGTTCGTACTCTGAATAGATATGCCATAGAGGTGGACATCATGACTGGGTGTGGTATTGGGGAGTGTGTGTGTATACCGTGAGTAACATTGATTCCGAGCCACTGTCCGTTTCCGTTTGGAATAGCAAGTATAATCGGATTTTCGATTCCGTGAAAGATGGTACGTTTGCTTGTATTAAATATAAGATATATTTAGGGTAGTGATAACTGTGTGATCTATAAGAGAACACATTGTAAATTTTAATGTTTTGGAAAAAAATATGTGTTCTTTTTGTGAATCTAGTTTATTTAGTTCGTGGAATCATTTTACTTCATTGGTTATAGATATTTATACAGATTCCTGAAAAATCACTTTTTACTCTGTCCAATGTTCGTGACAATATACAAGGTTACAGATTAGAACATTGTTAGGAAATCGCAATAAAAAAGCTTGGATGAAGAAGCGAGTAGACTGTTATATAGGCTTTTGATGACCAATATAAATGTGCAAATTTAGATAAAGGTGTTAGGTCTACTGACGGTGGAAAAAAAATAGAATTGCTTTTGTGAAATTGGTCGGTAGTTGGGCCTGAGGGAATTCACACCGATGCACGTTATAGATAAGGCTTTCGTGGTTTGCTTTCTCCAGCTTTGAAAAGAAGCAGTTCCTCTGGTGGTTTTATGTAAATTATTTCAGTGTTTTTCTTCCTTTTTGGGTATAATGTTCAACCTGACACACGTTAAAGCACTTTGCAATGCTATTTAAATATAGTGCTCATATGGATAACAGAAGTAAAAAAGAACGCCATGTACAAAAAAATGCGCAATGGTTTACACTCAACTTCACTGTTCATAAGCATTTTATGAATAATGAACATTCAAGTTAATCAAATTATTTATTTTCTTGCTTCTACATTTTGTCATTATAAACTAAATTAATTGTCCTTTTTAAAAAATTAGCTACCGTGTGAAAATGTCAATATTGAAATGAAACAACTAACATTAGCATTGATTTAAATTCTATGATTTAGAAAATATGTTGCTAATTTCAAACCAGCAAGTGAAACCTTAACTAAAAAGATATATTATATTGAAATATTAAAAACTCATTGAAGTATTAATTAAAACACTATATTGTATGTAGTGAAAGTTTCCTGATGGATTGTCAGTGTGTGTTGATTGTTTAATTATTTTAGCAAATCAATTCGTTTTGGTTATCTTTTGAGAGAAATAATAAACACATAATAAATTGAAATCAAATATTAAAATATTTTATATATATTATAATAATATTATATTGCCAACTATTTCCACTTATAATTGATTATTATTCTATTGTTAAAACCATGTTGTAAATAGAAATAATTTCAAAATAATTTAAAAAACAAAGTTTAAAGGATTGGTAGTATATGGATTATATTTGTTTCAAGATTTTAATAAGATTATGAGGGAATCAATTGTTACAAGTGAATTGAAATGGGAATCAATAACTGTTATTTTTATTGTTATACTAGACTACCCGTGACCCTTTGTGTCACTCAGAAATTAGAACAATAGGTATTGAAATAAATTAACTGAACATGATTGACAGACATAACTTTAATTGTTGTTTCTTGTTATTAAGACACGGGAACAGATTCTTATATGGCCAAAGCTTTTGATATAGTATTCTTAACACGTTCAAGATATATACATAGTAAGTATATTTAGCAAAATAAATTTAATTTAAAGTAAAAAACATTTATTTTATCATATAAATAAATAAAACATCAACTAATGTTAGATAGACAATGAAATATATTTAAAACAAAGAAAACTTGTAAATTGAAATATTCAATTTATTTACCTAACATAAAATAACATTAATGAAAGGAATGTTTCTTTATAATATTACATTAGAACATTCGTATTTTTTCTGACAGTTGTGTTCACATTTGTTTCTAAAACTATTCATTTTTAACCTCTAATATGGTACAGTAGTTTATTATGTATTTGTTACTATTATTTATAATACATTTGCAGTACTGTCATTAGCGAGCACGCAAGCCTCTGTGCTACTCGTGCTCCTTGCCTTTATTTTATCACAAGTTTTTATATTTTGCAAATTTTAAATTATTTCTTTTTTTCTTACATTTATATATAATACATTTTTACTCCTGTCATCGAGCACGCATGCCAGTGGTCTACCCTGACTCCATGCCTTTACTTTAATACCATTGTTTATATTATTCGAATTTTACTGTCATCGGCGAGCATGCAAGCCAGTGGGCTACCATGGCTCCATGCCTTTAGTTTATTACCAGTGCTTATGTTACGCAAATATTAAATAAAAAAAAAATTTTGTTGTTACAATTATATATAATGTATTTGCACTACTGTCATCGGCGAGCACGCAAGACACTTGCAACCCTGGATCCAATTTTAGGAATCTATTGATAATTTTCTTTTATTTAACCTTATTCGGGTAATAAATAATATATGTTTAATTTCAAGTCTCTATCTCTACGTGAAATGGGTGAACAAACAAACAAACTCACGAACTTTATACATAAAAATTACTACTTGAAATGCAAAAAATTATTTATAACAATTTATTGAATAGCTTTGAGATAAAGACAGGAGAAAGTGCACTATTTTTAGACTTTAGGATGAGGAGTACTGGTTGGAAATATACTAGGTTTGATGTAAGTTACGGTATATCAACTTTGCTTTGATGGGATTTTATTTAGAAACAAAAGTATTGATTGATTTCAATAATATTTGTTAAAAGTTAGTCTGGGGTAGTGATTAGGAAGTTTAGGATTCGTAAACTCACAGATTTGGATTGCATGCTAAAAACATAACACTTGAGCTCGTGGGGCCTCAGAAGTGTAAATCAGTTTGATGAAATGCTGTCAGCACTATTTGATGAAATGGTACTTTCAATGATGAAATGCTGTCAGCACTATTTGATGAAATGATACTTTCAATGATGAAATGTTGTCAGCACTATTTGATGAAATGATACTTTCAATGATGAAATGTTGTCAGCACTATTTGATGAAATGATACTTTCAATGATGAAATGTTGTCAGCACTATTTGATGAAATGATACTTTCAATGATGACATGATTCTATGGGATTTTCGCGAGATCATCTGGTCATGTTGACTCTTCTTATCTATATCTTTGTTTTTTTTTAATCTTGCTCAAACATTCTTTACCGATGTGACATCAGCCTAAACATATTTATATTATAAATATTTAGAATATGCGGCTTTATAAAGGCTTGGCCGAGACGTTTTTCAGCAGTTTCCAACAGCCTTACTTCGGATAATGATAATGATGTTAATACCAATGATTGTTCTTGTGTCAAGCAGATTCGCTTTGTTCTTCTGGATTATCTGTTACTAAGCCTATTAACAGCTGGTAGTTGTAAATTTTACCATAGTATATGTTATAACATAATGAATTTTTGACTAGTTCCATACTGGGAACTGGTATTTGCAAGTCTCCTGTCAAGTAGGTGGCGACAGATTGTATCATCTTAAGAAAAGGTATATATTATAGCGAATGACGGACTCCTCTTTTTGATCAGCAACAAACATTCTATCCACAGGTCTTCAGTTAACTCTTGTCAAAACGATACTATCAGAAACTATGGTGTGTCATGTAACGTGACTTTCATTCACCACGTATTAATTATAAACTTTATAAAAAAAATACATTCTTGCCTATAACCTTAACCAGGAATTATCAATTTTAATAATAACTATTAATACAATAATTATCACTTTGAAAATTATAAATTTAAATATCAATTATATAAGCAGGTTTTCATAATGTACTAAGAACATTTAGAACAGACTAATAAAGCTTTCATCTTTTCTCCCCAGGATCGCTGGTAGTAAGCTATAAGTTCGGTTATATAATTTGCTGACTCTTTATTTACAAAAGTCGAACTCATTGATTTCTGTTTATCAGTTTATTCAAGTTGGATAATATTTAGTATTTTCTTACCAATATTTAGTAACGTCATCAGATTTTTTTGTTTGTTGTCAGTATAAAATTTATCAAAGACTTTAAAATTTAATTAATTACTAATCTAATCCAGAACAGTTTCTTGAACTATGATTCTGAAGACAGTTTCTGTGATAGTGGAACTCTATATATCAATGTCGTGAGGAAAAATCGCAAAAACTTAAATTTAATATAGTTTTCTATATCAAAGGACAATATTCGTATGAGAATTCTGTTCTGACTCGGAGATGATATTTATGGAAAATACATTTTGGCAATTATAACTCTTGGTTTTTGAGATATCTTACTCACTGACATATACACATAAGCACATATACACACTCACCACATCACACACCAAACACACACATTCTCACACAAATATATGGTACACACAGACGTATATTTTCGATAGAAGCTTCATGTTGAAATTTTGACCTAATCGCAGTAATTTTATACCTTTTTATTTGATGTAGGTAGTAAGTGAGTTAAAATTGATCGTCCTACCCCAAAAGTTGTCTCATAGTTTCAGCAGGTTTATTACTGGTCTATAAGGAAAGCGAGCTGCTTTTTATTACCGACTCAAGGAAAAGTGTCCAAAATATATAATAATACAAAAATATTATTTACTTCTCATTAATTTGAAAATATCATTCAGTGTGACTTAGCAAGAATTTTTAAATGAAAGCTTAAATTGAAGGGTTAAATTTTCCGTGGCTTGTTGATATTACTTACTTTAGCTAAAATTTTTTACCACAGTTTGGTTATTCTTGGAATTTCCGATATACTGCTTTCTACTTTTAATAATAATCTTTGTATTTCCTTCAGTGGACCACTCTCTCAATATTTCTCACAAGATATCAAGTGACTTATGAAGCAAACTACGTTTTATTCTTAACGTCACCCTTCATTGATAGAGCCTGTTTTTATTCAAGACAGTGTACCTGAACCTTTTGGTCATACCATGGATGAAGTAACACAGATCGGTGTTTTGCACGTGGCACCCTTTAGTCAAATTTTAACCACCTTCTGCATCGCCATAGGATGGAGCAAGAGGCAACCTCTTCCCTGATTTACCTTATGTTCGTATGATTCTGATTACCATTCAATTTATAAAGAAGTCTTTTTTTTAATGCTCCCTCAACTATTATTGGAACACATTGTTAAGTGCGTGCGGAAACTTGTTCAGCTGTGAAGAAAACTTACAACATAGAGCGTTTTGGCTCACAATATACTAATATGCTCTTAAAGAGTAGTGGAAACATGTTATCTTTCTAAGCAGTCCAAATGGGCTTCTGAGTAATTTCAATATCTAGATAACATGATTCAAACTGTTTGGCCGACATTCATTATGGACTGCTTGCGACTTGCCAAGTGCAATGTCCCTCTTCCCATCGACTATCTATTAACTCATTATCTTCTGATTTACATACTGAATTAGTTTTCATATATAAGCACTTTCTCATTTTACATGGTGAATATGTAGTACAGTTTATCTAATTAGATTTGTTTGAATACATATCAATCTAATGGTACAGAATACGTTTTAAATACTATAAGTAGATAGTACGAAGCACTAAGGCAATTATCAATAATCTACTGTAAGTAAGGTACTGTAATCTGGATATCATTTGTTTTCCAGATTTTGAAGAATTTACGCCTTTTAGGCTACCCTCAGTCCATTTTTCAAGATTTTTGTTTATATATTTTGATAGGTGCATCCAAAAATCGGTTGATACGTTACTGGCAGACTATTTGGTTGATCAAATTAATATTATACCTGAAAATAACCGTTATAGTCTAAATGAGTTATTTTATTTTTAGGCAATTTTGCTTAAGAAAAAAGTCACTTTATTTGACATTGTGTAAATTTATTTTTCTATAATTCTTCTTGTAATTTACCAAATTTTAGACTTGAAATTTTGCAATTGGAGTACAACTGATAATAGCACTAACTGAAAATAGTTGTATTTTTTCGTTACAATTGGAAGTTGTGCATAAAAATATAACAGCTTAATGCTAAGAATTTGACAACCTACGAATATGTTCCTTGCAAAAGTAGCTTCTTATAAGTGGATGAAGGCCTATACTAAACTATTAACAATAGAATGCAATAAAGTTTGATCAAATAAAGTCATGATATTATTATAATAAAGAATTCTGTAATTTTGTTTCACTAGAGGCAGTGTATACTGTTGTAATATCGTGAAAAAACTGCCTGTAATAATACCCTGTCGAACTTGTCGAATTTGTTTACCTTAACTTAGAAAATTGTTTTCACTGAATTGAGACAATCAGATTATTGAGCTTGAAGGAGTTTCTATGAAGTTAGAAATTGCTTTTACGAACTTCAAAACGTATAGTGAATATTACCCAGATGTATGAATTTCATATTAAGCACTGACGTTTTACCTTTCTTTATCATTTGGTTTATGCTTGCGATATGTAAATTTTAATTTATAACATGATTATACTATCAGCTTGCTTTATGTATAATTATAAAATGTGTTATTGTTATCTTCAACAAATGCTTTTAAGAGATACATTTTTTCTTCTTAATATATATGCGCATGTTTTTAGGTAATCAAATTGTTGCCTATGAGTTTGAAAATACAAATACTTTGGTAAAGTTGAGTGTGAAATGGTCCAGATTTGAAATCTTCACATTGATTTAAGATTCGTGCATGGAGACATGTTTGCATGAAACTGCTTATGGTATCGTAAGTGTTAATGAGCGATGATAAGCAGTAAGAACTGTTTAGTTTGAAAGAAATTAAAATGGTGAGCAGTGTAAACACTGGTTGATTTGAATTTGAGGGGGAGGATTCTATCTTCCCTGTTTCTTGTTTACACTGTTCTTGAGCAGTAAATGACGTTTACTCAACTCTTACTGCTCTCTGCCATGACCTTGGCTTGTCAGACAATTCTATTGTCTAATTCTATTTCGGCTCGAATTCGATCACGTTCCAGCGTGAGAAGTTGGTTGTGTTTTTGGGTATTCATTGTATGGCCTTGAGTGAGACTTTCGTCTCCATAATTACAACCCTCCTGTTTAAGCGATGTATAATTTTATTATAATCATTACCTTCTACACTGTCAAACAGATGTAGTTATGGTAATTATTGCCGTATTTCAACCAGAAGGCACTACTTGTTTTTGGTGCTGGTGATTAATGTACCAGAAGTGAGTTTGTCAAGATATCAAGTGACTTATGAAGCAAACTACGTTTTATTCTTAACGTCACCCTTCATTGATGGGGCCTCTTTTTATTCAAGACAGTGTACCTGAACCTTTTGGTCATACCATGGATGAAGTAACACAGATCGGTGTTTTGCACGTGGCACCCTTTAGTCAAATTTTAACCACTTCCGCATCGCCATAGCATGGAGCAAGAGGCAACCTCGCCGTGATTTACCTTATGTGGAACTGACCTGACTGACGTCACAAAAAGCCCAGGTAGTTTATAGAGGAGGCATATAATCAGCTTGCAAGGAAACGAAATTCTTCAGCTTCATAGCTTATGTCACAGTCCTTCTGCTACCTATTTTATATAAGTACTTTAAAACAGAAAACCACTGTTTAAGTTTCTATTTTATTAAAAGATCCAAATAAGATATAAACTCACCATGACATGACAAAACCTGGATAATCCAGTGCTCGACTGGTATGCTCTTCATTTTCATCTTTTTCCCTATACTAGGGTATACTAGAGTGAGTCCACCTGCCAGTGTGCCCATATCCCTCCTGTTTTGCCACATTATTAAGGACCATTGTAAATGCTTTTTTTTTGTCTATCGTCCAGTTCCGAGGTCCTGTACACGATTCTCGTTGATTTGATACCTTTCCTTGATTGAAAAGTTTCCATGGGGTACTCCACTGTAATATCCATGGGCATGCTTCCAGCTGTGACTTGTGACGACTAAGCCTAATAGTCCCATAAGGCTTCAGGACTGGTACAAATGAGCCAAACTAAAAACTAGGTCCTTGGACTGAAAATCTGTAATGACTAAGTGTTTTCAAAGTTTGTTAAAACAACTTCTTCTTAGAATGTTATAATCTAAACATTTAGTTATCAATTTCTTACGACTCTGTTGGCTATAATTTTGAACAGCTTTAAATTCAAAACTACATCTAAAAACAAGGACTTTTTATGAACTAATTTTTTTAACACTTTTGAGTTACTAGTGTTCACACCGAGAGTCAGACTCGTTAGGGTCATGGAAAAACGGAACTTCTAATTTCTGAGCATTTTTTTTCTAAATTATATAAGAAATCAATTTTCGGGGATTTTTTTTGCAGCAAAACTTGACCAAAGATATTGGCAATAAAATGAAATCGTCTCTTCAAATTGGATGTTACTAAGCAATTTCTATAGAGCAGTCGTGCATACAGACTGTCAAACAGACATTTTATATTTATAGATGGCTAATACTATTATAGTGCAACGTCATTATAGATTTTCCACTTTATGATTCTACACTAATACGTGTTCTTACTCGATGATTCCATGGTTATATGTTCCTGGCTTACCAGAATCTCTTACGTTTCCAGGACTCTTATGCAACTTTTTTTCTTTAAATGGTTTAGGTATTACCATTATCGAACAAAATATCTAACATTTAAAATTGTTCGAGAATAAGTAGTTCACGAAAGAAAAGTGACTAAACTAGTCCCTAAGTTTTAGTATTATTCCAAGATCGTTACTATTTAATAGTTTTCATCACGTTTAAGGTAAATATTCTATCTTCAATAGTATCATTGAGGGTTCAGTAGTCTAATAGGTAGATTAGGAGTTAATATGTTGCCGATAACACCTAAATCTTTCATCTGTGAGACGGAAGATGTTGCGCTTGCCGGGAGAGCATGTGAAGCTGTTGATTCCATTTCTATTCGTTGTTCTCTACTCGTTATGTCCCTATTATAATAAACCTGAGTGAGGTAAAATGTATAACGATGGAGAATTAACCTGAAAGAGTGACCCATTTACGAGTATTACTGAAATCGGTGCCAAATAGCAAATGGGGCAAGACATTTCGCCCCTAGAGCATTAAAGATGAAAACCCATAAGCATGGCATTAAAAATCTTTGAGCCATTCGATTCATTCATTTAGGTATCATTTTTCATGTTAATGATTATTACAGTAAAATATACAATAAAATAATTTATCAGTTAACATTATTTATAGTAAAAATGAATAAAGACTACTCCAAACTATTTTTGTCATTATTTTGAAAGGATTAGTTATGAGATTTAAAATAAAGTAAAGGTCAGTATGGCTTTGTGTGTGGATATACAAAGCTATTTGCAAAATGGTATCGTTCTGCTTGAATTCTCAATGAGGATTGTTATTGCTTTTTAATATATCAAATATAATTTCAGTCTCCATTTAGATTCAGGGGGAATTCTGGTCATGGAAATAGACTTTCTTTACCATGCATAATATGTGGTTACCATAGAGAAGGCCTGTTTCATTTCAACTAATTTAACCATTCACTGCTTAAACTAGCCTGTGTGTTCTAACATTATCCGTGTAATAACTTTTTAGGTTTGGGCAGAAAGAAAATACGAGAATGGTTAACTTAAAGAAACATTAATTCACCCATTATTTATCATATGTAATGGAAAATTCTTATTTAAAATTTCGGGACAATAATACATTATGCTGTAAGGGAGTAGAGTAGTGGGATAAGTATAGTGACTCGGCCGGCCCTCCATCGATTTTGATTTCTTGGCAAAAAAACTTTGTCTCTTATGCCAAGAAACTGAGGTTTGCAAGGACTCATAAAAATATATGTTTTTTTATGTATATGTAGTTCTGTTGAAAAATGTATAGTTTTTGGTTATTTACCAGTATATTATTTTTTCTAATCAGCCGTATGTCCTCTATATCCTCCGTATTTCTAATCAACAGCTTTGACGTATGTCCTCGATTAAAGTAGACTTACAACTAATGCACGATATTTTTTTAGATTTTTTTTTCGATTTTTTTGACATTCAGAATTTGATAGGAATAGCGAAAATAGAGGAGAAAATGTATTTTTTCTACAAATACAAATTACAATGAATTATTAATAAGCGTCCACAAAGTTGGGCTAAATAGGGTAAGTAGCCCTATTTTATTTGATTCGGAGAAACACTATTAGAATTAAGACAGTCATCTACTATGCTTACTTATCTACTATCTCATGTAGAGTTTCCGATTTTAGGTATTTGCGTTCTTGTCCGAGAATTCTTTATTTGCCAATTAATTTAGTTTTTTTTTTATGCGATTGAAACCAGTTTTCATATTAGTAAAGTAAGGGGTCAGTCAATATTGATTGTTTTCAGTGGCTCATGTATGCTTTAGTATGGTGTGTGCATGGTGGATACTAATCCCTGGCAATATTTTAGTTCATTATAGTTTTCATTCCATCAGAATGACTGTGATCACAGGCACGCGTGCCGTTGTACCCTCTGACATGATATTTCGTTGTATAGCCTAAAAGGCATAAGCGTTTCAACTGAGTGATGTCTATTTGCAAGCCTAATAGAACTGATGACACGCAATTTGCAGACAGCGTCTGACGGCGCCGCAATAGTAGAGTGACCCCAGTGGTTAGCGCTGGTCAGCCCTAATTCCTCTCAAGTGCTCTTGATTGGTCCCTTCCTCTGCCCCCAGCACTTCCTCCGTTCTCGTCATCCTCACGTCATGTCTCCTAATCGTCAGCTGACAGTTCCACATTTGTCAATCAATTTCGAAACATTCCTTGACTATTATTAAAATGTATGTTTGTTATCGCTGTTTGTTTTCAGCGCCTACACTTATAAGGCTTTCACCTTTTAGTGCTGTTCTAGAGGCGGAAATTATGACTTATTTATTATTTGGCTGCCATTTATAATAATTGGTGACCCCATTACCATTGATTCTGCATTGAGAGTCTTAAATTTTACGACTTAAATTGGGTATTCAGAGTAAGGTTCTTTAACAAGTACCTGACATCATACAGGCTCGGGGCCAAAATTGTTTACTGTAAAATCTTGTTTTTATTTGTAACATGTAACATAAAATTTGTTTTTATTTGTTAAAACATGTAACACATAGAGTTTTAATATATTAAATTGTTAAATTCATTGTGTTTAATGTTTAACGTTTCATGCTCGTTAAATTTGTTTAAATGAAGCCAAATACGTCTTTAGTAATTCTGTATTATGACTTTTCAGTCCTGATCCGTAGTTTATTATGGTTAATTTATTTTTTTAACTTTTGTTTTTTAAGGAACAAATGTTTTACTCTAATACGAAACTTTTGCATTTGTTGGAAGTTTTTTCGTTCAACTGTTGTATGAGTTGCAGCTAAGTGCAGCATTTCAGTTAAATATTTGACAGATTTGGGCGGTGCTCCTAATTACGGGTGAGACGTGGAGATGCAGGTAGCCCAACGACTCACATCTGTCAAGGACTTCTGCCGTACTAATCTCCATCTCCCTTCCCCGAGTAACCGGTTTCCTGACAAATATCCCCTTCTAACGAACCCTTCCTTCTATAATCTAATTATTTCTATGTAAATCTCGTGTCCCCATTGTCGACCTTAATTAAGAGTCATTCCCGGACCTTCATGCTTCACCTTTTCCTTCTACCTGAGTGACAGATTCCCTTCTTCCTGACCTTAACTATCTAGTTTTGTTTTCTACCTTTAGATAAAAATGTAAATTATCTTGCCTTTGTTTTAGATCTTCTTTTCTATTTATATCTTTAATATAATAGGGTAGAAGATAATAAAAAAAATCTACCTTCAGTTGATTCTTTTGTTTTTTGCTCTCCAAACCCTTTTACATATTTTTGTAATGATGCTTGTGCGTGTGTGTGTGTGTGTGTGTGTGTGTGTGTGTGTGTGTGTGTGTGTGTGTGTTTGCATTTGTGTTTCTGTTTGTTTTTTGTGTTTGTTTTGTTTATTTGTTTGTTTGTTTGTACAGGTCGCACCATATTTCGGTTATTTACATTCGACATACAATTTATTGGTTACAATAAAAATCATAAATGTTTTTGTACAAAGTATAGTAGGAATGTCCTCTGTACACATTGTTAATTTACCAATGTAGGAACTATTTGTTGATTGTTTCAGTACTTATCACACCCAGACAGTTGAGATTTTTTATTTGAGATCATCATTTTAATATGATGGATAAAAATGTTATAAATGTTCTCTCAGAGGAAGATATAATAATCTATACTCCTGCCAGGGACTGAAGGCTGTAAGAGAGTCTGCGACAGATAGGAGAGTTCATGTATTAGCTAGCTGTGTGGTGGTTAATGCACATGGCACAGAAAGCATGCCAGTTTGTCTTGCATAACTGTGGCAGCATGTAGTTAATATAAAGAACAGGGTTAAAAGTAAGGTGCTTACCACTTTGATAAATTATTGTTTGCGATAATAGTGACCGTTTATTTAACCTTGTGGAGGCTATTGGGGGAGCTTTTGAGCTAAATTGTATTGCGGAGATAATTCTATAAGCTTACCTTCACCGCCTTGGGAGTTGTCGACTGACAGAGCCCAATGCTGCGCCCTCTGAGACAATGGGACAACATAACCTCTGCAGATTTACTCTGCTGTGAAAAACGGTATAAACTCTATATTACTGGCATAAAGTGGAAAACAATAATAACTGTAAGCCAATCTCAGAGTAATATCGAAATGCCTGGAGCCAAGTGACAATCTCAGTAGCGCGCCTTGTCGTGGTCGAAAGTTCTTTTACCCTCTTACAATGTCAACGGTACTCATTTCCTTTGACATTGTAATATAATGACATGTAGTCATTCTAATTGTTATTCATATCAATGTTTAAGTTAATCCTTCAAAATTAAGGGTTGTTGTAGGAGAAAAGTATATACAAAAATTAAGAAAAATTCATGATAACTGAACTGCAAATAGTTGAAATGATGGCTCATTTACTTTTGTAGTCTTTATACTATTTATATTATATTTTATTCTAATTGTTCTGCGTGTACTTTTGCATTAGTTACTGCGGTTATATGTAGTCTGTCCACTGTAGTAGTAATGTATATACCATAGTATTGAAGATTGTAGGTTCGAATCTGGTCATGACCCACGATTTTTTATATGTTAAATAAACATCTTCCGTCGTAATAATCTTTCAAAAAGGACGTAAATCCTGTAAAATATCAGAAAATAACTGAATATCCCTTTGCTAAAGCAAAGATGTAAATCCAGTCGTTAAAGTGAAAATCCTCATAAATAATATAGACATGAGTCCCCTTTCAATGAAACTTGTTCTTCAAATACCCAATCTGACAAACCAGCATATTTATTCTTACATGTAGTCAAATTCATGCTACATTTTTTTCTTTGAAGCATACTATTAATCAAATGATAAAAAAAAAATTAAATACATTAGGGATGTTAACTAATGTGTTATCAATTAGCCTTGACTATCAATTAGGCCAACTTTCTAATTGATAATATTCGAAAGAGTTTAATACATAGTACTATAAATTGAGAAAATTAAGGGTTGTTGTAGGAGAAAAGTATATAAAAAAATTAAGACAAATTCATGATAACTGAACTGCAAATAATTTAAATGATGGTTCATTTACTTTTGTAATTCTATTGTATTCTAATTGTTCTGAATAAGTCTATAATTTCTGTACATATTTATCTATTAATATGAATTATTTCCATTGAGAATGAATTATTGGTTAATATCCTAATTTTGAAAAATGCTTTTGTTGTAAATAAATTACTTGAAATTTTAATATAATTAACGTGAACACATTTTCCCATAACCTATACATATATACTTTCACCTTTTAGTGTTGATCTAAAATTTAGTGTTGATAGGCGTAAAGTGTGGTTTATTTATTATTTAGTATCCATTTTAGTAATGGCTTAGCCACATTACCTGTTGGTTCTACATTGGGAGTCCTAAATTTTTCATAACCCAAGTGTATGTAGAGGAGGGATCTTTAACGACGACCTGATATCATACAGGCTCGGGCCCGACGGCATAACGTCCTCTCTGAGGGTTGACGTCTTCCCCTCCCATGTGAAGAAATCGAGGGCAATAGTGAGAATCGAATCCTGGATCCATCAGTCTATTGGCAAGCACGCATGCCACTGGGCTACCCTGGTCTCAAAGAAAACCAATCAAGTGGCTACAATTGTTCTTGTACTCTCCTTTTTGTGTGATGTTGCTTATTTTAATAGTACAAAATGAAATTTTATCATTAGATAACAGCATATTAAGATAACAGCAGGTATAAAATTTGAAATGACTAGATTCATCAGGGGAATGGGAGAAATCAATACTCGTTTTGACCTTTCACATCATTCAAAAATTACGATACTCTTTCACATCAAGAATTATATATCTGCTAAATTTCTTTAAGACTGTCAACCGATGGGACTAGTAGTATGTTGACATTTTGGCTGTACCACTACCCCTTACATTCAGGATGTCATCAAAAGAATATCAAAAGTGATTTGTGAGATCCTTATGGTGTAGTCCGTCAAAATCTCAGCTGAAAAACAAATCAAAATATTGATTAAAAGAATCTGAAGCCTAAGAGGATGAAGTGATTATTTATTTAAGAGTATGTGACGTTCTTACATTTAATTAGAACCTGAATTCAAAAGCATACGAACAAATTATACGGTCATCCTTAAAATGTTCATACATATTGATTTCAATATGATCGACCAATAGAATATCTAAAAGAAAGTATTTAGAAATCGCCTCCCAACCACCCAATATCGGACAAACACAATTGGAGGCGCAGATACAACATAATAACATTTTAAAAGTTTCAAAATTGGGAAATTTAAAAAAAAAAATTAATTTGTAATACTTTAAACTTGATTTATTTTTCATGTTCTTATCTTCTTTGTATCAAAGCAAATATTGTATTGTTATTTTGGCATTTGTATGACTTTTCAATTACGTTAAATAATAGATGAATTAATTACTGCGGCATAGGGACTGAGTGGCTATATTGATTTAGTTCAATCCAGTTATTGTTTGTTCCAAGTTGTCTTAGATAAGCAATTGGAGTCATGCCACTGTCAGAGTCAACTAGCAATTACTAGGTAACAAAGCATAACTAACAGTATTGTCTCTTTGAACATTTTGAAAACTGTCTTTCTTATTACATTTGATTGTATGTCAATTTCAGGCAGGAATATATTTAATTCTCTGCATAGATAAAGTGAAAACACTGTAACCTACAATTTATTTTATTCTATAATAGCATAAGAATAATAAAGAAATACTTGATTCTAAGGTAGTGCAATCAGTTATTATTTGGTGTTTACTCATTGTAGAGTAAAAAGCTAATGAAATAGTCTCCAGATATACAAATTTAATCCTGTAAACAACGCGTTTCGAACGTTTAGTGTTCTTCTTCTGCCATTAACTAAAAAATACAATGTCATCAGAGAGTTATCTATAGCACAAAGTAAATATAGTACAAAATAAATATAAAATAAAACAAGTAAGGTTCGTGCTCTCTTCTTTATTTTATTTTTATATTTTATAATTTGTGTATGTAGTATTTTATTATTTGCACGATAAAATGTTACAATAACAGATTGTACGGAGGTGTATTGAAATGTTAATGAGATCACTTTGAGAAAATGATCCAAGTATTTTTGTTTATTTTGATGGAGTCAAACAGACAAGCAGGTGACGACGTTAATAAAGAACTTGAAAGATGGTATTATTAAGGGTTGTTTATAGAGGCTGTGTATGAGAGTACTTGGCGCAACTCTGCAGATATTAATCAGGTCTGGATCTCGTGACGTCCTCCGGTCGATTGGTTTGGTGTTTCTCAATCTCTTAGACCTCGACCTTATTGTATGGACTGCAATGCATTGAGCGTGATTTAGCACTGATGTTACTTGCAGTGCGACCCATCGTGTTACTGCTTACGCAATCCGTGACTTATATCAGTGACGAAGTGACCTGCTGAATTCTATTAGAATACTTACCCTTTAAGGCATCTTGGCTCTCGTCATCGGCTTTACTTATTCATTCCTTCTTGCTTACTGTTGTGTCTGCAAATCCCTTACTGCTGCTCCTCAGTCTTCAAATGTCGCTTCTTTCTAATTTCAAAGTATGTTCTTTGTTTTGCTTAAAAAAAAACAACCGCAATTAACAATAGAAGGAATTCAAACTTTCCAACAATGGACATATGTCCATGAATTAAACGGAATTAATAGCCACATGCCCTATCTCCATATTATGCAATTACTAAAAATGCCTACATTTCTCGATTTCTCATATTTACATTCATGATGGATCCAGGGAATCGTGGCAGCTGAGGCTATTTTATGTAGCAAAGGAAGCAATAGAAAATTCTCCTGTATATAGTTATGTTTTTTTTGATATCCTTCCAAACTTATAATTGTGAATGTATGGTTACGGAAACAAATGTTTACTAGTTTATCTATGGGTAAAGAGTCAGTTTTCTCTGAACTGAAATAATTAAATGAAATAATGAATCAAAAATAAATTTTAAACTTTTATGTAGAGTAAAATGGATAAACAAACAAAAATCTCCACACAAATGAAGTTTTTTCAACAGCAACGCATTTCGAACATCGTTCATCATCAGGAAGGCACCAAGGATGTGGTGCTGACGGGTTGGTCCAGTGAGAACAACCTTGTTAAAGAAGGAATAACAAGTTTGAATTCCTTCTTCTGATTCCTGATGATGAACACAAAGAGTTTAAAACGCGTTGTTGTTGAATAAAACTTCATTTGTGTGGAGATTTTGTTTGTTTATCCATTTTACCTCAGAATGAGTAAATACCACACAATTACGGATTGCACAACTAATGATTTTAAAAAAAAAACTATTTTCTCTGTATTGTTATATTTGTTCTTTGTACTTCGTTATGGTTCTCTGTTATATTTTCAACATCTTTTCTACATTTAATCTTAGAACGAATGTAAAAGCCCTGCCAAACCTTTAGGGAAAAACTTACAAAGAAATGTACCTGCTTTCCAATATGAAACAGATGTACACTCCATACCTTCACCCACTTCCATCCTATTCCCAGACAGTTCTACCACAGACACTCACCCTTAGGTACTCTCTTCCTTATTTTGTTTTGTACTATTTACGGGTGTATTTTATTTCTTTCTTGAAAATACTATAAGAAGAAAAATTGTGTACGTTATGTTGCTATCATGGAATACAGTTTAGGTTAGTTCAGTACTATAGTTATAGGTAGAGTTAGTAAGAGACTGTTTGGGTACTATTACTAAAATAACCAGTTGGCTGATAAAATGACATAACTCTCAAGTAGTTTGCACCTTTCAGCTGCGCTGCACCCTAATGCAATTAGTGTCCGATTAGGCGGAAACAGTTGTTTGTGGAGCTCAAGGAAGCCTGCTTCCATAATGGTGTAACGAGCTTTAAACTCGTCTGTTTGAAGGAAGGCCAGCGTTGGGTGCAGCCTGGCTGGCTTGACCCCCTTACACCCGCTGTCCTACTTAGCTCTCCTCTCCATCTCTTTCTTCCCTTCAGCCTACGTATTCTTCTCCTTGTCTTTCCAATTACAGTACTGCCCTCACCGAAAACCTTTTATTGCTAGTCGTTTCGAGAGATCCCCTCATGTTAGTTTTTATTCTTGCCCCCATTCCGACTTTGTTCAACCTTCTCTTGATAATAGTCTCCCACAAGTCTATTTTGAACTACTTTTCTAAATATCTCAATATATTAAAATGAAAGCATTTCATTTTAGTTAAGTGCATAAAATATCTTGATGACCTTCACGGCAATTCCAGTATGATAAATCACATATATCAGGTTATACTTGATGATCATGCAAATATGTTGAATATGCTATGATAGAAAGTTATATTTGGTATTATCATAGTTGGTAATTGTAGGATTTACGCTCTTCTGAAGATTGTGACAGTGATAGACGGCCAGGATAACCCATGGTGAAATACTGAATACACGATGCCGACTGACTTAGCACGGGACATGAGACCTTGTATATAAAAATCAAATTAAAAACTAAATATTAAGCGTCCTCTGGTGGAAATTTAAATAGTGAAATCTTAGCTTTAAAAGTGATAAAATTATTTTGTTAATAACGGGCTCCTTAACATTATTGGTAAAAAAAATGGAGTGTACCTCTCTCTTGCTATTTCATTGTCAGGTCAATGTTAATAATGTTTTTTTTTCAGAAATTGTATTTGTAAAGATTTTAGCAATTAGTAGGAAACAAAAATAGTATTAATGCTGATTGGTGATTCAGTAAATGTAAGTACAGCATTATAGACAGGTAAATAACAATATCGGATATAAGTTATTATTTGTAGATATTTTCTTTATTTTAGATAAATTACTATATAGTCTTCATTAAATGAAATAAGTTGAGATGAATACATGGGGCATTTCATATTTCGTGATTCGAAACTTTGGGCATCCTGTCCATACAGTACTCTTGTCTTCGGCATCCTGTCCATACAGTATCTTTGCCTTCGCCATCCTGTCCATACAGTATCTTTGTCTTCGGCATCCTGTCCATACAGTATCTTTGTCTTCGGCATCGTGTCCATACAATATCTTTGTTTTCGGCATCCTTTCCATACAGCATCCTTGACTTCGCACTTGTTTGGGGGATTAGATGGTTGGTTATGTTTCCTGTATAATCATACCATCTGAAAATAATATCATAATTACACTCAAATCTACAAGTTAACTTATAAAACGGGATTATTTTATAAAAGTATGTAATTATGGAAATATATTAGCAAAAGTACTAATTTATCAAAAGCAACAGATTTGGTACCATAGCATCAGATTAGGTGAGCCCATGCCAGAATCGGACCATGAAAAAGTAATTTCAAATAATGCAGCATTGTATGCAAATCTTTTCATCTCTGGCTCCATCAACGAAATCCTGAATGAAAGGGAGAGTATCTCTTCTGATATTAGTAAATAGTAAGTACTTTATAGAAACGATTTTATCTGGAAAACGTTTTCTACTCTATCGGATTGAAATTTAGTTTCCTCAGTCTGCTTTTCATAATAGTCGAATTACAAAATATGTGTAAATGCAAAGAAGATTTACTTGCAATAAGGCTGACTTGCTTCAAACATTACCAGCAATGTTTGAGAGATTATATATTAATCTCCCAAACTGAAAGTTTGTAATTTAAAAGACGTATTTTATATATGACTCATATCAGTATCCTAAGTGTTTTATACATATAATTATAACAAGATTTCGCAAAAAACTCGCGAAATAAAAATAACATCTAGACCATGGTAAAAAATTCAAAAATGAAACTAGGATCATTCGACCAATATAACTGATCCATCCTTCTCTGAGTCATACGGTAAATTGTATGAATCAATTTCTTACTGTGGTTTACACGTTGTTTGTAGTTATATATATAGTTTAGAAAACAGTCAGTTGAAACATAGATTGGAAGAAACCTTTGAGAATTGTTACTTGATTACAGTGCAACATTTGTGCACTTACAGTATGATTGGTATTTGGGGAAAGTTTGTAAAATATGAAAAAGATAGTTTTTTTTCACTGTTTCTTAAAGCATTCAAGTCTTTTTTCAGCGTTTTTTTTTTAAATGTTTAGTCATTCGTTCGAGCAATTGCTGAAGGAGGGGTGAAAAAAAAGAGTTAATATCTGTGTAACCGGTGAAGCGGTTAATTTAAGGAAAGTTACGACTTTCTTCTTGGAGATGGATTTTTTATGGGTGTTTTCGGGGTTTGTTACGAGAATTGATGGCGAATAAAAAGGAGGGGTGTTGCAAGAGGCTGTGACGAATAACGGACTGTGGCCGATCGCTGGTGGCCTACATTGCTGTCCATTGTCCAACCAAGGACGATTAGCAACATGTGCTGGAAAATGTCTTTCAGCCGACACCAAGCAGCATGATTGAGTCGAGTGCTGGCTCGGTCCTCTACAAATCTACCGCCCCTAAATAATTACACTAATCTGTTCATTTCTTCAGATCAAAGCAATGATATTTGCTTTTTTTTTTACAAAACTTTGTAGCTTTTGAGTTACTTCCTTCATTAAGCTTGTTTTCATGATGTCAAAATCCAAAGAAATCACCCTCCATTTAGGTCATTTTGTAGAAACAACACGTTTGAACTATGTTTTGTATTTTTTCATGGTGGGTATTAGGGTTTACGTTTAGTTTTAAAACTGAGCTTTATTTCCTTTTTTTAACATGTCTAAATTTAAATTTATGTTTGACAAATGTACAATAATTAAAGTGTGTTATTTTTTTCAGGTAAGCTGAGACTCTTGTATTTCAAGTCATCTTTGACTTCAGTCTTCTAAAGTTGTTTCAGAGTGTTGTAAGTGTTAAAGTTATTATTAATTTTGAAGTTTGTTTAAAGCTTCCACCATTCAGTAGAATTTCCTTTGGAAAAATGATTGTTATGCGTGGAATAAATCAGTTACATTTATTATTCATGAGTTTGATAATAAGTTTATCTAACTTATAATAAGTGGATTTAACTAATACTGATAATTGTAAACCTCTTAGCAGGCTTCTAGAAAATCATTTACTAAAAACTTTGTTCTGATTAATCGGTCATATCCGATTATCAAACAAATACATTAGTTTTGAATATGGCTTTACGTAGAGTATTAGTATTTCTGCGAAATATTCCAAATCTTTAAACAGAACATTTGAATCCCTTAACCCAAGTAGTTCACATGATATAAATTATGTAAATATAAATAATAATTCATATTATTAATACGGCAAACCGTCATACCTCGTACGATGATGTTGGAGTCGTTGGAGCGCTTTCGGACATGGTCCATCTTTAGTCGCATCTTGGTTTTCTGTCAAGTCCACTGCTAATCTGATATTATTACTTTGATTTTATTTAGTTATTTTTGATTTTTAGTTTTTAGCTATTATCTAGTTTGATTTTTTTATATTTTCTAACTTCGTCATACTGTCTGTCCAGTCGTCTTTTTATTTATTAATGGTTTACATAAAATATCGGTTTGGTGCTTTACTTGTTCATTTATTAATTTACCCGCATTTTTATGTTTATGTATTTATATCTGTTCAGTTATATTGAGTCTCTGTCCTTTCTGTCCTATCTATAGTAATTCCATTGTGTTTTCTAAGTTGTCAGGTGTATGTTCGTGTTCAGTTAGGTGGTTTGCAAAATTGGATTTATTTGTATTATTTATTATGTATTATTTGTAATAATAATATGCATGTATATATGAATAATGATATTATATTTAATTTAAATGAAATAGGAATAAAGGTGGACAATATCATCGAAATTAATTATTTAATATTTACTGCTAAGCTATGACAAGAGCATGAGGTAAAGCTCGACTTCCTCAATTCTCACTGCAATCGGCAATTCTAAACAATGGCAAGTCTAGGCTGGGTATGATCTTCTAAAGCAGACATGGGCAACCTGTGGCCCACTACGAATCTTTATGCGGCCCTAGGAGTTGATCTGAAATTCCATCCTAATATATAAATTTCCTTTTGCTTATTAACAAAAGCTCACAAGGCTTTGGGAAGGAAAGTACATCTTTGTAGAGAGAGAGAGAGTGATCGCGTAACAATTATTTTTAGTTTGTTGTTTGAAAGGCGATACTAATCTTTGGGAATTGCGATGTAATGTAAGGTCATCATATTATGAAATGATGAGGTAGGAATAAAAGTTTTTATCATATGAATAATAAACATTTAAATAATTGTTGAAACATTAATATAGCACAGTATTTGTACATATAGGCCACATCAATGATCAAACCACAACTACATGAAATTAAAAAAAAAAAACTCAAGATCTTTCAACCGTAACAAGCGGTATTCGTCAGAGTCAAAAACCCAAAAGACCGCTTGTAACGGTTAAAATATCTTACTCTTTTTTTCCCATTTAATATTGTGGTTTGATCATCTATTGTTATTTCACGTGTTTATGTGAAATCTTGTATATAGGGCATGTGTATACAAATACGACAGAAATTCCATGCGGCTTTCGCTCACTTGGAATTATGTATTGTGGCCCCCAGTTCTCGAAAGGCTGTCCATGCCTTCCCTAAAGGGATGGAGATTTAGGACTACCCTAGTAGCGGAATCAGGTATCCGCCTTCCCTCACACAAGGAGGTATACAGTGTTGCTTTTATTTTGCACTTTAATTCCAATATTATATATTGTGGTTTATTTGAGAATGAGTACTACTTTTCTAGCTCAGGCCCAATTATTTTATTTATTCCTACTTGTAGAGCCTGAAGTAAATCATTATTTCCTACTTCCCAAGTAGGTGAATCGCTACCTGCTTTTATAGTCATAGGAGAATCCGTAATGTGTCGCACATTTGTAATATATAGTTGGAAAATGATCTGAAATATTTGTAAGACATGTAAATAAAATTAACTGGATTGAATTGTTTTACGGATATAGTTGAGAATCTATGCTGATTATGAGACCTGAGTGAATGATTAAATCTTCAATGAATTGTAAACAAAATA
The DNA here is from genome assembly GCA_026182355.1 of Hermatobates lingyangjiaoensis. Classification (NCBI taxonomy): domain Eukaryota; kingdom Metazoa; phylum Arthropoda; class Insecta; order Hemiptera; family Hermatobatidae; genus Hermatobates; species Hermatobates lingyangjiaoensis. Next base: position 1,433,669 of record JAPFBL010000430.1, read on the forward strand.
ATTACGTGAACTATTTAGAAATTAGTTGATTAATAATTATGAGACTTGGGTTCGGTTTCTTAGCTTAGACCAGGGGGTCTCAGCCTTCCTGGTCCAATTCACTCCTCTCGCCATTTCCCATAATGCCATTCCCCGCACTCCTTTATTCCTTCCAAGATATTATATACACTTTTACAACTTTACAGTGATTATGTTTATAATAGAATTTTACAAATTAATTGCTAATTATAATTATCCATGAATGTATAAATTATTAATTCAACCCAAATTGTGTTTTTAATTTATAATTAAAAACTTATAATAACTTTCCTTACTCTGTAAATTTACCGTGGTTACAATTCACCCCCTGAAAACCCAAAGTTCACCTCCATTGAGAACCCCTGGCTTAAAAACTATGGAGTCGTCACCACATGTTAGGCTCAAGAATTAAATGCTTGGAGCTGTACCTCTCTCTGCAGTGGCGTTAGTTTGATGCGATTGCTTGATGATGAGGACTTATTGTCAATACATAGGGGTGTCTCGCGGTCCTTCAGAAATCCGTAGACGTGCAGATAGAGACTTTGTCATCATAATTGAGTGACCCTTGGTAACCATATTTTGATAACATTACTGTGAATTCAACTAACCATGGCACTACTATTTATGATATAGAGTCGGAAGATGATCTGAAATGTTTGTAAGACATGAAGAAAACAATTAACTGGATCGAATTGTTGTGCTGTGCTGTTTGTTAGACCTGAGTGTATGAATATTGATAAAAAAGATAACATATTAACAAAATAAATACGTGAAATATTCATGAATTATTTAATTAATTGAGTTAGTCTTTGGATTAAGTAATGACCGTCGTCAGAATCACAAGTTTAATGGAAATGGACCTTATGTGGTTACTGAGCTTGAGGCTCTGACGGTGACCCTTACTCGGTGGAAACGTCTACGTCCTATTTAAGGATTATTTACTTCGGTTTATACTTTGATATGAAGACCATATTTTTTCGAAAATATAGGACAAGTAAAATTTAATGGTAAAATAGTGATTAAAATAATGGCGATTAAAGGTATGACTACCGTGAAAAGAGCCAAAATTGCCGTAAAGCAACCAACATTTGTTTTCATATTGTTTTCAATACTATCATCCTGACATACATGGGATTCATATCTCTCGAATACCTTGAAAGCTTTCTCGGACTGTAATAAATCGCTGGGAGCAACTATGGGAAACGCGGTATACTCGAGTATAATCAGGGATTTTACCTAAAGATTTGCACTTTCTGTCGTTTGCAAGGTAACGAAGTCTGCTTTACAAAGCTCTGCAAAGAGCAACTAGTCTTGCAGATAGATTCTTTCAAATGATTAAAATACACTGGAACAATATTTCTCATTCTAAGGTAGCGCAATCAGACACTCACCCTTAGGCTCTTACTCTCTTCCTTATTTTATTTTATACCATTTACTTTGTACTATAGATTACTCTCTGATGACATTGAATTTTTTTAGTTAATGCCTGAAGAAGAAGCCTAAGTGTTCGAAACGCGTTGTTTATACTATTAAATTTTGGTTTAACTATTTTAACTATTAAATTTCTATATGTGGAGACTATTTCATGAGCTTTTTACCCTAGAATATTTTTTAGTTATTTATTTAGTAATTCAGAAATTTAAAGATTTTTGTTGCAATATTGAAGAAAAAATTAAGAATTGCTTAATTTTTTGCATAGTTAATATAAATTAACATTTTTATAAATATCTGATAAAAAGTTGATTCATAAATGGAATATTGATATTTATAATTTGTTTATCTAATTCAGTATTAACATTGCTATTCTTAAAAACTTTTAATAATATTCCTGTGATTAAATCATAAAAATATTTTATGGCTGCGAGGAAGAAAAAAAAGTTTGGGACTACTGTTCTAGCGAAGAAGATTATCTGGAAGATTAAATATGATATAAGTTGTGTTTAGTAGAGAAGAGATAAAGCATCTGGCGTTTACTGCTGTCTGTGCGGCGACTGCAGAGCGAGCTGACCTGAAGAGTACGTGAGATGGATGTGGACAGTGGGCCGGAGGCAGTGGCACCTCTCTCTCGCTGACCAAGGTGACTGGCGTATCACTTTCACTGTTGTGCGTGCGATTGTGTCTAGCCTAGAAAGTCTGGTGCCGCAGGCAACCGCGCCTACTCCTAACTCTGAATTACTACTACTGGCCTTAGCTCAGGAGCAACTGCTTCAATAAATAAAACATTACAATACTTTCTAGACTTCCCTTCATTTCTTATGTATCATAAATAATATGTATGAACCTCTCAGGAGACTCCTCTTTGATTGGTGCTTATTGGGCGAGAGATTAGGGGCCAACTTCTTTATTCTCCAAGCACTGTTAACATCCGAGCCTCAAGGGTTGAGTTGTTTTGTTTCAACCAACGACTAACTACTATTACAACTACTAATGGGTTATATTTCCGTACACTATAACCCATTTGCAGTTAGCAGTTCATATCATATTGTGTAGTATTGAACTATTGTGCTCGTATTACATAGGAGAAAAGATAATTAGGTATTGTCAACTAGAACATTATTCTGTTTTGTGAAAGTCATTTTAGCGGTCATATAGCTGTTAGGTAATTTTAATGAAATGCTATTTCCAGTCAGATGTTGTGGATGGAGTCAACAGGAGACGCAAAGTTCTGAAGGTGTTGAGAAGGTTGGCTCTTCGATGACAAGGGCTTAGACAAGTTGATTTGGATGAGCAGATAAATTTTAGTCTTCATTGGTTTAAGTTGAGTGTTTTAATTGTTAATAGGCTCTCATTTCGAATCATTTGTGTATCCACATTTCTGGAGTATAAAAAAGCACTTTGTGAGGTTGGCAAATTTATTCTGTACAGTTCTGGTGCAGGTTTTGCCCCTCGCCGCAGATTGGTTCCACTGAGGTTTAACTTGACAATTATTGCTCCTTATGTTACTCTAAAGGTAATCTCGTTCTAAGATGACCTTTTCACACAATGATACTGAACGACTATTGAAGGATTTACCAATATCTTAGGAAAACACTAATCTCTGAGAAGATTCACAAATATATTGAGGCCTGTCCCCACTTGAAATACCAATCCTACAGTATCATCCACCGCTACTGAAGTAGTAGTAGATAACGCTACACCCAAGGTTACCGTCTACTGAAGCAGCCAGCGAAGAGTGTGAATTGGCTATTGGCATTTCTCGCAGCGTTAGCCGGCTTGGAGAAGCCTATGCCACATTCTAGATATGACTGCGGGTGTGGATCACGGTGTACCCCACCACAGGCCTGATGAGCCCATCACCTTATTTCTTACCGATTACATATACACCAAAATCGAAATTAACATCAATGTTAACGGTAATATTTTAGTTTTTCAATTGACAATATTACATATATTTTATCCATAGATTTGGGTATCCTCTGTCTACAATTTGAAATAATTGACATAAAATTTAAATCTACCCTAAGATAGTAACATCGTTTTAGTAACACTGTTTATTAGGAAACTAATGTCTTATTCATTAACCTTTCAATCTGGAACGTATCCAATCGAAGATAGCTGCAAAAATGAAATTGAGAACAAACAAATTTAAATACTGATGATTGTATGCAATGGTTTAATTCATCTAAAAACTAATGGAAAATTACTGAAGTAAATACATAAAACGAATATTTTGTTCTGTTTTTTTTTGCTAATAAAAATTGTTTTTGCTTTCTTCTGAAAATAAATAATGACAATGTTGAAAGATTTAAAAGAGTAAGTCATCCAATATTTATTTATCCGTTACATTTATTACCGTTTTTACATAATTTTACTATCGGAAAAATGAAAGTCTGGATTGAAAATAAAATAATGAATTTTTAAGTTATTAGTCCCTATTATTGATAACTAAGTACACGCCTGATTAGATTTATGTAACTTTTGACTGTACCTGTTTAGTATTAAGAAGTCCCAATGGAATTCTAAATTAAGACATTGATCTCTGCGTCGCACCAGTGATACTGGCGGGTATTGATCTCGAAGTTAATTCGAGGCAAGATAAAGGTAGTTCTAACTACTAAATTAGCATCCCAAATAGTTGTAACCAGTTGTTCCGAGGATTTATCATATCGTATTTTCTAGTTTAATTGTGACGTAAACATTTATTCCGCCTAATAAGATATATACGTTTGAAGAACTCACCGCTGTACAGTTGCTAATGCAAAGTAGTTCAAGATTTGTTGTTTCCTTGTTTTATTTAGAGTGACCTATTCTTTAAGCAATTGGTAATTTGTATCAAAAGTTGGAAGTTCAAACCCTGAATTGTTTTAAATGTTTACTGACAGACAAAATAAAAAAAAGACAATTTTTTGAGGCCACTTGAATGTATATTTTTGTATTTTAGTCTTGATGTCAGAGTGGGTGGGTACGTACCCAAAATTTTGTATTAATCTAAAAGTTGCTCCTTTTGATAGTTTTTGATGAAATTTAGTTGATAAATAGACCTAGCTGTTGAAATGTTTCCTAATTATTAAGGCTATATAATACGTAGTTAAAGTCTTATTAATCTAACTTATTATTTATAGATTTTTTTCTCCAATGACCAGTTAATTATATTAAAATTAACACAAGATAAACTTACTAAATCTTTTGGAGGGTTATTTATTGTAAAGAAATAAGGAGAAAAATTATTGTGAATGTATTAAAGAAGATCTGCTCCTTAAATGTAGAAATTATATATATATATATAATTATGTATCAGTTCAAAAACGAAGGAAAGCAACACACAGAGAAAGCACCATGGTTTTCCTGACGTTGTGTTTCCGGCGTTCTTGGTCGCCCATTCTCTTTTCTCCTAAAGACGGATCATCCGAAAATTTGAGTTTGTAAGTGTGTCTCTTTGTCTGTGTGTTGCTTTCTTTCGTTTTTGAACTGATTTCGTCCAGTTTGGATCGTTTTTCCGAATTTTAAGTTAAAAATATATATATTTATATACTTAAAATAAACAGTGACACATAGACTGAAACATAACAAACACTCACTTTTCAATATTTCGACCGTAATGGCGGTCGTCCTCAGGAGAAGAAGTGAATTGACAGAGGGACGACAGTCAACTAAAGAACTCACTGGGTGAGGACTAAAGCAGTTTTGCCGCAAAGGAGAAAACTAAAAAAGGAACTAAGGAGTAGAGAGTAAAGAAAAAACAATTGTTTAAAAAGGAGAATATTGACCAAATCCTGATTAAATAATACAATTATATATATATATATATTAGTACATTTAGGAAGCAGTCCTTCATTTATACAGGTTTGATTAAATAATACGCCATATTTACGGTTGATTAGTTTCCTTGTGTATTTCTCAAGGGATCTGAATAATCTTCTTGTACAAACATCTAAATTGAATAGAACATTTCCAATGGTTCCATTGTCTTTACATCTTGCATTTCCACTAATTTTACTATTGTCACAACAGTCACAACTAGTACTATTACTATTACTACTACTACTATTATCACTACTACTATTATCACTACTATCGACATGTTTCGACTGCTCGTCAGTCATCTTCTGGATAAGGAGGTTCTTTGCTGAGTTGTTGGTATTTACTGCAGTTTTTGATCAGCTACGAGTGGTCTAATGGTGGGTTTCGGTAATCAGTTTCTGATTGGCCCTACCAGGGCCCAACAATAAGAAACTTAATCATGAGGAACAACAACCAGCCCAAGGACTCTCCGTTGAAGGATGAAGGTTGAAGGATCCTTGAAGGATGAAAGCAGCCGGATCAGCTGATAATTTACTACAAGAACAAGAAAACGAGTAACTTACTGCTGAAAAACAATCCTCAGAAGAATACCCCGGAGCTTCAGCGCAGTCACCTAGTGTACGAGTATACTTGCACCACAGGTGAATGTGAAAGCCTGCCTTCCAAGTACATTGGGATGACTGCGACTAAGCTCTCTAGGAGGCTAACTCTTCATTTGACTGCGGGAGCCCCCAAGAAACATACACAGGAAAAACACAACACTCAGCTGACGAGGGAGATGCTGGTGCAGGGCACTGCCATCATACAGGCGGAACAGAATGCGGAGAAGCTACAAATATTGGAAGCCCTGTACATAAAGGAAAGGAACCCCTCTATAAACCTCCAGGTCAAGGATATGTATGTAATTCCGACGAGCAGGAGCCTGGAGCCGAGCATGAGGTCCAATCAGATCAGCAGCCTTAACCCTGAGCTCTGATTGGTTCGAATTAGTCAACCTGATTGGCATTTAAGCTGTTCACTACAAGGCATGCTCTACCTGAAGATGACCAATGTTCCTATGGTCGAAAGCTCGAAAAATATTGACGATGTCTCTAGGACAGATGCTATGGCAACTGCAGCCAGAAGAAAGAAAAATCGCCCGAAGGATCGAGGCCACCAGCTTAAAGTTAGTGAGTGCAGAAGCTGCTGCAAATTTTAACAACATATATATATATATATATATATATATATAATATATATATATATATACAAATACATATATTTAAAAATGCTCTGTCTGATTTCAGTTAAGTTAACTTCGTTGAATGTTTCTCCAAACTTCGAAACCTTTTCTTCAATTCAAGGTTGTTCAAATAAATATTAGATCACCGTGCTTTTTGGAATTTATAATTGACATGTTTCGGTTCTTCTTACACCATCTTCAAAAGAAGTATGAATTTTACAGTAGAGAACAAAAATTAATAAAAAAATCTGGAGTGGCCTACACCCAACTTTACTGTAAGTAAATGTAATAAACTCATTAAAAAATAACAGTTTGTTTTTATCTTTATGGGGCTATAGCGTAGATGTAATATTAAACACTATGGTAGAGATTATGAAACTTGAAATAATTGCTTTCATCTACTTATTAAAGTAACAGTGGTAATTTAGAGTACTCAGTCTGTCATCCTACTGCATAAGCCTTCAGTAGTCACAGTTTTAGCTGTGGTAAGTCCAACATTTACATTAATTATTCCTGCATTCGATTGTTTTGCAGTACTATAATGCACTATAAAGTTTCTGAATGAATATATCAATATACTAGTGCAAAATTAATAGAGTCAAGAGCATATTACAAAAGTCTCTTCATATCCATGTAGCTGTATAGAGTGAATCATTTAATGATTAAAGAGTGTTCTATTTGGTTAAAAAAAATTGTTGGAGTCATTTTTTGTTTTATAGTTGTGAGAAGAGTGAAAAATTGTTTTTAGCATGTTGTACAAATAAATACCGCTATTATTATTTAGTTTTACCCAAAAGCTATATAGTGTTATCACAAGCATGACTATTTGTTTGCCAAATTTCACCATTTTAAGTGGAACTTGATGCGTAGCGTGGTCACAAACGTTTTAAATACATTCCCGCCTGCATACACTTAGACATTAAAAAAAAACTGCATTCAGGGGACTATAAAAGTTTAAATACCTAGAAATTTTCTAATCAATTTGATCTTTTCTACTATATTTTAATGGAGTTAAACTTATGTTAAAGTTAATAAATTGTATTCTAAACAAATTATCTATAGTTCAAATAATTTCTGGGTTTATAAATCAAATATAAACAAAGTTTGTATATCTTGAAATTCAATTATAATTATAATTTTTAATTTATTTTGGCTGTAAAAATTAGAAATTTGTTTTAATTGAATTACGCTATCAATTGATATAAATTTTGAATTTAAAGAAGTATATTCAAAGTTCTTTCTTGCACTAAACTTCTTATTTAGTGCGTTGAGCTTGAATTAATGCAAAGAAGAAACACTCAGAAATATCATTTGCTGTAGAATAAAACAGCAGGTGATTGTTTTATACAATTTTGGCTAGAAATGCTATGCTGCATATATTTGTTCTCATAATAAATGAAGACGTAATTGTAAAGCTATAGTGGGGGTAGTTTCCCCAGTAAAACGAATGTAAGGGGACTTTTGGACCCTATAGTTGGATTCATGTCTCAACACGTCAGTTTTCATCGCGTTTCGTCAGACCAACGACATCAAAATTACGTCTCATCATGCTGAGGTATACCTATTTGTTCATAAATCATGTCCTATGTTATTATTTTTCATCATTTTCTTTATAAATATTTCAACTTGCATTATATACAATATTTATTGCACAATATCTCTATTAAAATTAAATGGAAGTAATTTTTCTTCTTTTCGATCCACCATTATCAAAGTCTTAGTTATTGTAAATTTTTAGTTTAACATTTAGAATTTATGAAGCTGATCTAGAATAATTTCTTTGCAATACTCAAATAAAATTCATTGCAACAAAATTCAGAATACATAATTTAATTTCTTAGTCAAGTTGTTTTATATAATTTTACAAAACGATTGCAATGAACCGATTTAACTCCTCTACGTATTTTATGCTACTTTTCAAGTACTCAATAATTAGAGATTTCCTTCTATCAATTATTTATAACAATCTGCAAATAGCATCAGAAATTTATTTATTTAATTAACTCGTTGCACTAGAACAGTGAAAAAACTGGAATTTAGACAGAAACATAGAACCCCTTCTATAGGACGAAAAAGTTCATTCCAAAATCTTCAATATTACTGAATAATAATGTTATTCATAAACGTAAAAAAATCAGCATCTGATATTAACCTTTGTAGAATGGTGCAACATATAGATTGATTAGAACATTTATATGTTTTAATATTTATTTTATTTAATATTTATAATTTTATTATAAATTATATGTTTCATATGATCTATTGTTGATTTTTACATATAAGAATTTTATTCTCCTTTCATCACATATAAGTTTTTAAATCATTTATACATTTTCATTATACCTCTAAACATTATATTATTTCAGTCAATTCACTGAAAATAATTCTAAGTCAATGTAAACAATGTAAAAAAAATATCAAAAATTCGACATGTATAGCAGGTGACCCCTTTGTTTAGGATAAACAAACAGTTTTTGTAGCTTTATTGCTCTTTGCCATAATTGAAATTTCATGATTTTTTTATGAATTTTCAGTTCATAAAAATTCATTTTATGAATTTTTTGTTCCGATTTTGGTCAAATTTTCATGATTTTTTTAATGAGCCGTTTGGCGGTAAAAAACATTTTCTGAAAATAGAAATCGTATTTTAACGCCCTTTAGGCGAATGTAATTTTGAAAAAAAATATCTCGCTCATCTTCTACCTTCTATTCTTAGGGATAGTTTCATTTTGATCCGTCAAACGGTATGGCTTGTATCGTTCTCACAAGCTTTGAGACTGAATTTTAAGTAAAACTTTTTCCATTTATTGAAAAAAATATTTCCCGTTGTTTTAAAATTTTGAATATATTTTTCATCTATTCCGTTTGTAACCTCAAAGATAACGCCAAAATTTCAAAACTCTAGCATTAGCTGTTTAGGAGAAAAAGTGTTTTCAAAAAACTGGTTTTGGGTAAATAAAGTGATTTTCCAGTCATGCATAATTCTTCCGAAACAATAGGGATCATCTACACTATAGATCCTAATTTTGTGTAAAATATCAACTTGATCCATCAAAGATTCTGGACTTTAGCATGGTAACAAGCAATGCAAACATACTCACCCCCCCACTCACCCACCCACACACACACATAAACACACACACACATACACAGACATGATCGAGAAAACATCATACATAAAACGACTTCTGGGACCTCAAAACATATAATTACGTCAAAATCTAGTGATCAAATTTTTGCACGATCACTATACTTTACTTATAGTAAAGTAAAAATTAAGGTCAAATCAGACATAGCGTTTTTAAATACATGCATTCAAGAAGGACTGTTTCCAACTTTTACATATAGATATGTATATATATTTATGAATGTAGTTCATAGAAACCATTGTCTGTGAAATTGTGTAATTAACTTTCCATTAACCTTGGGCAGTTCTTAGATTGATTCATCGGAAATATGTTTCCTTTATATTTTTCCAGATATGCAACTTGTGCATTGTGTTTAAATTTTAATATTAACTTCTCAGGGACTCCAGGTATGTTTTATGAACATTTAGATTGGATTTTTTTCGATATTTCCTAGTTTTCCGTTAAAATTTGGAGAGTTAATTATTTTGAACTTACATAATGGTAAATAAAATATTAATATTTTAAAATTAATAAAGAAAATAAATTAATTAATTAATATTAATTAATTACTTAATAAAATATGGTAAAAATATTTTTATTTTTTTTCGATTTTCAGAAAGTTCCAAATAGTTAAGGTTTTTAACTGTTTGCTTAGGCCCAAATATGCTTAAGGTTTTTATGGTAAATTGAGACTAAATATGTTACCTCTGATTTATATGGGTTATTAATTAGATCAGTGAATAATAATTAGAAACCTCACAACTTCATCTGAATGTAAAATAGGTAAAAGTACCCATGTGTCGAACAAAAATCTGTGAGCACTGTTTTTTCCGAGCTGACTTCAGTAGATATATGTAAACGAAATGCGATTAGTTTTTAAGATAATCGAAGGAGTACTCCCACAATATAAATACTTTGACAAAGTACCTTCAGTTATAAGGTTTCAAGAAGTTGTTAAGTTTGTAATCTTTGCTATGAGTTAATTTAAACGGAAGTTAATTGTATTGCTGGATGGTGATTGTTGGACGAGGGATGGTTTCTACCAAGTCGGGCGACTCTAGAAACTATATAGTGACAACCTGAACAACGCCAGGTATCTAGGTATAGTTGTTATGGTCAGGAACATTGGTTCAGGTTGGAGTAGTTGTGTGCATACTCGTTGCTGGTGTTAGTTCACGAGATGATAAATCGCTTCCACCGTAGATTTTGAGGTAGGGCCTTCAGGCAGAGAGGACGTCAATTCCTCTATCTCTAATCAGAGACTCGCTAAAGATCTCTTCTGAAATAAACCTGAAGGAGCCACATTTTTTGATTCTCCAGGTAAAATGTTGCTCATAACCATACAGCAATGCCGGAGGATTGTGAAGAAAAAGTCATGCACAATTGTAGTTGGATCCAATGTTCCAACTTCATAGTTTCCATTATTTCTGACGGCCTGGTTAAACTGAAGAACATTTCACTGAAACCTTGTATTCAATGATCAGCAATCAAAGATATTTCTTGCATGACATAGATCCAACCTTGGACCATAACTACATTCTCACTGCAGCTATAGTTATTTTATAACTCAAACAATTGTGTTAGATATAAACTATTATTTCACAGTTTTTTTTTACTTCCAAACTTGTTTAGGTGTTTATTTTTGTCACATTGTATAACTATTGCGTTGATAAATTGTAAAATGCTTGCTTGAAGTGTTTAAAAATTTAGCTTTCAGAAAGATAAGCGATTTTATCGTTTTGCTGTAATAGACATCAGTGTTAATGGATTTCGATTGAACAGAGTGCCGGCAATAACAGTTAGCGTTAACTTTATTCGTTAATCAATATTCATTTTTGTTAGTCTTTTGCGAAGAAGATTATGAATGGCAAACAACTTTTATTAGTGTAGTTGTAAAACCTAATCTTGGTTTTAATGGAAAATCGTGTTTGTTGCTCCGGAAATCAGATTAGTTAATGTCTTCTTTTCAGTGAGATTACTGCAGAAAGATTAACGTTGAAAGTGTTAATGTACGTGTGAAGTGGTTATGCAGTGTAGTGTGTGAGCGGTGTGGATCATCGTAATTGATGATTTCAATTAACAAGCAACTAGTACGTAACTTTGATTTACGATGTGCTATCTAAGAGTGAGCAACCTCTTTTTCCAATCATATTAGACCCTTTTTATAACATTAATCAGTAATAACTTTTGAAATAAATTAATTACTTTCATGTACCTTTTATATGAAACCGGGAAAAATGAAAGTATTTTCATTTCAAAAAGGAAACTGACAGGAATGTGTTACAATATTTTCGAACAGTCCGAAACTGGCAGATAACTTTTAATTTAAAATTGAGATTCATAGATAAATGCAAACACACAATCTTTAATTTTTTTGTTTGAACCATGATGGAGAGAAAACAAGAAAACTGAGCGCACTGGTGGAAAGACGGTTCAAACTTATACCGAAAATTAAAAACAGCAAATGTGAGTTTTCTATTTCCCTAGGTCTTTAATGTATGTACATATTATATACATAACAGAAAAATAACTATAATAACTTGCAAAAAAATGTTTTAAAAAATGTAAGCTCTGAAAATATCTACAAATATAGACGAAACGTTGGCTTAAATTTGTTTTATTCAGAATTAGTTGACGCTGGACCAAACCTCGAAAAATAGTGTTGCATATATGTGTGATCAAGATAAGAAAACATTGAAATAAATAAAGAAATATATATATTTGAACAACGTCCAAACCACAATTAGAAATAAGAAAAAACAATAAGATCTTTCAACCGTAACAAGCTGTCTTTCTCAGAGTCAAATCTGATTTTATATATATATATATATATATATATACAGACCAGCAACACCTAAGATATGGTATGTATATGAGACAAAATGTCGTAGGGGAAGGAAACCTTGAAAAACTGGTGAAGAAAATGACATCAGTGAAATACGATCAGTTGTTCAATGAAATATATATGTATATTTATAAAGATTTCACATGAACACGTGAAATAACAATCAATGATCAAACCACTTGGGGCTCGCTCTCCTCCAGGTCGTAACCCCTACCGTTAGTTAATTAATTTTTTTTAATAGAAGTTATTAATAATTTCTTGATGTTATCTAATTGACCCAGCATCTTGTTGGTGATCTGTCCTGTCGCAGAAGAGAAGTACAAGTCATAGTTCGATCATTGGTGCACAGTTTAAAATCTTTTTATGCAATACTATAGAATCTAGTGACGATCAATGGAGGAACGATGAAATATCAAAACTCTTCTAGCAGCCAATAGTAAGCTATGGTTACTTGAAGAGTGTTTCGCAATAGGTCGACCAGAAAGCCTCGTGATTATTTATCAGGACATCAGCGAAGGCCTTTGAAAGGCTATTACAATCCCGAGCTGACCAATACAAATAACTCAGAGGCTAGCTCTATTTCTGATTGGCCTTGACAAGGTGTCAGTGACAGTGTTTGATGGGCGGCTCAGTCGTGTCAGCAGTGAGACCGATAATGGCTGCAATAAGCAAGGGTCCTCCAGCCGCAGTGCCACAGGCGCACCTGCGCAGTGGCTGCGGTTTCCCTCAAGGTCCTCGTGTGGTCACTGCAGCTTCCAGCTACCCCTTCCCCCTACTCCACCACACAATCTCTTTCCATCAGCTCCTCTCCACCTTTCTATACACACTGCATTAACTCATATTTTCAAACTTTCCCGTAGAAAAACAAAATAGCATCTATCTAAAACAACAATCAAATATTTTTGAATATTAAAATAAAAAACTACTATAATAAATGAACTTAAATGTTTTGTTTTTCGCCCATATATATATATATATATATATATATATATATATATAATATATATATGATCAACCCAACTGGGTTTTTGACTCTGACGAAGACCGCTTGTTACGGTTGAAAGATCTTAGTCTTGTTTTCCCATTTCTTATTGTGGTTTGATCATTGATTGTTCTTTCACGTGGATGTGAAATCTTTAGATATATATATATATATATAATAAATTCAAAAGGAAGGAAACACACAGAAAGACACAGACATAACTCACATCGATATTTCGACCATCGTCGTCATCAGGAGGTGTGAGTTATGTCTGTGTCTTTCTGTGTGTTTCTTTCCTTTTGAATTTATTTTATTTAAAAAAGTCCGCTGGACCGTTTCTTTTAATTGTTTATATATATATATATCGATAAAAAGATTTCACATAAACACGTGAAACAACAATCAATGATTAAACCACAATAAGAATGGGAAAACAAGACTAAGATCTTTCAACCGTAACAAGCGGTCTTCGTCAGAGTCAAAAACCCAACTGAACACTAGATGCAGAAAACATCTGGTGAGGAGTTGAGAAGAGTGGGAGGGAAGAGTGGTATTTTAAAAGGGTGAAAGCACAGGAAAGGACTAATGTCCAGAAAGGGATGTTTGGGGAAACAAAGGAGTACAGTAAGAAAAAGTAAAAAACTGTCCGCTAAATTTAGACAGGAGCTAAATTTATTACCTATGAAAAATCAATGTTGTTAAGAAATATTATTGAATCGTCTCTAATTAAATTTAATAGATCTAATATTATAAACATTAGTAACGGTCTCTTCAAACTTGATACTTTCGTCACGAGGGCAATAGCCTCTTCAAAGAGGGTTGACAGCTAGCGGACAGTTTTTTACTTTTTCTTACTGTACTCCTTTGTTTCCCCAAACATCCCTTTCTGGACATTAGTCCTTTCCTGTGCTTTCACCCTTTTAAAATACCACTCTTCCCTCCCACTCTTCTCAACTCCTCACCAGATGTTTTCTGCATCTAGTGTTCAGTTGGGTTTTTGACTCTGACGAAGACCGCTTGTTACGGTTGAAAGATCTTAGTCTTGTTTTCCCATTCTTATTGTGGTTTAATCATATATATATACATTTAATAGTCGAAAGCTTACAAAGGGCCATGCTTGGCCTACGTGTGTTCTCTTGTGGGACTGCCACTGCAACCTAACCTAGTCGAAAGCTCTTTCTTTTGATTTTTACAATGTCTCTTGGACAGTTGTTATGACAACTCGAACCAAAAGAAAAAAATTGCCCAAAAGGTCGAGTCCTTCACCGTAAAAACTGTGAGAGCAGAAGCTCCTACGAACTTTAATAATAAATGTAGGTATATACATTGTATAGTATATATTATTAAGAAATCTATCGTGAAATGGATGCAACAATAAATACTTTTATCTATTGATAAATGCACCCCAAGATCTAATTTATTTACTAGTGTGTTCTTCTATAAATAATGCCATAACTTTTGTAGCAAGACTACTTGTTGATTTGAGCTTATTTCTTTAAATACGATGCCTATGAAAAAATTTCAAACATATTTAAAAATCGGCATTGAGAGTTTGATTTGAATCTCAAAAGCAGACCCTGATTACATGTATGCTAATATATCTTTGTTGATATATTAGTTGATTGGTTCTCCTGTTGTGAATTGATTTATTTTCAAAGAAATGTCTGCATGATCTGTTTTCTCGCTTTCAATGAACGCAACCTTTGTTAGTTACAATTAAATACAAAGACCCTTTCTTCAAGTTTAATCGCATCGTTTAGTTGTTTGACAGAGTTAAAAAAATTGTGGAATCACATGTTTAAATACTAACCAGAATTCATATTATTAGATAAATCTATCTTTCCTTGTAAATGGATGTTTTAATCTTCCGACTGGTTTTGCATGTAGTGCATCTGCAAGACCTTTTTGTCTAATACTCGTAATATGTGTTTTACTAACTTCTGTAGTACTAACAATATACATTTATTTACTAAAAAAAAATTAAGTACTATGGAAATGAAACATAAGATATATATATATATATATATATGATTTTTTAAGTATTGTGAATTAATGTGGTTTATTACATCAAGTTCATTCACGAATGTGCTCATACTGGAGCATACGCTAGCGTACACTGCGCACAAATGCACTCTTTACCGGGAACATCGCACATGTTCACACTATGAACGCATATATGAACATTACATGTGCTCACAGAGTTAGACAGACTCACTACATGATTTTTTAAGTATTGTAAATTAATGTGGTTTATTACATCAAGTTCATACACGAATGTGCTCATACTGGTGCATACGATAGCGTACATTGCGCACAAATGCACACTTTACCAGGAACATCGCACATGTTCACACTATCAACGCATATATGAACATTACATGTGCTCACAGAGTTAGACAGACTCACTTTACAAAGCATTACATACATGTATATCTTGCACTGACATACCATACACACATAACATAGGCACTTTATATACGTTCGCAGACATGCACGCACGTACGCACTCACTCATTTTGTTCCAGCAATTTAATTGTAGGGTGTTTTCATTTACGGTAATTTCATTGCTAAGATCCCAAAGGTGTAATATTTTTGTCTTGAAAATTAGTAATCCAATTGAAATTGATTGTTTTGAAGCATTTGGGGCACCAGGGCGTTGGGGAGTATTACAGTATTCTGGTTCCACTACTGAGTGGAATTCGTTAATAAGTAATTCATAACTTGATGGGCAATCCTCAATGGAAATCACTAATTACATATATGGCTTATATTGACTGACCATATCAGATGTGAAATTTTTAATATTATTTGCTGTTGTTCTTTCCCAATAGAATGAATATTTTCATATACTTTTTTTATCAAAATCTAAAAGCAGTAATACATTTAAAATTTACTATAAGTTGTGAAAGACCTACTCCATTACCTTTTGATAAAATGACAGACTTTAAGCGAAACAAAATCAATCAGTTAATTGCTTTATCGAAAAAAAGATGAGAAGAAAGTTATTTTTCAGAATGACTGTTGGGTTGAATTATCAGATGTTGCGCAACGATGGAGTAGAGTCTGTCATGATACATGGATATTCCATTAAAGGACAGCCAATTGATAAAACATTCTGAGGAGAAAAGGAATTAGTCTTGCAATGGGACATAACGAATTGTGCTTTACTATAGGCAAAGTCAATCCTATAAACCGATTTGTATTCATTAGTGATAAACGAGACATGTAGCTGGAGTGAACGAACTCGTGTCTCTTGAGAGAGTCAAACTTGAAGATTAACGAACAAGAACCATGTCTCAATCAGACTTATCTGGAAAAATATAAGTATCCCTTCTAGTATAATGGAAAGCAAAGGTGAAGCAACTTTTATATAATATTTTATACGTATGAGCAGACAAAACCTTTCAGGAAGAATTGAATTTCTTCTACAGATATCAAGCATCCCACACCTGTGTAAATATAGAAGCAATTAAGTAAAACGATTCCACCAACTGAATTCACAGAAATAACACATAAACACATAAAAGATCTCACACAAACTCACTATTCTACTTCGACTGTCTCGTCATCAGGTAGAAAGATGCGAGTCCCTCCAAAGACAAGCGAGGACTCAGTCTTATTGTGAATTTAGTTTACACATATATATATATATATATATAATATATATATATATAATAAATTCAAAACGAAGGAAACACACAGAAAGACACAGACATAACTCACATCGATATTTCGACCATCGTCGTCATCAGGAGGTGTGAAGAGCGAAGAGCGAAGAGTCCCGCAGGAAGACAGGGCGGCGACTGAACTCGTAGACCGCAGCCAGTACCCCACCACTAAACAGACCAAACTAGATATATAAATAATTGAAAAACAACAACATATAAAGAATGAGAACACTTACTCCTTCAAGTGCGCTGGACCGTTTCTTTTAATTGTATATATATATATATATATAATATATATATATATATATATATATTTATATATGTCTGAAAGAAACAATACATAGAGAACTTACTAGATCAATATTTTGGGCCGAAGTTCATCATCAGGAAGAGAGTAGAAGGGAAGAAGAAGAGGTACGTGCGTTCAAGACTATGGGTGGAAGGCGACTCCTTGCTAGGTGGAAGGAAGGGTTGCCTTCCAACAACTATCTTAAACGTACGTACCTCTTCTTCTTCCCTTCTACTCTCTTCCTGATGATGAACTTCACTTGGAAATATTGGTGGAGTAAGTGTTCTCGTTCTTTATATGTTGTTGTTTTTCAATTATTTATATGTCCAGTTTGGTCTGTTTAGTAATTTCGTTTATATATATAAACAAACTTCTAAACCACAGTAAGAAATCAAAAAAATGACTAGGATCTTTGAACCAAAACAAGCATTCTTCGCCACATTCAATGATACTAAAACAAGTGATGTAAGAACACGTGGTGTCGACTTGTGAAAAGTGGGAGGCAACAGAAGTATTTTAAATGGCGTTAAGTGAAGGAATGAAAAAAAAAAGGCTAGGAAAGTAAGTTAGGGTAAACAGAGGAGTTTAGGAAGAAATAATTAACAAACTGTCTGACCAGCTGTCAACCTACTGACCATTACTAATGTTTATAATATCAGATATGTTAAATTTAAATCACGGAAGATTCGGTAATATTTCTTAACAACACTGATTTTTCATTTGTTATCATTTTAGCTTCTGTCCAATTTATATCATGATTGTCATTATTTGTATGAGTGAAGAAAGGGCTACCTTGTTCTCCTCTAGTTAAGTATTATTGGTGTTGTTTGACACGTGTTTTTAATGATTTATCGGTTAATAATCATAACAAACTTTTCCCCATTTTTTCCGCCTCCCTTACCATTTGTAGATCGTTTCCTCATCCTCTTCACCTACGAAGAGGAGACCCCCCCCCCCCCCACGTTGGAATTTTCTCTCTTGCATAAGTTTAACCTTCACGTGGGCTAACTGTTTGTCCTCGAGAGAGATATTATTCAGGATGTGGACGTTGAGGGTGTCCTATTATCAATCCCCAACCACATTTCACATTTCACTGCTCCCTCCCACATCACACACTATTTATTCCGAATAAATACCCTTGTACCTCCGAAAACTGTGTCTATCGTTTGGAGTGTACCAAATTTGATTGTACTATGTAGGTCAAGCATCCACCAAGCTTAGTCTCCGTATGTACAATCATAGAGCTTCCGTTAACAACCACTCCCATCTTCCAATCATTCATGCCAATAGACACCTTCCCTTTAATGAGTCCTACTGTTTCCAGATTCTAGTTTTAAGCTTATTTAACCTTCAAGCTGAATTGGAGTTAAGTCTTATATTGAGGTTAGTCCCTTTTTTAAATAAGAATATTGGCAAAGAAACATGATCATCACCCTATAGTCATCTCCTGAGTTCATTTTTATTATCGTTTTTATGGTCGTTCGATGATTGTTAGTTCTATTGCAGATCGTAGATGTCGAAATTTCATTTTGTGTTACTCTTTATAGTTTTACAGGTAGATATATAAATGAGAAACAGAAAATTTTAGGAAAACACTATAAGAACCGACTTAAAATATTCAAGTGTTATTTTTTGTTATTAAGAACAATAAACTGCTTTACTCCACAAATTTACTAAGCAAGATGGTTTATTCTTCTTTAATTAGTTCTTACAGTCACTTTGAGCATATTTAATTCAACTCCTGTTGGACGTTGTAATTATATTATATATATATATATATATATATAAAGATTTCACATAAACACGTGAAATAATAATCAATGATCAAACCACAATAAGAAAATGGGAAAACAAGACTACGATCTTTCAACCGCAACAAGCGGTCCTCGTTGGGTCTTTGGCTCTGACGAGGACCGCTTGTTGCGGTTGAAAGATCTTGGTCTTGTTTTCTCATTTTCTTATTGTGGTTTGATCATATATATATATATATATTTATATATATTATATATAAAATGAAAGTTTATCAAGACTCGGTCAGTTCTTCAGGTTCAAATTAAACTCTCATTGCCAATGTTTCTGTTTTTATGAAAAAACTTTTTTATAGGCTCATATCACATCCATATGTTCTTATATCCTCATAGAAACCCATAATTTTCATAGGCTCATAGAACATCCATGTATTCTTTTTATATCCTCATCGAAACCCATAATTATGGGATATAAGAAGAACGTATGCATGTCATATGAGCCTATGAAAGGGTTTTAAATAAAAACCGGAACGCGGGCAATGAGAGTTTAATTTGAAGCTGAAGAACGGACCGAGTACTGATAAACTTTAGTTTTGTTTCTATTCCACGGTGGATACTTTTATCAATATATTTATATACACAATGAGATATCACAGGAAACATGTGAAATAAAAATTGTCTAAACGAAATTAAAAAATTCACTGTTTAATGTCTGAATTTTTTCAGTTTAGATGTTTATATATATTGTTAAATAGCGCCCCATATTTTGCTTGTATCTGTTTCTTACATAATTTCTACAGTTTCCAGTATTCCTTATTGAAGGAATTGTCTCCTCATTGAAACTCTTCATTATATGTTTAAATGAAGGACTGCTTCCAACTTTTACAAATGTTTATATATATATAATATAAAGAGTTTGGTTTTTGACTCTGACGAAGACCGCTTATTACGGTTGAAAGATCTTAGTCTTTTTTTCCAATTTCTTATTGTGGTTTGAGCATTGATATATATATATATATATATATATATATATATATATATATATATACTTTAACACAGAGAAAAGAACACAGAAAGACACTACAGAACTCACTTCGATATTTCGACATCCGTTGTCATCGGGAAGAAGTGCGAAGTACTCGCGTTGAGAAGCAAACTGCTACTGTTATATATATATATATATATATATATATATATATATGTCAGCTCAAAAGCGAAGAAAATCAACACACAGAGAAAGAGACACACTTACAAACTCAAATTTTCGGATGATCCGTCTTCAGAAGAAAATAGAAAGGATAGTTTTTTTCGAATTTTGAGTGATATATATATATAATATATATATATATATATATATATATATGATCAAACCACAATAAGAAATGGGAAAACAAGACTAAGATCTTTCAACCGTAACAAGCGGTCTTCGTCAGAGTCAAAAACCCAACTGAAAAACGCCGTTTTTGCCGTTTATATATATAATATATATATATATATATATATAAATTGTGCGTTATTTATAGTTTCCTTATTATTAGATCTACTATTTGCTATTAAGGTTTTATTATCCCGTTCAAATATTTGCAGACACAAATGGAGGAAATAATTAACTGTGTTATCTTTGCCGTTTTTCAGAGAGATCGCATCAGTGACGTCACTAATCTTCCATTCCCTTTATGTTTTAATTAATAATAAATATAACTGAGTTTTGCTAATCCACCTTTTTGGTTATTATTACTTCTCTCATTTTATGATTGACAATTTAAAGTGCTTAATCACATGATTTAAATCAAGGTAAATGGTGCGACTTTTTATCCGTTATTTATTCAAGTCAGAGTTAGTTTGCTGTATTTGACGACATATAGGTCACTGTGTTTTTTTCCCCTAAAATTTGGCTTATAAATGAACAATGAGGAGAAGTTAGAGACTTTCATTAGCTTAGGCTTCTCTCTGGTGTTCAGGAACACAGCTTAAGCTGAGTACTTGGAATCAGTTCAGATCACATGTAACTACAATCTTTAAGAATATTGTAAGAGAATAGAAGATCCAGTTGGCTGTCATTCCTTCAGGACTGACAAGCAAATAACAGTTTATAGCTGTGTCTATGAATAGTCAGTTTAAGAAATATGTGGGTCATCATTTGGGCAAGTGGATGACGGAGCCACATGATGATTTGATGATTATTAAGGGGCACCTGGCTTTAATCTAATGAGATAATCCTTCCTTTAATTAATTAATTAGTTCATTATCTTACATTTTAGTTTTTATGTCATTCTTATATTTTATTTTTATTAGCTAATACACTTTTTTATTATATAATTCTATTATCTAATTAGTTTGTTAGTATTATTATTTGAATTCTAAATCTTATTTTATATTTTAAGTTTTATTTTATTTTATTCCATTATATAGTTTTATTAATGCTTAGTCCTTAACTTTTATTTATGTATCATTTCCTGTGTTCATATCTCTGTTTTTCTTTTATTTATTACTTTTTCATATTGCCTATCCTATACTTAATTTGTAATTGATTTTTGTCTACCTTATTATCTGTGACCGGGCGCTGATGCGGCAACATTATTGGTCTCAAACCCTCTGTACCAGTGGGCTTGGTTTCCCTCTCTTATCTCTCCTGAAGACGATTCTAAATTAGTAACTGTAAGTGTGTGTTTTTAATTTCTTTATGTTTCACTAAAGTTTATGTTTTCACTTTAATTATATTAAATTCACAGAAAAACACTAATTAAAAGAGGTTACAGAAACTCACTCCTGTATTTCCACCGGGTCTTCATCAGGTAGAGAGATAAAAAAAAGTGATCCACACGTTCTTTTAGTTCCTTGACGACGACTTTTGTGATGATCTAAATATTGAAAACATAAAATATGCGCGTTTGGTATGTGATGTTCCGTGCTTGTTTTAATTTTATTTTTTTTGCCTTATATGATTTTTCATATGCTTGCTGACCTTTTTATTTGTTATATTTGTAAACGTATACGTAAGAGGTAAATACTTACAAAGAAACACATTGAAAGAGTTAACATAAGTCACTTCAATTTTTCGACAGCCATCCTCATCAGAGGAAGCTTTCTGATAGGTGGGTCGATAATTAAACACATGCCTTATGAACCAATTAGAATAGAGAAAAGGGAAAAACTAGGAAATAAATAAAAGAGGATGAGATATGAGGATAAAATATACCAAGAAATACCCAGACGAGAATGTAAAAAATAAATATAAACAGTTGGCCATCCTCAGGAGAAGAATACAAGTTGAAGAGAGGGTGAGAGTGAGGAAGGATGTGAGTGAGGGTGAATGTTCTCCCCGGGTTACTCAACAAAAACGTATTATACATTTTATATACGTATGCTTAAATGCGGAAAAGGTTGTCGAAATGGTTTTCATAAAACTAATAAATTCATATAACAGTATCATCGAAATGATCACTGCTATTTCTCATGAAGAACTGCGTTCGAAAAGTTGATTCCTTAAGTACTTTTTTTCTTTGTTATATAGTTTTGAGTTATACATGAATTTAAATTCAATGATAAAAAAAAAATTTCTTTTTAATCCATTTATTTAGCATGATACACATGTATATTACATGCTATTGTATCTTATGATCAAGATATGTTTATAAAAAAAAATAATATATTTCAAAATAATTCTAATCTTCTGATGTGAATTATTGAAAAAGAAAGTGGAAGATAAAAAGAATGTGTTTGACTGTGTCGCTCACTGGACGACCTTGCACGTATCTCATATACTTGAGGGCATAGACTGTGCAGTGGCTTCAGGCTGCTATATAACCGGAACACTAAAAACTTTCAGTTGACTAACACGGCTCTACAATTCTTGCTCCATAATATACATAGTAATTTTCTATAGTTATTTATCCTTGACCCGAAAATATTATACTAATGAAGGAAAATTGCAAGAAGTGCTAATCCTTATAATTTTGTCAACATTTGCTTGTTATAATTACGTTTTATTGATATGTCTTATATTACGTTCCTAAACATTTAAATATTTTTTTACTTTTAGTAGTAATTATGTTTTCCCATTTGTGGTTATTTATTTATTTCAGACAGATTTTACAAAAAAGTAGAACTAATATATATATAGTCATCATTATCCTTCAAATAATGTATACGTTATTATTGATTTTCATCCGTTACTTAATTAGGAGTACTTGATATTTCTTTTATTATATATATATATCAATGATCAAACCACAATAAGAAAATGGGAAAACAAGACTAAGATCTTTCAGCCGTAACAAGCGGTCTTCGTCAGAGTCAAAAACCCAAAAAAACTCAGTTGGGTTTTTCACGTGTTTATATATATTATTTCACGTGTTTATATATGTATATATATAAAGATTTCACATAAACACGTGAAATAACAATCAATGATCAAACCACAATAAGAAATGGGAAAACAAGACTAAGATCTTTCAACCGTAACAAGCGGTCTTCGTCAGAGTCTAAAACCCAACTGGTCAAAAAACCCAGTTGGGTTTTTGACTCTGACGAAGACCGCTTGTTACGGTTGAAAGATCTTAGTCTTGTTTTCCCATTTCTTATTGTGGTTTGATCATTGATATATATATATATATAAAACTAAAGTTTATCAGGACTTGGTCGGTCAGTTCTTCAGGTTCAAGTTAAACTCTCTTTAACAACTTTCCGTTTTTTTTAAACCTTTTTTATCGGCCTACAAAACAGAGGAAATATAGGAATTAGAATTATTTATTATTAATTATTAGAATTATAACAATTTGAACCTGAAGAACTAACCGAGTCATGATAAACTTTAGTTTTGTTTCTATTCCACGGTCTATACTTTTATCAATATTTATGTATTTGGGATAGTAATTATGGGTTTCTACGAGGATAATTTTTATATTTCCTCTGTTTTGTTCAGCTTACAAGAAAGGTTTGAAATAAAAACCGAAACTGTGGCAATGAGAGTTAATTTGAACCTGAAGAAGTTAACGAGTCCTGATAAACTTTAGTTTGGTTTCTGTTTATATATATATATATATATATATATATATATATATATATATATATATTAGTATAAGTGGGCAGCAGGTCTTCTTGGATACAGATTGAATTGAAATGTGCAGCAGCCTCTGCATTGACAACCTTTTTACTGATAGCCTCTATTTTTCGTACAATCGTCCTTTGCTCTAGAGGTAATTTCCATAAGTAGTTGGCCAACGACATGTAGACAAACAAGGTAAACAACTTTCAGCAGGAGCCCCCAAGAAACACACCGAGGAAGCACATGGTATCAAGCTCACAAGAGGCATGTTAGT
This sequence comes from Hermatobates lingyangjiaoensis, assembly GCA_026182355.1. NCBI lineage: Eukaryota > Metazoa > Arthropoda > Insecta > Hemiptera > Hermatobatidae > Hermatobates > Hermatobates lingyangjiaoensis. The sequence continues at coordinate 1,458,131 of JAPFBL010000430.1, forward strand.
TGAAGGGACTGTAGTACTGCAATATAACACTGACAATGATCGATTAGCCATTTTGGAAGCCCTACACATCAAAGATAACAATCCGAGTCTGAACATCCAAAATCATGAACTCAATGTTATACCAAGCAGCGCCACTTTCGATAGCAGTTACAAATTTGTTAGAGATCTCGAATCTAGTAGGGTTGGCAACAATTGAGGGTCCGACCTGATTGTTGCTACAACCCTACTATAACCTTCTTCCTTTTTTGATTGTCTTACTTTCATGTACTTTATTCTCTCCCTTTATATTTTTGTTACACCTGTTTTGTTTAGTGTCAGAGATTCATTTATTATTTATTATTGATATTATACATAGTTTTAACATATTTTAAACCTGAAGATGACCAATGCATGGTCGAAAGCTTGTGATTTTTTAGTGTATCGTGTTCTCAATATAGTCATTTAGTTTTATCAGTTGTTTACCTTGTTTGTCTACATGTCGTTGGCCAACTACTTATGGAAATTACCTCTAGAGCAAAGGACGATTGTACGAAAAATAGAGGCTATCAGTAAAAAGGTTGTCAATGCAGAGGCTGCTGCACATTTCAATTCAAATATATATATATATAGTTCAATATAAACAAAGAAACATAGAGAAATCAGAATAACACACTTACAGTCTCTAATTTTCGGTTTGAACCGTCTTCAGGAGAGATAAGAGAGGGAAACCAAGCGCACTGGATCAGAGACGGTTCTTATCTCTCCTGAAGACGGTTCAAACCGAAAATTAGAGACTGTAAGTGTGTTATTCTGATTTCTCTATGTTTCTTTGTTTATATTGAACTATATTTGTCCGTTTTGGATCGTATTTCCAACGAAAAAAAGTATATATATATATAAAATATATATATATATATTAGTGAAGGGTGTTAGCAATCCCCTTGTTGCAAACATGTGTTTAAAAACATAATGGCAATTGCAAGCTTAATTACCTTTTAAGAGAATTTCTCGATCGTCCTGCATGCTCTTCTAAGTTGCTCAGGGAATAGGAAGATCAATTGACTATAACTTCGTCGTTCTTGTTCACATATTCTTACACTATTTGTATCTAAGAGGTAGAACTAACTATTATCTTAAGTAAAATCACGTCATGTTTCGGTTTCATAGACTGTCCTCATGCTATGCATAGTACAAAATATAAAAGTAATATACAATATTATGTCTCATCATGGGAGAGTCAATTTACCAATTGAATTATGTCCAAGTTGGGGATTGAGATATCTGTTGCGTGGGTGGAACGTTTCAGGTAGCGGGTCATTAGTCTGTGCTGGCTTCACTCTAAGTCAGGGGTTCTCAGTGGCGGTGAAATTCACCCCCAGGGGTGAATTTTGGGTTTTCAGGAGGTGAATTGTGACCACAGTGATTTTACAGAGTGAGATAAGCTATTATAGGTTTGGACCACTTAATTATAGATTAAAAAATATTATTTTGATTGAATTAATATTTTATATAACCATCATTAAATTTAATTAACATTTATTTTATAAAATTCTCTTATAAACACAATCAATTTAAAGTTGTTATAAGTGTATATACTACCTTGTTATGAAGAAGGGGGGTGGGGAATGACATTGTGAAATGTTAATAGGGGTGAATGCGCCAAGGGAGGCAGAGAAGACCCCTGCTCTAAGTATCGGCATTTGCGAATAACTTCAAAACTCGGTTGAAATTTCAACATTGACTATTTATATCTAGGGCTTTCTTTATTACTATAGAGGGCTTCTATTATTCTTAATCTTCTTTCATTGTTTTTCTTTGCTATTATTTTTGTGCTTTGTACAATGGTTTCACCGTTTTGATGTTTAGAATTTATATGTTTGCTGCATGTGGTTCTTTGACGCTCCTGAAATGATGTACATAGTGAGACGCCTTGACAAGGTTGATGGTTTCTAGGGCTGTTTCTTGTAATCAGGTCACTCGTGGTTCTGCTGTTATAATAAATAATTACATTTACTTTGTCTTCTATTTTTTTTGCAATAACTTTTGTTTTGTATAATGGTCTTCAGTACTCTCTCTTCTGTTTTGTAGTTGTCAGAATATTGGTTTTTTAGAAGATTTTGTAAGTGTTACCGTACTCTTCTTCATTCTTGTTTTAGGTTTTGTTTCCTTTGTTTATAAAATATTTGATGTGCTTGTCAAGACTCGTCGTATTACTGATACCCATTTTGTTAACTAATCTTCATATCAGTTCATTGTTTGGTTGTTTCTTTGTTTATAAAATCTTTGATGTGCTTGTCAAACTCTCTATTACTATACCCATTGTTAACAGAAAGCTGTTTGAGGATAGCCAGTTTTGTTTAAAGCCTTCGAGTCCGATGATGTTTTCTACACCCTTTGATTAACGCCTTTATCGTGCCTTGCTTGTATCTTGCAGAGCACTCACTTTTACTATTTCAATACATTCCTCAGTGTGTGTGTTGAAAAATATGAATGGTATAACTATTGTCTGTTTCCCATATGTTAACGTCTGGAATATTAATGGTTTTGTTATTTTCAACTTCGTGTAAACTTCAAATGTTTCTTTTAAATCAATTAATTGTTCCTCGTTTTCAATAACTAAAAAACAGTTGTCAACGTGTGGGGCGTTCACTGCCGAAGATAAAAATACTAAATCTACATTTATTTTTATAGATCAGTATTTTAAAATATTACTAATACTACAAAATAATTGTCTATGTAATTCCAACAGCATAAACATAAAGAATCCATAACAATACAAACTAAGAATAATTTAATTGAATACTAAACCTAAACGCACGATAGCTTCTCTCGTGAAAACTTGACTACAGATAGAAGTCTAATGTAGGCGCCAACAACAGCACAAGTTAAGGTGGTATATCAACATTTTCCCTAAACTTCATTTTTCCTCGTTTTTCTCTTCATGATGGTGGAACAACAAATTAGAAACAGAGAACATGCATAGTGAACAATGTATAAACAATATGAATAATTATATGTTTATATTAAATAAAATGGTTAAAATCAAAAAAAGCAAAACTGAAAATAGAAAAAATAAAAAATATGAAAAAGGGAAATCGTTTGATAAATTACACGAATTACTGCTTTTTTATTGAACAAAAAAATAAAATTTATCATTGAAAAAAAATCAAAGTTTGTAATGTTCCCGTGTTTTAATATTCAATCGACAGGGGAATGGTAGCTATAATTGTTTTTACAGTGATTTGGAATTGTAATGGTTTTAGCAAATTGCGGTATCGAAGATTGAAATGAATTTTGTTTAGTAATTCAGAGCAATCTATTTTGAAACACAATAATTTAAAAAGCATCTATAGATTCAATCATTTATAAGAGTGTTGATGATTTAGAAGGATTGATTATTGTCTAGTTGTTAAGTGTTTTGTATTTTATTTCAATTCTTGTTCTTGGCAGTAGGTTATTTATGTGTAAGATGGAAAATCGTTTGCGTGCCCTTCCTTGGAGAGGACATGTATGGTACATATACATATACACATATAAAAAGATTTCACATAAACACGTGAAACAACAATCAATGATCAAACCACAATAAGAAATGGGAAAACAAGACTAAGATCTTTCAACCGTAACAAGCGGTCTTCGTCAGAGTCAAAAACCCAACTGAACACTAGATGCAGAAAACATCTGGTGAGGAGTTGAGAAGAGTGGGAGGGAAGAGTGGTATTTTAAAAGGGTGAAAGCACAGGAAAGGACTAATGTCCAGAAAGGGATGTTTGGGGAAACAAAGGAGTACAGTAAGAAAAAGTAAAAAACTATCCGCTAGCTGTCAACCCTCTTTGAAGAGGCTATTGCCCTCGTGACGAAAGTATCAAGTTTGAAGAGACCGTTACTAATGTTTATAATATTATATCTATAAATTTAATCAGAGACGATTCAATAATATTTCTTAACAACATTGATTTTTCATAGGTAATAAATTTAGCTCCTGTCCAATCAATATGATGATTTTTATTTTTTATATGCAAGAATAAGGCACTACTTTTTTCCTGTCTACTTACGTTATATTGGTGTTGCGTTAAAGTTTAAAGGTTACGTTAAAGACACGTGTAAAACAACACCAATATAACGTAAGTAGACAGGAAAAAAGTAGTGCCTTATTTTTGCATATAAAAAATAAAAATCATCAGATTGATTGGACAGGAGCTAAATTTATTACCTATGAAAAATCAATGTTGTTAAGAAATATTATTGAATCGTCTCTAATTAAATTTAATAGATCTAATATTATAAACATTAGTAACGGTCTCTTCAAACTTGATACTTTCGTCACGAGGGCAATAGCCTCTTCAAAGAGGGTTGACAGCTAGCGGATAGTTTTTTACTTTTTCTTACTGTACTCCTTTATTTCCCCAAACATCCCTTTCTGGACATTAGTCCTTTCCTGTGCTTTCACCCTTTTAAAATCCTATTCTTCCCTCCCACTCTTCTCAACTCCTCACCAGATGTTTTCTGCATCTAGTGTTCAGTTGGGTTTTTGACTCTGACGAAGACCGCTTGTTACGGTTGAAAGATCTTAGTCTTGTTTTCCCATTTCTTATTGTGGTTTGATCATATACACATATACATGGACATGTATACATGGATAGCATACAATGCGATTCTATATTAGGAGATACTTACGTGATGTGTCGCTGTGTGAGAAGCAGTATCTTCTCGGGTGGGTGTCTGCATAACACCAAGGAAGAGCTAGACCTCCGGCCCTCACCAGTGGGTGGGAGCATTTATTGGCAAATGCTACTATACTGGTACTCATTCTTAATGAGCCCTGGCCCAGGGGAATGGGTACTTCCCTCTTTGGAGGGAGACGACCGAATCCGTATGGATACTGAGGTAGTCTTTAAACTGTAGACCTAGGGGTCGCCTAATCTATTAGGAGTCCCAAATTTTACCTAACTCAAGTCTATTTGGAGTAGGGATCTTTAATGAGTACTTGACATTGTAGAGGCTCGGGACCTCTCCGAGGACGATGCACTCAAATTTATTCAATTCCCACATGAATAAATAGGGCCGTGAGAGAGTATTGAACCATGAACCTTCCAGTCCTGAGACGAGCACATTACCACTGAGCTAACCTATTTCCCTATTAAAGTATATTGAAACGCTTGTTTTTTCAAAGTCTTTACATATTTCCTGATTTCTAGAATCATGTTGTATTTTTTTTTATTTCCTACCAAATTGTTAGTAGTAAACCTTAAATACCGACGGGGCCAAGGGAATATAGTATCAGCCTGTTTTGAATTATGAACATATACCCATATATTCCAGCCATACCATGGAATAAAACTATCGAGGTTGATATTTTTTTTGAGGAACCCTTTTGGCACATTGCAGAATTAACGACCTCTCTTTTATGAAACGAAACTTATCCTTGATAAACTAATCCTCGATGTGCCTAAGTAGGACCTCGTTATGGCTGACTTGAATTGATGTTTTATTTATTTATATGATAAATAAATTATTTTTTTTACGTTTAAATGATTCTTATTTTGCTAAATATACTTACTGTGTATATATCTTGAATCATATATATAAAATACTATATCAATAGCTTGGGCCATATAAGAATCTGTTTCTCTGCCTTAATAAGAAGAAACAACAATTAAGATTATCCCTGTCAATCATGTTCAGTAATTAATTTGAATACTTACTGTTATGATTTCTGAGTGACACAAAGGGTCACGAGTACTCTAGTATTTTATATATCATAGTTGATGAGAATTTATTAAATATTTTAAATGAATGGATGAATTAAACGATTGACCAATTTTACATTTAGTAATAAATAAATACATTAACTTTGTCACAAAAGGCTAAAACAATACGATTATATTTATAGTTGACTAATTAGATGAAGTAATTAATGACGTGGCGTCACCCATTCAAGTAGTAAACATGGCTGGTGTTGCTTAACTTGGGTGATCTGTTGGGAGCTGTTTTGTTTTGTGGCGTTTCCTCTGCTGAGGTTTGTACTTAATGTGTAGAATGATGTGGGAAGAAGATGACTTGATATTGGTTGGGAATACGTGTTGCTATAGATGTGTATCTTATAGAGGATATCTTTAATTGGGAGTAGGTTTATTGTCTGAAGGAATTAGATACTGTGAAGAATGAACAACACGTCTCAGTGACCCATTCTAATTGCTAGTCATTGATACATTGTTTGGCTCTTTGTCAGGTCTTCATTGCTTCTGCAAAGCCAGTAGTGACGTAGTGGGGGGCGGTGGAGGCGGCTTCATGCAGTGACGTCATTCCATCCCTTATCGATCGCCTCCCCTCCTGTCGCTCTCTTTGTATATATATATATATATATACATGCTGTAGAACCACGTGTCCCTCCCCCCTTCCCTGAAGAGCTATTGCCATTCCATAAGCAAAACACCCTCCATTGCTTAATCGCTGTTGTCGTCTCCTAAGCGCCTCTGTTGAAAGTGTACACTCTCTGCTCATCCGTGTACACACCCAGCCCTCTTTGTCTCCATTTTATTTTCTTATCATATTTCTTTTAGAACTTTACAAACATCTTCTTCTTTACCCTAAACAACTTGATTTAACACAAACACGAGATTAACAAGTATTTTTATACAATACCATAAATGTAAATATACTACTTCGAAACGTTGTGTAAAATATAATTGCTTTTATAATACTATCCATATTATTACAGTTTAATTAAAATCGAGAACATCACATTAAAAAGGAAGAAAATTACTTTTAAAAGAAGCTAACATTTAATTAAATTAATACTTCTGCTTACTGAATGACTCCTTTATTATATACTTTTTATCCTGCGGGCACAAAAAGAAAACTTCAATACATAATTTATTTTTCCTTACTATTTTGACTTATGTATAAAATTATAATTTATTTCCCTTTTAAACCCTATTAAGCATATTATTTCTACTCCTTTATATTGATGACTGGTTAAATTAAATATCTAGTGTTAATTTAACTAAATAGATTACAATATAAATAAATACATCTTCATTATTATTATTACTAATTTAGTATATTTTTATATTCTCTTTTCTAAATGATAATTGAAATAAGTCCACAGTGTAGTTAAAAAAGCGGCCGTTCTCTCATTTAATTGATAACAAGTCAGATTACATCGCTTATCAATTTTATGCTTTAATTGATCTTATTGATAGTAATGTTGAAGGATTGTCACTGATATTTCATATTATTTATTGTTGTTTGACTGTTTTTTTTTACTGAGAAAACAGTAAGGCTACACTATAAAGGCTGAATTATTAAACTAAATTTATTATGAATGATAAATGTTAAGTGATAATACCTTTATATCTAGTAATATTGAGTGTTGATTCCTGACGTTTGTTGAATATTTGTTTGTTATCTTGGGATTAGTATTAAAATATTAAATATATTATTTAATTAGCCAGCAGTCATGACATAATTTTATTAAATTTTTAATGTATGAGTAAGCATAATACTCACAGCTTTGCCTTTATGTGTATTATACTGTAAATATGCTATAGTAGAGTATTATATAATTATATAAAGTTGTGCAACGAACTAAATAAACTAATTTCACATAAAGAAAACACCCATGCGAGGGATTTTAAAAACTCAATACTATGTTTATAACTAAATAAGGATAAAGTATTTTCAACAACTATATAGAATGTTAATTTGAATTACTATGGTAACAATAAAAACACCAAATTACTTGTTTACATAAGAAAATGGTTTTAATAGCTTTTATTTGGCTATTCTTTAATACATACCAACCGTTTAGGATTACCTTGGAGTAAAAACAACAACAAAGATGTAAATAGCATCTATATTACTCCAAGGTAATCCTAAACAGTTTGTATATATTAAAGAATATCCAAATAAAAGCTATATAATCATTTTTTTTATGTACAAAAGTATTTTTAAGTTTTAAAAGTTAGGATAGTAATTCACATTAACATTTTATATAGTTGTTGAAAATATTGTAGGGTTATCTTATTTCATAGCCCTCATGATAATGTAAAAATATATCGAAACGTTGGCACAAGAAGGAGAAGTTTATCTCCAAGAATTAGTCCTGAAGAAAAATTACATAATTATATATATATATATATATATAACAAATTCAATAATATATCAACCGTTGGATAGAATAGGTGTATAATAAAATCGGGATTCGGTCAATTTTCCAGGATCAAAATCAAACTCTCAATGCCGACGTTTCGGTTTTATTTAAAACCTTTTTCATAGGCCTACAAACAAAGGATGACAAGAAATCATATATAAACATCAACATATAACTAACATCAAAATGGAATATTACAATTGTGAAAAAACAAAAATATATATACAAGTAGAAGTAATAGAAAAGCAATAAATATTTTTATGAACTTACAGAAGTCAGAATTTTTGAATTAGAAAAATGATGAAATTTACATTATATAAAATGAAGTAACAATAGATAGTTAGTGAACTAACATCTTAACTGGTCAAAAACTTGGACCAGACTAACTGATTACAATTACAATTACATGTAAACCGAACACTGTTCACTCAAAGAACACAAAAAGGAACTAAGGAAATTAAATTTCACTAAAATCAACTTAACACTCCTGAATAAATAGTGTTCAAATTGGTAATGTCACTTCTATGATTAACTGAACTTAGATCTTTTTTAATATATAGCATTTCGAGGGTCTTTCTTCTTTGCTCATCCTGTTCTTTATCTACTATAATTGCTTCTTCAAAATCGAACATGTGACCTTCGTTTAAAGCATGGAATGCTAAAGCAGTTGCGTTACTTTTATTAGTTCTTATTGAATAAGAATGTTGATAAAGTCTTTCTTTTAAAAAACGACTTGTTTCTCCGTAATAACGCTTGTCGCAGTCTTTACATTTGATCGCATAAATGAGGTTACTTTGTAACTCCTTTGGTATTTTTTGTTTCAAATTTGAAAATAAAGACTTGACTTTTCTTTTGTTATAAAATGCCAATGTAACTTCAGGTACATTTCGTTTGAAAACTTTTCTAATTGATTGTGATAAGCCCTCAACATACGGAAATTTGAAATACTTTTTATTTAAAACTTCAAGTTCAGCATGGTTTTGATTGGAATGTTCTGGTTGTTCTCTTGTATATTTAAACCAATAACGTTCAATTAAGTTGTTTGGATAACAATTTTTCTGCAACAATGACTTTACCCTTTTCTTCTTTTCTTTTAGAAAACATGGACTACTAATTTCAACAACCTTCTTAACTAAATTTTGAACACAATTTTGAATTGTTCAAAAAAACTGGTCTTTTGACCAGTTAAGATGTTAGTTCACTAACTATCTATTGTTACTTCATTTTATATCATGTAAATTTCATCATTTTTCTAATTCAAAAATTCTGACTTCTGTAAGTTCATAAAAATATTTATTGCTTTTCTATTACTTCTACTTGTATATATATTTTTGTTTTTTCACAATTGTAATATTCCATTTTGATGTTAGTTATATGTTGATGTTTATATATGATTTCTTGTCATCCTTTGTTTGTAGGCCTATGAAAAAGGTTTTAAATAAAACCGAAACGTCGGCATTGAGAGTTTGATTTTGATCCTGGAAAATTGACCGAATCCCGATTTTATTATACACCTATATATATATATATATATATATATATATTATATATATATAACGAAATTTCACATATCAGTGAAATAACAATCAATGATCAAACGACAGAATGAAAAGGAAAAAAAGTCTATGATCTTTCAACCGTAACTTTGTCTTCGTCAGAGTCAAAACCCAATCGAAACACTACATGCAGAAACATCATGGTGGGGGTTTGAGAGGAGTGGGAGGGAGAGTGGTTTTTAAAAGGGTGAAAGTGCAGGAAGGGACAAAAGTCCAGGCCGGAATGTTTGGAAAATAAAATTGCTTGAAATTATATTTTCAAGATGTTCCTATGACGGCGAAAATGTAAAACATACCTGACAAAAAGGGAAAAAATTACACCTTCTCTGTGTTATCAAAGTAGTGAGTTAATATCAATTTGGCGTTTCTAAGGAGGAACGTGAATTAACATGAGAAGAGGCATCAAGATAAATGATAACTGTTTTAATCAAGACGAAAACAACCGTATTTATACAGATTATTTTAAATATTGAAAATTAATGCATTTTGTAAAGCATAATATATAAATTACTATAAGGTTAATTATATGGTACTTACAGTACTCTAGTACCGGAACTTCAGTTCTTATATTATCATTTGTATCTTACTTTTGTTATTTCTTGTTGAAATCTTCACTCATGTGATACGGATTTTTACAAGCCTGCATGCTTCCTACAATCAGTTAAGCAGTGATTGGTATAATCGTGGATCATATTCTCATGGTGTAATCAACGTTTAACCATAATAAGAAATCAGAAAAATGACTGAGAACTTTCAGCTTGAACAGGTGGCCTTCGTCATAGTTGAACTCGTACCACTTGTTTTAGTTGAAAGATCTTAGTCATTTTTGTGATTTCTTACTGTGGTTTAGACGTTGATTTTTACTTCACATGCTTATGTGAAATTTTATTATCATGGTATGGTGTATACCAGGGGTGTCAAACTCATTTCGGTCCAGGGGCAGAATACAGCTTAGTATGATCTCAAGCGGGTCATAGCAGTAAGCTAATTGCAAAATTGCATACAAGAGTAAAAAATTAATATATATTAATCAATATGTTTCATTAAAGTACTCAGCAGCCTCTGCGTTAACGACTTTTAAGCTGGTCCGCTGCAATTTATGAACAGCCTTGCGGTGGGCTGGTGTTAAAAGCCATACCAGTTACCCAAGAGACATTTTAATTTGGCATGAGCAGACGTAAAAAGAAAATCACAACTTCCAGACGAAGTGAGGATTTGCTGCGATCATACACAAATGTTAATCTATATATAGATTATAATACAAGAAATCTCAAATATTTATCAAAACCTCAAAGTAAGTAACACAAAAAAAGACAAACCCTCACGATTCTCAATAATTCCCTAAAGGCACCGTCATCAAAAGAAATCGAGAATTAATTAGTGAACTAGCGTCACTCATACTAATAATTAGTGAAGAATAAGTCAATTATGAAAATCTTTATTGAAGTCCGACTCTCATATCCACTTATATCATTTTTGATAGAGCTATTTCGCTGGCGAAGGTGCGCGGACAAAGGAAAAGTGGACAATGCGCCAACACACGTTCAGTGCTACCACCTCCTTGTGTTAGTTTCGCCGATGTTCCTTTCACGTTCTCTGCACATACTAAAACACTTTTCCCCTAGCGGATAGTAAAAGAGCCACAGATTTTTAAGGAAATTATAGTAAACTGATTCTTTTTTTTAAAACAATGCAGATTTATCCCCCGGTCTGGACCTAACCTCCTGGTGCCGTATGTTTGACATCCTGATGTATATGCAACCGGGTAAAATGTCTTCGAAATCCAATATAAAACCAGTAACTTGTACCACAGAACAAATTATGACATTAATATTTTTTTTTAAACAGAAAAATGCGATTCTAATTTATAATAAAATGATTTTTAATATTCAATGAGCGTTCACATGAAAGCATTGGGTAATATTTAATTGATACAACCACCTGTTTTTCCTTTCACTGTAATATCTATTTAAGGACTTATAGAAATAATTGCACATCGCAATGCATTCACTAACTAACACCTTCTTGTCAATAATTATTTGAGGAAGCAGATGTTGAAATTGTTTCTTTCGCTTTACTCCCTTTTAAGGAAGGCTTTGTTTCATCGTCTTATAATACGACAATAATTACAATATGGTTGCGTCATTTTACTTCTAAATGGAGTTAAAATAGAATTTGATATGGCCTTAGTTTTTTTGTGGTAAAATGCTATGCTGTTTTTAATTTAACAATTGATTTAGGAAAATATATCCATTGTGTAGCTACACTGTTTGACTTAGAGCAGGGGGTCTCAGCCTCCCTTGGCCCATTCACCCCTCTCACTATTTCCCACAATGCCATTCCCCCACCCCTTCTTCTTTCCAAGGTAGTATATACACTTTACATTGATTATCTTTATAATAGAATTTTACAAATTAAATTCTAATTCTAATTATTGATGAATATATAAAATATTAATTCAACCAAAATAGTATGTATTAATTTTTAATTAAAATTTTATAATAGCTTTCCTCACTCTGGAAACTTACCATGGTCACAATTCACCCCCTGAAAAGCCTAAATTCACCCCTGGGGGTGAATTTCACCCTTATTGAGAACCCCTGACTTAGTGTATTATTGTGTGTCACTACCAAACAGCTTGAGCTACAAACAAGCCAATCCAATCGACTACTGCCATTTATCCCATTAAACAATTTTAATATCTTTCAAAAAAAAAAGTGGAAATTCCATCTATATGGTGTCGTATAGCATAAATTCAATTCATCCAATCTGATAAAGATTGGTTTTTATTCTAGAGGTAAATCAAGATCCTTATTTTTCCGAAAATATTCGCATGTCACTATAAAGAGTTATAGTGACATTAATTCATGTCAGTCACTAAATGTCAACATGTGGCATTAATCCATGTTTGACAACTAGTTTATGATTTGTCGTAAAGTACTCTTCCTGTACTGGCATTTTGTGCCAAGGTCATGTGCTTTCTCTACCCAAGAATGCTTACGCACCAGTTCTCCCTGGATCACTGATGCTAAGCAATATTGGGAATTGCTAACTCTTGGATCGAATGACACCACGTTCTATTGGACATAAGAATGTAATATTAGTGTATTGCGTGAACGCGTGGAATGTTCACAAGAATAGTTGGATGTTCACATATAGTGATGGTTAGAATATCACGCAGAACTTCATTTGAACTCCTATGGCATTTATATTTTTTAACACTCATAATATTTTACTTTTTTAGAAGATCAGAATGGATTTATTTCTGATTACCAACTTGTACTTCTGTTGGTGTACATAATATATATATATATATATATATATATATATATTAGTGTACTTTGGTAGCAGTCCTTCGGATATACATGCTTTGTTAAACACGACAGAGTAGTTCCTGTCTATAAGTTCTCGAGAAGAAATGAACTACTCTGTCGTGTTTAACAAAGCATGTATATATATATATATATATATATATATATATATATATATAATAGTTAAGCAGTTGGGTAGAGTTCTCAAGCTATCAAGGCAAGCTCATCAAGCCTAGGTAACGTCAAGGACGGCAAAGCCCCTGCCATAATGTCTTCTAATCACCAACCTACCTCAACCGCTAAACTTACGTCGTTGCAGTGCGCACATTAATTATCCAAGTGACATCAGTTGATCCGAGCTTTCGACCGTAATTACGTTGGTTATCGTCAGGTAAAATTTCGCTTGTGGACATGTACTTATTATAATAATAAGAAGACTTGCTGACGATTTACACCATATATATAATATATATATATATATATATATATATATATATATATATATATATATATATATGATTCGATGCGATGTTGACCAATGGGAGTAGAGTTACAGGTCCAAGCGTAAGGTCCCAGTTGCCCGCTGCTCAGCAAAAAGCCTTTGCGTTCTGCCAATAGGTATAGAGGTTGCACAGTCCCTCTGTGTTAAATGATGTTTGGCAGAAAACATTAGCCTCACTTTACAGTGAACTCCTGTTCCCTTTCTATTTTTGATTTTTGTGGTGGTTGGGTGTTGTTGTTGTTTACTATTTTCTGTTACGGATATTGCTGGATATTTAAATGATACTCTCGGTTGTTTACTGCGAAAAGCCGCCTTCATCTTCATGCCAACAGGGGTAGAGGTTGCACAGTCCCTCTTGATTATTAAGAGATGTTGACACTGGAATCCAACTTCTTCTCGTAGAAACATCTTCAAGTTGTAGGTTTTGTATATTGTTCTCTTCGGTTTCTTATGTTCATGTTTTTTCTTCAGTTGAATGTTATTGCTGCTATTGATGGGTGGCTGGTAGGTGATGAAAAGTTCTGAAACTGTTGACCAGGTGAGTGCAGTAACTTTTCATCACCTACCAGCCACCATCAATAGCAGCAATAACATTCAACTGAAGAAAAAACATGAACATAAGAAACCGAAGAGAACAATATACAAAACCTACAACTTGAAGATGTTTCTACGAGAAGAAGTTGGATTCCAGTGTCAAATCTCTTAATAATCAAGAGGGACTGTGCAACCTCTACCCCTGTTGGCATGAAGATGAAGGCGGCTTTTCGCAGTAAACAACCGAGAGTATCATTTAAATATCCAGCAATATCCGTAACAGAAAATAGTAAACAACAACAACACCCAACCACCACAAAAATCAAAAATAGAAAGGGAACAGGAGTTCACTGTAAAGTGAGGCTAATTTTTTCTGCCAAACATCATTTAACACAGAGGGACTGTGCAACCTCTATACCTATTGGCAGAACGCAAAGGCTTTTTGCTGAGCAGCGGGCAACTGGGACCTTACGCTTGGACCTGTAACTCTACTCCCATTGGTCAACATCGCATCGAATCATATTCCTTTCCCCGGACAACCCATAGAAAACTGTATATAAGGACCAACGTCTGGGCCATTTCCTTGCCTGAAGATAACCAGAGAATGGTTGAAACATGTCGCAAATACCACCACCAGGTCAACAGTGCAGAACTTTTCATCACCTACCAGCCACCCATCAATAGCAGCAATAACATTCAACTGAAGAAAAAACATGAACATAAGAAACCGAAGAGAACAATATACAAAACCTACAACTTGAAGATGTTTCTACGAGAAGAAGTTGGATTCCAGTGTCAACATCTCTTAATAATCAAGAGTTGGCGGCTTTTCGCAGTAAACAACCGAGAGTATCATTTAAATATCCAGCAATATCCGTAACAGAAAATAGTAAACAACAACAACACCCAACCACCACAAAAATCAAAAATCGAAAGGGAACAGGAGTTCACTGTAAAGTGAGGCTAATGTTTTCTGCCAAACATCATTTAACACAGAGGGACTGTGCAACCTCTATACCTATTGGCAGAACGCAAAGGCTTTTTGCTGAGCAGCGGGCAACTGGGACCTTACGCTTGGACCTGTAACTCTACTCCCATTGGTCAACATCGCATCGAATCATATTCCTTTCCCCGGACAACCCATAGAAAACTATATATATATATATATATATATATAAAATGATTTCATATAAACACGTGAAATAACAATGAATGATCAAACCACAATAAGAAATGGGAAAACAAGACCAAGCGTAACAAGCGGTCTCCGTCAGAGTCAAAAACCCTACTGAAAAATCAGTTGGGTTTTTGACTCTGACGAGAACCGCTTGTTACGGTTGAAAGATGTTAGTCTTGTTTTCCCATTTCTTGTTGTGGTTTGATAATTGATATATATATGTATATATATATATATATATATATTTAGCTCAAAAACGAAGAAAAGCAACACATATAGAAAGACACACACTTACAAACTCAAATTTTCGGATGATCCCTCTTCAAGGGAAAATAGAAAGGGCGACCAAGCACGCCGGAAACACAACGGCAGGAAACCGTGCCGGCAACCGTTCGTTTTTTAGCTGATTTGCGTCCAGTTTGGATCTTTTTTTTTGAATTTTGAGTATATACTGTATATATATATAATTAAAGTTACAACTTTATACTTTACTTTACTTTATAGGATACAAAAAAGAGGACTAGAAAAAGAAAAAGGAGAAGGAATGAACTGACGGAGACATGTATGCATCCGCCGACAGATACAATCACCAATACAGTGACACTCAGTGCAGCCACCTTGCCATCGTGGACCAGTTTCAGCTGTTAGTAAATGAAGTAATAAAGTGGTATTTAAGTGAAGAAGGAGAGAAAAGAAAAAAAGAGAAAGGGAAGGAAAAATCATAAACTAGAAATTAATAAATGAGACTGAAGTGAGAAATATTCAAAATAGAGGAGAAAAAAATAAAGTGAAAGCTAAACTCTAGAGTGCCACAACGTGAAAAAATAAAAAACCAAATTGTTAAAGAAAGTTAAAAGAGAGCATAATGAAACTAAAAATGTTAACGTAATAAAATAACTATTAAAACAAATAATATATGCTCTATTTAAATTCTGTAAAAAGAATTGGGCATGGATGCTGGAGGAGCGACGAAGGTAGCCAATAGGTTGCTTTGTCTGTTCTATTTTAACTTCTGAAGACGGAATCGCCAAAATTCAGAATTCTAAGTGCGTTTGTTCATTACTTTTCCCTGTACTTGATTTTTTTTTTTTTGGTAACATACTTTATTTTTCTTATGCTGATCCTCTTAATTATCTTTTCAATTTTCTAAATATTAAGAGCAAATCAAGGGATGATTATCTACCTCAACCTGGTGAGGTTATTTTTTTATAATAATATATTAAAGGGCTGCCCAGTTTGTATATTAAACTTATTTATATATATATTTCTCAGAAGTCAGAATAGTAATCAATTAAAATTGAATGTTCGAAGGATGTTCGTTTGCTTATAAAAGAACTCTTTTATCAGGTTCTTTTGAGTTCTTTGAAAGGAGCAATTGAAATGCTTTATAGTACTTATATAGTATGAGTTTGTATTTCTAGTTATTTTGCTTGTTGTTTGCTCACAGTTATATAAGGCATACTTCTGTATTAATATATTTATAAACAACTTAGGAATAAGTGAGTAAAAGAAAGTATAATTCCGGGAATTTTTCTCTTTCATATATAACCCAATTATATTAAATGGTAGGTGTTTTATAAGTTCATAACTTTTTTTAATATTAATAGTTACTATGAGTTATTTATATATATACGCATAAATTATTTTTATTCCTATGGTTATTGCATAATAGTAGTATTGAAACAGGTGCAGATTAAATTCAGGCGTTGAGCTTGTATTGATTACATTTTTTTTATCTACCTATTTATATAGTTTTTATGTTATGTAATTAGAAAGCTATCATTCTGATTCCTCGTGGTAATAGTGGATTTGCCCTCTTGATAGTCTTAGATTTGGCCTAAGTTGCAAAGTGAGATCTTTAACGATTATCTGACATCATACTGGGTCGGGACTGATGGCTGTATTTTTATGCTTATACTATTTTATAATATAGTATAAGTATAAATTGAGGTTAGACGTCATAATGACGGATAAAAATTAAGAAAATTATAAATAAATAGAGTATAATAATGTATTACTGTAATATAATGGAATTAAGCTTAGGGATCATACATTTAGATACCAGTTAATAGGAGATTATATAAACCTAACACTGATGGGTACATGTATATTATTATTACCAGTGAGGTTAGTATGATTTATATTATTAATACGGCATACCTCATATGATGATCATGGAGACGTTGGAGCGCTTTCGGACGTTGTCCATCTTCAAGTTGCGATTCATCGTAAGAGGTATGACGGTTTGCCATATCAATAATATATAACATTGATGGGTTCTTCCTCAAGATGGTCAACGTCCGAAACTGGTTGAAAGACTGCAATAACTGTAGGTAATGTATTCATCTCTTAAAGATGCTTATAGATAAAATAGTTTAACTTTATATGTAAAATATATTTAGGAATTTTCACATTAGGAAGTGAGAGTTAGGTTTGAAAATACTTGGAGTCGAGGGCGCTGTTCCATGGATAAGGGTTCTAGGGAATTCACGATACGAGTCTGTAACATCTATGGGAAGTATTGAAATGATGATTTATATTATTAATATGGCAAACCGTCATACCTCGTACGATGATGTTGGAGTCGTTGGAGCGCTTTCGGACGTTGCCCATCTTCAATCGGTGACCATATAATGGTAACCATTAATAAAAATACCAGACAGTATGACGAAGTTAGAAAATATAAAAAAATTAAACTAGATAATAGTTAAAAACTAAAAATCAAAAATAAATAAATAAAATCAAAGTAATGATATCAGGATAGCAGTGGACTTGACAGAAAACCAACCCTCTTTATAACAGCTCAGTAGGTTACTTAGTTAGTTGCGATTGAAGATGGACAACGTCCGAAAGCGCTCCAACGACTCCAAGATCATCGTACGATAAAATAATGTTTTTGAAAAATAGTTTGTTTGCTAAAAGTGGTTTAGGACCATCAGATGTTGTTATACGGCTAAACTTGTTCTCGACCAGACTGGATACATTCAAGGAATGCGGATATTACTCAATTTTGCTGTTAAGAGCCCCAGACTCGGGCTCTGTTTGGGCAGGTAAAGGGTCCTCGGTGCGGCCTCTTTCACTCAATTGACCCATCATTAGCCACCTCTTTCGCTCCCACCTAGCGCCTCTACTTTTCTTTTTTTAAAACATTAAAGATAACAAGTTCCCTGCCTTCACCTCTCTTCTCAACTGCCTATTACTTAGTTTCAGGTCTTTCTTTTAGAAAAGAATCCTGTCCTTGTAGATTTCAACCCTTCTCCTAGATTATAACGGCTACACTCTGGACGCTTTATTTATTGCAATGTGATGCTCTTCTTTCTATTTTCAGCTCCCCTTCTTAAATATTTTTAGCCACTATTCAAACATACAAGTTAGTTCTTTAATAAAAATTAGTATAACATAGTAAACTGATACATCCAGTAACACCCTCTATAAATAATAGCATGAATCATGAAGAAAGTCCATTTCGAAGGACAATCTGGCTACACCAGTTAGTTCTGATGAGGTAATTTTGACTTTGTAATAATTTGTAACCTTTTCAAATGTTCCTGTCAATTAGCGCTTGTCCTACTTCTATTCAACATATGTAATAATGTATATGAGCCTCTTTGGATTATTCTCAACTTAATTTCCTTTCATAAGATTCACTTGTGACATTATTAACATGACCAAAAAAACAATTACTTATTTTTCGTTTCAGAGACACGATGGAAATTATAGTGGGCCCATATAACAGCGACATGTAATAGAGGGCTTTGAGTGGTTATTAAATTTAAATATAGATGTATGGAAGGTTGAGATTTGTTACTCAGTGAATATATTAGCATGGGAAATGAGGGAAGATAATTTAAGTGCGGAGAGATGGCGTAATCAGGTTACATATCCAGTCTCTGTTCATTCATTTCAGTGTTTGTCTCTTTAAAAGCATGTTCTTGTAGATGGTGTATTTACATAAATATACTTAGTCACAAATGCTTAAGGCTTTAACTGAAGAAGATCTCTTTAGAATCTTCTTAAACTCTTATCTTTAGAGGACCTGTTTAAAATAAATCATATGTATACTCGCAGATTTATTTAATTCTTCCAATATCTTTTGTATTTATATCAGATAATAACAATAACACTTTAAGCAATTATTGAGATGAATGTCACAGAGATCAATGAAAATTAATAAACGCTTTGAGGTCTTTCTCTTAATGTCATTAGAAAGCAGCTGAAGTTAAGTAGAGCAAGGTAACAAAAAGGTTATATAGCAAAGAGAAGGTAATGAAAAGAACAGCTGGTAAACGACTGACTACAGCTGAATAAGTAAGGTTGAACTTCCTTACGAAAACTAGGAATAACAATAACATTCAACCTAATAAGATTACGAAAAACAAAACACCAGGCTACAGTAGCCGAATGAGCACTTTGGTTGGAGTCCATGGTCATAGGAATCTTGGGCTACCAGTGACACCAGTTTGCTCCACTACCATCCTGCCCAATAAATTATCCTTCTGTAAAAGTTTCAATTATAAATAATCGTGCTTAAGCATACAAGGCATCTCTCTACAGTTTATCAACAACTTCAAAATACATGCATTTCGTCATTACCACAGAGTTAGTATTATTAATATTAAAACTATAATATACCGTCTTACCTCGTACACTGTTGCTGAAGCTCTCAGACCGGTTTCGGGTGTCACCCATCTTCAACAAGAAAAAACTTGTCGGGTGTCACCCATCTTTAACAAGAAAAAACTTGTCGGGTGTCACCCATCTTCAACAAAAAAAACTTGTCGGGTGTCACCCATCTTCAACAAGAAAAAACTTGTCGGGTGTCACCCATCTTTTTCTTGTTGAAGATGGGTGACACCCGAAACCGGTACGAGGACTTCAACAGCAGTGTACGAGGTAACACGGTATATTATAGTTTTAATATTAATAACTTCAAAATAATAAACAATCATAACTTATATATGTTAGGAGTAATAGTTTTCATTTACATGGATGACTGTATTTTAAAAATAAAAAGTTTGTTATCTGAAGATATTGTGTTATTGGAGTCCATTCATAATTACTGATTAACATTTCATTGTTAATTTACATTAAACATTATTTACAATTACTGACAATTCATTTTACAAATTGAAGAATCTTCTTACAAGTAACAAAGAGCTGATAGTGAAATTATTTTGAAAAAAAGTTTACTTATATTCCTGCATCTGTACTGAATTTAAGTGTGTTAACTCTTAAGTGTCTTTGTATTGTTGGTAGTTTTTTATCCCTGCAAGGAATATTTTATAAAAAAAAATGTAGTGCAGCGATAGGAAACCATTATTTTTCTGTTCTAAACGATATATGGAATTTTTGAGGTCACATTTCTCCGTGGATAGTCAAATAATGCAAGATGGTTTCTGTTGATGCGTTTGATAATGAAAGTATTACTGATTTGGAGGATTGTCTAAAGATATTGTGTTCTGTCCAATTAGTTTTCATTAGAAGTGGTGCATCTTCTATGCAGATTATCACTGTGATGACACTGCTAAAGATAGTTTGTGGTTTTTGACAGCAGCCATACTTCAATATAGCTCTTTGTATATTACAGAAATTCGTGTAATGAACAGTTTGGTCACAGCTGAGTGCCAGATTTGCTTATATATGACAGTTCCTACTTGGCTCCAACCCCTCCTGGTGGGATCTGACTATTGCTTGAGATGTAATCAGTTAGAGGCATTTCATGTCAAAATATTTTTTGTAACGTAACGTTTACATTATTATTATTATTATTTTTTACCATTATTAATATTATTATTATCCTTACTTCATTAAAATATTATGAAGATTAGTTATTTTTCCGACAGCTGTAGTCATAAGTTGGTTTATCTAAATTAGTTCTATGATTTTAAATATTCTACAAAAGCTGAAAGCGCTTAGGGATGGGAGAGAGGACCTAGTCTCCTCTGTTACCGGCTACCTCCAAAATATACAATGGGCAGACTTCAGTAAACGATTAATTCTTTGGACTAATGAGCATTCTTGCTGGTTATGTTGTTTTATATGTAACATTTTAATATTTGTATGGTAGTTGCTGTGGTATCTCAACGTGCTGTAGGACAGGGTTGTCCAAAGTCTAGCCCGCAGGCCGCATCCCCCTTCAATGCGGCCCGCGGCCTCTTCTAGAAAACTTTTAAAAATTAGTATTATTTAGACATCTATTGAGTTATATTCGAAAAAAGTTGTTATTAAGCAAAGCTGCACTGCCAATCACTCAATTTTGGCCTCTTCTTTCTGAAGAGCATTATCCTAATTTACGCCGTTTTGGATTGAACTTGCTGTCAATGTTTGGCAGTACCTTCCTTTGTGGAGCAGCATTTTCTGCAATGAAGTCGATTAAATCCAAAGAGAGGAATCTACTTAATCAAACACATCTCCCGAAGCCTGCCTTCGTTTAGCCTTAACCACAGTTGACATTGACACAAAGGAGCTGGCTTCCAAAATGCATGCACACCCATCCCACTGAATATTAAGTAAACTGTATCGTTTTACGAACTTCCTTAAATATTTTTAACGAATATATTTAAGGTTTGATTCTTATCCACACTTGTCAATTATTTTTTATGATAATATATATTTTTATGATAAATATAAAGATTCATTTATATTATATGTACGTGTTTTACTTTACATCTGGTACTACTGCGGCCCGCCATCTAATTTCCTTGGCGAATGCGGCCCGCGTACCCATAAAGTTTGGACAACCCTGCCGTAGGATATTGTGGACAAGACTATTCCTTTTTCTCATTGGACTCTATCAACGAATCCATAACTTCAACCCTTTCTATAAGTTATTTTATCTTTCTATTTCTCTTTATTACACTCTTTACTTGTCATGTTGTTTTAGTGTAACAAAGCAACCCATAATTCCACTGTTCACGCTTCGTTATTTAATCCGTTTGTTATCCTCTTTACACAAATAACTTTGAATGTCATAATAAAGAGAATGTCACAAATTAATTTCTTCTTTCGTAAATATAAGAGATTTGAAAGTGCGGGTATTTTAATATTTTGAAAATATTATGTTTGAAGTATTTCTTGAAATTGTTTCGTGGGTTTTTAAAAAGTATGAATTAATTAAGTCACAAAAAAACAAGTTTGGAAGCTGCTGTAGTGCAAAGTTTTGGGTGGGCTGTATTTTGGACAGCGTGACTATTTTCATTTCAATTAGTCACCAGAAATCGCTAAATAAGTATTGCACTTCTTCGTCACAGTCTATATTCAAGTATTAGTGCTGCTATTGTCTGCAAGGAAGGAGAACGGCTTGTGAAAAGAAAAAAGAAGAAAAAATAGGAAACTGTTTGTGGAACAAGTCGAGTGATTTATTGCATCGCTTTTTATATTTTTTTTTATGCTTCAATGGCGCAAAAAGGATAAAAAGAGGATAATGTCGGGTTGAAATGATTGGGTGAGGACTAGAAAGCGTGAAATGGTTTGGTTGTACAAGAATAAGGAGAGTGTTGGTGTTGAATGCAGAAAGGGACTGCTCGCTCGCCAATCCTTCACCGGCTGGCTGCTGTTACCTCATAAATTAGATCAAACAGAAATCACACAAATATCACTATACTTTTACTTCTGCTAATTTTCTACAAATTACCCTCCCTTTGGAAGAAACTAGTTTCCTTATTCAGTTTTAATTAGAATTTTCTAATTATGTATGTATGATGGTAAACCTTGACTGTATTCTACATCCTAATCACTCATATGATGTGGAAAATTTTGATGCATGGCCCTCAATACACAAATATAAAATCAACGTACTGCAAAATATTATTAAAAAGGAAATGGTTTCGTTCATAATTTTTGCCAAACGATTCGTCGTTTATCAAAATTAATAAAATATTTATTTTCCTCAAATAGCATCTCTTGGTACTCTACAGTACCTTCTGTTTGAATACAGTCCTTCAGTTTTTCGGACCAACTGCCTCTTTCACTCGAACTCTGCCCTCTTCTGTTCACCCGTTTAAAGAGCTTTAGTACATGAAGCTATGGCTAGCTGGTATGTATGTTATCGTGACCTTCATGGCTGTATCACAAGAATAAACTCACTTCTTTCAATGTGTCTTTCTTACATAACAACAATTTTGATATATATATATATAACAGATTCAATAATATATCGACCGTTTGATAGAATAGATCTATTATCTAATCGGGATTCGGTCAAATTTTCTGGGTTCAGAAAGTAAACTCACATTGCCGACGTTTCGGTTTTATTTTAAAACCTTTTTCATAGGCAGAAGTAAGAATTTTTTGACTAAGAAAATGAAATTTACAATATTTAAAGGAACAACAATCTTAACCGGACAAAACCTTTGACTAGACTGTCTATATATATATATAATCTTCTAAACTAGTCTTTTTTGTATTTAACTGTTGCATCTATTAATTTAACCTTCATTAGAGTCATAAAAATAAACACCATTATATAGAAGAGACAATACAAAAGAAAAGAATCACTAGGTATAAAGAGACTCTCTTGATTGCAATAATGAAATGACTCTCAGAAGAAAAAAAAAAACAATGGAAAACACATAAATGGATATCTCTGCGTGCAGTATAATTCCTGTATGGAATAAAATCAATTTATACTCACTGAAAGAGATTGATCCGGCAGAGTTTTTCTAAAACTGTAGCTATTTTCTTCTACTGTTTGCACTCTTTTATGATTGAGGCACCTTATTGGAATTGTCTTTCTTCATACACGACTAGTTTTTACAACTTGAGATTTATTAAATGCAAAAAATATATTGATTAATGTCTTATGTTTCATTAATGAATATAAAATCGCAAAATAACGTAGGGTTTGGGTAAGTTTTTGATGCTGTTCCACATCAAAATTTTGTTTATTTTGATATGGAATTTGTTTCTCTACTCCATTGATATGGAAGCGATCATATCACTCTATCATGATGGTAACACGGTAACCAGGAAGTTGATTTCCTTTTAACAGCGAATCAGGGAAATATCATGGAAGTC
The DNA here is from genome assembly GCA_026182355.1 of Hermatobates lingyangjiaoensis. Classification (NCBI taxonomy): domain Eukaryota; kingdom Metazoa; phylum Arthropoda; class Insecta; order Hemiptera; family Hermatobatidae; genus Hermatobates; species Hermatobates lingyangjiaoensis. The sequence goes on from JAPFBL010000430.1 coordinate 1,482,360, forward strand.
AGTTTAACAGCATTGCACACAAGTTATTGACATTGAATATGTCACTTCTGTAGTTTGAGGAGGTTTGGAATCGTTTTGATGTGCTAGCATTTCTAGCGTTTCTCTGCTATCATCATTTTGATCCTTATTTATAATAATCGTACCGCTAAAACCAGCGAACACCAGAGTGTAGCAAGTGTGTAGAGGTTCTTATTGTATAAAAGTGGTGCTGATACCTTTTGTTATAAAAATCTGACACCGTTAGTCACAGTTTTCTGAAACATAGAAATTTAAAATGCAAACTTCAGTATAGTTTTGATTTGTTTTTTTTCTCGGACCCTTGATCAGTGACCTACCAGGAAACATGTACGTACTATTTAATAAAAAGAAATAGTACATGGAAAGTTTGGTAACTAGATGAATAGTGTTTTCATTACCGATTATCTACTTTAGATACCAATTGTTTTTCTCTTCAGCTAAAATTTCTACATATATAGGCTTCACATTCTGCCAAAATGCAAAGAGAGTTGTTTTGATTGCACACTTCTAACTCTACTACTTTCAGTGCCCGGTATAAGAATTAGTAAATTAGTAATTGTTCCTTACTCACCCATTAAGGGATTATGATCTGTTAATTATATTTTCATTTAACAAAAGTATTTGTAAGTTGGTGTTGAAATTTCTTTTTCATTGTTTAAACCGAACCCTTAGCAGGGTAAACGTGTCAGCCCTTTACGGTCTTTTTGTTTGATCAGTGATTCTACATTGGGAGTTCTAAATTTTGCCTAACTCAAGTGCATTTCGAATAGGGATCTTTAACGAGTACCTGACATCGCACAGGCTCGGGATCGATAGCTCAACGTTCTCTCCTAAGGATGACGTACTCAAATGTATTGACCTCCTGCGTGAATAAATCGAGGGCCAGGTGGGTATCGAACCCTGGACCTGACAATTTAGAGGCGAGTACGATAATCTTTGATTTAACCTAGTCCCTTTGGTGTTGAAGTTACTGCTCTAAGTAATAAGTCCCTTTTTTGTTTTTCAATTGCTTAATTGAATTGTTATAATGGAGATTGCGTATTTATTACCAGTTGTGAATGTTTTCACAATGAGGGTAGTGATTAAAAGTTGTTTTAATAGTAATTAGTAGAATAGTGAAGTGGGGGGCTAAAGGTCAAACATACTCCACCAGAGTGCTCTTTTTGGTAACTACAATCAACCCTCTTCTACCTAGGTAAATCTACCTGACCTCCTAATATGGATAGGTTTGATAGGTTACTACATATTTCTTAAATTATTCATGTTACATAGGTGTTGCTTAATATGTAATTTTTTTGTAAAGAGTAGGTATAACTGATTTGTTATTGTATATATAAGTATATAGTAAGTTGTTAAATAAGGAGCCAGTTAGCTCAGTGGTTAACGCACTCGCCTCTGGGCTGGTATTCCGAGGTTCGATCCCCACCTGTCCCTTGATTTATTCACGCGGGAGGTGAAGAAATCTGAGTACGTCATCCTGTAATAAATGTGAGCCTGTACGATGTCAGGTACTCGTTAAACATCCCTACTCTAAATACACTTGAGTTAGGCAAAATTTAGGACTGCCAATGTAGAATCTGTTGTATCACCGATCAAAGAAAAAGCTGGTATACGGCTGACGTTATTACCCGCTAGGGGATCGGTTGAAACAATAATAACAATAAAAGGTGTTAAATAGGTTGTTTTGTAAACAGCGAATTGTTATTAATTATGTTATTAGCAATATAAATATATAATATTGATAGGTCAAGTGTGTGATGCCAGTCGTGGATGCCTGCCTCCACGAGGTCCACCACGCGCATGCGGTGGATATTACTTTACCAATAATTGGTGACGGCGTAAAGACACGTACTGCATGGCTACAATACAATACGTTAAAATCATAGTCATGCATTGCATTATTGAATGATATGCAATACCATGATTAATAATTAATTATTAATAGTAATTAATTATGGTTGTAAAGACTCAGGAATATGAGAGTAAATCAAATAGGATCTCTTAATATGAAACAGGTGTCTCTACACTGAAACCCTTTAAACCCCACTTAAAACGTATATCACCTAACAGTTGCAGTTCAAGTGGTTTGGCTATTCGCTTCATATTCTGTCAAAGAGCGAAAACTTACCTTAACAACTTTTCTAACACAAACACTACTTCCAATGCCTCAGTAATTAGTGAATTAGCCATTGCTCTTAACTCACTTATTAAATAATCATGGTCTGTTAATGATATTATTTTTGCAGGTAATGGTGGCAAGCAGACTTGGATGTCTTCTTCACTGGTTCTTAATGCAGAGTTCTGTAAGATAATGTTATCATATAATTTTTCGTTTATGTATAAATCTTTGTACCATGCTAATAATTGGGATTTAATTCAGGATTGTGGATAATATATTTTTTTTTCTTTTTTATTGAATCAAGGCTTAATGAAGGTTAAGGTTTTGCATTAATGAAAGAAAGTCTTGAATACCATTTATAATGTACAGAGGAAGTTGTATAGATTGTTTATCTCAGTGTCACTTACATATGAAAGAAGTTAAGTAAATCTGTCTAGGCTAATTGAACGCTTTAATAGTCTTATTTCGTTTTCTGTATCTACATTTTTCAAATCAGCTTCCTCCATTATCAGGTATGGTTTAAATGCAGGTATGGTTGTTATACCTGTCGTAATTATGCCTCTTGTTAGAATGGTATGACATATTTCTGTTTTAAATTTTATCGTTTTAGAATTTCTTAAAGTTTTTACAGTACCACATTGTCTTTTATATTGTCCACAATGGATCTTTGTCCTTATAGCTTGTAGAGATTTTAATGGGGAAAAGGAATAGAACGTGGATCATCCACTGGGCTCTTTCATTGTAATTATACATATAGGTATACAGTAATCCCTCGCTAGTTCGCGGTTTTCGCGGGTTCAGTATTTCGCTGGGTCCTGAAATGTTCAATTAAAAAAATATTCAACTGTAATGGCAGTAAAAATAAATACAACTCCTGTTGAAAAAGTACGGCAGTTAGTATTAGAGAAGAAAATATACAGAATCCTTTTAGTTTTAGTCTTTGTCTCAAGGGAATATTTCCAGTACCTTGAGGGTTTAACGAGTTGTGTTCGTTCTATATGTTTATTTGTATGTCCTGTGTCCTTTAGTTTAAGCTACCGATAAGGGAATATCGAGTACCTTGTCGGAGATTATATTAGTTTTTAGTCTTTTTGTATTGAGTGTTTCTTAGTTATAAGTTAGTTTAGTTTCCACCTGGAGGGAATATTTTAGTACTTTGAGGCGTAGTGATAAGTTGAGTTAGTCTTGATTGTGTATTTATATGTCTTCGTTATATGTGTTCTCTAGTTAAAGTGCAACTGGTAAGGGAATTTTGAGTACCTTATCAGTAATTATCTCCGCATGTTACCTGGGCTTTAGCTTGTCTATTACTCTTGGCCTAGCTACCGTTTTGCGGACTAACTGTCAGAATTCGTGCTTAGCATTGCGTTGCTTGAGGTGCCCTCGGGCACTTCCATGTTCAATGGAGATAATTGTAACAACAGAATAATAAAAATATCAAAAAGTAGAAGTAAAAAAAATAGACCTCTTCATCTATAAATTAGAATAAAGGATAGTTGCGAATTTTTTTTATTTTATTTACTTGCATTATTATTTACTGTATAATACATTAAGGGTATAATTTTCTCTCTCTTTCTCTCTTATAGTCGGTAAAGACGTAATTTTTTGTAATTAATTATTTCTTTTTTTTTTCTTTTTGTTTTTCATTTTTATTTACAACACAATGATCTATTCAGTAAGGTCAGGATTATCTTTCTGTTGGAAAGGTCGTTGTTTGAGCTTTAGAGGCTTGTGTAAAGGCGCGTCCATTATTTGTGGGTTTTCGCTTTTCGTCTGTCTTCGGTCCCCATTATCCGTGAAAAGTGAGGGGTTACTGTTCTAGCTGACCCTCTGAACTTCGCACAGCCTCACAGTCAATGAATCTTGTGTTACCTCTAGCTTAGCTTTATTTAGTATGAGACTCATTAATCCTTTCTCTTAGAGACTCATTTTTCCTTTTTTCCTTTTTTTTTATACTAGAGACCCAAAACAACTGATCGCTCGTTCTTTTCGATTCATAACTGCAGAAAAATCGGGTTAAAATGTGTTAAAAATCACTTTTTTGAGGGTTGAACAACAATAAAAAAATTCGAATAAATCATTTCAATGTAAATAAAAATGTCGGATTATTATTTTTGTCGAAACCACTTTACATTGAAGTTTACAAATACTCACTGTGTGTATCCGAATTTGGTACTGATGCGCGATGTAAGCATTAATGCGTGATGTAGTATCTTGTTGCCCGCCTCTGCGTGGTCGCCTTGGTAACACCTCCATTTTTGGGTGTGGCTAAAGGGCACCAAGTAAAATGCATCGGCCTGATTTGATTTTTGTGTTTTGACCGGAACGTACAGGCGCACATGCTAGATCAAAACAGGCTTAACGCCCTCTCCCAGAGATGACGTGCTCAGAATTTTTCAAATCCTACGTAAAAGAGAGGTGAAAAATCGAGGGCCAGAGTGAGAATGAAACACGGCTCTTACCAGTCCAGAGGCGAGTAGGGAAATCAGTATTAACGAAAGTTAACGAAATAATGTAACTTCAATGAATTCAGATATAGAATGTGAATTTTCTATAGAAATAGTTTTATGAACTTATGAATACCAGTTGTATAAACTTTGTTTTATACGAGTAAAAGTATGCACAAGAAAGAATGCATATGAAAAATATAAGCTATTTAACTAGTCATGTTCTGTTAAATGGTACTGAGAATATATGTGCTGTCATAATGACTTGTTCATTTCAGAATGAATTATAATGCGGCGTAATTATGATTAAAATTAGATATGCCCAATTATTATCCGAGCAATCAGAATGTCCCAATTATCAATTTGATACAGCTCATTAGTAGGTAGCAATTAAGACGATGACGAATGCTCAAGTACCTACCATACAAGAGTACATTCTCTTTTATATAATAGTATAGATGTAGGTAGTTAAATACGTAAATCCTTGATACCTGTAGATAAGGAAAACAGATAGGAGAGGGAGTGTGAGGAGAAGAGAGATGGGGAATGGGAGACATGGAGAGGGACTGTGAAAATGAAATTGAAAGGTCGACAGCTAAAGGGATAGTAGGTGGAAAACAAAATGAGAGGAAAATTGAGGGAAGACGTTAGAGTTGAAGAGAGAGGTACAGATAGAAATTGTGAGAGAGAGATAGTACCAAAATGGTCTAAATATTGAAAACACGACTTGATTGAATAGCTTTTTGAAGCCAATTTTCCAGGGAATGTGACATTTCCTTAATAACTCTACTTTGGAGTAACTAAATTTTGCCTAATTCAAGTTTATTTAAAGTAAGGGGTCTTAAATAGTTTCTGACATAGAGCACTCTCGGGACCGAGGGCTTAACGCCCTCTGTTACTTAGAGGGAATATAGAGTACCTCTAAGCTTGTTTTGTTGGTCCTGTTTAGTTTTATGAATTGTGGATGCCTGGTTGATTTCCTCTTTATTTATTTGCGAGGCAAATCGTAGGTCTTAAACTTAGTTTTAGTGGTTTATTTAACTTAGGAGGAATATTGTGTGCCCCTAGGAACCTTTGTTGTCTTGTGTTGCATGTTTCTTTATATGTCTCTAGTGTTTTATTTATCTCCCGTCGTGTTCTGGTTTTTCTTGGCCACATTAAGTACCAACTTAACCTGTTTTTTGCCAACCGTTTGTGTGTATCCGAATTTGGTACTGATGTGCGATGTAAGCATCAATACGCGATGTAGTATCTTGTTGCCCGCCTCCGCGTGGTTGCCTTGGTAACACCTCCATTTTTGGGTGTGGTTAAAGGGCAGCAAGTAAAATGCATCGGCCTGATTTGATTTTTGTGTTTTGACCGGAAGCTACAGGCGTACATGCTAGATCAAAACAGGCTTAACGCCCTCTCTGAGAGATGACGTGCTCAGAATTTTTCACATCCTACGTAAAAGAGAGGTGAAAAATCGAGGGCCAGAGTGAGAATGAAACACGGCTCTTACCAGTCCAGAGGCGAGTAGGTAAATCAGTGGACTACCCTGGTCCCTCTGGACAAGACTGTTATTGTCACTCTTAGTTCATTAAGCAGAATTTCCAGTATAGTTTCCTTCAAGTCTACCTAATGCAATAAATACTTGCATATCGTTAGTGCTACAGCGGTTAGTGAAAAAACATTAGTAGTTATCACCATACTAAGTATACAGGAGTAAAAGTTGTCCGACTGGTTTCGGACATTTCCGAAGAATACTCGTATCTACTTAAAGATGGACAGTTAGAAGTTTTACGTGAAGCTGGTTCAACGGTCCAACTAACTCTAATTCCTGTAAATGAAATATGACTGTCATCTACTAATGTTTGTTGATACTGTAAAGTTGTAGCGTCTGTTTGTTTATCAAGCTTCTTGATATGCCCTGTTCTAAAACATTTACGTTCTAAAACTAGAAAAGTGTGCGTTGTGTAATGACGTCATTCGCACGATCTTTCGTAACCGTTCCCATTTTTGGCACTTTATTAGATCATTTTAACTATTCATACTCCCAGTGTGTGTACTATGATTGGTCAAATCGGTGTCAATGAGGTTCTTAAGAACTCTTATAGAATGACTTTTTAGATTGTGGCTTTGTAAAGATCTGTAAGATATAACCAATAACAGATAACAAAATCGTTGTAAAATATTCAAATTAAAATATTTTAGCAACAATTAACTTTACAAAAATTCAAAATGCAGTTTTGTACAATTTTTTTTTATTATTTGTAACTTTATTGACATTTTATTCTATATGATGTCATAAAACTACGCAAAATCTTAAAAAAAACTGAAAAAAAAACGAATTGGTGTTGGCCGTTCGTTTTTATTTTCGCATTCATTGTCAGGAGTGCAGTTTTATTTTCATTATTTTTTAACTACTGGGAAATGAGAATTTTTCTTCCAATTACACTTGATTCCATTGGTAAAATCAATTTGACAGACTTGACAAAGACGAAAATAATAGGAAAAGAATTAGACTAAATAATAATAACAACTAATATAATAATAAAATGAAAATGAATTGGTGTTAAAATAATTAACTAATAAAATCTAGGCAGCATTGGGATAGTAGGTAGGTTATATAATCAGATAGGTGGGATTCAGTAGATCAGTTCTTGTTGAAGATGGGTGGCATACGAAACCGGTCCGAGAGCTACGGCAGTAATGTAGAGGTAAGACGGTATATTACGAGTATGTGTTTAATATTGGTAAAATAACAGTTGGTAAATTACAAAAAAAAATTATTCTTTTTCAAACTGATACTTGTTTCCTTTCTATTACGCGTTTTGCGTGAAGTAAGTATATTCGTTTTTATTTTATGGTTTGATTGTAGTTTTTTCGGGTTGAGTTGAGGTTTAGAGCAGATATCCTAGAATAGAGAGATATTCTAGTATTTTAAAAAAAAAGCTTGTGAAATTAATTATTATTAGTTTATCGATGAATTAGTTCGCAAGTTTTGTTTTAGATTTAGAAAAAATGGTCTTGTGTGATTGTTTGACTGGGCTGGCTGCAGCTCTAGCGAGAGTGACTGATTTTAATTAGTGGGTAAGTAGGGAAGCCGAGTTAAAAGAGACTGCAGTGGCTTTGAGGGCGCTCTTAGGGATTTACATATAATCAGGACTCTCTGTGTAAGCCACAGCCAATAGCCTCTTTGCTTTCTTCTTTATCCATCTTCTCATCTATATGTAAAGACTGATTTACTACACTCTTTCCAATTCTCTTTCGCTTACCAATCAAAACTGCATCCTCTTTTAATAATATACATAGTGGGGGACGGCAACTTGTTTTCACAAAAACGACCATTTACCATAAAAAAAAGTAATAAACCCATCAAAAATGTTAAATATAACAGTTTTAAAACTCTGTCTTCCAATTTAAAAACAATCACTTACTACCATAAAGGAAAGTAAAAAAAAAGTATTACAAATGTGTAAATATAATAGTTTTCAAACTGTGATACCCAATTTAAAAATGACCATTTCCTATTGCAGAAGAACAAAAAAGTTGTACCACAGACATTTACCCTTTGTCAATGCCTAAAGAAGAACATTGTGTGTTCGAAACGCGTTGCTTATATGATTAAATTTTTATATGTGGAGACTATTTCATTATCTTTTTACCCTAGAATGAATAAATACCACATGATAACTGATTGCACAACCTTAGAATGAAAAAAAGATTAAAAAGTTAAAAATATAATAATTTTAAAACGCCCTTCTCCAATTCTTACTCAAAATCTTGAATAGTATAATTATATTATGTGTTTTAGTTTCATTCATTCGAAAGACAATAATCGAACAAACTTATTAAAAATGAAGAGCCAGAATATGGGATGGTTTGTTTTGACTTACAGAAACCAAAAATGTGCTCTCGACTTCACTATGGGTCAATGTGTTATCGAACACATTGATGTTGAATTTAATAATATGTTTATATATATACAATTATTAAATACTTAACAGTTCAAACCGGACAGGTAAGTAACCGAAAAAAAAACACCTTCCACCCACAGTCTTGAACACACATAAAGTATATCGGGACTCGGTCAGTTCTTCAGGTTCAAATTAAACTCTCATTGCCAACGTTTCGGTTTTTATTTAAAAACTTTTTCAAAGGCAGAAGTATAACATTTTGAAACAGAAAAACTAAGTATTACATTAAAGATTTTTTTACAAGAAAAATATAGTCTGTGGATTTTAATAAAAACTGGTTAGTTTGAATGAACATGTGGCACTGAACCGGGTCCTGATAAACAATTTTTATTTTGTTTCTACTTCACGGTTGATACTTTTACACTGATCAAACCACAATAAGAATGGGGCAAATAGATTAAGTTTTTTTCCCATTTCTTATTGTAGTTTGATCATTTATTGTTATTTCTCGTCTTTATTATAAAAGGTTGCTTATTATCATTTTGGCTAATTTTAAACGAAATACAGTCATGCCAAAACATGTTTGCCTGCAGCCGGTGGAATTGGAATGCTTTAGTTGGTGTTAGAACGTTTTAAATATATCTTGAGTGTTTTTTTGTGAGATTAGGATTTTCTAAACGCAGTCAGACTGTTTTAGTTTGGGTTTGAAGTGTAGTCAGGGGCAGCGACACAGATATTAAATTAAAGCGTGGTTGTATTTGAGTGGGTGTCTTTGCTGTGGTGCCCAGGGATGTATTTCCAACAATTACCTAATGGTTTTGACGTTGAAGGGTAGGTGTATCGACTATTTTTGCGAACACGACAGAGGCTCATCCTTTGATGACGCCAATCGTAACATCCAAAATATAAACTCTTTAGATGAAGCGAATGGTGTTGTGTAATTTTGAAAATCCGCATGATGTTTCTTCTACACTATTTTATACCAATACCGAATATTTGGTTATCGTTTTAGATTCATTTGCTTTTATGATAATGCTTAATTAAAACGTAAAGTAAAAACGTAAGTCGTAAAGTTGAAATGTTGGATTACTTTATGAAGATGTATATAAAAAGGAGTTGAAAATCATGTAGAGTACAACGTGCAAAAGTTGATTGTTGTTCCATTTGTTTATTGTGAAATCTTGTGTTATATATATATGAATGATCAAACCACAATAAGAAATGGGAATACAAGGCTAAGATCTTTCAACCGTAACAAGCGGTCTTCGTCAGAGTTAAAAACCTTGTGGTTTGATCATTGATTGTTATTTCACGTGTTTATGTGAAATCTTTATATATATATATATATATATGTATATATATATGTAGTGGCGAGGAAGGCGCCACGCATTCTTCAAGAAAACACTGCAGTAAAGGGGTCTAATGACAAACGCCACACACACTCAACTTCAACTTCAAATAATAATGCCCATAGCCAGGACCAGATTCTTACGAGGAACTCTTCTGCGTGAGGACGCCTATGCCATTCCTGCCCTCTGTGAAATTAAAGTAGGGACTGCGAGCCCTCTCCAGGAAGGACGGCGGATGCAGCCAAGCGTGTTAAGAAACCGACGGGGAAAAGGTCTACATACACCCACATCAATAGAATTTACAGAAAACACCAACAACCAGTATCTAATGAAATCCACTAAGCCCATAGTAAACACCGAGTTCGACGAGGTTCACTTCCAAGCCAGGACGCCAAGACCTTCATCCAACTCTATTGGAAAATTAAGTAGGGACTGCGAGCCCTCTCCCGGAGTGAAGGCTGAGGCGGCCGAGCAGACGGAGTGTGCTAAGGAGAAACGTGTTCAACGAATAAACACCCACAACCAATAAGAAGTGCCCAAAGTAATACGTAACAGGGATTGGCTCGTCTTTTACAATATATATATATATATATATATATATATATTCGAATATTTAGGGAAACAGTCCTTCGTTAATACATGTGATAATTGAATTTATGGCCTATTGTTTTTTTAATTAATTTCTTGGATAACTTTTCCGAATCCCTGAAGAGTCTTTTAAATTCACCAGGAAGTAGGTACATCAACTCACCATACGTTTTGTTTTCAATGTTTATATTTCTTCCGACGTTTCAGTTGTCTTGGACCGTCTTCAGGGTGTAAACGTATATACAATATCTTAAAAACTATTGAACATTTTTTAAATACTTAAATATAACACTCAAAATTTATAATGAACTACTAAATAGAATGTAAATATTTAAACTGGCCGGTTGGGATTTCCATTCCATGTCAGCACGTGTCTTCAAATTCTTCTATCCTAGTTAAATTCCCCGTTTGTTGAGACTGTCCCATGTGCAGCTTCAATAAGTTTGTAAAACTTAATATTTGATTATTTATACTGGGCCTCATTTCCAATATACCTCAGTATATATTCAATGAAATCAGATTTGATCGGTGATTGTATTTTAAAAACTCGTATCAAACAAATTTCAGATTTCTTTCTGAAGCTTTCATCTGGTAAAGGGAGGAGGGGTGGCTTCAGATCTATATTTCAGACTATTTGAGGAAGCAAAACCATTCAATGAAGCATCATCATAATTGTATGTGAAATCTAAACGTATCGCTCCTAGAACTAAGTATTGTCAAAAAATCGTAATTCTTAGGTGGAGTCTAACAGGTATCATGATTGTCTTTAATATTGGAGATCAGAAGTTTGAAATTTGACCATTATCCTATATTTTTGATGTGGGATTTAGGATATGGAAAATCTTGAGGACGTAGAACTGTCCTGACAACGTGTACAATGTTAGGCACTTATTAAAGATTCCTGCTCTGATAAACTTGAATGAAGAAAAATGTAGTGCTCTCGATGTACAGTCAGTCTGATAATGTGGTTCACTCTTAACCTAAATTTGTACCTATACTTTACATATTTACTAAATACATAAAATAAGTAAATATAACATTCACTTATGTAGATACTAAAATTTACATAAGTTACTAAATTTGTAACATTACACCTGTCCCTAGAATAACATTAAAGCTCAATGCCGTTGTGTATATCGTCTTTCGATCGATTTTTTTTTATAACAATTCGCATTTTTGCCATTATTTTCGATGACTTTAATGGACGACTTCCAGTACATACGCTACAGGGTGTCTACCAATGTCAAATCGGTATTACGAATGACGTCTTGAAGGACTCTGCGTGGATTGACGTGTACATCATAATCAGTAAAACTTATAAAAAGAGGTAAGTTGTAAAAAAATAGTTAAGATTATTCAGTTATCAATTACATGCTGACGAGGTTTATGTGGTGGAATTTTGAGAGCATGTCTTTGACTAAATCTATAAAAGTTACATGCTGTAAACTATCTATCAGTTTATATCAAAATATCCAGTTTAGAATGGAATCATCTAGTCAGTTAGTTGTTATTGGTTACAACTTTTCTGCCATAAATTTTGTTCTTTGACGTCATCTTGAAAAAGTTGTAATTATGTTTTCAACCTAAGCCTAAAAGAGATAAAAGTTTCGTAAGTGTGCTGCGGGATACTAGTGTTTCAGCGAAAAATTAAAGGGTTGCTATTTATTATTTTTATCATATAATTACCTTTTATTTAACTATGTGAAGCCATGGAAAGCTGTAGTAAATAAAGATAAATTACAGTCATATTGGGAAGTAGTTGTGATAGATTTTTACGATGATAATAATGTTCCCAATGACCTCTGGAGCTCCAGCTGATAATAATTTTAAGTAATTTGTAGTAGCGTGTCATGTGATTTGGAATACATATGAAAACTAGTAGTAGTAGTAAGGATTAGGTCCTCTACTCCGAAATAAGATGTCTCAACTGTGCAGCCCAAGTCGAGTCAAATCGCACCACATAACCCCCGTGTCTGACCTTTCCGCTTTACGACCCATTTCTTTACTCCTGACCTCCTATCTCCATCTTCTTCGCTCTCATTTGCTTCCTTTGATTTTATCCTTTCTTTTTGTTACTGCACGTTTGCTTCCTCGTTTCCACCAACTCGTTGGCCCACTTTCTTGATGTAGTAGTTTTCAACATCTTTTTCACTATATGGTGATCTTTTTGTCTTTTAATACTAAACGTGATGAACTTCTAGACTTTCTTTCTCAGTTCTAAGACATTTATATCATTGTTTCTATTTCATATTGTGGAGTGATCATTGATTGCTATTTCACGTGTTTATGTGAAATATTGTATATATATATATATATATAATAAATACATAAAACAGTATTTTCACAAATCTTCGTTATCGGTATGGGGAAATATGATCTGTTTGACAAGTGACCTGGCTTGTCATTGGCAGTTTTACTGTCATATAGGAAAGGAAAATAGAAATATATAAATAAAAAATTATATAAATTATTAATAATAAATGAACATAATTATGGCTAAAGAAGCAAAATTCATTAGAATAAGAAACATAAAATGTTAAAAATGTATAAATAATGGTTTATAAATCATGATTATATTGTATGTTTCTATAATGTTACGGTTTTACTAAAGCTAAACAGTGAGCGGGGTTGTGGACGGAAATTAGATTCGATCATTGCTATAGTGGTTAGGGAACCTTGAAACAACATGTTGAAATGTTAGCTTCAAAACTTGCCTGGTAATTTAATCTCAGAACAACAAGTTAATAATGCATGAAGCTACTAGAATAAATCATTGCGCCCAGTTTTCTTCTTCTATAAGTGTGTTTTAAGTTTGGTTGTTAACTTTTCAGTGACTTTGCGAGTAATGAAGCATTTTATGTGTAAAGCCCAGGTCAAATAATCTACTTTGTAGGTTTTTACAGGTCAGTAGTTGCGAATCGTTTTTTCTGCTTATTCCTACTGGTGAACATTTAATTGTTGGGAGAATACTTGTTGTGCGTGTGTGTGTGGGGGGGGGGGGGGGGGGGGTGCGGCAGAAAAAGACAATGTAATCATTCCATTGATTGCATCGGTTGAGAGCTTTTAAGAAGTTCAACAAATGTATGGTCTTTCATTTGAATATGTGCTCTATTGTCTATGGGGAAGATTGCATCTTAATTATGATTAGAAATTAAGGTGCAACGATTATCCATAGTATAATTACTAAGTATGAAATTATCTTTCCACATGAAATCATGGAGGAAAAAATTAGTAACTTAGTATCAGCAAATAGAAATTAGTCAATTGATACTGCTCTGATTGTTGTTTTACCCAGTTTCCACACATTCACAGGTTTCAACCTTCAGAGATGTTATAGAGGCAGAAATATCAGAAATTTTGTGTAATAGCAGCCTTTTTAATCATGACTGAATACATTATCATCGGAAGCCTTCTCTTTGAGAAGTTTGTGCTTATTTAGAAGAGTGGTCGGCTTGATGTTGTATAGGCTCTATACTCACAGCGTTGTGCTCCGACTGATGATGAGGTTATTGAGGATTATTCAATTATTGAGTATTGATGACACATGGAGGAATCACGATTTCGAAATCTTTATTGCCTTTACCGAGGTTTATATTATTATAACTCGCTAACTGAACAGTGAAGTTTCATTTCATGGACTTATATTTATATTTACATAGTACGGTAACTGCAAACCGTACGGTCTATAAAGCGTGGTATTTAGGAAAAAAAAAAGCACTATGATATTTTCAACGGTTTACACGTTCTGAGGTCCCTTGAATCCATTATTGATATTTCTAAGATGATGTTGTATGTATTAAGCAAAGGTCCTTCAGATTGAAGAATCGTAATACAAACAGCCGTTTGTATCTCAAGAAAAGTCATACTGAACTTTCACATATTCCCTTAATAGCACAATAGATAAAGAGCACGGGTTCAGTTACAGTTGAATATATTACGAATTCAATCCGTAAAAGTGTTTTACGTGTTATAAGACTTAAGTTGTTTGAGGTTATGTTGGTTTAGATTTTAGATGAATCTAAGTTTGTTTTTTTTTCATTTAGCTTTTGCTTCATTGTATAATGACTCTAATTTATTCAGTTGATTAACTTTATTAATAGGAATTATCAAAATATTATTTTTACTGGAACAAATTATTTTATTTTAAAAAAACCAAATCTCTTTAAATATTTTATCAAATTAGCCATTTGAGTATATGGTGATTAATTCATGAATTAAGTTTCAGAGCTGCATACATTTTCAATATCAATATTTTATTATTATTCAAACATTAGCAAGTAATTATCTATAGTACTTCTGGTGCTATATAATGAAGTCATTTTTGCATAAAGTTTTGAAATAAAACTAATTTAGCCAGGTTTTAGGATGAATAACCTCGTGCTCCTAAATCTGCAATCTGAGCAACATTCCATTACTTTGGAGTCACTTCCTTTCGTTTCCCTTTCTGCTGATTACAATATTTCCGGGTTCTTGACCTTTTTCTTTTTTAAACAATGATTATTTCGAGTCAAGGAAATAAATGTCAATAAACGATGAGGGTCTCAGTGGTTTGTGGTTAGCCTGAGTAGTTTAAATAGTTACTTTCTTACTGTGTGACTGTCAGTGTTACCAGTAATAACAGTGGCTCATACGGCTTCAAAGCTGTCGTTAATACTTCGGTTTTTTTGGGCTGTTGCTTTCTAGCACCTGATTCTTTATGTATTGCTTGCAGAGAAAGTTACAATTTTACTCCGCGTGGTTTATCAATGGCAGCACCATTCATCTGGTGATATTCTTGCGATGCAGGGTATTGAGTCACGAGAATAAAGGTCCTCTGTGATACCATATCGAACACACTGTTACCACATTCACCGCTTCCACATTATACAAAAGAATGTGGCAGGCATATTGTATGCTTGGACCACCTACTTTAATAGAATTTATTCCTTACAATTAAAAAATACCGACGAGGATCGACGTTTCTTTTTACTCAAACGCACAGTTCCATCAAAAAAAGTTTGCCTTCCCCGCTTTAATACAATAAAATTTTACTACTTGTGACTGTGAATCACGTTGATTCCTCTCATGAAGATGACGAATGTCGAAATATAGAAATAGGATTTATGTTGAATAGGAACCCTCCTGCCGCGTATGAACAAAAGATAATTTTATATTAAAACATTAAGTTGCGAAACCCCTGAATTTGTTCATGGGACCATGAAATATTTCATGGAGCACACTTGTGGAACTGATTATGTTTTAAATAAAAGTTGTAGACAATAAAATTTGTATTTTCTTTTGAATCATTTGTTTGAAAATAATTATCGAAATATTTTACTATTTTTTTACATCTTTTATTGCATATAACTTTTACAGATTTTGGTGTAGAGATGATATCACTCTTCATCCTGAATATGATCCTAAACTTGATTAATGATACTAAGTATGGTAGATGCATTAAGAGTGTACATATAGTGAGTGCGAGCAAGAAAAGGTTTATTTTTACAGCTTATCACTTTTTTATTGTATGTATGAATGAATGTTTGTAACTAGAATTTATTTGTGCATTATTTACATCAAACTGTATTGAAAAATTTTGCATGAATATAAGACACTTCCTTCAAATTAAATACCATTTGGACATTTTTAAAAGTGGTTCCAAACTTTTCAGAGTGGTGGCACACTATTTACTACTCCAGCTTATGACAACCCACTTATTTTTATTGGATATAATGTTAATGAAGGAAGCACATTTATTTCAAACTACTTTATCAGATTTTTTGCTTTTGAGGAAAATAAATGAATACTTGAGGGAATGACAAGTATTGATTTGTTAAGCTTGTCAAATAATCTGCTGTTTAATAAAACTACTAGTCTAGCATTTAATACTAGAGTTTTGAATGATCTCGATATATATCGGTTAATCGAAACAAATGTGTAATTTTATAACTTTTCGAGAGACACCAGTGGTTTACGACCCATGGTTTGGAAAACGCTGCTGTAGAGTCAAAAAAATTTAGATACCGGCAGCCTTGTGATATTAATAGTTCATATTTGGGGAAAGTATAAAAGTTTTGGGGAAAGTTTAAGTTTCCATACAAAAAAAGTTTATTATAAGAAACTAAACAAAGCCTTTCGAACACTTCATGTTCTTCTTCAGGCTACATCTGATCTGCTTGGGTGGTTATTTGGTGGGTGAGAACTAAGCTAGCTTAAGAGTCCTTGCTTGGTCTCACCCACCCAATAACAATCCCAGCAGAACAGATGTAACTTGAAGAAGAAAATCAAGTGTTCGAAACGTGTTGTTTAGTTTATTATAATAAACTTTTCTTTGTTTGGAGACTTAATTCCTTCCACAATATGAGTAAATACCACAATATAACAGATTACATAGCTAATGGATATTAATTAATATTTTTAGAAGTTGTCCTAGGAAAGACATTGAGATTGTAATATTATAGATGATGTAATTGTAATGGCAATGTTGACAGTCTTGATATTAAGAGACACCGGCGAGGGGGCACGCGTGGCGTGTAGTGGACGGGGTCTGTTACGGCCAGAGAGTTATCTGGGTCGGGCTGCTGACTCATCGGGCCAAGGACCCAAGGGCTAAATACGGCCTGCTGACCTTTCCTCCTGCCCTTAGCCTCGCCCTTCCTAACAGGCTCGGCCTTTACACTAATCAAATCTCGCTTACATTTCTTCTACTCTACAAATTGCATTCTTCCCTTTACAATTCGATTTCCTTCAATGAATCAAGCGTCAATATATCGCTATCTCTACATAAACATTATCAATATTTTTGTCTCTAATTTATTATGCGTCTCATACTTACGTTCTCTTCATCAGTTAGTTTTTGAAGAATGGTACTTCACTTCTTAAGCAATAGCTTCATGATATACGTAATAAAGTGCGCATTAAATAAATATTCAATACTTTTATCTAATACATAAATTACATTTACTCTTTTAATCACTTTGAAGGGGGCCAGGTTAGCTCAGTGGTTAACGTACTCTCCTCTGAACTGATAGGACCGGAGTTAGATCCCCACCTGGCCCTCGATTTATAATCGCAGGAGGTGAATAAATCTGAGCACGTCGTCCCTCGGAGAAGGACGTTAAAACGTCGGTCCCGAGCCTGTACGATGGCATGTACTAAAAAAGATCCCTACTATAAATATAATTGAGTTAGACAAAATTTAGGACTCCCACTGTAGAATACATCTTCATTGTGTGGTATCACAAAGGGTCAATCCTCGGCCTACGTGTGTTCCCTTGTGGGACTGCCACTGCAACCAATCCTAACTTAATAACCTAATTGGCAGTTGTTAGTTTAAAATAGTATTCGTCTTTTATCAGCTTGTATTATAGATCGCTTCAGCATAATTTTGAGAGAATCATAAGTTGTCTTTTTTTTTAATTTTATTTTCTTATAGTGCCACAGTGTAAGTATAACATTACCAGTGACATTGATAACACAGATACGAGTACAGGAGGGAAAAAGGAATCTAGTGGTTCCTAAAAAAGGAACCCGTTTATAACTGATGTTTATTTGTTTTTCGTAATCTGTTTATAAGAGACAACATGGGAAAATGATAATTTCCTTGGGTAGCGCTGAACATTGTGTTGTTTACAGAAGCTCTTAACAATGTTATTTAGTTTCTGGCTTGAGAGCGATGGCCAATCTAATTACTAATTCTAATCTTCTAATAATTCTAATCTAATCTTCATACTAATTTACAAACTAACCTTCTTACTATGAAGTTGCCATATCATATGATGATATAAGATACTATATATAAATCGAATTTTATAAACTTTATATGAAGACGCGCTTATTATTTACAAACTTTATTTGTATTGTGAACGCGTATAAAATTGTAAAATTAATTCATTAAAAAATAAAAAAAATTGTAAATATTAATGGGACAGCATGTCGCATGCAGTTTCCTACTATCATGTTATAATTTGTCCCTAACGTAAAAAACAAACAAAAACCATATTGTATAAGATTTTTATATTCAGTTAGTTCATTAGTTGATATAAATAATCCAAACCACAGTGGTACTAACAACTCGAAACTATTTAACATTATAATTATATTAGTTTCCTACATGACTAGTCTTACTCTTTAAATCTTTTGATAAATCATACTATTGTAAGATTTTTATATTTTAAATTTAAACATTGATTTCAGTGTTAGATTGATTGACTGCAATTTTGAATATATAGGTTTGTTAATCACCAGTAAAGTTTGTACTTTTTTGTAGAGATTAAAGTATGCTACTAGTAACTATGTTCATATCTGTTAATAGCGAAACTGTTTGTATTTATTTCTGGTTCTGCAGTTAGTTACTAAACGGGATTTACTTGTACTTTGAAAATGTAGACAAGGTCTCAACAACGACGATGTTTCACTATTAAAAGGCCGCGTTTCGAACACTTAGTGGTGTTCTTCTTTAGGTTTGATCTTAAATACTAACCATGTTCTTTAGTTAGAACTGTATGTTCGAATTGGTTTTTTTTTTTCTGAATATTGTTTACGTAGAGACATGACATATAAATATGTATATAATTTTAAAGTAATGGTTTTTAATAATCATACAGTTTTAACGTTTTGTATTTCAGCTCCTGGTAATGAAAATATGTTACGGGATATTTAAATAATTTCAGTTCAGTAGGAAAAGCGTTTAAGTAAGACTTAATTGAAAGCAGTGATCGTTGAAATGACTTTTTGGATTAGAGAGTGAAATTTATGGTGCATTAGGGAAGTGGTGCAGGGTGTCGATGATGATTAGGGGTGACTTTGGTTGAGGGGTAGTTGGTCGGAGCACACCCCCGTTATCATTGCATGCCTCATCTCTTATCTTCCCATCCCTTCATAGCAATACTCATAACTCAACCTTTACTTTAGCCCTCTTCCCTCTTCTGCACTCGGCGCATTTCCTCTTCCCTCATATTCTTAAAAGCCGGATTATCTCCCTTTGCAAAATAAAGCCGTTGATAACGCTTCTTTAGGATTTGACTTTGCTTATTTGCTCTTCTTTAAAGCAGTCGTCTACCTGATAAGATATTATATTAAACGAAAACCTCGGTATTTCAATAAAAGGAGTACACTACGCCCCATGACATCACTGAAGTAAAGAATATCTGGCGTGGTTACTATGACATCACTGGTCGCTGACCTCACCAGTATTATAGTTCAATCATAGTTGATGGTTGCCAAATGATATAATAATCCACACTTTCGCCCCATATATAAAACAAAGCACTTACAGCCTATACTTTCATTCATAAATTAGTGTATCATTAGTGCGAATGCAAGTCATATCTATATGATGTAAAGTCAACCAGTAGTTTCTACTTTTTCATTTGTCAAGAAATATTTGTCAACTGGATTCAGTTATCATTTATCATTTGTTTATTAGTGTTCTATCTTGTTGAAGGTCTGTTAGATACTTAAGTGTTTGGTGCGTGTTTTTATTTGGCTGAATTAGTTGATGTTTTGAATCTATATTTCGAATTCTTTTGACATATGTTATAAATGTGAAACTTATAGAAGTATGAAATTTCGAATGTGAAAAACAATGAACTATTATATTTGAGATTAGGATAAGACATTTTAACTCAACTGCCTCATTAAGATGGTGAAACAAAACAATTATACTAATCAAGAAGCAAATTATAATATATAATAGAAAATTACAGGTATGCAACTTAATAAACTTGAAATACATAAATAAATACTGTTCAAGTTAGCATTATTATTAGCAAATTACCATTGTAATGAATCAACATGATGGCATTCATGAATACATGTTATTAACTATATATATAATATATACAATGATCAAACCACAATAAGAAATGGGAAAACAAGACTAAGATCTTTCAACCGTAACAAGCGGTCTTCGTCAGAGTCAAAAACCCAACAGTCATTGTGGTTTGATCATTGATATATATATATATATATATATATATATATATATATATATATACATGATTGGTTACACACGACTAAATATTGTCGGTCGATGATCTTCTTCTCCAACTTGTCAAGCTTGCGAAAAATTAATTTTTCGTTGTGAGAACAACGGTTCAGGGAGTGATTTCTTCTTGTCGACGCGTTTCGACTGTCTGCTGCAGTCATTTTCAAGACACTCTCGGCTATATAAGGAGACCCGTAAATCACCTGTTTTGTGTCTTGATGACAGAAAAGAATCCATTTTCTTATGCACAATATGAAAATGGATTGTTACACTTATGAATATTACAAGCAGAAATATTTCAGAGATATATAAAACAATATTACTTACAGAAGTAAGAATTTTTTAACTAAGAAAATGAAATTTACATTATTTAAAGGAACAACAATGTTAACCGGACAGAACCTTCGACTAGACTAATAAGATTGCATTACAAATAACGCATAAGATATGAGATAACAAATAAGATATGTGATTTCTTATTATCCTTTGTTTGTAGGCCTATGAAAAAGGTTTTCAATAAAACCGAAACGTTGGCAACGAGAGTTTAATTTTTTATCCTGGAAAATTGACCGAACCCCGATTAGAGAACACACCTATTCTATCAAACGGTCGATATATTATTGAATCTGATATATATATATATATATATATATATATATATAAAGATTTCACATAAACACGTGAAACAACAATCAATGATCAAACCACAATAAGAAATGGGAAAACAAGACTAAGATCTTTCAACCGTAACAAGCGGTCTTCGTCAGAGTCAAAAACCCAACTGAGTTGGGTTGTTTTCCCATTTCTTATTGTGGTTTGATCATTTTTATATATATATATATATATATATATATATATAGATTCAGAGCAAGGGATCTCGAGGAATCAGTGGTCGAGAAGCTACATCAGTATATATATATATATATATATATAATTAAAGTTACAGCTAGAGAACACAAGAAAAAGGACGAACACTCACGAATCTCGATTATTTCGGCGTCTTGCCGTCTTCAGGAGAGTAGAAAGAAAGAAAATAAAATAAAAGGAGAAAGAATGAAGGAACGGAGACGTAAATGCGTCCACTGGCCGATGTAAACTCATATATATATATATCATATATATATATATATATATATTATATATATATATATATATATATATATATATATATATATATATATATATAGGTTACACTAAAAATAGTTGAATTGTAACACCGTATTAAAAATGAAATAGTTTTTCTACTGAAATTTTTATAAATTGAATTACAAAATAAAAAAAGTCATGTTTGTTCGTCTGTAATATGATGAATGTATGTACTGCATTCATAATAACAATTTTCATTATTCAGTATTATATTGTGGTTGTTATATATATTTATTGTAATCTATATGAGTGTATCTAATATATGGTTGGCTGATTCTTGATTGTTTTTATTATATGGAGTAGGGAGTCCTTGACGTTGCATTGTTTCCAACTCTAATGAAAGTCACGTACGAGGTGTGTAAATAAAGTAGTGAGACTGATTTTTTTTAAATTTTCTATTCAAATATAATTACAATGTGATATTGTCACCTTCAAAATAGTTCCCTTTGGAAGCCACACAGCGCTGGAGACGGTCCTTCCAATCATTGTAGCATTGCTGGAACTCGGATTCTGGAATGGCCTTCAGCTGGTCGGTTACAGCAGTTTGTATGTTTTGTAGTGTCCCGAAATGAGTTCCCTTGAGGTGATTTTTCAATCTCGGGAAGAGGAAAAAGTCACAAGGACTCAAGTCTGGTGAATAAGGAGGCTGAGGAGCAACAGGAATGTTTTTACTGGCCAAAAACTCGTTTATTGAGATGGCAGTGTGACAGGGCGCAGTGACAGGGCAGTGTGACAAATTTTTCTCATCTCCAATTCATTGGTCAAAATGTGATGAACGGAGGTGTGATTCAAATTCAACTGTTCCCCGATCATTCTGACTGTCAAGCGTCGATCTGAACGCACAAGGTTCCGTACTCTGTTGACATTTTCATCGGTGTTTGCACTTGAAGGCCTTCCGCTTCGTGGTTCATCTTCAATCGACTCTCTTCCTTCTGAAAATTCCTTAAACCACCGAAAAACCTGTGCCCTTGATAAAACACGTTCTCCATAGGCCTCCTCAAGTTTTTCAAAAGTTTCGGTTGCATTATGTCCAAGTCTGAAGCAAAATTTGATTGCACACCGCTGCTCAACTTTGAGCAGTCACTCATTTTGAGGTCACTCATTTTTAAAACGCTCAAGAAAAAACCATTTCACGAAAACCAACGCTACGGACAAACAAATGACTGTGGCGAGTTCAGATTCATACTGGAGGCGCATCACACGTGCACCTGACGCTACTCAAGGCCACGCGTCTCCAGCGTTGCCAGATCGAAAGCGACGTTGCCAGTCACACTACTTTATTTACACACCTCGTACGTTGGACATCGGACAGCTATTGATGAGAATGACTTGTTTTATGAGGTGCAGGGTTTGTTAAATATTCTGCTGTGAATTCTGATTATTTACATTTACATTAGTTATTTCTGCAACATTTTTCGACTATTCCTAGTCATCTTCAGTTCAGTTGAGGACCTAGCCGTTGGTAATTATATACGGTTTTTATTAGAATCGGAAACAATTAAACTTTAAGGACCCCTGATGTCATAATAAAAACAGTCAAGTCATTTGGTCAAGAAACATCCAATTATATATATATATATATATATATATATATATATATATATATATATATATATATATTGGTATACTTTAGGAGCAGACCTTCTTTTAAACATATGCCAACATTAAGTTTAGTATGTTTCCTACATACCTTTTCAAGGTTTCGAATGCTACTTTTCCATCTTTGTGGAAAAGTAAAATAACAACCACTGATCTAACTACAGTATGAAATGGGAATAAAATAGTAAGATCATTCAACTACAACAAGCAAAGATGGAAAAGTAGCATTCGAAACCTTGAAAAGGTATGTAGGAAACATACTAAACTTAATGTTGGCAAGATATTTAATGAGGTATATATATATATATATATACAAAGATTTCACAGAAACACGTGAAATAACAATCAATGATCAAACCACAATAAGAAAATGGGAAAACAAGACTAAGATCTTTCAACCGTAACAAGCGGTCTTCGTCCGCTTGCGGTTCGACGAAAGATCTTAGTCTTGTTTTCCCATTTTCTTATTGTGGTTTGATCATATATAGATATACATTTAAAAGAAACGGTCCTACGGACTTTTTTAAATAAAATAAATTCAAAACGAAGGAAACACACAGAAAGACTCAGACATAACTCACATCGATATTTCGACCATCGTCGTCATCAGGAGGTGTGAAGAGCGTAGAGTCCTGCAGGAAGGCAGAGCGGTGACTTGGCCATCGAAATATATTAGTGATTTCTGCTTCAGTTCTGTGTGTTTTTATTATGAATGTAGTTTATATATATATGTAGTTGTAAAATTATTTGAATATCCACTGTTTGCACGGGTAGATGGATGATCGGCATTGATTGAATTATACAAGGTCATTTGAAAGAAATCTGCCAAATGTTGTTTTGGATGAGATTTAGGTCTGGCTACAAGTTGATAGTCATACAAACAGGAAGTAAAGATAAAATATGTAAAAATCACTATTTGTATTAATAAAATTAATAAGTTTACTGTTTTTGAGTTTGATAATTAATCTAGTGAAGGGCATCATATTTTTAGTATGGTTTTCTTGTGTGACATGGTTTTCAAATGATTTGCATTTATAAAGTGTCTTGGGCGTAAGTAAGTTTTAGTTGAGTTGCTGTCTGTGCCTTAGATAATCAACTTGAGGTAACGAGGTTGTCAGTCTAGGGAGACCCTGCTGTGTATGCCGAAGTTTGCTCAAGCAGGCCTGTATGCTCTTTGCTGATTAAATTCGGCCCCCCTTACTTGTCGATATATGTATGCCTCAAATTCAGAGTCAAAGTGCTTTCTTAGTCAAATAGCATCTCCTTCTTACAACTTTCTTCCTGATGATCCTATTTCTTTCATATTTTCAATATACTATTCTTCTTACTAAAGCTTTATTTATTTTAACCATACTTCATTGTGTTGATATTATCTACTGGAGGATTTTTTTTTGGGATTTTGAAAATTGAAATGTTTTCAGTTTCTTAAACCAAAAGTAGACTTTTTGTTCTGATATGTCTGTATGAAACACCCACCTGGTGCAGATCTATTGATGCTGACCTATCAGTAGCTCTAATCTTCTTTCAGTCATTCGTTTTAGTTGACAGTAAAGTTTCTAGTGCCACAAAAACATTTCTGTGAATAATGAATTCCAGCCTTAGGGGGGGACATCAAAGTCAAACTGTTTTCACTAAGAGTAGAAACCCGAAGACGGGTTCTCTAATAGATTGACTTGATTTTTTTGTTATCAGACCTGATAGAATCTACTTTCTCCTAATGCCAGCTTTGCATAATTCACTTTCCTGCTCCCAATAGGGATGCATAGCAGTGTAAGCTGACAGGCTTTCTCCTCCACTGCTGATTTCATCATTACTGCAGGTGACATTTTTTTTAAAGCTTCCAACATAAGTTAACAAATTTAATGATTTGTTTTATTGAAGAAAGTAAATTCTTTCTTAAGAATTAATAGTAATATTCCTGAAACATTTAAATGCTGTTTATAATATTTGCAGTGAAATCAGAGATCAGACTTAGATAACTGTTTTTTCTAACTTAACAAGTAATTTAATGCACTATGTTATAATTCGTTGGCAATCATTGATGTATGAATTTTAATGCGAACTCTGCTGTAGAGGTCCTTGTAAAGGCCTTGATAAAGGAGGGTCACCTTCTACGTCTGCGCTGTAACACGACAGATCGGGTAGGCCCTTTTGTAGAGGGTGATAAAAGCTTGTATGGTACTTAATATTATATCAATTCAGAAACTATTTATTTTCGGGTAAATAGTGATCATATTGCGTTGGAATGCTATATTTGATATATGATATGATCACATTATTATGTTGAGAGTAATTGAAATTAAAAAAAAATTGTTAATACCCACTAATTTTAAGGAAGTAACGTAGGAGTACAGCAAGCTCAACTCAAGTGGAAAATTCACTACCTGTGATTATTTGCCACATTTCTTTAGGATGAGTTAGTGAGTAGGTAAAGGGCTCAGTGACCTGTGGCACATGTGTTACTGAGCTTATCTGCTTTGTCAACCCTACTCCCCTCGATAAATCGTATGGGCCTCGAGTTGACGAGTCCTCCCGGATAAAGGTATAGAGCTAAAAAAATTCAACTGTTTTGTTCCCATTGGCAGAAATTAGTAGAAACTTTGCGGCGAATTCTGTGAAGGATCATTGAACAACTTGAATTGCACACTACATATGCTGTTCGGGGACGGGTATGACCTCGGGGAGGTGCGTCATATGTTGCTAGTTTGTTGAGGTTGGGAGACATTGGGTTTATGGAGAACAACAAAGAGACTGACGTTTCACCTTTATTATATTTAATCGGTAAGGGCTTGGGTAGCAGCTCAAAGTTTACCAACACCTCCCACTCTCTAATGTTACATTAACATTGGGATTCGACATTATACCTGTTGGTGTCTAACATCAGGTATTGGTGCTTATCTTCCAGGGCCAAGTTTGTTCTTTCTCTGCTTTGTATTAAATATGCGGCTGTACTTTTTTATCCCCTTGTTTACATTTGACGTTTGTATGATAACCTGCAAGTGTCTAAATAAATTGGTTCCGATAGATCACTTACTATAGTGAAGGTTATGGCAGGGCTTTCAAACTTTGTACAGATAGGCACTAATTGTTTTAAAAAGGGAAGCATTACTATATCCATTGTTAACAATGTTTGGCTTTGCTGGTTATTTTCAACCGTTATTTATTCATAATAATTAACTTGTCAGTAGTACTACTACGGATACAAACTACTGCTTAAAATGTGTTGTAATTGTCAAAGAGTCGTTTAAGCCGATTAAAGTTTTAACTTATTCTATATCTGTCCGCAGATTATGCAATAATAGTTTGGGAGAAATTATTGAGGAATGTATCAGATTGAGCAAAGCATAATTACTCGTTTGGAATAATTAGCTTCATCGTTTTGGTTTGAAATGGAAAGCCCTGTCATTTCACGGCTCTCGCCTCTATCTTCTCACCCCTTCAAACTGATGAATGTAGTAAATTAACAGAAACTTTGGCCAACTCTCTGACTTTGATCTAGATTTTTTTTTGGTTAACTATCTTTTAAATTTCGTGTATAAAAATAACAGAGATGAAAACTTCTTATAATAAAACCAAAAAAAAAAAAAAAAATAGTGTGTGGGATGAGGATACAAGTGATTTTGAGTTTGTTGACCTTAGGAATAGAGTTTTTCTATTTTAATCTCAAATAATCTTTCTTTAATGGCTTCCTTTGAAAATGAATGTGAACAGTTATAGAAAGTCGACGATCTCTGTAAGAATGGGCTTTGTGCTGATATAGATATCACGAAGGCGTCTAGCTGACTTCATTGTGGAAGATAAAGGAACAGGAACAGTGAACACACTCTGTTCGGTGTTTTAGATTTCATGCTGTTATCAAGGTGATGATTTATGCACTTATTGTTTGAGCAGGTGAAATATTGTTAGACTATAACGGTGTTTGAAAGAAAGCACCAATAACAAGTTGACTCAGTCACAGTTAACAGTATGCCATTAATAAAATATTAATGATAATAATAGTAATGCACTTGAGTACGGCACTAAAATATGATACTAATGATTCTCTCACTAGCAACTTAAAGATATTTTTCAATCTGACCAGCCATAGTTGCTATGGAATATAGCAATGGCCCTCCACTTGTTTTTCAGTTTGTTAATAGTAACTGTTGTCGTGACATCAGTTGGAGAAGTTGTACCAATAAACCATTAGTGACTGCCTATACGATTTCAAGTTCCTGGAATATAGAATTATTGGTTTTATAACGAAATACCTTTGTGTGATCTTCTCATGGAAGTAGTTAGTTAGATCTGACGAAATATAACTCATACAGCTACTCGAAAATTCTTGAACATATCCTGTTATTAACTTGCTTCCTCCTTCATAACGTATCTTAAGGCGTTAAGTTAGTTGCCCTGGTTGCTTAGTCGATGAGGTGTTTGTCACAGTAGCGCAGACATTTGTTTTAGCTTTTCGGAAGGACTCGTTAGGGCAAAAAGAGCCCTTTGATGACCTGTTAACACTTGGTTCTTTCCTAAAGTAATATAAAATAAACGAAATTAACCCTTTGTTATCCTTTATTGGTTAATTACTTCATTTATTATTATTTAATTATTTTTTATTTCTTTTTATTATTTAATTACTTTATATATCCAATATTATTATTTGTATTCTTTGTATTAGTTTTATTTTACCATAGCATTTATGTTATTTTATTTATGTATCAATCTCTCTGCTCATCCCTCAATTTTTTTCTTTTATTTATTTGTTATTATTTCACCAATTTAATTTAACTATAAATTGATTACTGTCTACCTTATTCTCTGTGATTGGGCACGCATATGACAACATTGTTGGTCTCCGACCGTCTCTGAACCAGTGGGCTTGGTTTCTCTCTCTCATCTCTCCTGAAGACGGTTCAAACCGAAAATTAGAGACTGTAAGTGTGTGCTTTTAATTTCTCCATGTTTCTTTTTATACATTGAACTATATTTGTCCATTTCGGATCGTATTTCCAATGAAAAAGTGTATATATATATATAATAAATTCAAAACGAAGGAAACACACAGAAAGACACAGACATAGCTCACATCGATATTTCGACCATCGTCGTCTTCACACCTCCTGATGACGACGATGGTCGAAATATCGATGTGAGTTATGTCTGTGTCTTTCTGTGTGTTTCCTTCGTTTTGAATTTATTTTATTTAAAAATGTCCGCTGACCGTTTCTTTTAATTGTATATATATATATATATATATATATATATATATATATATATATATATAGATAAATTGTTGGTAACAGTGACAGACTAATGGCTAGTTAGTATAGACGAGATCTGAAACTGGTCGAGCAAGTAAAAAGATATTAAGAGGGATGATAGTTTATTCTAGTAATGAATATAATATTTTAAACTTGTTCATAGAGTTGGCATAACTGTTTTCCTCAAGAATAAAGCTGCTAGTTTAGTGCGCTGTGCCTCGCCATGAACTGCATACAATACAGTGCCATTGCGAGGCTGACATACAAATGACACTGCCATTTCCTCCTTCCTTCCTCTTAGTTTGCATTTTGTTTCGCCTAATAAGTTTGCAAAGCCTATAACATATCTTTGTATTTTCAATACCTTCACGATTCCTTTATTCCTCTAAATGCTTGTTCATATTCTTTTTTATTATTTGTAAGAAAGACTATTTTCTTAGCTTTAGAAAAGCACATTTCATTTTTAATTCATATCATTAATAAGTTTATTTTACTAAACATAAAGTTAATTTTTTATGTATTAAGTATTATGTATTATTTAATTTTACACCCACTTTCCAGTGATAGTATCATATTCTTTTTAAGGATGTATTTTATCATCAAAACTTAATAAAGGTCTCCTCGAAAAGAAATGTACCACATTTCTTTTAATGATTTCCTTTATCATCAAAACATAATAAAGGTCTTCTGGAATCCTATTAATTAAGCAATTTCTTCTCACAGTTAATATAAAGAATACTTATTACCAATAAGGGTGATTATTTAATTGAAAATATTCGTATGTTTTTGAGATTTAAATAATCAAATTTTGTTACTTTTAGAATAGATACGGTGAATAAGATTGTGTATTGTTACAATATTTATTGTGAATAGTGAACTTCCATTTTTTATTTCCTCCACTTACTATGGGTGAGTCAGGTATTTTGTCGTTTTTCATACTTTAGTATTTTTAATTCCAGTTTTCATGAAAAGTATGTTTTCTATCTGTTTCTAGTATGATGAACTTGTAGTTTGTTTATTAATAAACACTAGTAGGGATTTATGGATAGGCTTCCAGATGAATATACGATGTACAATGAACTAAGTAACTTTATTTTTCGTTTATTTATTATAGTTATTCATTGCATAATTACGTCTTAACCGCTTGTTTTTTATAATAATTAGATTTTTTGGTACAATTTTTGACCCTTTAGTTGGTCGTTCACATTGTTTTTAAACTACTCATAAATAAATAGGTGAAGGTAATTAGGAATTGATGAGTTTTAAGTAGATCACTTTTCAGACCTTGTCTGTAGCTCTAAATTCCTAAAAGTTATAGTCAAAAAATCTGTATCAAAAATAGGTTGAAACACACGTAGTAAAACCTTGTAGTATAGGACAAAACTCATATTAAAGTATTTTAAAAATTTGTTGCAAAGTATTAATTTGTAACACAGTAGATCACAATATTATTTACTATAATCTATATTCTAAAGATTTTTCTGTATGACACCATTCAAGGCTTTGAAATCTTAAAAAAAACTTTAATGTCTAAAACTAGCGTTTACATGTTCGCTGTAAGTGATACATGTATTTTACCAAAAATAGTTTATTGTATTTTTTGTTTCTTTAAGATGTAGTAATACTGCGTTAGTGAAATTACGAAGTTTATTTAATAATAATGTTAATAATTGTTCTTTTCTAATAGGTATCCATTTGTTTATTGGTATAAAAAATATACATTTATTGTTGTATTTTAATTCCATAAAAGTTAGTCGACTTATGTCTAATACTCCAATGAATGACAAATTAAATTCATTTATATACCTCGAAGTAATTATTATTATAATGATCATCAGCAACTGAAAAGCTAGGATGGGACTCTAGTATTTGATTAAGTTATACAAATAGATTACCTGAACTGTATCACACTGATAATGAGTGTGATCCATACTATCTTTCAATAATTTTTGAACATCCAACTTATTAGCTACGGTTTATTGTGTGACTTGATCATTGGAGATCGTATTTGCAAAATCATAAACTTTTAATTCATCCTTTATTTTACTTGTTTTATTTCATTATTGAAGTATAGTCGTTTAATAAATAGCTTCCAGAGTTCGCCATTTGTTTTACAAAAACATGTTAATTTTTGCAAAATTTATCACCAACATTAAAGAATCGATTTAATAAACATAATATTCATTATTTATGATATTGGTTGTACTTGGTGTATAGTTCAGTTGATACCATTCTTAAATGAAAACAGTACACAGAAAATATAGAAAGAACACATGCAAAAGGTCTCAAAAACCTATCGCTTTATTCGGAGTTGCTTGGTGATGTTTTTTTTTTCTGTATATTAATCATATATATATATATATATATATGATATTTGCAAAAACAACGATGAGTATTAACAAGGAGTTGGTAACTATCTGAGTTCAGACCATTCTCACTTCAATGTTTTTTTTTCCAAAAACCTTGGAAAAGCAACAATTCTTTTGAAATGTATCATCAGGGTTACAATTATTTTATTAAAATAAAATTTTAATGGTCATAGTTGTATAATGTAATTTTTCTTTAATTAAGACTATGCAATCATCGATTTGATGTCTTTAGTAAGTAGTAAAGTTAGTACACTTTGTAAATAAAGTGTTGTAATTTTTACGATCTAAACATCTTTAATCTGTTTTTCACCATTCCAACCAACTTGTTTTGAAATCAAATGTTAAGGTATTTTAAAGAAAGCTTTTTAGTTTACTATAAGAAAAGTATAGTGATCGTGAAAAAAATTGGATCATCTGATTTTGACGGAATTACATGTTTTGAGGTCCCTAAAGTCATTTTATGAAGTTTTTTTTTTATGATGTCTGCGTGTGTGTGTGGGTGTGTATCGAAAAGCTTGTCTACACGTTGTGGTCCAGAATCTTTGATGGATCAAATTGATATTTTACACAAAAACGTGCCTGATAGTATAATTGAATCCTATTGTTTGAGAGCAATTATGATGCATGATGAGAAAGACAAAAAATGTCTTATAATTCTTGTCTTTAGTAGTGACTTTCTCATAAAGCAATATTATACAAAAACATAAAGGTACATCTACACTATGAGACCCATTTACCTGCAAAATATAAATTGAATTGTTTGCCAACTGTCCAATTGTTGTCCAACTGTTTGCCCTGTGGGGTGTTCACTAACTTATGGATATACATCCTCCCTACCACCTGCTCATTGGAATACACAGTCATCATTAAAAAAAAAAACAACAAACAACTTTGGGGACCCCAAAACATAAAAATCCGTAAAGATTCAAGATCAAATTTGTTCATGATCACAATGATATACTTCTGGTAAGAATAAAAGAAAAATATTCTTAAGCTCTGTCGAGTGTTCCCGTTTTTAAAAGGATTCAGAAACACGAGGCGCTGACGTTGGAAATGAGCGATTCTTTTCAGAACTATAAAACGTGGCAATGAAACCAACATGTGGTAAGTAAAAAAGGGGAAATCAGTTGGGTGACAACTTGCCGAACAACTTTCTTTACCAGATCCCATCTATTTTTACCAAACCGTCGCTGATATTTAATGTTTCTTTTTAAGTTATGTTTTATGACACAGAGTTCAATATATTACCGTTTAATGTTAGTCTTTTCATGAAGTAATACTTGCTTAGTCCCAGTTTTAAAATGTTTAAATTGACTTGTGTGTAGAAGTAAACTTACTATCCTTCGATGTTTCCCTCCTTTTAATGCTATAATCCTGTTTAATTCGTGTTTGCAACCCTTTATTATTTTGCTCGAAATATTTCAGTGGGTAATCGTCTATTGAATTGCCGAACGCACCCTTCATTACTACTTATTCAATGCTTTGACAGACAACCGTTTATGTTTCCACTATTCTCAAACACCAGTAATGGTAGTAGTCCCGACTGTGGAATATCAAGAAAGGAGGAAATTTTCAGATGTTTCTAAATATAGAAACACAGTATACTACTTTTATATATAGCACTATTTTTCTTTTTTATTGAGGTTTGGTCTAGCTTCAATAATGCAACACTTTTAAGCCGACATTTCGTTGTTATTTGTAGACATTTTCAGGACTACATCAATGTGGCATTCCTCTTCTGATGACGTTCAAACCGAAAATCAGAGACTGTAATTGTGTGGTTTTCATTTATCTATGCTTCATTGTTGCAATTGAAGTTTAGTTATCCTTTTCGGGTCGTTTGCTATAATTTATATATATATATATATAGAAATATATAAACAAGATTTCACATAAACGCGTGAAATAACAAACAATGATCAAACTACAATATGAAATAGGTTTTCTTGTTTGATGAAGATCTTTCAACCGTAACAGGCGGTGTTCGTCAGAATCAAAAACCCAACTCAAAAAAAAAAGTTTAGTCTTTTTTTTTCCCCAAAATTCGAAAAAAATGATCCAAACTGGACGCAAATCAGCTCAAAAACGAAGAAAACCAACACACAGAGAAAGAGACACACTTCCAAACTCAAATTTTCGGATGATCCGTCTTCAGAAGAAAATAGAAAAGGCGACCAAGCATGCCGGAAACACAACGGCAGGAAACCGTCCCGGCAACGTCCTGCCGTTGTGTTTCCAGCGTGCTTGGTCGCCCTTTCTATTTTCTCCTGAAGACGTATCATCCGAAAATTTGAGTTTGGAAGTGTGTCTCTTTCTCTGTGTGTTGCTTTTCTTCATTTTTGAGAGTATATATATATATAACATGTTTTTTACCATGACTATTCTTCTTACTGTTACTTCAAGTTTTAAAAATATAACAAAACAGTCCTTCAAAACGTGAGAATTAATACAGGTTCTGGACCTGTATTTATTAAGATTATTGTAATCCTATGAAATAATAAATGAAACATTAAATACTGAATTTCTAAGTATTTAAATGAAATACGGACAGCAATACTTGTTGGAAGATGGCAGGAAATGAAAAAGAAATACTTTTGGCATGAAATGGAATAGAGTTGAGCTGGGTTTCGTGACAAAGTGAAGTTTGACTGGGATGAAATCAATGACAGGCGTGGTTTGCAGAAGCTTGTTTACCAGCTAACCGCAACCTGGTGAATCTACTGCCAAAACAGGAATATGACTCAGGCAATATTATATACTGGCGTTTCTGAAATATACACTAATCAGTTGAAGCTGTATTCAAAAGTTCACTGATTACAGTAGTCGATATTGTAACATTATTTGTATCTGTGGAACATTTATTACATTTTGTTTATCTTAATATTAAGGTTATTTAAAAATGTATTTTAAACATTTTTTCATCGTAATCTTCTATTCGTTTCGGTAGGTTTTGGGAAAAGTAGTGTTTTGCGCATGTTGTACCAACTCTTCGCCAGTGATGTATACGGTGTTTGGCTCCATCTCATGCCCATCTCGGTGAAAATGCCAAAGGTGTTGTAGTACCTCGACTATCTGTACTGTTGGCGCCATTAGGTCTAACATACGGTTAATACCTTTCCACATGAGGAGGCATACCTAAAAAAGAGTATAACCTGTTACAAATGCGTTGTTTTTTCAATGAAACGTATTTGTGAGAATGTTTCCTCTACAATTCCCAGAAATGTGTAAATACTCTACATAGTTGCTGACTAGACAAATGATAACTACAAATATTTATTTTGCGGACTTAGTTATCTATATACTTATAAAACTCTGATTTTCTTGTTCAAATATTTGCACACAGATGAAAATTGGAATATCTTTTAATTTCAGTTTATGACGAACTAGCTGACTCTGTGAACTTCGTAACGCCAACTGTTAATGAATGTTGTGTTACCTTTAGCTATTTTAACATAATGTCTTATACATTTATACTTAGTAAATTTACTAAGTATGTTTTACTTAAGTAATATCTTGCATAAAATGTCTTCAAAAGATAATCAATAAACATCAGATAATTGATTTCATGATATATTAAACTATTACAATATTGAAATTATCTAACCTGTTATCAGTATATAGATAACTAAGTCTGCAAAATAAGTATTTTTATTTATCATTTGTCCAGTCAGTAACTATGTAGTATTTACACATTTTGTGGAATTGTAGAGGAAATAGCCATATAAATACATTAGTTCTCGATGTAAAAAATATTTTGCCAATATATTTTTTATTGTTGTGCTTGTAAATATACTCGTACAACATTTTTTGTTTTCCTATCTCATACAAGAACAAATAAATTTTGATGGTTTTCAAACTCGTGAACACCCAATGTACAGCTGTCCATGTGAGAAGCATGGATTTATCAAAATTAACCCACATACTTGCAATGATGGTCCTGTGCTTTGTTAATGGTTATTCCAAAGGCTAGTAACTTTTAAATGTTTACGATGAATGTTTTGATTTGACAATGTTTGGAATGCTCTCTTCCTACAGAATATTAATTAACTAATTTCATACATTAATATTTTACCAGGTAGTTTAATAATACCTTTACATGATACCTATAATAAACTAAATCAATTGATGTTGATAAACTTGAAAAGTGGAGTGCGGACCACTCCAGATTTGGTTAACAAGTGTTAGGAAAGTTAATGGTGTCCTTCTTAAATATCCTTGTTCTAAGAAGACAGTGAACCATTATTGAATTCAATACCATTTAAAGTGTGTCATTCAGAGGTATTCTCTTGTACATACCTACTTGTCTTATGTCCCTTTCACTAAGAACCGAATATTTTCCTTATGAGAAATCGAAAAGTGTAGTAATTAACATTACGAAATATACACTTTTTTTCCTGAGTTATATACTCAAAGCTTCCTGAGTTTCCAGCTGTTTTGTTATCTTCCTTCTCCATTACCTTTATGTTAGCTTCTCAGTTTTTACTTTGTTTGCTCTCTGATGACATAAATTCAAAGGCCTCAGAACATTTTCTATTTTATTTCCATTGTGGTTAAAACTTTATATATATATATATTGATATATATAAATTTATATATATATATATATATAAAGATTTCACATAAACACGTGAAACAACAATCAATGATCAAACCACAATAAGAAATGGGAAAACAAGACTAAGATCTTTCAACCGTAACAAGCGGTCTTCGTCAGAGTCAAAAACCCAACAGTTGGGTTTTTGACTCTGACGAAGACCGCTTGTTACGGTTGAAAGATCTTAGTCTTGTTTTCCCATTTCTTATTGTGGTTTGATCATTGATATTATATATATATATATATATATATATATATATATATTGATAAAAAGTATCGACCGTGGAACAGAAACAAAACAATAGTTTATCGGGTCTCGGTCAGTTCTTCAGGTTCAAATTAAACTCTCATTGCCAACGTTTCGGTCTTTATTTAAAACCTTTTTCATAGGCAGTTTTAACAACACTGTTGTTAAAATTCACAGACTATTTTTCTTTGTAAAATAATTTGTAATGTAATACTTAGTTTTTCTGTTTCAAAATTTATACTTCTGTCTATGAAAAAGGTTTTAAATAAAGACCGAAGCCTTGGCAATGAGAGGTTTCGAACCTGAAGGCAGTTGAACTTGAAGAACTGACCGAGTCCCGATAAACTATTGTTTTGTATATATATGATCAAACCACAATAAGAAATGGGAAAACAAGACTAAGATCTTTCAACCGTAACAAGCGGTCTTCGTCAGTGTCAAAAACCCATATATATATATATATATTTGTAAAAGTTGGAAGCAGTCCTTCATTTAAACATATATTGTTAAATAACTTGTTCCAAGTTAATATTTCTTGTCGAATTTTAAAACTATTTGCAAACAGAAACACCCAGATTAGCCAGGTAGTAGGTGAGCCCAACCACCCTACCTTAATCCCCCATAATGCGCCGTGATACAGGGCGATGCCCTGTAAACCTTCCATTAATAATCCATCTCTATATATACGAGTATAACTAGCTTTCCTACTATTACTCTTATTATTGTCCTGATGATGAATGTGGTACATTCGAAACATGTCGACTAGTAATATTGGTGATAGACTTTATAGTTTTAATGATGAGACGAGGAAGGAATTCCGGAAACTGGAGAAATTGTGTTAGAAGCAGATACAAACCAAATATGGGGCGTTATTTAACAATATATATATATATATATATACTATATATATATAAAAAGATTTCACATAAACACGTGAAACAACAATCAATGATCAAACCACAATAAGAAATGGGAAAACAAGACTAAGATCTTTCAACCGTAACAAGCGGTCTTCGTCATGTTGGGTTTTTGACTCTGACGAAGACCGCTTGTTACGGTTGAAAGATCTTAGTCTTGTTTTCCCATTTCTTATTGTGGTTTGATCATTGACATATATATATACATAGAGGGGGAGGGAGGGAGGAAGGGAGAGAGAGAGAGAGAGAGAGAGAGAGAGAGAGAGAGAGAGAGAGAGAGAGATATTGAGAGGGAGGTTATATCAGCTTTTCGAAAATTGGATATATAATTTTTTGTTACTTCTTCAGACGAGAATATAGTTTTAATTAGAGAAGAAGTAATTCTGAAATTATTACAATTATTTCAGATTATATCAAGTTTTTTTGTGATATTTTCACTTGGGCCCTGCTCTTTATGGCCAAGTGTAGTGTTAAAATGAGGCTATTGTTACTTTTAATTACACTATATTTATGTCCTTTGACATGCAACTCTTATGCTTAACTTCTTCTCGTTCCTCTATATTATAGGGCGTTTTTTTATGGCATTATTCACGCATATTACGTTTGTTATATTTTTTATCTTGACTGATATATTGCATATTGTTTATAGAGCAAAACATCCTGTATTATAATAATTTCCCAATGTTATAATAATATCTTCTTGCTCCTAAGTATGAGAACGTTTGAAATTATCACAGACTAATATTGTTATAGTTATTTTGCTGTAAATTCATCATTTTGGTATTAAAAATTCAATTTGTAAAAGTTAATTTCACTCCAAAAAAAAATGATTGAACATAAATGTTTAATTTTTTAGTCCATATTAGTTAAATGAAAACATACGTTAAAGTTAGTTCTGTACTGTGCTTTAATATGTCATTGTCATCTGTACTTCTATTAGTTAAAGTAGAAGAAGTTTATTGAGGACTTTTCTCTGTGTTTTCCCAGTTTTAAAGGTTTAATTTTTTTGAACTGAAGTTCCACTGTTATGTGGAGAAGACTGAGGTAAATAATTATTGGTCAAGACGGCTGTTCACTGAAAAATTTCGTGAAAATCATCAGCTTCTAATACAATAAAGAATCATAATTTGAACGAAAATAGAATGCTGTAATTTATTGGTGGTCATTTGTTATGGGGTATATCTCTGAGACGTAATGATGAATAGTTGGGTGGATGTGAGGTTTCTGAGCGCTGTTTATGAAGGCTTGATGAGTCCAGGTTGCGTTGACATTGTCGTTGTGTTGTTGTGAGGTTTCTGAGCGCTGTCTATCAAGGCTTGATGAGTTCAGGTTGCGTTGAAATTGTCGTTGTGTTGTTGTGAGGTTTCTGAGCGCTGTCTATGAAGGCTTGATGAGTCCAGGTTGCGCTGACATTGTCGTTGTGTTGTTGTGAGGTTTCTGAGCGCTGTCTATGAAGGCTTGATGAGTCCAGGTTGCGTTGACATTGTCGTTGTGTTGTTGTGAGGTTTCTGAGCGCTGTCTATCAAGGCTTGATGAGTCCAGGTTGCGTTACATTGTCGTTGTGTTGCTGTCAGGTTTCTGAGCGCTTTCTATGAAGGCTTGATGAGTACAGGTTGCGTTGACATTGTCGTTGTGTTGTTGTGAGGTTTCTGAGCACTGTCTATGAAGGCTTGATGAGTTCTGGTTGCGCTGACATTGTCGTTGTGTTGTTATGAGGTTTCTGAGCGCTGTCTATGAAGTCTTGATGAATCCAGGTTGCGCTGACATTGTCGTTGTGTTGTTGTGAGGTTTCTGAGCGCTGTCTATGAAGGCTTGATGAGTTCAGGTTGCGTTGACATTGTCGTTGTGTTGTTGTGAGGTTTCTGAGCGCTGTCTATCAAGGCTTGATGAGTCCAGGTTGCGTTGACATTGTCGTTGTGTTGTTGTCAGGTTTTTGAGCGCTTTCTATGAAGGCTTGATGAGTTCAGGTTGCGTTGAAATTGTCGTTGTGTTGTTGTGAGGTTTCTGAGCGCTGTCTATCAAGGCTTGATGAGTCCAGGTTGCGTTGACATTGTCGTTGTGTTGTTGTGAGGTTTCTGAGCGCTGTCTATCAAGGCTTGATGAGTTCAGGTTGCGTTGAAATTGTCGTTGTGTTGTTGTGAGGTTTCTGAGCGCTGTCTATGAAGGCTTCATGAGTCCAGGTTGCGCTGACATTGTCGTTGTGTTGTTGTGAGGTTTCTGAGCGCTGTCTATGAAGGCTTGATGAGTTCAGGTTGCGTTGACATTGTCGTTGTGTTGTTGTGAGGTTTCTGAGCGCTGTCTATCAAGGCTTGATGAGTCCAGGTTGCGTTGACATTGTCGTTGTGTTGTTGTCAGGTTTTTGAGCGCTTTCTATGAAGGCTTGATGAGTTCAGGTTGCGTTGAAATTGTCGTTGTGTTGTTGTGAGGTTTCTGAGCGCTGTCTATCAAGGCTTGATGAGTCCAGGTTGCGTTGACATTGTCGTTGTGTTGTTGTGAGGTCGAGGTGATAGTGTGTGGTGAAGCGAGAAGCCCCCCGTGAGTCACCCACCTCCGTCCTATTATGCATGTGTTCAGCGTTTTTACCAGCCTGCTCTCTCTAGGATCTCAAAATGAATTAAACACAATGTTCGTTTCTATTTTAGCCCACTCCATACTTTCTCTTAAGTTTCTCGAAAACCACTCAGTTCTTGTAATGAATAGCTCTCAAACCAACCAATAACCTATATTATCATTATAAAAAATAATCACATAGAATGTCTGTATTACATTAAGTATCATAGGAGGTTGTCACCAAGTTCCATTTTATATCGTTTATTAAAATGAAATCTCTTTTTTTTTTTTTAACTCCGTAAAGCTTGGATAATAAAAATGCGAGATTTCCTTTGAGAAACCAATTGTAAATGACATCATCACATTATTTTCATTACGAATGACAATCTAGTGATCTAACTATAATTAACTCGCAAATTAATTGGGAGTGCAGCTTCAAAGGAAGAGTTGTCCAAGTTCTGTAGAGATACTTTGTGTAAAGGGAGTTTGTTGAAGTCTGTTAAAGTTCAAGGTGCCCTGTCCTTCACCTTAGTCACTACAGCATCTCTCAAAGCCTCTTAATTAACACTTCAACGCAACTTCCTGCCGCATTAAACATCGTTCTTCCGCTATCTCCCTCTCTTTCTCTCCTTCTTATCTCTAAATAAAGATAAAAATTTTTGTGTATTCGGTCTTCATATGCATCCATTTCTCTTCAGTAAATCTTTTTTTTTTGACTTGAAGCAAAATCGTTTAATTGACTTGAGAGTAAATCGTTTAACTAGCCTCAATGATATTATAGCGCTTAGGAAAGAACTGCGCGCAGGTTTTAATTGAGATAAAGTTCTGATATTGTATGTGACTGTTTATATACATAATTTGACTGTATTTTGTTCAAACTTGACACACGTCTCTGTAACCCCATGGTAGAGTCATTCACAATCATACACGTGTGACACACAGTGTACTCTTTACTCATGGACATGGTGACACCACTCATTCAGTCAAAATTAATTCTCAAACCAGTACATAGCTTAGGTCAGTGTTTCCTAAGTTGGGCGGTGGTTTGATATCGGGAGGCGGTAATGGTTAGGGGGTGGTGAAACAAAAATTGCCATTCGGTTGATGACAGTTTAGCATCTATAATACAGTTCCAGTATTATGGAACAAGGTGAAGATATATTTTATTTATTTTCCGAAATCATATTTGGTATAACGGGGGTTACGTGCAGTGAGTTTTCTTCTTTTCAATCAAAGGAACAGACTTAGAATTACCGAACGTGGGGATCTATGCCTTCTTCTTAGTGAGTTCCAATCTGATGTGGAGAAACTAATGGTACGCCCATCCCATTAGCTATGATTGTGAAAACAAAATCAAATAATTTATTAAATTGATTATTATTTTTAAAATCATATTGTGTGTTTAATGCTGTTGTTTTTAATAAAAAAAATCACTCGTTTGTATTGGGGGGTAATTGTGAAGACCAAATAAAGTAGTTTATTTGTTTTTGAAGAAATATATTTTGCGATTAATATTGATTTCAATTCGAAAAAAAATGCTTGCATGTAATTATTAAGGGTAGTAGTGAAGATCAAACAGAATGTTTACAAGTCAGCGAAGTTGAGTTTGTATGCTATATGTCTATTTAGCTATATGCGTCTGTGAGGTAGGGGGCGCTGAGAGTCTATTTAGAAGTCAAGGGAGCGGCTGTCTGAAAAGTTTGGGAAACTCTGGCTCAGGTAAACATCACCTCTTCATTAGATGAAGAGATCTATAGATTTAGAATGTTAACTGGAAACTCATTCATCTTAGGACCATCTGTTACATCCCTTATAGGCTTTGCACTTTGTAAGATGAGGTACCATCTGAAGTTCTTTGTATCTGACATCTTCTTTTTCATAGACTCCACATGATTTGCTATTTTGCAAAGTTTTTTTTTAATTGAAATTTGAGCAGAATTATTCATTTTCGCTGTTTTACATATTTGATCAGTTTGTGCTAAATTTGAAAGGGGTAATTTATTTTATCAAGCGAAGATTTAACAAAAATTTATTGTTTAGAAAACCAACACAGATTAATTTGAAATAGACAAAAAATTCTATAGTCTTGGTATTTTCTACAAAACTACCAACAGTATATAAGAAAAGCAAATTCGTCTCCAGTTCAATTAAGCGTTGAGAATTTAAACTCTAAACATTTATCTTAAAAAATGTTATCAAGACAGTGAGATCGTAATTCGTGATTGAATTATCACTGTATGTTCTAAAACTGAACCCCCCGAGTCAATGTGTGTACATCAGCTACTATAAATATAATAAGTACATATGTACACTAGGGTGCTCTGCCCATTGTGATGTTCCTTTACACCATCTCTCTCTGTCTCTCTCTCTCTCTCTCTCTCTCTCTCTCTCTCTCCTCTCTCTCTCTCTCTCATCTGACTTGCTCTCTATATCTGTCTCTCTCTCTTACTTTGTGTATGTCTCTCAGTTCCTCTTTCTGTCAGTCGGTCTGTTTAAGAAAAAGATATATTTATAGTTAGAAAGCCAGACCATGCCACTACTATTTCCTGTCTCGACCAATTCATTTTTTTGTCAACACTCAATACTATTCTATATAACACATTGTTCATAGTGTAACTGCTACGAGAACCATTACTGCACTAAATATCTTAGTTTCACTTCTAGATTTCTTATAGTCATTTAGACGTCCATTTTTATTACAACTGCAGTCAATAAAAACTTACCATGCTATAAAAACATATTCAGATTGCAAACGAAATTCACGTATAAAAAAAGCATATTCAATTGAAAGAAAGTAAAGTGGTTTACGCAAATATAAATATAAAACTTTCTGGTTTTTACATTAACTGCATAATGATTTTCATTTAAAAGAAAAGATAAAATATGCGGATATTTTTCGTTTGAATATCTTTGACCCTTACCTCTATAGAACAGCCTGGAAGCCGAAATTAGATAAGCTTTGAAGAAGAAACAAGCGAACAAAACTACTTACTGAATATGCTTACCATGTTATTTTATTATTGCTTCTACTATTATTTTTATCCATATATAATTTTTTTTCTTAACTACTAAAACGGGCACAAGATTGTTAGGCAGAGTAGTAAAGGAATACTTAATAGAATATCAAAGCTGGTATGAATAATTTAGGTGAACAGATATAAATCAATAAATGTAGGAATAATAGATGTTGAATGGTCAACGGAAGAGTTTGACAAAACTCCAAAAACGGCCTCCAAGGGTAAAGCGAATAAACAAACGGTATTGTGTTTAGAATTCACTTTACAGTATTGAAGCTTCTTTTATGAATATCAAATGCCCGAGGATATTTCGCTTGGCCTTTGTAATTCTATCGTCATCGTTTGTTAAAATCGGCAAATTGAGATTTATCATTTGTATCAAATTGGTCATCAAACCAAAGTATCCAGTACTGCCTGTCAAATTAGAATGTTCTTCTGATTTATTGAAATAATTTAAACCTATTCTGAGAAGAGCAGCAATATCAAGAAATTAAAATGGTAAAGTGAAATTAATAATCGATATATATTGCCAATGAATGAATTAATCATCTAAATCCAACATAACTTGTATCGTATTTTTAGTAATAGTATTTTTGCAACATATAGAATGTTGTCCATCATTTACACACCCGCGTACAAATGCACACACACACACACGGAAAAAATCAGTGTACAGTCTGTGAACACATCTTCCAGTTTGATTTTGGATCAAACACAAGTGTAGTTGTATTTTTTTCATACCTCCCAAAATTTTGTCAAAGATTCTATATTGATAAAGAAAGGACTTTATATATCCATTTATGTATGCAAAAGAAGGGTTATTCGGTTTTTATTATCAATATATTAATTTTATGGTTTATGTAACAGGCACACTTTTCTGAATTCAAATGTTGTATTCAAGGGATATGTTAGCTATTAGGAAATCTAATTTAGAATGGGTTTTGTTGTTGTTTGAATGGTTGTAATGAAGGATTCCATGGGTTTTAAGACACTAAGGATGCTAAGTTGCGACATTTGACTGATTGTCGGTGCAAAGTTTGCTTGATGAATTAAAGTCTATCTCTGCCGTGACAGACTCAGTTGATGCGAGTTATTCATCTAATCCACAGTGCATGGGCCTCTGTCCCTCCAAACACAATCCGGTAAATATTCACTTAGAATTCTTCTGTCATATTTCTTAAACAGTCTTTGTGAAATCTCTGGAACAGTTTTTTCTCTTTTTTACCCAACATTTTCATTTGCAAATAGTAAAATGATTATTTCTGTCCCTGCTGTTTAACTTGTTTCCACAATATCTTGTCCATGATGGCTGTTCGAATTCCTAACCTATTGCTTTCACTCTTAAGTTTCGAATCATTAAGGATTTGAAGACAGTGTATGTTATGAGACTTTATGTTTATTAATAAATTAAGGCCCTCTAAAACCAATATTATTCTTTGTAAACATGCAGTGTTACCTCATAGGTTTTAAACATCTGTAGAAATTAGAACTCCTCTATTGTCAAGAGCAGAACCTCTGTGGTACTAACAATCACTTATTCACTAATTTTATTGTTTATTTCTTTCTCAACCTGTTTACCACAAATCTGTTTAGGGTTTCAGAAATACTTTATAATTAACTACAGCTTCTGGTAGTTTAAATATTCCATATGTGCTCTCTGTCCTATAAGTGCATTCATGTACTTGAGATTCTTTCGTGAGAAATTAATCTGCTGTGATCACACTTTCTAACTGTTTCTTAGATGGTATAATAATGCAGAAGTGTTCATAATAATATTCTAAGATCTGGATCTATAGTTACTCTGTGCACTCCAGTGTACATAAATCTATGCTCATACAGAGATAACAAGGTTTCGCAATAAACACGTAAAATAACAATCAATGATCAAGCCACAATATGAAGTGAGAAAAAAATACTGAAATATTTCAACCCAAACTAGCGGTCTTCGCGAGAGTTAAAACTCAGTTGGGTTTTTCACTGTAACGAAGACCGCTGGTTGTGGTTGAAAGATCTTAGTCTTTTTTTCCCATTTCATGTTGTGGTTTGATCATATTTAAATATATATATATATATTCCATTAAATTGCTTGCCTATCTTTATCCTCTCGTATTTCCTCGGTACTTTTTCCAATCTTCTTATTAAAGACTACCATTGGCAGGGAAGAGCATAAACAAGCTCACCAAAAGATTTGCTTTTATAGTTCATCAATATTTATTTTTGCTGATAACTACACTACACTAAAAATAAAAGCAGTCCGGTTTCGGTTATTCAATAACCACTTTTTATTTTTAGTGTAGTGTAGTTATCAGGAAAAATAAATATTGATGAACTATAAAAGCAAATCTTTTGGTGAGCTTGTTTATGCTCTTCCCTGCCAATGGAAGTCTTTAATAAGAAGATTGGAAAAAGTATCAAGGAAA
This sequence comes from Hermatobates lingyangjiaoensis, assembly GCA_026182355.1. NCBI lineage: Eukaryota > Metazoa > Arthropoda > Insecta > Hemiptera > Hermatobatidae > Hermatobates > Hermatobates lingyangjiaoensis. The sequence continues at coordinate 1,526,849 of JAPFBL010000430.1, forward strand.
TACGAGAGGATAAAGATAGGCAAGCAATTTAATGAAATATGTTTAAAAGAAGGCCTGCTCCCCAAGCACACCATATATATATATTATATATATATATATATATATATATACACGAATGAACACGCGTTCATTCAGACTACAGTTGTTGTTAAAATCCACATACTATTTTCCTTTGTAAAATAATTTGTAATGTAATACTTAGTTTTTCTGTTTCAAAATTTATACTTCTGCCTATAAAAAAGGTTTTAAATAAAGACAGAAACGTTGGCAATGAGAGTTTAATTTGAACCCGAAGAACTTCCGAGTCCCGATAAACTATAGTTTTGTTTCTATTACACGGTCGATACTTTTATCAATATATATATATATATATATATATATAATATATATATATATATATAAAGATTTCACATAAACTTGTGAAATAACAATCAATGATCAAACCACAATAAGAAAATGGGACTTGGGTTTTTGTCAGTTGGGTTTTTGACTCTGACGAAGACCGCTTGTTACGGTTGAAAGATCTTAGTCTTGTTTTCCCATTTTCTTGTGGTTTGATCATATATATATATATGAATCTCTTGAATAAATGACAAAGTTATTCAAAATTGGCAACAAAAGTTTTTAAAATATACAAGCACACAATAAGTTTACGGACCTCCAGTCCCAAATATTTGGTTTAACTGCCATCAGAAAGAATAGAAGAGGAAGAAAGTTATTTGTAATAGTATTATTGTTGGTAGTAGTAGAAATAATAGTAGTAAGTCAACTTCTGAATAAAACTATTAAACATTCTTTCTGTGATTGAGGCTCTCTTGTGAATAGTATATTAATTTCAATAACAATTCATGTACGATTAATAATTGTTATTTAGGAGTAAAACATATTTTAGTACCTTATGAATGATAAAGACAAACAATTTTAATTCACGTTGTTCATTCCTTCAAAAACGACATTTCAACCACCAAGTAAAAAGGATGTTACACTGTAATAATGTCTAGTGCTGTATGATTATACTGTGCATTACAACTATTGTTGCAAGTCTATACTCCAGTGAATAACGTTAGAATATTAATATCCATTTTGGTAACTGCATTTTGATTAAACTGTTGTATTTTTTTTCAGGTAAGCGTAGACTGGTCTGGCTATGAAAAACATGAAAACAGTTTTCCCAGAGACTTGTAAGTTTTAAAATATTATTTGATGTATGGTTTACTTAAATTTGAATTTAGACAAGATGTCTATATTAACATTTAGAAATAAAAAAAATAGAATTTATATGCCACAATATATATATAACGGGTTACTTGCCGTTGCGTCTACACCTTGCTTGATCTCCCTTTCTCTTTTCTCCTGAAGACAGATTACCCGAAAATTTGAGTCTGTAAGTGTGTTTCCTTATTCTGTGTGTTACTCTTCTTGAATTTTGAACTCGTATATATATATACTTTTTCGATAGAAATACGATCCGAAATCGAAAAATATAGTTCAATGTACAGAAATAAACTTAGGGAAATTAAGTACAAACTTACAGTTACTCATTTTCGGTTTGTCTCTCAACCAAAGCACTGGGTTTACCCTCTCTTATCTCTCCTGAAGATGGTTCAAACGGAAAACTGGTGACTGTAAGTTCGTGATTTAATTTCTCTATGTTTCAGACTATTCTTTGAACTTTATTACTGTTCTTTTAAACTTTATGGTTTTATAATGAGAGTCAACTAGTAAGAGAAATTTCTGATACTAATTCCTCAAGGGAATGTTGCATCTCCGTAATGATTCTATATTATTGTATGCCTAACTCAAATGTATTTAGAGTACGAAACCTTTAATGAGTTCCTCACATCATGCAGGTTTGGGATAGACAGCTTAACTTTCTCCTCTGAGATGCAACTTGCTCAGATTTGTTTATCTCCTGCTTGAAAAAAAATCGAGAAACAGAATAAGAATCAAACATAGATCTGCCAATCCTGAGACGAGTTCACAAGCCTTTGGACTACCGTGACCTCTTTGACACTGTCATTATAAAGGATGCATATCGGTGTTAGGTGGTAAGGTCGCATGCATCATCCTCAAATATCTTGGTTTGTTTGATTTATACTTTTGGTGAATTTAAGAAAAAATTGCTATTTACAAAAAGAGTTCTTTGGATACCTGCTGACCATACTTTCCTGCTACCTATCTACCACTACCTTTGATATTTCCTGCACCTCGAAAATTAAGGCGTATATATGTTAGGAATAACCCAGGTCTTCACAGACAAATATTTCCTTTACAAGCGAATCGATTTCAACAAATAGTGTTCTTTGCTACTTTACATAAACTATTGTGGCATTAGCAGGATAGTGGCTTAAATATTCTCATTTTTTGAATTAGAAACATCACTGATGTTTCCATCTACCAAATTCCGGACAACCATCTTTGAATAATGTATCGTTTAACTTTATTTTTTTTTTTATATGTGAGTGTTGCAAATTAATTCCTAATATATTAATGAATAATTCTATTTATATTAATTTTTTCGTTGTTTTCATTACCTTATAACTATTAGAAATTTAAATGCATTTAAGAAACGATTAAGGGACAGACTTGACATGGACGATGATTTTAAACATTATTATTAACGAATTTGATTATCAACATGGCAGTTGACTGACAGACAACTGCAAGTAATATTAATCTGCTGGCTTGAAACTGGATGCGTTGTGAAACCGGTTTATAGGAGCAATACATGAGAGATGCTATCGCTTCCAACTCGAAACATCTCTCTTGGCAATCATAGTTCGCTATGAATGCTGGTTCTGGACCTCGGTGGATATAACTAAGTAAATTAACAAAACACAGATAATATTAAACAGTTCGCAGAGAAGGTTAGCCAACTTCCCCTTTATTTTTTTAATAATAACAAAAAATATGGTATGGCTTACATTCAACTTTACTATAAGTAAACGTAATACATATCAAACTTGACAAGTTGAAAAGGAGGTTTGGAATTAGTATCAATTGTATAATATAAAACGAAAGAGATATTCCTCATACTTCATTCCTACATCTGACATTAAGTTTTCTTCAAGAGTGCAACATATATGTTAGATTGATTAGAGCATTAAGTTAGACAAATCCATCATACCATGGAAAGAACCGAAATTATATGATTAGCGTTGATTTTTTACATATAATAATTTTATTCTTACATCTATATTTATTAAGTCATTAACTTATTTCAGTCTCTTTCATTGATCCTCTAAACATCCATTTTATTTCAGTCAAATCTGTTAAAAAATTTCTATAGCAGTGTAAACAATGTAAATAAATCCAACAAATATTACAGGTAATCTGTTAGTCGAGGATGAATATTCGGTTTTTATAGCTTTCTTGTTTCTTTTGTAGTAGTAGAAATTTCACGACTTTTTTTTATAAATTACTAATTTTGTGCTTAACTTTTTGGCTAATTTTCATGGTTCTTTAATGAATCGTTTAGCATCAAAAAAAAAAACATTTATTGAAAAGAAATGTACCATAACGTCTAAAAACACATTTTGGCAAAAAAAAAGTGGCTTTCCCTTCGTGCACAATTGCTCCAAAACAATAGGACACATCCATTCTATGAGCTTCATTTTTGTAGAATATTAATTTGATCCATGAAAAGTTGTGGACTGTAGCGTCCTAACAAACTTTTGGATGCCCACTCACCCACACACGCAACTGTTGATTCAGAAAGAATATCTATACGACGAATGTCATATATCCTGAGCATGATCTCAGGAAGGTACATGTTAAATGTTTACATTTATTTTTAATGAAAAACAAATAAGAACACAGTTAATAATTGTTAATCCGGAGATATTTATGTCCATATATACTACGTCAGATGGGTACTCGCTACTTGTTATAGATCTCCAACTGTAACAATCATGAGCAGGTGGAATTGAAAACTCCTGATGCTGAAGGATTTTGTATACCATAAATATTGTGTATCACAGTATATCTACCACATATAGTGGTTATAGTGTGCCTGTACTATATAGCAAATCTGATAACTAAATTACTTACTAAATTTAGAGTACGTTATACATACCGAACGTAAATTAGGTTGGAGGTAACAAAACTCACTAAGTTGTATCTCTTTTCCCACGAAGTTTAAGTATCATAATTAAAGTTAATTTTTTATTGTTTTGAGTTGATTGGGTATTTAACGAACTACCTCTAACATAGCATGATTTAAACAATTATGAGTACACGACATTTCAGTTATCTTAAAACTTCTCTTCAATCTTTTACCATTACATTTCATTGGATTAGAAGATCAAGTTAAACATCATTTTTAACTTCATAACAGTCGACGTTATAGTAATTACCTTTTTAACGGAATATTTTGTAATTTAGTCGTGGTTAATTGCTATAGTTATTTTTTGTACCATTTTCTTGACCTTGTGTTGCAGGTAATATTTCTGTAACTGAAAGTGTTTTGGAGTAGGGCTTTTTTGTTATTATGAAAATTAGAGAATAAGAAGATAATAATAATAATTACATGGTTAATATCTGTAAGAAGACATCAAGGTCGTTGGTTGTCCGCCTTGATAGAGTTATTTTCCTGTTGACCGTAGACAATTTGAATTGACTGGTCACGATCAAAAGAGTTGAGGAGTCTTCTCGTATTATCTTCCCTGTTTTTTTTTCTTAAGATCCTTTCAATGAGTCCAGTATAAATTCTCGTGTTTGACTTTTACTTTACTACTAGTAAATGGTTGAAATGATAGAACAATCCGTTTCCAGTTTTAACAGGAATCTCATATTTCGAATTCTGTACCATTCATTTGTAAATTTTTTTTATTATTTACGTGTGTATGTATGGATAGATTTTGCAGAACTCTTATAGGTGGCAGCCTCTGATGTATTATTATAAAATTTGACGTATTAGCCGTCCTCAGTACTTGATATCAATACAATGATTTTTGCTGTGCTTTGCATTATAATAAGTAAATCATTTGCTATTTCTGCAATAATAAAACAATAATAAATGAAACAAAGATTTGTGTTTTATTTGGATAAGAAGTTAAACCATAGGTCTCAAAACTTTAACATGTCAGATAGGTAATCGTTGAAATTTTTCTTTTGTTGTTGTTATTTTATATTATAAAAATGAAAACACAGTTGTCAATTCTTGATTAAGAGAAGACGTAAAATCATATATCAGAGAGCATGATCTAGGAAGATATATGCTAAAGGTGTGCATGTTTTTTTTTTTGGTGCAGTGATTGAGTAATTTGTATAACAACTTTAATTAGGTAGAAAAACACTGATGAACTGTTAACAAACTGGTTTAAGTTTTTTGTTATTGAAATAGTTTTCAAATCGTGAAAACTATTCAACGACAACCATACTTTTCAAAATTGAGTTTTTGTGTTGCATCGCTGTATCTAGGACGACTGTAATACAAAATTGGGCAGTTGGCAATTTGAAGTGTATGCCCTGTGGTGCTTGCTTCTAGATTTGCTGTCAAATGGTTCCCTGTTATGTACTATGGCACTCAGCCTGTTTTGGTTTATTGCCGTGTGCCTATGCCTTTCGGCTATACCACGGACTATGGCACTCAGCCGGGAATATAGAGTAGTATTATGTTGGTCCCTGTGAGGGTTGATCCCCTTTGGATTTTGCGTGATGTCGGTCGCGGATGCCCACCTCCGCGAGGTCCACCTTGGGCACATCGAGTGTGCTGTTGCTCTGCCTCGCCTTTTTGCTGATGATTCGGCAACCACGTAAAAAACATCGATCTGTGTTGCTTCATCCATGGTAGTGGCCGAAAGGTCAAGGGGCATGATAACACGATCCCTGTTATGTCTTTTCTATTTCATTCACGTAGAAGGGTTCGGTCGCTATATCTGTATGATGAAACATGTGTTACGAGAAAGTCCTTTTAGATTTTACATCTCAGGTTGTTTGCTTCATTACATAGGGTAGATTGAGTGGTAGGTGGTCTTTTCTACTGTTGGTTTAGCCCAATGACTCCCCACTGCATTCTTATTTTGCTCTCCGCTGACGTTTACATTGGTATTTTCTTGAGCTGTTTAGTATGGTAACTTCAGGGTATTTGTATCTAAGCCAAGACGATTACAGATAAGTCCATCGCCTTTTCCTGCCTGGTATTTGCAGTTCAGGTTGTGAGCATTAGCTACTTGACTGTATGAACCTTCTGAATTTATCACTGCCGTGGGTGGGGGGGTTAGTTGTTTAGGTGGCAGCTGCTAGTTTGGTAAAAATTAGTGAATTAATTTTTCTTTGATGAAAATTCTTCATTATAGTTTCCTACTGTATTAAATGATTAAATTTCTTGTGCAGAATACTTTCCAGTGATTAATATTGAATTACATACACACACACACACACACACACACACACATGCACACACTCATTTACTCACATGTGTACACTAACATGAATACACAATCACATACATATTCGTATGTATCTATGTATACTATGATACCTAACATTCATACCACATACACAACTATGACACAATTATTATCATTTTGACTTTAACATTCACCAAACTGCCAAGCAGCATACACCAATCTTTACAACAACAATAAAATGTCCACTGAAATGTTGGTGGAAAGTTTTAATTTTTGCACAGATACACACTATCGGTACACTCTTCCATTTCCATGTATTGCCTCCCTCTTGGCAAGCATTGTTTGATTTGCTATTCTTCTTCCTCAGATTAGTCAAGTAGCTATTGCAGCTATTAGAAGACTATTGCAGCCTTCCGGCATTCCCACTATCATTTCTTTAGTAAAATAGAAACTATATTTTATTTAAATGTTTAAGCAACAAATACCATTTAAAGGGCACGAAAGACGCCGTAATTATAATTTGGCTGGTTGTTGGAGGTTGTGGTGGAAAGCGGCTGACGAGGTGGCTTCAGGCAAACGCTAATGTTGACGCGGAATCACTTTCGCCGTCCATTGGGCACGCTTTCTCTCTCTTCTCTTGTGTCACCCTGTCACCCCAAAGCCGACCTTTCGCACAATAGACTTGTCTTCACCCGACAAATCAAACCATTGGCACAATTCTCAATCAATGCAATTATCTCTACTGACAGTTTATTGCTTCGTTGACTCCGTTTTCACTTCTATGGCACAAGTTCCGACAGTTCTACTTAGTCAGTATCTTTCCAGGGGACCGCCCTTCCTTCCTGGGGACATTTGCCTGCTGAAGGCAACCAACAATTGTCGAATTGTAGAAGTTGATATAAATAGCACCTGGTCGAAAGATCTTAGTCCAACTTTTGAATGTCCAGTGTGGTAGATTCGTTGATACCATGTTTGTATATGTTTCCTTGAACTAGTGTCTTAGCACAGCCGTATATCTTTTCATGTTTCCTTATCTTTATTTTAATACCTGTGTTTGTATATTTCAGGCGAACTTTAGAAATTGTGAACTCTTCATTACAGCTGCAATAACAATGTACGCACGTTAAGAAGACTATAGCTGTGTACGTTGAATAGGTAGCGGAAGAGTTTTTGTTAGGTCTGTGTTATACACAAAGCCCTTCTGATGACCTTCTAATGTGAGTCAAAGGCTTACAGGCCCCTTTTTCTTCTTTTAAATTACTTGACAGGGTCCTTTGCTTGGAGATTAGGAGAAGGCTACTGTAGAAAACCAACTTACGTTTACTTTTGATCATCTTTCGTTATTTGAAAATGTGATCTCCGTATCTTTTCTTATTTACAGTTTTTAATAAGTCCTCGGGTCAGTCTCCTTTTTAGATATAGAACAAAAACTTTGAAAACATTGTGATAAAAGTCGTTTGACCAATTTCGATGTTTGTCGTCATCAGGAGTAGAAGTGATGTGCTTTAAAATTAAGCAATTGAATCTCAGTTGTGATAGTTGGAAGCAGTAACAGCAATTCTCAATGGTTAAAACCAATTATAACTTATAAATAACTAGAAGCAAATAAACTAAATGATAACTACTAAGTAGTTGTAAATGTTTGTTTAATATTTTATCATTATTTTGTAGGTTTTTTTTTATTTAATTTAACAGGAATTGTTAGTTTTTGGCAGGTATCTCTTTTAGTATTTTCCCTTCTGGTGGTCGGTGTTTTCCTTGCATCTAGCGCAATTGACTCGAGAGCACTCATTTCCAGCTTCCCTCTTAGGCAGAACACTTCTACTAATGACGACGGATGTCGAAATAGTCAAGTGGTATTCTCTCCATAGCTTCCTCTTGTTTCTTTCTCTCTAATTTAATTTACCATCTTAGGAGATTGTTTCATGTTTTTATGTTTATTATTATTTAATAAATACCAAATAAATGTTTGAAAAGTACTACGATATTCTGATGTAGATTCTGATATTGCCACCAAAAGTAGTTGAAAAAATAGAAAAATTTCATGGCGCTTTTGAGTGTACTTCGTTTTAAAGGTATGAGTATTTTTTTTTTATGCGGGACCGTCCTTCCTTCCTGGGGACATTTGGCTGCTGAAGGCAACAATTTTCGAATTGTAGAAGTGAATATAAATAGCACCTGAAGTTAAAATCAACGCCTAAACTACGATATGAAATTTAGGAATGGGTTTAAGATGACTTGAACAAGTAGGGGTTGACGTGACGCTGGAATATCCATGTCGCAAATCAATAACAACTTACCTGGTCGAAAGATCTTAGTCCAACTTTCGAATGTCCAGTGTGGTAGATTCGTTGATACCATGTTTGTATATAGTATAATGTATCTTTATTAATTCATGTATCAATATCATAAAGAACTTTATTTTGAAGAATTTATTTTTAGTATTCATAGCGACATCCCTGTGATTCATGTGCTACAAGTCATCCATGTGATGATACATTCCAACAGCCAAACAACATATAAAGAATATAAAGTGATAATTTAAAAAAAGGATAGGAGTTTATTTTTGAAGTGAACTGTTCTACTAGAGCTTTCCTGTCTTGGTGTACCGTCTAAACATCATACTATCAACGTTTGTAAATTCAGAAGAAAAAGGGAATCAGTGAAAATATATATTATTTAATCGAAAATTCTTAATTAGTATTTGTAGCCAAAAAACCTTTCAATTTCAGGTAGGTAACTATGAAAACTATGTTACATTTAATGCGACGTGACCTTTAATACAATCAATTTGTCCTACGTAAACTTCCTATGGTGAGCCTGAACGTGCATATAATAGCTTTATCAAAACATTTCGGAATTCATTGTGAACTAACAGACAACGATACGTAGAATTTTATATATTTATATATCCTAGTTGATTGGTTTGTTTTATTATCTTAGAACCTAGAGTTATTTAATTATTAACAGAATAATTAAGTTTTGCATAAATATATGTTTAGTATTAAGAAGAAAAACTCAAAAGAGAAAACTTTAAACGGGTTCACTATTTGTTGTTTTTAAAACTATTGTGTTTACTGGCACCTTGTGGGAAGTATGAGGAGACCATGCTTTCTCTTTGGTGGCTCTGAAGTTTCTTTGGTTTCAACTCCTCAATTTTAGTTAGATGTTGTGTTAAGATTTTGTAAGGTTCATATAACTGGAGAGAAATTTAGTTGAACTAGAATTTTTCTATAGCTTTGGATTAAAACTTTTAAAATTGATGTAGTGATATTGTTCTCTGGATGTGTTAAGGGTAATACCTGACTAGCGAGAGCTTGGACTGCATTCATAAGCTGGGCTTTCGCATGTCGCTCACAGACATTTTGACCAACTTGATAATATTCTCGTCACTGATTTCAACAGATTTAATCTCAATGACTATGAGGTGTGATCTAGTAGTAGGGACACTTTTTGAATTTTGCGCGCTCTGTACATAATAATTTAAAAATGTTTGTTGTTGTTTTGGTACACTCGTCACGATCGTATGTTCACAGTTTTGGCTATTTAACAGGTGTTGTTTTTATGTAAGAGGCATAAAAATTAGATTAGTTTTTTGCGTGCTCGGCGAATTATTGCTGTTGAAAAAATAATTACCTGTTTTTAAAAAAAATACTTATACCACTTATAAATATGTTTTTAATTAAGTTAACTCTTGTCAATTTTCAAGAGTATTCGATTACTTAATACCATTTTTTAAAACACAAGACACAAAAATTAATATGCTATGTAAAATACTCGTATAAACTCTCTGCTCCATTGTTTTCAACAGCAAAAAATCTCCGAGCACGCAAACACGTATGTAACCTCGTTAACCTCGTCTAGCGTTTCACATAAAAACAGCACCTGCTACTAGTATACTCGTATGGTAGTCAAGATTGTGAACATATGATAGTGACGAGTGTACCAACACAACAACAAAAAAATAGTAATTAGTGTGTACAGAGTGCAAAATTGAAAAAATCACCTTCGTTTTTGACCTCACCTTGTGTTTTACATTCTCAGACTTGTTTTGATCTTATATGTACACCTGTCCTTCCAGTCAAAAACACAAAATCAAATCAGGCCGATATTGTGCCCTTTACTCATTCTCAGACTTGTTTTTCTCTGTTGACTTGTCTATTATGTTTAATACATAATAGTTTAATTTCATAATATACAAAATATGTACTGCATATGAGTGATTCTCAATGAGCCTGAGCCCTTACACCTCATTTCGCCTCCCTGAATAGATTACTATAATATCAAATGCGCTACATTAGTTGGCGTTTTTAGTAGATGAGTAACTTCTAATTTTAACTTCCTCATTTTGATTATTCAAAATACACACATTGTTTTATTCATTTTGATTTTTCCGGTTAGGTTATTTTTCCTATTGTGTTCCTTAGTTAAATCTTCCTTATCAATTACTTGATTGATAATTCCTTACAAGGAAATGTAATCATTGGTTTGATACATGTTGGCTGTGCCTACAGAACGTAATAACTCCCCTTTTTTAGTGTAACATGTTCATATGATTATTTAAAATTAATGAAACTTCGATCATGCAGAATTCTTATAAACTCAATATTTAACTGGAAAATTAAATTTTCTATAACTATCAAAAAAAAAAGTTAATTCAGTTTATGATTACCCGTTTCGAATGAAGTATGATCAATCACGTTTATCATGCTTCAATTTTACACAAAAACAATACGGTTCATTAACACAGCATGTATTTATGTTGTCAAGTGTCATTAGAATTTCTCAAACAGTGATAATATTAGATGTTTAAAAATATTCGGTTAACTCACCCGGCCACTTACATGTAGACATAAAAAATGGATTCAGGACTTCAAAACGAGATAACTTACAGACTAGAATTATAGTAATGATTAATAAAGTAACAAATAAGATGTTTATTTATTAAGAAAAGTAATTTCTTTTGTAAGTTGAATATATTTCTGTGCTTAGTTTTTTTCTTATTGTTCAATGTTATGCATGCCTACTTATAAAAATTACTAAAATTTAGTATATAACTTCTTATACTGTTGATATATTCGGACACTATTTTTTTTTTGTAATATTTTGAGGGAGGGGGTGAGAAAATATTTGAGAATTATTTATATTCATTCATGAAAGTTATTTCATGCTTACTGTATTGATATTAATTTATTGTCTGAATCCCGTATCGAGATCTTAATAATATATTTAATTAGTATTTGATCGTGTTGGAAAACTTTTGTATTTATGTTTGTGAGACCTCCTCATAGAGCAAGCAACGTATAGATTGTGATCCTTGGAATGTTGCTATGTTCAAATGCATTTGATAGCTGAAAGGTCAGTTCTGTTCGTGACCTCTATGTATGCAAATGATTACTCCTTATAGAGATTGATAACAATGTGGAATTATCAGACAACAATGGAAATTACACTAAATGGATACAAATAAAGTCGAACTAGCGGTACCCTGGTGCTGGGGCATTGTGTCCGTTATTTCTCCTGCAATATATATTTCTTCTTTCTTCAAATGCTCCTCCTTTCATTTACGTCTGCCTTGCTTCCGCCTTTTCTCTCTACTATTGCCAGTTCATTCTTTTATTTCCTCACCATCTATCTTGATTTGTAGTAGGTGAAGTACATTAGTTTTGAATCCCTCCCAAAGTCTCCTGTCATTATAAACAATTTCAAATTTTCAATTCGTGAAGATAAAAATGTATTATCATAAAAAAAAATCTGGATGAATTTGGTTCAATGTAAACTGCATCAATTTGATTAATCGCTTAAAATTTACTTTACAACTAAGACGACCATCTTGTCGAAAGGTCATGCTTTGTATATACGTGCAAGAGAGATCTGTAAGTCACTAAAGATTTAGAATATTCTTAAAAATGACAATAACTTCTAAGCCTTCTCTATAAGGGCCAGGTTAGCTCAGTAGTTGTTACTCGTCTCTGTGCTGGTAGTCCGGGTTCGATACCCACCTGGCCCTCTATTTATTTACGTGGGAGGTGAATAAGCCGTCGGTCCCGAGCCTGTACGATGTCAGGTACTCATTAAAGATCCCTACTTGAAGTGCACTTGAGTTAGGCAAAATTTAGGACTCCCAATATCGAATCTGTAGAATCACTAATAAAATAAAAAGCCAGTAAATGGCTAACGTTATCACCCGCTAGGGGATCGGTTTAAACATTTAAAAAAAAAAAAAACATCCCTCCCCAATACTCTTTTCAACTATATTCGATTTTGTATGAGCGTATGTTTCCTATGATTTATTTTTCAGTAAAAGTTGGAAAATTATTTCTGTGATTCCTATTTAAGCAATATTATAATATACGTAGTGCAGTATCTATCTAATTGAAAGTGATTTGAAAGTATTAACTGGTAGCCTGTGTTGTACTAGGCTCAGTATTTTCTCTGTGAAGCAAACAACTTTAGAAGGTTGAAGAAAGGAATTCCTGGTAGTTGGAAGTAAGTTTCCGTCGATTACGGTTCTTTTAATTAGTGGTTATTACTAACCCTATCGAGGATATAGCTAGACACAGTGGTGTATGAACCAAGGTTGGAGACACTGCCATTACTCCTCTCCACCGTCATTTCTTTCATTTGTTTTGACTCTTTTTTTTCTCTTTTTTCCATTTTGCTTTTCATATTCAATATTCTTTGAAGCTAAATGTGTTTTTAATTTTAATATAAGTGAAAGATTTTACTGAATACCCCGAAAACAAAATTGACTTCACCAAGATTTTAGAAATTTTCGTATTTTTTCACGTCTTCACATGTTCGATATTTTTATGGCTGAGCTAATATACATATCAACGAAAAAGGAAGGACTTTTAAGAACAACTATCTGGGAATGAAAGAACCTCTGAACACATTCTCTGTTAGTTTAAGACGAATCACCTTTAAAATATCAAGGTTTTTTAGCAAATCATTCCTAAAACTAACAGAAGTGAAACATAATCTCTAAAAATAGTTAGTAGTTTATTAAAGAGCTTAAAATCTAAAGTTATATTAATGACAAAAGAAGGCACCATAGGACAATTTGGTCCACTGCAGTGTCATCAATACAACCTCAAATCAATAGTAATAATAATAAATAAACTTACAGCTATTTTTCATCAAATCGACATAACAATGTTTATATAAATGAGCTATTAAAAGCACTGTGTTATATTGTCTTTGCCAGATATAAATACTAACACTTTTGCTTTCTTCCAGTCAATGAAAGATAGTCATTTTTAGTATGATGGAATGGGAAACTTGTTTCAATGTTGCTGAATCACGAAGACTTGCCTTGCATTCTGAGTGTCTCGCTTCAAACTCTCTAAAGGATATTCTAGAAGGGTTTTGTGTTCTCTCTGTCATTTCATTTTATTTCGTTCTTCGGATTTTTTTCAAGTTGTCGTCTTTTCACGGTTCCACTTGTCTCTTGACGATGTGCATTAGCAGTGTCGGAATGTTGTGAGTCATAATCTATTGTTTTCATTCTTGGTTTTTTTTCTATATTTAATCTAACTACTTCAAGAGGCTTTAGTACTTTTTCATTTATGTATTGAATTCTTAGTGAATTCTTTAATTACAGTGTCATGTACCAAAATTCTATAATATATCTTATCAACAGGAAAACGACCCATAAAGGGCAAGAAACGTTTCACAGAAAACTATAGATACAGAGTAAAGGGACGAACACACTTACAGTCTCAAACTTAAGTTGAACCGTCGTCAGAAGAATAGAGATAGAGACACCAAGTGCACTTGATAAACGCTTGGAGACCCTACTATACACATGTATTTATGCATCAATTATAAAACCAAAATATGAAACAAAAAAAAAGACAAGGATCTTTCAACCATAACTCACATGTTAATGAACATGTGAAACTTATTTCACGTGGTTATATGAAATCGTGTTATATATATATATATATATATATATATATATATATATATATATATTATATATATAACAGAACCAACGTCAGTAGGGGTTTTGACTCTGACGAAAATCGCTTGTTAAGGTTGAAGGATCTGTGTTTTTTTCCCCATTTTTTATTGTGGTTTGATCATTGATTGTTGTTTCACATATTTATTTTACTATATATTTTGCTAAATATTTCATTGTATATATCGTTGGAGAGCAAGTGAAATCAGATAGTGAATAAAGAAAAACAGGTTACGTAATTTGGTTTAAAGTATTATGGAAATTGGTAGCATTGGCTGCGGTATCCCTATTAAATTTCAACCACTCTTAATCTGCTGGAGAATTCCTTCAATTACAATTTCAACCAATTTAAGACGGCCTGGGATATCGTTGACTAAACTCTTATAACAGCTTATTAGGGCAGCGGTTTTAACAATGTTCCTTTTTACTTCTGAAGACATAAATACCATCAATTCTTTTGATTTTCCCTAGTTAATTAAATGATTTTTGCTCTGAATGTGTGAACAAATCACTTTCTTCATCTTCTCTTCTAAGAAAATGTTTATGCTGCTTTATCCTGATAAAAACACCTTTGTCTGCTTGCCAGTGTAAGCATGGTACATGTGCATGGTGTTCCGTACGAGTATATACAGTTTTTTTTGGTCCTCATAGACTTACGGACCAGCCTTTTAAAAAGTTACCACCACTACTAAATATAACAGATTTTCTAACTTTTTAATGAAGTATGTCTTTTAAGCATAGAATTAAGATTAAGACTGGTTGTATTTTAATAGAGATAAACACTTGAATGTTACTAATTTTCATAATACTTTAATAAATGTCGCTTCATGTGATTGATCTGATTATACTATTGCCAAGTTATTTCCCACAATTTTTAGTTAATTTCATTTAATTTGAAATAATAATATGCCCATGTGTTAAAATAAATGCATTTGTAAGTATGTAAATGTATTTGTAACAGGTAAAAACAGGTCTTGACTTTAATCACTGCTTTTTGTCCAAGTCGTTGATCAGATCTCTGAACCTTTCTTCTGTGTAACTTTAAGAGCTTCAGAGGAGGTACTTATTTGCCTTCTTGGGTGCTCGCTCTCCTCCTGGCCTCAATCTGTAGTGTTAATTTTTTTATTTTGACTTTTTTTGTTTATATCTTCTTTCTAGTTATTTTTCATTTTTATTTATTTATTTTTTCTCTTATTATTATTTTTATTTCAGTATTTTAATTTCGTATTTATTTTATTACTCATTGCTTTAGTTTTCTTCCTTTCTGCTTCTATTATTTTCAATTTGCGTTTTAGTTAGTTTTCTCTCTTGAGTTAGTTACTCTTGTGCAATGCAGTCGTGTTCAATAATTTCACCTCAAACCTAGTAAAAAGAAACCAATCTTTTTACCTGCTTGTACAAGTAAAGCTTACATTTCTCGACGTACATGATGTAAAAAATAAACCTAATTGGTACATATTGAATATTGAATTAAATTTTTGTAAATTAGAAAAGTATTTCGTTTAATGTGCGACTTAATAAAAGTATGTTACAAGTTATAGTTTGTTTAAAACACTACAAAGACAGGTTTGTAAAGTTCAGTCATTTTCGTATTGGCATTTGAGACCCACACAAAATCACGCGTCACAATTGATGAATTAGTTAATATACTTTGTACAATTTGGTAGTTTACGACTGGGAGTATAATGAGATTTCAGGTTGAAATGATGTCAGCTAGTGGGTGTGATTGGGGTGGTAGCGAGGTCACTTGATGCATGGTTATCATCATACTTGACTGACTGCCCAGCAGTCGGCTAAGCTCACTGAGCCTCCCGACCTACTGCACTCAACTATATATGTATGCCTCATTACATACTTGTTTTAATGCAAACTTATACCTAATTATATACCTTGTTGTGAAAAATATATACACTTACAGTTCCATTTAATTGGTGTTAATCAGGTTTTCATGCCAACTTTTGCTATTTCCCTCTTTTGTCACTTAGCCTTATCTGAGGTGGGGTGTTAAGATAGTTATAAGATTTCTTTTGATTTATTTTTCTTATACCTACTTATACTTATTTTCATTTCGTTTTAAACTTCCTTCACTTCATGGCCGGGTGTGCATAGCAGCACTGGTGATTAGCTTCCATTGCTTTTCCAGCGTCCTTGGCCTTCCTCTGGTTTTTATTCTGAAGAAAGATTCACCGAAAATTAGAGATCGTAAGTGTCATTCTTTATATGTGTGTTTCTTTGTGTTGGTACTCACACATGTTTCGAATGATCAACATTCATTTTCAGGACGTGAATAACTTCTTGGGTGAATTTTCTAGTTTATTATACATATATGCAAAGAAAAGACAGTGAGGGTTGTTTTTCGTCAAGTTTAAGATAAGGTGGTCGCTAATCCTGCGGACTGAATGGTCTCTTGGACAGGTATATGAGTTTCTACCTGTAAGGATTTCTGGATACCTTTCATGTGAATTAAACAGCTTTAAATTTTACTACTATTTTCAACTTGAATCTTTAAGAATGGTTTCAGTTTTTGAATAATTATAGCTCCTAAGACGCTCAGTTTGTAGTGGTTACTTTCTCTATTAAATACTTCGATATTTTTAGCCGTGCATCTCTCGGATGAAAGGGATTTTATACTGATGTCATCTTCAAGTGTGATTCTGCCGGTTAGTAACTACGGTATTCTTCTGCTGGGAGGATATATGTCAGCTATGAACCCATAATAGTTAACCATTATACAAAAAATTTGCCTTTTTTATCCAAAATTTACCGTCTTTACTTTACACTTCCATAACTAAAGTGTTGGCTTAATATATATATTATATATATATATACTTTTATATGTTTTTCCTTTTATTTTTAACTTATATATTCATATTCATATAATTTTTTTTTATTTTTTTTTTATTATTTCCTTTTTCTGTGTCGTGCTTTGTGTAATTTAAAGTTATATATACATATACTCTCAAATTGTTCTGGTTTGGTTTTCTCAAATCAGGCAGTATTTTGTAAATTTTTAAGGGTTAAGTATTGGAAATGAACATTTTTTTATTAACAGCCAATGTTTCGATGTATTTGTAAAACTTCATCAGGGCTTGAAATGAATGTATTACTATTTTCGTTGTTGTTCGTTGTAACTAAATATTTTTTAGACGATCGTCGAAATATAAAAGTGAGTTATTCTTGTGTCCATCTGTGTGTGACTTTTGTTTTAACTCTTTTATACATGTGCTTTAAAAACTTTGAGAAACATGATTGAAAAACGCCTTTTGACGGTCGTCCTCAGGAAAGGAAGATGAGTCGTTGGAAGACGAAAGCCAACTGGACAACATCACAGAATATGAACGGATTGACCATAACGAAAACGAAAAAAAGTAGTAGGAATGCTGAAGAAGAATAGCAACGAGGAAAAAAATATAATAATAAAAAGGGCATCTTCATAAATATAAAATTCAAAAGAACAGAAAATTAAGAATTTATATATATATATATATATCAATGATCAAACCACAATATGAAATGGGTAAACAAGACTAAGATCTTTCAACCATAACAAGCGGTCTTCGTCAGAGTCAAAAACCCAACTGTTGGGTCAGTTGGGTTTTTGACTCTGACGAAGACCGCTTGTTATGGTTGAAAGATCTTAGTCTTGTTTACCCATTTCATATTGTGGTTTGATCATTGATTGTTATTTCACGTGTTTATTTTTGAACTCTTATATATATATATATATATATATATATATATTGTAAATTTGTACAACATACATCTACTAACTCAAATCAAGTAAATCTGACTGAGAGCTCAGAAATTGAAATATATATCGGATGACTCTCATGGGATATCATTTCATAATTCCGCAGTTTTTTAGGTTATTTTTTAATGAGGGTGGTTAAGTTAACATGCAAAAGTTAAACTTGTGTGAATACTGATGGAGAACATGTTTTGTCAAGTGTTTCGAAATACCGGCGGGATATCAAACTGCTTGCTAGGAGTAAAGGTGAAAGCGTTTTTTGCGGCGAGGCGCGGCGGCAGGCGTCACATCTATTTAGAGTGGTGAGCCACAGGTGCCTGCGACTACCTCATCTCATTCCTCCTCCCTTAAGTCCCTCTCCTTTATCTCGCCTAACTTTCTTACAAATCTACATTATTTTTAACAAGAAAACTTTCCCTATCTTTTATTTCCAAGTAATCTTCCATAGACTACTTTGCAATATATCTAGTAATTTAAATGATATTAATCGCTATTAAAATTAAATATGCTTTCTTGGGAAATCGAATGATTATAAACAATTATGAAACCGTCTAATATTTAAGCAGAAGCATTAGAAATTTGACTGTATTTATGCACTTTGACTGTACAACATAAATCATTTAACAAGAAAGACGGGTTTCAACTGGAATAGTTGTATAGACTAGGTTTCATCTCCATTACAAGTGCGATCACAAAGTGAAATAGAAAGACATTTTAATTATAAGCTTCAACCATTTCGACTTTAGACTTCATGTTTCACCTTGTATTATAAGAATTCAATGGCATTTATTTCTTTTGGAGTCGGTCGAGTATTGAAGAAAGGATACTCGTAGGATCGGCAGGACACTTATCAAACGATTAAAAGAGAAGCATACGGAGAAACAACAATAAAACTCACTTCGATGTTTCGAGAAAATCAAGGAAAAGATTTCTGTTCGGCTGACAAACACAACATATCGCTTAGCAGTACGTACCCCGGTTGGTTGATGTTTACCAGTCGAGAACAAATCTTCTTTTGTTAGTCTATTCTCTACTTCATCTTAGTCTATTCTCTATGCAACATCTTTCTGAGGGATCCAATTTTCGTTCTTTTTTTATTACTTTTTGGTACTACTATTATAATATTTTTTATCATCTCCCCTGTAAGTTATAATTATTTATTTTTATTCGAATTTTGGTGTACAGAGATATATATTCTATTATTTTTATTTATTCTCATTATTTTTACTTTTTTTTATACTTATCATTCTCGTCATTAGTTTTTATTTACCTTGTTTTTGTAAATAAATATTGGAGGCAGTACTGCGTGGTTCAAAGAGTTTCTCTGGAGGCCAGTTGCAGTTCTGCTTCTCGACGCTCGTGCATCGCAATACTTCCTGATAACGACTGATGTCGAAATATTGAATGAGTTTCGTAGTGATTTCCTTTTTTCTTTTCTTTGTGTTAACGAGTTTATTATCTGTATATATATATAATGATCAAACCACAATAAGAAATGGGAAAACAAGACTAAGATCTTTCGACCAAAACAAGCTGTCTTCGTTGGAGTAACAAGCGGTTACGGTTGAAAGATCTTAGTCTTTTTTTCCCATTTCTTATTGTTGGATCATTGGTTGTTATTTCACGTGTTCATGTGAAATCTTGTTATATATATATATATATATATATATATTATGTGTTGAAAATTTTCTCCTTAGACGGTTAATAGGGAACACATAAAGTTGAAGGAATATGATTGTATGATACTTATGCAATGATCTGTATTAGTTTCTCTCTATTACTGCCTTTATTTAGAAAAGCAAATCTTATGACACTCTGATGGTAAAACTTCTGTACATATTTTAAAGTGGGCTTGTAAACACTTTACATTAAATAAAATACAGCAGAAATAGAACTGTGAACATTTAACGATTTCTAACTGTGATGAATTTCAATGGTTCGTTGACCCTAAAATTTATTCTACACACTTTCCTTACGCCTCTTTCGATTAGTGTGGATTTTTTCTGTCGTAAAATGCTTACAATTTTCCTTTTTAGTTGTTTACACCTGATGGTTCAAATTTTCATGAAAAGCAGAATTATAAGGGTTTTTAGTAAACTAACTAAATTTTTTTTTGATAAATAAAATATAGCATTCCACTACTTAATAGTCATATAGTTTTGATTTTCGTACTGGGGAATTTCAGAACCGAATTGATTAAAATGTTATTTTAATTATATATCAGAGGAAATGTTTAACCAATAGGTTAGACGTACCTAAAAAGTAGGTCACTAAATACTTTCGATTTCAATATGTAAACTTAGAGTATTGAGGTACAAATCAACCATTAGTTATTCTTGAAATAGCTTAACTGATTGGTTCGGGGAAGGATTCGTAAAAGTTTTAGATATTTCTTCAGGAGTGGGAACCGTCCAATTGTTTTTGTGCATGACTGTTCTAATAATGTTAACATTATTTGAAGCTGTTATATTGTATATTACTAAATAAACACGTGATAAAAACTAACTTACTTTTGCACTGTGGCTTATACTTTCATTGTATAGTACTTGTAGAACAATTGAGAGGTGTGATTTTAATCTATTGCATTTTATGTTCATTTATATTGTAGTTTGTATTAGAATAATTGCACTGGCTTTTTTTAGAAAACTGCAGTGAGTAATATAGGACCATTATCTTATCAGTGGCGCAGTTCGTTATCAGCTGCGATTGTGTCAGGTAACAGGTGGATTAAAGGTGTACCTTGATTAGGCTCCCGTGTCTATAGTCTTAAACTCCACTGTCGTTCAAGTTAAAGACATGTTCTTTCATACTGATGGGCTATTCTTACATGTCGTCGTTTATCCCTTTTGCTATAAATATAAATTTGTTGATACATATAGGTTTAATTCTTTGTGTAAGTATAGTTTCTTAATTTTCTTTTAACTCAGAAGACTGAGTTTGAATAACTTTGAATTAATGTTTGATTTGAATCATGCGTGCTAACCTTTTTCAAATATATTGTATCTTATCTTGCTAATAGGTCGAAACTTTTACAAAAATGTCACAACAATCTCGTGACCATACTGTCAAAGAAATCACAATAAATAAAATCATATGAACAAATCTATGGTTTTTCCAGGCACCTTTGTCTTAATAAACTAATTTCTTACAGTTTTCTTCCTCAAACCCTCTATAACGAAAGACCTTAAATATTTCTAATTTTTCTTAATGTGTGTATTTTTTAATATATAAACCATGAAATAATGTATAAAAATACTATAAAAATACATACAACTTTAATGGTATTACGATCCTTGTGAATGGCGGTATCAAAATTATTCGGTCCATTACGGTTGAAACGTTTTAGTATTTTTTTCTGATTTCTTACTGCGGTTTGGACGTTGATTTCTGTTTCACGTGTTTATTATGAATTCTTGTTATATATATATATATATTATAAGTTCAAATAAAGTTTCAACCGTTTGATAGAATAGGTGTATTATTTAACCAGGATTCAGTCAATTTTCTAAGGCCAAATATATATAATATATATATATATATATATATATATATATATATATATATATATATATATATCAGTTCACAAACGAAGAAAAGCAACACACAGAGAAAGAGACACACTTACAAACTCAAATTTTCGGATGATCCGTCTTCAGGAGAAAAGAGAGAATGGGCGACCAAGCACGCCGGAAGCACAACGGCAGGAAACCGTCCCGGCAACCGACCGTGCTGCCACGCGCGCCCGGTTCAGGAAGTAATGAAGTAGAGACGATCAGAAGAAAATTAATATTAAAATTAAAATTAGGATCTAAGAAAAGCAGTTCTGGTTGATTGAAGGTAAAATAAACAGCAGGAAGATAAATAAAGTATAAAAATGGAATACTGTGAAAAATACCTAAAAGCATGAAGAAGGAAGATAACAGAGTTGGTAAGGCGATGAGAAACAAATGAAAATACAAGGATAAAATCAATTAAAAATAAATGTAATTAACTAACTTCTATATTTCGACCATCGTCGTCGTCAGGAAGTGAGGAGTCCCGCAGTGTTTGAAAATCAGTGTCAAAAAATCTGTTTTCAATAGCATGTTCTTGAGAACTTTCAAAATTTGCAGTGAACCATTTTTAGAAGAAGAAATTAAATATATTTACAAAGTTTCAACCTCTCTAATGTATCCAAAAACGTTAATTGATAACGTTATGAAAAAAGCCAAACAATCTTTGATGTCATCTGAAAGGGAGGAACGCTTTTCAAGAAGGAATTTGCTAATAATTCCTTACAGCCATGTTTAAAATACATACCATATTTTTTGAAGAAGCTAGATATCTCAGTTACATTTAGTAGTGGTGGTAATTTGTCAAATAGACTTGTCCATAACTCTAAAAGAAGCCGGAAAAACTGTTGTGTATACAGAATTCCTTGCAAGGATTGTGAGTAAGCTTACATTGGACAGACAGGAAAAGGAATGGACACAAGGATAAAGCAACATCAGTATTCTATCAGAAGACAAGATGATAAAAGTGCCTTGTTCCTACACATTAGAGACAAAAATCACTTAATTAGAGACAGTAAGTGTGTTTGTTCCTTAGTTCTGTGTTTGTGATTCATCGTGAAACGTATATATATATATAACTGAACTTTGGTAATATATGTTTCAGTGAACAATATATTTACGTTCATTTTGAAAATTGTACAAATTTAAAATATAAAATTGGAAATATACTTGAAAAACTTGAAGAGAGAGACAGGAAACTATTCCGCATACGAGAAAACACCACCTGAAAACTAATCTCAATTAGACTTGGTATATTTGTATATTCAAAGTTGCATATAATAACACAAAATGAAGCACATAATGAGGCAATTTATCTTGATATTTGAATAAATTGTCATGGGGAGAGGAGGTATGGTTCACTTGAGCTGTAGAACCACAGTAACGTGTGGTGTCTTCTTTTTCTGTGTGGTTTCATATCCTTGTTTTGTTGTCCTACTCTAAGCCAACCACACAACTAAGTAATTGACACAACAACCTCGGCTGTTTTGTTGTCAGGAGAAGAAATGGTAGTGGTAAGGTGCCAACTGTCAAACTGCTAATTTATTAGCTTTGTCAGTGTTTTGCCACCTAGGAAGGAGGTGAAAGGGACAGCAGAGAGGTAAAGGGATAAAGTTTTGAAGACTGAACATATATTTTGTAGACGTACTTTTCGTAAAAAGAACGAGTTTGAACAGTATCAAGTTTTAGTAGTTAGTCAACGTTTATAACATCTGAAAAATCTTGTAAGAATTACGACGTCGACAGATGTAGGAATGTAATCTGTTTGACCACAGCAGAGGTGTGCCAACAAGGGGAATGATTATATTTCATATTATATCAAATTATCTGATCGATTTAAGTGTAGGATTGCCTAACTGTTTTAGGTAAACCAAGTGTTGACCTGAGCCGTTTCATTCCTCTGTTTTGAATGGAGTAAATGTTTAAGCCTCGGGGCGGTGAGTACTCGATCTGGCCAAGTTTGCGCAATAGAAGAGACGGATAGTGGTGTTGTTGGAAAGAGGTGTTACGTCATCGTGTCGGTCACCACGTCCCCACTCTAACAGGAGACACTTGAAAACGTCTGACCTGGAGCCTGGCAAAACGTCACGCTTCCAGGTCACGCCTTTTAGCTCAACACGTACTTACAATCCTATTTTTAGATTTAGGTTTTTATATATAAACTATTGTAACATTCGAATTTAGTAATAGCTTAACCGTTTTAGCCTTCTTATAAAATTACTATACTACCCGTAACCTTTTGTGTCTCTTAGAAACTATAACAATAGTTATTGAAATAAATTGATAGGGATTGGCAGGGATAATTTTAATTGTTGTTTTCTGTTATTAAGGCCCAGAAACTGATTCTTATATGACCCTAACTTTTAATATAGTATTCTTAACATGATTTAAGATATATTATACACAGTAAGTATATTTAGCAAAATAAAAATCATTTATTTTATGACATAAATAAATAAAACATGAATTCAAGTTATATAAACAATCAAATATATTTAAAACAAACAAAACTTGTAAATTGAAATACTGAATTTACATACCCAACATAAAGTAACATTAATGAAAGGAATGTGGCTTTATAGTATTAGAACCTTAGAAAATTCGTATTTTATCTGACAGTTGTGTTCAAGTTTGTTTCTAAAATTATTCCTTTTTAACCACTAATGTAATAGTTTATTATATATTATAGGCTACCCTGAACCACTAATGAGAAATATTAAATAATATCGTGGGAAGTCGTGGTGAGTATACAAGCCATTGGGCTACCATGACCCCCCATAATACGATTTGAAATTATGTAATACAACTACAACAAAGCCAATCACAACATAAGTAAAGATTATAATAATTTCAGTACTCTATCTCCACGGGAAATGGGTCAACAAACAAACTAACAAACTCACGAAATCCAATATATATAGATTGGATTTTCACTTTCCATTAAGTTAACAATTAATAATAATTATTTTTCATGCCAATATAATTTTTCTTCGTGTCTGAACTTTGAAGTTTACTTGAAAATGTTATTTGCGGTCTTTATGGTAAATTTGTATGGATTTAGTCACACATTGTCCCGTCTCTCACGTTTTTTTCTTTGTCTGCGGTCCCGTTTGCCATGTTCGATTTCAAACCGTCATTCTGTCTATAACCACAATTTAAAACTGTAAGTTTGTATAATACCAGTTTATATATTCCTTTCTGAAATGATGTTATGAGTTATAGATTGGAGTCCAAGTATGCAGATTACCTTGAAATAAGCCGACTTAATGTTTGCAGTCAGTAAGCCTTCATTCTTTCTCAGTTTCGAAACATCAGTATTTCCGCGCCGGAGGTCATCAAGAGAAAAAACTGAAAATATAACACTGTTTGATGCTGTAGACCTGACATGTATTAAATGATTATTATCAAAGCATTACATTTTTTACGTATCGCAAATATGGGGAAAAAATGAGCAGAAACAATGTTCTTAATATTTCAATTTGAAATAAAATATGCAATAATGATGTATTTTTACTTTACTCTAAGTGAACTGTAGTAGTCATGAAAAGGAAAATTGTTTCCAACAGTTTAGTGGTTTATCAATTTTTAGATACTTAAAGCTCATTTTGTAAGTTGTTTTTTTATTCGTTAGAACAAATTAGTATCACACTAGAAATATCCTTGTCATAAAGACGTCTTGTACAGGTTTTGGCAATATTGCATCATTCAAGTGAGACTTTTATTACCGTTCAGTAAATTCAGATTCCATTTGATTCTTCTGAACTACTAACCAAGAGTACTGATATTACGTAAATAACTGATATTAACATTTATGGAATAAAATTGCATATTTTTTTACATAACAGAAAAGGTTATTAGTTTTTAGAAATTTTTAAATGTGTGACCTATCAAAATAGGCATAAATACATATTAAAATAAATTTTTTATAACAGTATGATTTTTTTTAGTTTTTCTCTCTTTTTTTTTGGTGAAATTACATCGTAGAAGGGTTTACATTATGGTATGTTCAGTTTTTTGCTCTTTTATAAAACTTCTGTGATTAGAAAATTAAAATTTTGTTTAAAACATTTACCTCAATTTAAAATGTTATGATGCAAAATTGAAATAAGTTGATTTGTTGGCTTCGAAAGCATAATCAGTCCCCTATTATCGGATTTGTTTTTTATTTAAATTTAGGATAATTTTATCAGTGTGGAACCAAACGGGTTGATTACACACTCAGAAGTAGTTAGAAAATGTTGAAGTGCTTTCAGTTGGTTAATTTGTTGATGGTTATTAAGTTTACTGACAGCAAATTGGGTGTGGACTGCAGATATTTGTTTGCAGTAAAAGATATTGCAAGTATATGTCTTGTGAGACTCATTGCATATATATTGGGTTAACACAACTTGCAGTAACTGGTTAAACAAACTGGAATGAAACTGGTTGCAATAAGTCTACCAAGTCAAATCGATTTAGGCAATCTTTAGGAGGTGATATGATCAAAGGTCAATAGCCGTAGACCGATGCTTTTGCGTTCACGTCCTTGTGCGCACCATTCAAGGAAATTTCACCCACACTGGGCTATCCTCAGCAGCTTTGAAGACAATTAGAAAATTCTTCCATTTACTTCAGTTTTGTTATTTTACTAAAATAAAAAAAATTGGACCTTAAAATATGTACGTAAAATACAGTGTGTCACAGTATTTAGAATAAGTAGCTGTTGTTTTATAACATCAGTAAAATCACATTTTCACCCCACAAGGATACATAATCACTGTAGTTAATGTTTTGAAATTGATAAAATTATCTTTTAACTTTTCAGAATAACTGGTTCTCTTAAAGAAGGAAGACATATATATATATATATATATATATATATATATATATATATATATATATATATATATATATATATATACATAAAAAAAAATATATATTTTTTTTTAGAGCAGATTATGACGAAGACCGCTTGTTACGGTTGAAAGATCTTAGTCTTGTTTTCCCATTTCTTATTGTGCTTTCATCATTGATTGTTATTTCACGTGTTTATGTAAAATATTTATATATGTATATATTACAATTAAAAGAAACGGTCCAGCGGACTTTTTTAAAATAAAATAAATTCAAAACGAAGGAAACACACAGAAAGACACAGACATAACTCACATCGATATTTCGACCATCGTCGTCATCAGGAGCAGGAAGACAGGGCGGTACTCATTTATATGTATATATTTGTATATTTGGGGAACAGTCCTGCATTTATACATGTGAGATTAAATTTTGTCTTGATCAGACAATTTGGATCTTTAATTTGAAAATGGACAGAAAATCATATGTTCAGTTAATATACCTAGTTCCTGGAGAATTTAAAGGACTAATACGAGATTTGGAAAAGAAATCCAAAAAACTGATCAAGACAAAAGTAGGCAGACAGTTTAATCTTATATATATATATATATATATATATAACAAATTCAATAATATATCAACCGTTGGATAGAATAGGTGTATAATGTAATCGGGATTAGGTCAATTTTCCAGGATCAAAATCAAACTCTCAATGCCGACGTTTCGGTTTTATTTAAAACCTTTTTCATAGGCCTACAAACAAAGGATGACAAGAAATCATATATAAACATCAACATATAACTAACATCAAAATGGAATATTACAGTTGTGAAAAAACAAAAATATATATACAAGTAGAAGTAATAGAAAAGCAATAAACATTTTTATGAACTTACAGAAGTCAGAATTTTTGAATTAGAAAAATGATGAAATTTACATTATATAAAATGAAGTAACAATAGATAGTTAGTGAACTAACATCTTAACTGGTCAAAAACTTGGACCAGACTAACTGATTACAATTACATGTAAACCGAACACTGTTCACTCAAAGAACACAAAAGGAACTAAGGAAATTAAATTTCACTAAAATCAACTTAACACTCCTGAATAAATAGTGTTCAAATTGGTAATGTCACTTCTATGATTAACTGAACTTAGATCTTTTTTAATATATAGCATTTCGAGGGTCTTTCTTCTTTACTCATCTTGTTCTTTATCTACTATAATTGCTTCTTCAAAATCGAACATGTGACCTTCGTTTAAGGCATGGAATGCTAAAGCAGTGGCGTTACTTTTATTAGTTCTTATTGAATAAGAATGTTGATAAAGTCGTTCTTTTAAAAAACGACTTGTTTCTCCGTAATAACGCTTGTCGCAGTCTTTACATTTGATCGCATAAATGAGGTTACTTTGTAACTCCTTTGGTATTTTTTGTTTCAAATTTGAAAATAAAGACTTGACTTTTCTTTTGTTATAAAATGCCAATGTAACATCAGGTACATTTCGTTTGAAAACTTTTCTAATTGATTGTGATAAGCCCTCAACATACGGAAATTTGAAATACTTTTTATTTAAAACTTCAAGTTCAGCATGATTTTGATTGGAATGTTCTGGTTGTTCTCTTGTATATTTAAACCAATAACGTTCAATTAAGTTGTTTGGATAACAATTTTTCTGCAACAATGACTTTACCCTTTTCTTATTTTCTTTTAGAAAACATGAACTACTAATTTCAACAACCTTCTTAACTAAATTTTGAACGCAATTTCAAAATTTTTGCGTTTTGCGTCCAAACAACTTAATTGAACGTTATTGGTTTAAATATACAAGAGAACAACCAGAACATTCCAATCAAAATCATGCTGAACTTGAAGTTTTAAATAAAAAGTATTTCAAATTTCCGTATGTTGAGGGCTTATCACAATCAATTAGAAAAGTTTTCAAACGAAATGTACCTGAAGTTACATTGGCATTTTATAACAAAAGAAAAGTCAAGTCTTTATTTTCAAATTTGAAACAAAAAATACCAAAGGAGTTACAAAGTAACCTCATTTATGCGATCAAATGTAAAGACTGCGACAAGCGTTATTACGGAGAAACAAGTCGTTTTTTTAAAAGAAAGACTTTATCAACATTCTTATTCAATAAGAACTAATAAAAGTAACGCCACTGCTTTAGCATTCCATGCCTTAAACGAAGGTCACATGTTCGATTTTGAAGAAGCAATTATAGTAGATAAAGAACAAGATGAGCAAAGAAGAAAGACCCTCGAAATGCTATATATTAAAAAAGATCTAAGTTCAGTTAATCATAGAAGTGACATTACCAATTTGAACACTATTTATTCAGGAGTGTTAAGTTGATTTTAGTGAAATTTAATTTCCTTAGTTCCTTTTGTGTTCTTTGAGTGAACAGTGTTCGGTTTACATGTAATTGTAATCAGTTAGTCTGGTCCAAGTTTTTGACCATTAAGATGTTAGTTCACTAACTATCTATTGTTACTTCATTTTATATAATGTAAATTTCATCATTTTTCTAATTCAAAAATTCTGACTTCTGTAAGTTCATAAAAATGTTTATTGCTTTTCTATTACTTCTACTTGTATATATATTTTTGTTTTTTCACAACTGTAATATTCCATTTTGATGTTAGTTATATGTTGATGTTTATATATGATTTCTTGTCATCCTTTGTTTGTAGGCCTATGAAAAAGGTTTTAAATAAAACCGAAACGTCGGCATTGAGAGTTTGATTTTGATCCTGAAAATTGACCGAATCCCGATTACATTATACACCATATATATATATATATATATATATAACAGATTCAATAATATATCGACCGTTTGATAGAATAGGTGTGTTCTCTAATCGGGGTTCGGTCAATTTTCCAGGATAAAAAATCAAACTCTCGTTGCCAACGTTTCGGTTTTATTTAAAACCTTTTTCATAGGCCTACAAACAAAGGATAATAAGAAATCACATATCAACATCAAACATATACACAATATGAAAATGGATTGTTACAACTCATGAATATTACAAGCAGAAATATTTCAGAGATACATAAAACAATATTACTTACAGAAGTAAGAATTTTTTAACTAAGAAAATGAAATTTACATTATTTAAAGGAACAACAATGTTAGCCGGACAAAATCTTCGACTAGACTAATAAGATAACATTACAAATAACCTCAACACTGTTCACTCAAGGGAACTAAATAAATCAAATTTCACTAAACCTCAGCACAACACTCCAGAATAAATATTACTTAAATTAGTAATATCACTTCTATGATTAATCGAACTTAGATCCTTTTTAATATATAACATCTCAAGTGTCTTCCTTCTTTGCTCATCTTTTTCCTTTTCTATTATAGTTGTATCTTCAAAATCGAACGTGTGACCTTCGTTTATTGCATGCCCAGCTAAGGCTGTTGCGTTACTTTTATTTGTTCTTATGGAATAATTATGTTGGTACAACCTTTCTTTGAGAAAACGACTAGTTTCACCATAGTAACACTTGTCACAGTCTTTACATTTGATGGCATAAATGAGGTTACTTTGTAACTCCTTCGGTATTTTTTCTTTCAAATTTGAAAATAAAGATTTATTTTTTCTTTTATTATAAAATGCCAGTGTAACTTCAGGTACGTTTCGTTTGAACACTTTTCTAATTGATTGTGATAAGCCCTCAACATAAGGAAATTTGAAATACTTCCTATTTATAACTTCCAGTTCAGCATGATCTTCATTTGAATGTGCTGGTTGCTGTCTTAAATATCTTAACCAATATCGTTCAACTAAGTTCTTCGGATAACAATTTTTCTGTAACAATAATTTCACCCTTTTCTTATTTTCATTTAGAAAACATGGACTACTTATTTCAATAACTTTTTTAACCAAATTTTGGACGCAATTTAATTTTTGGTTTATAGCATGAGAAGAATGGTAGTTCAGGATTCTTGCAGCACTGGTAGGTTTTTTAAACCAATCCGTTAAGATATTGCCATTTTCACCTCTTATAACTTTCACATCTAAGAATAGCAGATTTCCATCTTTCTCTACTTCACAAGTGAATTGTAGACGATTATGAAAAGAATTAAATATATTTAATACATTCTCTTCTTCTCCCTTTTCAATAATTAAAAACAAATCGTCCACATATAATTTAATAAATTTCACCTTCGTACCTAATTTATTGATACTGTTTTCCAATAGTTCAATCATAACTATATTTGCGAGAACTGGTGAAATTGGTGATCCCATTGGTAATCCATATTTTTGTTTATAAATAGTACCATCAAAGGTGAAATACCTTGCTTCACATATGTATAGAAAGTTGCTATAAGAAAACTTATAAGTTTTTAAGAGAACATAGAGAAATTGTGGTTTGTAAAAGTGACAAATCTGGTAATACTGTGATAATCAAAAAAGAAGAGTATAAAGAAAAAATGAAAACTCTCTTAGAAGATAGTGAAACATATTCAATCACAAGAAGAGATCCTTCATCAACATTACGAAATAAAGTAAACAAGATAGTTGATGAACTGAAGAAGACACTATGTATAGATCTACGTCAAGCTTCGAAATTAAAATCTTACAATGGAATAGCACCAAGAATATATGGTTTAGTGAAGCTACACAAGCCAGGTTTTCCTCTCCGTCCTATCGTGTCGTTCATTGGAAGTCCAACTTATGAACTGTCTAAATATATAGAGAAATATCTTAGTTACATTACTAACAAGAATGAATTGAATGTAAAAAATTCATTTGAATTCAAACAAGCCCTTTCAAATCAAATACTAAGTGATGACGTAATTATGATTTCACTAGATGTTCAGTCGTTGTTTACTAATATACCTTTAGATCTAGCATTTGATTTAGTAAATAAACAGTGGAATAAGATTAGTTCACAGGTTGGAATGTCGAAAAAGGTTTTCCTTTCTATACTGGACCTTATATGTGAAGCAAGGTATTTCACCTTTGATGGTACTATTTATAAACAAAAATATGGATTACCAATGGGATCACCAATTTCACCAGTTCTCGCAAATATAGTTATGATTGAACTATTGGAAAACAGTATCAATAAATTAGGTACGAAGGTGAAATTTATTAAATTATATGTGGACGATTTGTTTTTAATTATTGAAAAGGGAGAAGAAGAGAATGTATTAAATATATTTAATTCTTTTCATAATCGTCTACAATTCACTTGTGAAGTAGAGAAAGATGGAAATCTGCTATTCTTAGATGTGAAAGTTATAAGAGGTGAAAATGGCAATATCTTAACGGATTGGTTTAAAAAACCTACCAGTGCTGCAAGAATCCTGAACTACCATTCTTCTCATGCTATAAACCAAAAATTAAATTGCGTCCAAAATTTGGTTAAAAAAGTTATTGAAATAAGTAGTCCATGTTTTCTAAATGAAAATAAGAAAAGGGTGAAATTATTGTTACAGAAAAATTGTTATCCGAAGAACTTAGTTGAACGATATTGGTTAAGATATTTAAGACAGCAACCAGCACATTCAAATGAAGATCATGCTGAACTGGAAGTTATAAATAGGAAGTATTTCAAATTTCCTTATGTTGAGGGCTTATCACAATCAATTAGAAAAGTGTTCAAACGAAACGTACCTGAAGTTACACTGGCATTTTATAATAAAAGAAAAAATAAATCTTTATTTTCAAATTTGAAAGAAAAAATACCGAAGGAGTTACAAAGTAACCTCATTTATGCCATCAAATGTAAAGACTGTGACAAGTGTTACTATGGTGAAACTAGTCGTTTTCTCAAAGAAAGGTTGTACCAACATAATTATTCCATAAGAACAAATAAAAGTAACGCAACAGCCTTAGCTGGGCATGCAATAAACGAAGGTCACACGTTCGATTTTGAAGATACAACTATAATAGAAAAAGAAAAAGATGAGCAAAGAAGGAAGACACTTGAGATGTTATATATTAAAAAGGATCTAAGTTCGATTAATCATAGAAGTGATATTACTAATTTAAGTAATATTTATTCTGGAGTGTTGTGCTGAGGTTTAGTGAAATTTGATTTATTTAGTTCCCTTGAGTGAACAGTGTTGAGGTTATTTGTAATGTTATCCTATTAGTCTAGTCGAAGGTTTTGTCCGGCTAACATTGTTGTTCCTTTAAATAATGTAAATTTCATTTTCTTAGTTAAAAAATTCTTACTTCTGTAAGTAATATTGTTTTATGTATCTCTGAAATATTTCTGCTTGTAATATTCATGAGTTGTAACAATCCATTTTCATATTGTGTATATGTTTGATGTTGATATGTGATTTCTTATTATCCTTTGTTTGTAGGCCTATGAAAAAGGTTTTAAATAAAACCGAAACGTTGGCAACGAGAGTTTGATTTTTTATCCTGGAAAATTGACCGAACCCCGATTAGAGAACACACCTATATATATATATATATATTATATCATTGACCATTTTGACCAAAAGTTTTTTTATTGTTTCTTTTTTCTACAATTTTCTTATCGCGTTTGCTTCCGGCTGTAATAGAAGTCACTCACTCGGTAGATCTCTTCCATGGAGTCACTCCCACCAGCATGACAAATATTGGAGGGCTCACAGTCACTTGTAAAGCCAAACTGTTGTCATGAGATGTCCGCTTCCCCACTTGAACGTCCCCCGGTGGGGAATCGGACAGTTTGGTTTTACGAGGGAGTGTGAGCCCTACAATATCTGTCCTATCCGTGTAAGTGACTTCATGGAAGAGATGCACTGAGTGAGAGGCTTCTATTAGAGCCGAAAGCAAACGCGTTGAAAAAATTGTAGAAGAAAAGAAACAATAAAAAACCATTTGGCCAAAATAAGCTATCATATTTCAGATCTGGACCACTCATGCAGAATATATATATATATATATATATATATATACTTAAAAGCATTTATTGAAGAAGGACTGCTCCCAACTTTTACATATATATATATATATTATATATATATATATATATATATATATATATATACAAACACTTTTTCTTTTTCTCGGAGTTTGGTCAGGGTAAATATATGGAATTCACCTTTTTCACCGTCTTTATTTCAAGACATCCTCAGGGATGTCTGACCAAACTCCGAGAAAAAGAAAAAGTGTTTGTGAATATTTTGTGGTCAAGAAAACATTACCGTATATATATATATATATATATATATATATATATATATATATATATATATATATTAGAATACGTTGGCAGCTGGTCTTCTCTTAAACATATGTGGCTGAAATTCGCAGCAGCTTCTGCACTCACTACCTTTGCGCTGGTGGCCTCGATCCTTCCGGCGATTCTTCTTTCCTCTGGCTGCAGTTGCCATAAAATCTGTCCTAGAGACATCGTTGATATTCAAACTATTTTCCGAGCTCGGATATATACATATATATATTTATGTAAACCAACTAAAGTGTAAGAAATATTATGTAGATATTGTACTTCCAAAAAACCATTGAACATGTCTGAAACAAACTCGAAAAAAATGTTTGTGATGTTTGATATGTGCGTTTTAAACATAATAGAAAAATCAATAAAGTAGTGAGCTATGAAACGAAAAAAAAAAACGAGATTTACACTGAAACTCGGTAAGTGTAGTTTCTATGGGAGAGATTTATATACAGCGTTTGAAGTCATCAGAGAAGTATGATTTAGTGGTATCAACATATCCAATAATTAGAGAATATTGTGATCAATACACAACATAGATTAAAGCAGCATGCCTGATGAAGGTACCATACAATACCATTGTCTTGACCTTCTGGAACACATTATATCGCCATATAGAATTCTAAAGCGTGAAGATCATTCGTCCACTTACACCCTCTTCAGATTAGCGAACCATGAACACACTGTACCTTAGTTATTCTTCGGAATTTGATAACTTTTATTTGTTATATTCTTTGTAAAATCTTTTATTTATGTATGTTCTGGAATTAATTTGATACTATTAGTCATCAGTAATAGATTAGTATAGATTTTCTAATTATTTAAAGCGAAATTTTTTTATGGATACCCATATTTACGTAGTATTAAAATTCATAATCTTAAGTTTCTACTATAATCAAAAATATAGAAAACATACTAGTAGGATAACAATAAAGAAAATGCCTTTAACCTGTTACATGATTCAGAGTTAAATTGAAATCAACAGTGTTCTTATCCACAACTGTTACATCCGATATATGGTGTGACTTGTGGAGTTTTTAGAAAGTTTTGGATCCCACACACAACATAGAGGCCATGTGAGATTATAAAAGGTGTAAATCAGTGAAGACGTGAAAAAAATATATTTTTTGATCACTATGCTTTACGGATAGTTATTTAAAATTGAAGGAACTATTACAAAAGAAGTGGTAATTACGTTGATTGAGAAAGTGTTGTGGTTTAAATTTGGTTAAAATGATGAAGAATTAATGTTTTGTGTATTCTAGGGTGACTCATTCATGTAAGCAACGTTTCTACACATTTCCAAATAAGTAGACTTCAAATTCGTTGTTCCTTTAGGTCCAAAACTCGTCTCTGAGATGGAACCTTTGTAATATTTAATAGAACTATAAAATATATTAAAGATGCAGGATCTATTTGTTTTTTTTTCTTGTTTCTATAAATGTTTGTTCTGTTATCAAACCCTCTAAGAGTAACAGAGATTCATAATATTATATATTCTGAATTTACATGAACAAAGCTACCTTGAAATGCATGTTTTATTTATGTATTTTTGTTTTGCTTAATGAAATTATACAAGACAATTAACTGCAGAAAATAGCATTTTTGACACTATTTTCGACCATTTTGACGGACTACACTCCCAATGTATGGGCTACTAAGAATCAAAATATGTATCTTTGATTACATTGATAAGCTCTCTGTGGATAACTCATTACGTTTAGATCGCGTCTAGATACAATTAAATAGTGCAAAATTATCAGATTAAAAAAATATTAAAAATGAATGATATTAGAAAAAAAATCTGTTTACATTTAGTTCATTACAAATTTTCTTCTGTACTTCTTTTAGTTGAGACCTTTTCGCTCTTACTACATCTAACTCTTCGAAATCTTAAGAAACATAACCTTGTATTTTTATTGCTTAACCGATCTCCTAGTGGGTGATAACGTCAGCCGTTTACCGGCTTTTTGTTTGATCGGTGATTCTAAAGATTCTACATTGGGAGACCTACCTAAATTTTGCTTAACTCAAATGCATTTCAAGTAGGGATCTTTAACTATCGTTATGGCACGATCGTACCATACTGGTTAATACTAACGTTATTAGTATAATAACTGAGTTACCACCATAACTGGTTAGTTAATACTAACGTTATTAACGAGCCTGACGTCGTACAGGCTTGGAACCGACGGTTTAACATCATCTACGAGGGACGACGTACTCAGATTATTCACCTCCCGCATGAATAAATTGAGGGTCAGGTGGGGTGAACCCCGGACTGCCAGTCCAGTGGCGAGTAAGTTAACCGCAAAGCTAATAACCCTTGTAAGTTATTTGGTTATTTGGTGAATTGCCAAACATTCTATGATAATGGTTTCTCAAATAATCTTTGATTTGATCATTTTTCATGTTATTTCTGTGTAATGTTGTTAGGTAGTTAATGGTAAATGTTAAACATTATTATTTTCTAAATTCTCGTTTACAACCATAAATTCATAGATAACTTATTATGTATGAATTACTTTAGTTTTTATTTTATAGGGATTTTATAAGAATAGAATGGGATTAGCATTGTTTTAATCAAATGTTAATGTATTTTTTGTTGTTTGTGTGGGCTGTTAGTCTGTAAATAGAGTGGCAGACTGATTCCATGGTAGAGGAATGACATAGGTTGAATTTTGATTGTTAACATGGTAAATTAAAGTTGTTGTGTGCATGGTTTGATGGTGCTGCAATGATGAGGCTTAGTACTAATGCATGGAGGACTGTCTCAGAAGGCAGCTAGATGCCTTGTAGGAAGCAGCTAATGCCTAGGCTCTTCAGTGCTGTCACGAGTCTCCTCCCGAGGTCCTACCTTCACTCCCTCCCAACTAACTGACCTTCATTCACATTAACGTCTACAAACACTACAACCTTCCCCCCTTCCTGTTTCATTAGCAATAGATGCAACAATCGCTTCAGTACCACAAGAAAGAAAGGTTCAATCATAGAGCGTCCTTCTAACACCTCGTGCATCTGATTTCTCTAACTTAATGTAAATTTCCAGTAACCTTCAATAGGATATGATCTGAACATGTTTTATTGATGCATAAACTGAAATATGTTATTTTATTCCGTATTACTTCTTTTTAACAGGTTTAAAGATTGCTGTTTCGCTTATCCCCAGTATATTGTGACGGATCAAACCTTTCCTTCACATTGCTATATTAGTTACGCTCAGTAAATGTGAGGTTATCCATGCAGCAACGCAATAACTAAATCACTTTCGGCTGTCTTTTTCATGGATAACCTTCCTCAATATAGTGGATTCCTGTACATATCTGTTAACGTTAGTTGTCTAATGATTTTAACTATCTTCTGTGTTTCAAATCATATCTTTAAACTTTCCGTCTATTTCCAGTGTCTTCTTAGAAAATTGGTCATTATTTCCCAATGCATAAAGCGCAGTCAGAAAGTCTGAAGTGTAGTTATTTCTATTATTTGCCCTCCTGAGAGTGACAAGTTGAACGGCCTCAGTTAGCAGTGATATTGGATACACCTTGCCAGTTTTCTTTTGTCTTTCAGGCCATGAACATCACCTTCTGGTGCACACACACACACACACACACACACACACACACACACACACACACACACACACACATATATATATATATATATATATATATATATACAACTAAAAATGATAGATTGGGATGCGGTCAGTTTCTTCCACTTTCAATTCAAACTCTCATTGCCGGCGTTTCGATTTTATTTAAAATCTTTTTCCAAAGGCCTACAAACAGAGGAAAACAAGAATTTTAATACGTACATTTTTTTTAAAACACAAACAAAAGAAAAATGTACGTATTAAAATTCTTGTTTTCCTCTGTTGTAGGCCTTTGAAAAAAGATTTTAAATGAAATCGAAACGTCGGCAATGAGAGTTTGAATTGAAAGTGGAAGAAACTGACAGCATCCCGATCTATCATTTTTTAGTTGTATATCTGTCACACGGTCGAGAATTTATTAGTATTTATATATATATATATATATATATATATATATATATATACAGATTTGACATGAACACGCGAAATAACAATCAATAATCAAACAAGAATATGAAATGGAAAAACAAGACAAAGATCTTTCAACCGTAATAAGCGGTCTTAGTCAGAGTGAAAAACCCAACTGAGTCAGTTTGATCAAATATACATATATATAATTGAAAATGACACCAAACTTAGCTGATACCTGTTTCTTAACAAGTTTCTCAATTTTTCTAAATAAAACTCTCGTTATTTTGTCTACAGAATTAAGTACATCTCCTATAGTTGACATATTTCGAATGATCAACATTCATCATCAGAATGTGTATAAATTCTTGGGTGAATTTTCTGGTTTATTATAAAGTGAATATAGAAGGGGTTGTTTTTCTTCAAGATGAGCTGGTTGTTAATCCTCTGGGCTGAATGTCCTCTCGGCCTGAGTTACTATACCTACAAGGGTTTCTGGATTCCCTGGATGTGAATTAAAGATACTCAAAACATGGCTACTGTTTTCGACTTGATTATTTAGGAGTGCCTTTAGTTTTTGAATTAATATAGCCTTTAAAATTCTCAGTTTGTGATGGTTACTTTCTTTTTTTATTATTTTACTACTTATAACCAGCATCTCTCGGGTCAATTTAACGTTGTGCTTGTTTTGCATATGCTTTCTGGGTGCTTCGACCATTAAGTGTGTGGTGAGCTTTCTTGGTAGTCATACCAATACACGAATGTTTGGGTTTCACAGTCCCTATTAGTACTTGTATACTCGTACAATAGATTTATTTCCCTTAAAGGTGAGGTTCTGACTTGGTTGTTATTTTTTTATAAACAGGCTACTCACAGGTGAGTTTTTATAATAAGTGACCAGTGTTACTTTTTCATTCACTTTTTTCCAGCTGACATTATTTCTTACGA
The DNA here is from genome assembly GCA_026182355.1 of Hermatobates lingyangjiaoensis. NCBI lineage: Eukaryota > Metazoa > Arthropoda > Insecta > Hemiptera > Hermatobatidae > Hermatobates > Hermatobates lingyangjiaoensis. The sequence goes on from JAPFBL010000430.1 coordinate 1,565,456, forward strand.
ATTCTTTTAATACTCTTTCATCAAGTTTGTGTTGTTCCGAATACTGGTTTTTATAATAAATTTTATACTCTGTTGTTTGTCAGTCTTAATTAAAAAAATAGTAATAAATGCTCTGAGGTATTTCAATTTATGTTATCAGAGTGTAAACAAAGTAAAAACTGAGAAGCTAACATAAAAGTGACTTCTCATTTTTTTACTTTGTTTGCTCTCTGATGACATAAATTGAAATACCTCAGAGCATTTATTACTATTTTTTTTCCTTTTCCCATTGTTGTTTAAACTTCATTATTGCATCACGTGTTTATTTATTGTGATTTTTCTGCATGTATATATGTATAAATTTTGTGTCCTATAGTAAAACTAAGACACAGAACCTCTAAGTTAAAGAATTTATTTGGATTTTCTAGGAAATGTTAAATTATGAAATGTGGGCTAGTCGAAGATTACTTGAGTTAAAATGTAGAAAAAAAATAAAACTAATAGGTGGTTCTTTGCTAATCGCACGATTCTTTGCTTAACAACTTCATAATGAAGTTAATCTATTTAATATTATTATGAGTTATGGGTGAAGCTAATAGTAAAGGAGACTATTTGTTGAGGTTAGCTTAAGATTGACAGGGAAGTGATTGACTGCGAAGGGAGAGAAAACACAGTGGACGGGCATCATAAAGAGGCAGGCATGTTTACCAACAGTCTTCTGAGAGCACCAGCTGTTTATCTCCAAGCTGGGGCACGTCCAACTACTGTGTGTTTATGGGAGAACACATTACTGCTGTCCACAGTATCAACATTATCACAAAGTCCATTGGACACAGTCTGACTTACAGACCGCAAGAAACTCTTCAAACTGAAAACATAAAATTAACGCACTGTAATTATGCCATGCAACGGAGCCGTCAGCATCTCGACCCTTATTACAGCTGCAGTGATATACAACATACGTCAAACACATTTACGCTCTGTAAATAGCCTACAAAGCCGCCCCTGAATGTCGAGGACATTCAATAACAACAATAATAATCCAATAAATGAAATCTTTTAGAAACAAACAATTTGAATCGAATATAATTCATAGGGGCGAGGATAGCTCAGTGGTTAGCGTACTCGCCTCTCAACTGGTAGATTCGATACCCACCTAGCCCTCGATTTATTCACACGGGAGATGAATAAATCTGAGGACATCGTCCCACGGAGAGGACGTTGTCAGGTACTCGTTAAAGATCCCTACTCAAAATTCACTTGAGCTAAGCAAAATTTAGGACTCGCAATTTAGTATCTGTTGAATCACCGATCAATCAAAGAGACCGTAAAGGGCTGACGTTTTTAACCTGCTAGGTGGTTGGTTTAAACAATAAAAAAATGAAAAAAAAAATATAATTCATACAGTTGTTTTTTTTTGAGGGTTTAGGTCAGGATTCAAAACGCTTCTTTTGTCAACGTTTTGACATGTATTTATCCCTGAGGAAGACATAAATATATATGTCGAAAAGGCTTTAAAGGCTTAAAGGTGTGGTATTATTGAAGCTAGCCAAAACATCGATGAAAAAGAAAAATAGTGCTAAATATATGTATTTGAGATAAGGAAAACATTCAAATATGAGAATATATATGAAACTATTGAGAATATTGTAGCAGATTATTTCAGGACGTGTTTGAATATCCTATCAGTCAACTCGTTATGCTATTTATATATTTTTGGTTTTCCTATACCGATATGTACATATAAACTTAGCACGGCACCTAACTGCGAATTATGATGCCCCACATTACTTTTTTTTTTTTATTCCTTTGATAATCCCTGCCATAGTTTGAGTGGGGGTAGAAATCAACTTTAAATTTCTAAGAGTAGAATAGGGCTTTGAAGTTTTGAACTGTAGACTCCACAGTCCTGCTCGATTGATTTTCTGACTGAACATTTATAACAAAACATTTACTGACTACATTAGTTGATAATTTTGTATGTATTTATGCTAAGCAGATGTCATTATGATACAACAAATGTTCTTCTCATGATTTAATTAGTTAATCTCTAAAGCCAGCCAGCAAGAATTAATTATTAATCAGGCTCGAACAGAGTAAGTATACCACGAATGGGTGAGTACGCCAGTAATTTCTTGTATATGTAAACTTTTGGAGTTTGGAATTTCACAATATGAAATCAAGTAATTCTGAGTCGCTCTTGAATTGATGAGGACTAGCTATTCTGTCGGAAAGATCTGATTTTCAGTTTTGAATTTTGATTTCTGTCGTGGTGTCATTGATTTTTTATTTCATGTGCTTATCGTGAAAGTTGGTACTATAACTACAGGTAGATAGTGATACTGCTCCTTATGTCTGTAGGTTACTGTTTCTTTATATACTGTGTATATTGTTTCTAAACGATTCTGGAATAAATGACTGCTACAGCTGTAAGTTAGAGCATCTGCAGAGGCAACAGCTGACATCCCGCTTATCACACAAGTATTGCGGGTTAGCTGCCATTCAAATCTAAACATTTAGTTATTCATTTCATAATTCATATTCAAAGATGGGTTCCTTGAGGATTTTTGGTCTAAAGGAATAACACCACTGTTCATACGCCGATATTTCGCCAAAAATTGTTAGGCATTTTCAAGCCTAAAAACAATTTATTTACGACATAAGTAGTGAAAATAAATACTGTTTTTAGCCTTGAAAATGCCAAAGAATTTTTGGTGAAACGTCGGCATATAAACGTGAGTGTAATTTTTTTAGACCACAAATCCTCAAGAAACCTATTTTTGAACTTTAAAAATCAGTGGTCGAGAAGCTTAATTGTTAAGTTTTTTTTTTTAAATCATATATGTATAAGATCTATGTCTGATATCTATTTTATGACAATATTAGATAAATATATGGTGAAGATCCCTGTGTAAAAGACGAAGTGTCAGCTAATACGTTTGATTTGAATCTGAAAAACTTCTAAAAGATAGTTATTAGTTCAAGTCTTATAAATGGTGATTCATTTTACTCCTGGTCTGAGACAGTCGATCTGTATACGAGTATGACAGATTCACATAAAGAGATCATATACAAGTGATCAAAAAACTCACTACTATATTTTGACTGTCGTCAAGTGGAGAGATGTGAACTACTCCGAACTGAGAATTGAATATTCATTCAAAGGGCCCTCAATCACCAACATACTAAGTAAGAAGAAATAAATACAATAGTAGATATCTAAAAATAAATTAATACACCTAATTTAAAAAATATATTTAATATTAAAAATTAATATAAAACTAAATAAATGAACAAATTCGTGTTTTTGTGATTTCTTGTATGTGTTTTCTTTCTATAATTTTTATTTTGTTTAGTTCGTCGACCCATTTTGTGTAATTTCTTGTATATATATAAAATAACCTTTAAACACAATTATATTTATTTCTAATAAACAAATATGTCTGTTCCAGGTGAGAATTGATACTGATATTATTTCCCAGCAGTGAAATCTCATGCTTGTAAGTGTTTACTATTTTATGAATTTTGTTACTTTGGATGTGCTAGTTGTAAAAGAAAGTATTAATGAACCAATATTGTTTTGGATTATATAAATGTTAATTTCTTGTAGAGAAAAAAACATTTCTATGTTCAAAGACATGTGTCCCCTTTGGGTGAATGAATTGATATTTATTTACTATTAGTTTTATTTTTATGTTTTATATGTAATATAAAAGCCTAGAATCGCATTTCGTCCAAGATTGTGATATGGAGTTTTTATTTTAATTGAAATTCAAGCGTTTAAGGTTCCCTAAATTTAATAAAAATAGGTTTTGCGAATTAGAGTTTGGAAAGTCATGCGCGTGGGTTTAGCGTTTATATATACCGGTGTGTGTGGGTGTTTATGTAAATGTGTGGGTGTACATGTGTTTATTTTAGAGGATATCCCAGAAAACTGTACGTGGCCTGATAATTATATACTACATTATATATAATGTATAATTATATATAATGTAGGAGGACTGAGAACTCAATTATATAAATTCTAATTCCTGGAAAAAACTTTTAATGGACTTCTATTAACAATGCCAGTACAGTAAATTTTGTATAATTAATGACAGTTCTATTATAATAATTTGGAAGAATTCGACTATCAATAATTAATGTTACTATTTGAAGTTTTTCAACTGTAGCTCAAAAAGTGGCATTTATTGTCAGGGTAAGTGTAGCAAGTCATTAATATATTTGTATTTTATCTATAGTTATTCTGGAGGTTTAACTGTGCAATAGTTGTTAAACAATTATAATTTCGTAAAATACATTTTATTAATGACTTTTATGAAAGTCGTGTGGCCTTATTTCAGGTCCTTTTGTTGATTTTTCATCGGTATATCTAAATTTTAGGATAAAGAAGTTTATGTAGAGTAGGGACCTTTATTGAGTTTCTCGATAGAGGCAGAGTGCCTTTTTATTCATATCTTGTCTCATAGACAGCGGTGAACAATGAAAGTGAGTTACTAACTCACTCTGGCTGCGGTTACCTAGAAGTGAACTATTTATTAGTGCAACTCTCTGAGAACCATATCATTCTGTTGATACTGGACAGCTACATTTTTTTTAAGTAAGATCCAATTTCTCAATATCAAGAAATTTCTAAATTTACTATTTTAAAACATAGACATTGAGGTTTTCGTACGTTGAACATGACGGGTATACTTGTATCCAACAACCACAGAAATATCTGCCGCCAAGATATTTTTCACATGACATCAAACTACTTGTATATCTAAACATCGTTTGTAGATACATACACATTTTGTAGATAGCATGAACCTTGAATGTTTAATGCTAATTTGATTAGCAATAGACACTTAAATGCTGATTTGAATATTTATTGTATTAGATATTGATGTATTCAAATTTTATTTAAACATTCTACAAGTCCGGGCCATTTGGCAAATGGTAATGAAATTTGTCACAGATATAATATAGTCCTTTATGTAATTACCCTAGTGGCTTGGAAGTTTTTGATTTGTTATTGGCCTTATGGGAGTAGTGTTATCATAAATCATAAAACATGATAGTTAATATGTTCTACCTGAGCATTTTGAAAATGAAGAACATTGGTCAGAATTAAGGAAAGCAAAATGTACAAAATTAATTTAAGAAAGGAATCGAAACGCAAACTGTTAAAATAAAAATAAAAAAAAAAGCTAATAGAATTACCTGACAAGTAATTATTTTTAAATTATATTTCAATTATATGTAGTGTAATCTACATATGAACTACACTACGAAATCAGAAAAATGGTAGATCTTTCAACAAAACAAGTGGTATTCGTCAGAGTCCATTTGATAATAACGAAGGCCACTTGTTTTGGTTAAACGATCTTAATCATTTTCCTGATTTCTCACTCTGGTGTAAGTATATTAATTTCTATTTCACGTCTTTATTGTGAAATCTTGTTATAATATCATTTATAACGAGTTTATTATACACATGAACTCATTACATTGACTTCGAATTGCTGCCTCTTAACTCTTTAGGTTGTTTTAATGCTAAGCTGTACGTATTTTAATTTTTAATCTGTTTTTTAGGGGTGCCGGTATTGGGGACGCAAGTAACACATTCGCTTATTTTTTTTAAAAAAAAAGAAAACATTGTTTTTGCTTTGCTTCTTATTATATGAATCATTACATGTAAGTTTTTTCTTTTTTCTAAATGTTTATTTTTCAGTAGGTATTTAATTTTATTTTTAATTAATGTTTGGAACCGAAATTTTGCTAAAAATTGTGAGCATCCGCTGATATATGTCTAGTAGTTTTGAGCATTTTTCCATTTATATTCATTTTTCATTTAATTTATTCAATATTTCCTTAGTTGAATGAATAATTACTTCATCCAGTGACTATCTGACTACCTTTCCAGTTCATGACTAAAAGCATTGAAAACTATGACTAACAAGACCACATGACCGCGAATACGACATCATTACTGTACAGACTAACTTAATATCCGACATGAATTACTGACATTCCAAGTTATAGTAGCACAGTAATCAAGCAGTAGAAGGCCCCTGGTCTGGAACTGCTAGTTACGACGTGCACTATAGTGCGCGGTTATATTTGTTGGTCGTTGGTTGGCCTTAGTTGAAATTTCAATTTTTTTTGGATTTTTTGTTTTATATTGTATTTAAAAATAATTTCTATAGGTTAGCGTTACGTACTTTATTATCTGAAATGTAATTGTTGGTTTATTACCAGTTATGTTGTTTGAAATAACATATTTGCTGAGGTTTAATTTTTCAAAGACCTCAGTTTCTTATTCCATAATTTTGGAAAATTTTGACTTTTGTTTTGATGGTAAATCGCTCTCATTTAATGTTGTTTTCAGTTAATCTCCCTTTTATTTTGTTTTTTAATGTTTGGTTAAGATGTAGTTTTATAAAAGAGGTGATTATCAATCAGTTGTATTTTGCATAGATTTTAAAAAATGTTGCTGACCTCCGGGCAAAGCATAGACACCTAGTCATTTAACACCGGGCAGCACACAAACTTAATCAATTGGATAATTTTACCAGAGTCTGGGAGATCTATCATTTTGAAATATAACTACAATGTTATTGTCCTCTCACACTGTCGCAATTTTAATACACGATTTAAGGTCAAATGAAGCCCAAAAATTGACAAAAAACCTCTGTTTTTGTCAATTTGTTTTTATTCTGAACTGTTCAAAGACAGCCTAATAAAATTTTGTTTTTACTTTGTAACTAGTACACGTATTTTTTTTTGTTTTCGTAATGGTCATGTCAAATTATGTCGTACAGCATTGTCTTTAAGCGTAAAAATGAGATGTGAATGCTTTGACCTGTTGGAGGACTGACCAAATCTTGCTTTTAGAATCGGTGTCTAAAAAATAAATACTGAATAAAAACAAAATGAACGTAGGTGTGTATTAAAAATGAGATCTCTGTTGAGAAAAAATTGAATATGGAGAAAATGCACTATGCATAATCAATAATAACAGAGCCTGTTGACTGAATAATATATTTTTACTGGTCCACCGTGCTAGTGTAGAAATAGTGAACTTTGTGACGCTGCGATCGCTCTCCGGAAATAGGTATGTCAAATGACGATATAATTACATGATATGAACTCTGATATGACTGTACGTGCTCCTAGCAGTCCTTGTTTCATTTTTTCCCTTCTAATACTAACAAGTTTAAAAAAGAAGGACTTTTGAAATATGACTACATTTATAGTTAATTTATCACTCAGCTCGCCAGAGGTTACTTAATAAATGAAGTAAGGGCCACAATTACAGACACTTAGTGAGGGTCAGGTCTGGTTTACTGTCAGTTGTCACGTTTAATAGGCAGTTGCCCACGTCTCTTGGGGTCTGCAGCTCCTTGCGTTTATGTCAATGACCTCGACATTGAGCCCCGTATAAACTTGTATACCCACCACATGAACTCACATATACTCTGCAGATATTTAAATGAATATTAATTTCACTTCTTATAAGTTGTCCTGAAGATATGTATGAAATGTTCTATCGTTCAGTTTGCTTTCCTTATTTGAATAGTTCATTAGTGAAGCTATTTTTAGCTGATTTAACAAATTCGTTTTTTCTCCTCTCTAAATTGTGTTCACTAACCTACGTCGTTTTCTTTGTAAGATGATTAACGGGGAACCAGTTTTTCTCCATACAATTACTATGTTCTACTTTAATTTAAAATTGCAAATGCGATCTTTTATTTCAACCTTCTGGGCTAACGATCAGTCGTAATAACTTACAACCATTGCATAGGAATGTACGCATGTATATTCGGACTTACAGCTTTAATAATATATTGAAAATAAAGGTATGGAGACGACAAATTCTTACCTTTCTTAATAATAACATCTTTTTAGTCCAAATTCCTTCAATACATCCTCTATATTCCGACAGTTTTTACCATTTGCTGCCTTCCAAGCAAAAATATACCGTAATAAAGCCTCCCTTAAAATTCTTTCCTCCAATTTGAATCCGTTAGTCCTAGATACTTCTTCTACCGTTATCTCTTGAAATTCACAACGCCTCAAGATGTTCAAGAGGTCTATTGAAATGGTCTCTCCTATTATTCTCCGTTGTTTTCCTCCCTTAAAATGGTACCATTCTTGTTTCAACAAGCGTAATGAGATTATATCTCTACTCATTTTTCTTTATTGCTAACATAACTGTTATTAATTCTTTCAGTATCTCTTACTTTGTCAAACATCTTGATATCTATTTATAATAAAACTAACATTAATGTACTGGTCTGCACACAAACATTACTGTAAGTATTTTTTTTTAAGTTCTCCAAGTATGCATCTAATTGTCATTTAATTTTTTAATGACAATTCATTAAAAAATTACTACTCTCTTAAAGAATTATATTTAATATAATATTGAATTATATAAAATATAATATATTCAATGTGATTAAATATATTATATTTAATATATGATAATTAAATATATTAAATCTTGAACGATTATTTTAATTAGTAATTTAATTAATTAATTGTAATGTTTAGAGTGACATCCTGATGTAAGTTGTATAAAGCAGACCACAAAGTGATATATACTGCTAGAGATACTAATACTATAGCTTACTACTTGTTGCTCAGTAGGGTTACTAGGGAGAAACAGTACCTGCTGGTCCAGGGCTTCTCAAACGGTGTGCCCCGGTGTCGGCGTATCTCGGAGGCTGTTTTGCCTCTATCTTCGGCTAGGGCTTTTGTCCCTGAGATGCGGCGAAAGAGTTTTCACGTAAAAAAGGCATCGATCTGTTCTGCTATTATTCGTGATATGTCTGAAAAGCTGGGTACACGCCTTAATATCAAAACAGGTGCACTGGTGCACCACGAAAGAGACTCACATGCGCCCCAAGGAAGGAAATGTGTTGATGAAGAGTTGAGAGTGTGTTTATCACATGTAAGATATAATATAAATAAATTGCTGAGTCTCGTCAAGCGTACGTTTTTCATTAGGATACTAGAGTGCAAAATATAATGTCGAAAAGTAAAGAGTTGTTTTAGGATACCTCTGTATTATTTTGCTATTTCTGTAGCTGTCATTAAATATTAATATGACAATAATAAATGGTATCATTTTCATCAGGCAGACCATAAACACAAAAATCCCTAGCAATCAAAGCAATCCCAAAAGATATATGAGAAAGAAAATAAATAAGAAAATTAACGAATAAAAAGTTAAAATTATATTATTAAAAAGTAGGAAATTTGGAGACTTTACAAAAACTACTATACCTTCCTCATAAGCAATGAATTGGCACTAATTTAACACTACTTAAGTTTCATTCCTATTTTTTCCCATATTGAAATAGAAGGTGCGTCCCAGAATTTAACTTAATTCATGAATGCTACGTGTAGTAAAAACATTGAGAAGCCTTGTGCTAGTCAATGAAGATTCTGAAACCTAACACCTTGGACCACAGCTACCTCGAGGGCAACACCATAAGGCGTCACACGCATAAATCAGTCGTCCCTTAGTCTTCACGGTTGGTCTGAATCATATTTAATGTATGTGTTAGAACTAATGATTCATACACGTGTCATAGACCAATCCCATTAAGTAAAGGCTTTGCTATTTCTCTATGTTAGGGAAACTCCTGTGGTGTGTGGTATTCCACTATTATGTTGTGTCACTGCGGTGTCGATTTATCAGGTAAACATTAGTGAATCTGGCTTCTAAGTTAAATTAGCTTTTGGAATGGCAGGGGTAGCCCAAGGCTTATCCTCTTGCCTCCTAACTGGTCCACTCTCCACGATCTTCGATTTATTCGTGTGGCAGGTGAAAGAAATGTGAGACGTTTTCCCATGGAGATGATGTTAAACTACTCTAAATACCCATGAGTTAAGTAAAAATATAGGAGTCTCGATGTAGAATATTCATGATGGGGCATCATAAAGGGGTGATCTTTGACATATGTGTGTTCTCTCGTGAGACTGTCACTGGAAACTAACCTAAATCACTGTTAACTAATATCAATAAAAAAAATGTGTGAATGTAATGAACTTTTCATTTTAATCACGTTCATCGTGTTTGGAGTGTGTATGCAAAAGCTTGTCTACACGCTACGGTCCAGAATCTTTGATGAATCAAACTGATATTTTACACAAAAATGGTCCTCATAGTCCAGATGAACGTTATTGTTTGGGAGCAACTACGCATGATGAGAAAGTCACTTTTTTGGGCCAAAATGTGTTTTAGACAGACTTTTTTTTTTAACTACTAATTCTAGTAGTTGACATTTTGGCGTTATCATTGACTCTGTAAAAGCAATAAATGGCAAAATCCTCAGGTTTCTTTTTTTTTCAATGAAATATAAACAGTTTTATATATGATTCAATCTCAAAGCTTATGAGGACGATGGAGGTCACACCGGTTAACGGTTCAAAACAAAATTATACCTATAAATACGTCATTCTATTAGAAATAAGTTGAGGCAAATCACTTTAAAATTACATGAACCAAAAGGCGTTAGTGTTAACTAATTATGTCAAATATTTTATGTTTTCAAAAAATGTTTTTCAGACGCTATACGGCGTATTAAAGAACAATGATATTTTAACAAAAATTTAACAAATAATTAACTATACATAAAAAAATCGTGATATTTCAATTACCGAAAAGATTAATAAACTATACATACTGAAATTCATCCTGGACTAAGGGATCTCCTGCTGTACCAGTTGAATTTATTGACGTTTATTTGCATTGATTACATTAACTTAGACATTTTTTGAATCGACTGAATTAAAATTGAAGTTTAGAACTATGATAAAAAAATTGAAATGATTAATTGAAGTATAAAGCAAATAAAATTCTTACAAGTATGAAATCAACGTCAATCAAGCATATAATTACTAATGCTTTATGTAGTGTGATGGATTAGTCTAACAAAACGTTATACAATACAATATACTATATATATATATGAAAATAGGAAAACAAGAATTTTTTGGGTTTAACTCAGTTAAAACAAAACTGAGTTGGGTTTTTGACTCTGACGAAGACCGCTTGTTACGATTGAAAGATCTTAGTCTTGTTTTCCCATTTCATATTTTGGTTTGATCAATGATTGTTATTTCACGTGTTTAGTGTTTAGTCCATTGAGGAATGGACCCTTTTATTCAATAGAAGAGCTGTTACGTTGTTGACAAATATCCAATTTTTTCACAATTCTAATTGAATAGTTCATATCAATTATTTTTAAGAACTTCATGATTCCAGGTATAAAAGTTTTAAATTGTTCTGAAAAGCTGGCTTTAAATTTGATTTGAGTATGTAAAATTGGTTAATTACTGAAATATTTTTTTCTCAGTATATATTAACAGTAACCTTATAACAGAGTACGGCACAAATTAAAAGGCTAACACTTGCTCAGAGTAAATTTGATTTTATAATCTTTGACAAAGAGAAAGAAAAGTTAAGTTAAAAAACACTAGTAGTATGTAATAAAATTCCGAGTGTAATAATTTTATAAAAGATCAAAGTGAAAATATAATTTAAAATTGAAAATAATCTTTGAAAAACGTAAATAAAATTATTCTACATATAAACAAAAAATAATAATTTTTTAAAAGACTCATATATAAAAAATAAAACAAATTGTTAGTTCATAACAGTGTAATATTAAATTTATTTATTTCCTCCCTTCATATGCGTGGTGTGAGTGATTATTTCTACAACAATATTATCAAGTGTTCCGAAGATACAATATATGAGCCGTTTATTTTGAAAGTGGCCTAATTCCATTTTCCAAAAAAATTTAGCTAGCTATTTAAATAATTACATTTTTACGTTATCTTTACCTTTTGCAGCAAATTGTACAAAATTTATTTAAAATTACTAAGTTTTTTTATAACCCAAAATTAGTTGATAAATAAAATGACAATATTTTTAAATTTTGTAAAACGCAAACCCTTAAATATCTCGATTTTAACATAAATGGAATTAGGCCACTTTCAAAATAAGCGGCTCATATATGTTTTTTAATATGTTATTTTATTTTCATTAATTTATTAACGCATTACATTAAAGAAAGTTTTATTAAATTTTACTCAGATTCTTATCAAAGCTAAAGGAGTAACCCTGAAATCAAAATTACTTCTAAATACATGAAATTGTAGTCGAAGTATCAACAAAAAAAAAAGAAGATTCTTATCATTTCAGCTTCATTATTATATTTATTGGACAATATAAATAGAAATATATTAAGCATTTGATTTTTTCAATTAATTTCTTTACTTAATTAATGAAATTCTTGCTTCTTGAAGTCTTTAAATAGAGATAATACTATTTAATTATCTAATTAAAATGAGATTCGAGATAATATACAATGATTCGGACACAACTATATTAAATAAAGAGGTAGTATTTTAAGACTGAGATATAAAGTGCGTATTCATAATTTCATTAGAGACGGAATAAATGAAAGAAATTTTGAACTTTTTAAAACAACACAAAAGTTATTTTTTTTTTTCAATAAAATATAAAAATTCTTACTTACGATTGAATATGAAAGCTTTTGATGAGACAATGATTATAATGTTGTTAACCAGTTTGATATTTTTTACTTAAAGTAAAGTAGTTGTTGGTCACTCCAAATTTTTTGTAATTCTTGAAATCTGTTTGCTTTACACAACTTTAAGGCTCCTAATGTATAAAAAATGTCTTAACGTGTCTGACCCTTAAGTAAAGTTGCTTATAATTAATAAATGAGATTAATTATGATCTACTAGAATTTGTGGGTGTTGGAAACAAAGATTTTGTGCTGTCGCTAATGTTCTTTTCAGTTAGTAGGCGAATTGTACTTGTCGCTTTGTATTGTATATACGCTATGGTTGTATTAGAACTACCTTTTAATATATGAAATTATTGTCAAAATTACTAATGTGCCAATGTTTAAATTATTATTGTTATTATCATTATTATTATTATTTGAGGGTGACTATAGCACTGCGTCTTAAAAACTATTGTACTTCCCCCCCCCCTTCTGTACTAAAGTACCCCAGCAGTTAGCTTCAACGCCTTCAAGAAATTCAGCACTTCTGCTAGGTTAAGTGGGAAAGTTTTTCTATGGTTTTGTTGAGTGCCAGTTCAAGAATTTCAGCACTTCTGCTAGGTTCAGTGGCAAAGTTTTTCTATGGTTTTGTTGAGTGCCCTGAAGCACCTACGTCTGTGCAGCAAAGTTGCCTGACAGTCAGTCAGAGGATTCAACGGTGTTTCTTCCTCTTTGCAGAATCTATACAAACCATCATTGATAATACCCATTCAGTATCAGTTTCGGGGGACAGTGGCTTCCTTTCCTCTTCTTCGGGACAGTTGTCTTCGCTTCTTAGGTGCACTTCTGGGAGGTTAGCTCCCACTAGTTAGCGCTTCTTGACCCTTTGCGCTTTGGAGTATGGTCTCCGCACTTTTTTCTCCTTAGTATCATACAGGGGAAAATCCCTGAAGCTTTATCGGTGGTATTTTTTCCGCTCCGGCGTAGCACCGCACACCTGTTTGATTCATAAACATGCACCCTGACATTTCGGCCAATAACATGACGTAGCACCGCACACCGGACTAAGGCTATTTACTGAAGGAGGTCGCCTTGTACCCTTGAGACTCTGGTCGTAAAACAGAAACCCCTTTATCATACATCCTTCGGCACGGATCGCATAACGTCTTGGATTGGGGCTGGGATAAGAGGAAAGAATTTGGGTAGTTGGAAAGATGTGAAACGAAGATGGTTCCTCTGGTCACATCTTCTCCTCCTGCTTCCCTGCACATAGCATTTTAACAACGTAACCTCGTGAAGGCCGAAAGTCGGAGTGCTAGAGGCTTTCAGAGAGGTATAATCACTCCTTTACTACACTAATGTTTACATGGTATAATTGTTGTAAATAACATTAATATACGATTGATTATATAGGAACATTATTTTTTTTATTATGATCTCTACACTGCTTTTATTTTACAATAAATGAAAATGTTTTTGATTGCGTACAGAGATACTAAGCAGTGATGCGGAGATATCTGTGACGTTGACAGTTACGCTGTCCCTCGACAGAGGGCGTCCGGGCGGGAGTCACCAGTCTGTTAAGTGACTCCGGCACGTGACTATCGCTCTTCTATTCCCAACACTACGTCACAAACACTCTTTGTTCCTCTCTACTACTATTGTTCCAATCTCTACTTCAACCACAGTACCAAACATTAGGTAAACCAAAAATCAATTATTTTCAGCACAACAATTTATACCTCTGTGCAAATCTTATACACTATATACCATTTTATAATACATTTAGAATTTCATGTGACCTATGTTTAATCATAGATCATTCATTAGCATGAACTAAAACAATGATTCAATTTCTCTACCTTAATTTGAAGAATTCTTTGGGTTTATAAATTCACTATTCAATTATTCGATATTTCAATAGTTTATATCAACCTCTAGGAGTGTGACAAAGAAATTCGGATTCACTTTCAAGCACCAACCACCAGTTTGGTTCACACAACTTTAAGTCTCCTGATGTAGAAATGACGTGTTAACGTGACTCACCCTTAAGTTGTTTATAATTGATAAATAAGCTTCATTTTCAACTCCTAGAATTGTGGGTGGGTACAGAGGACCGGTGGATGAAATATCATAGTCTGTGTGTAGCATTTTATGCTGAGACTCTTTATTCATAGTTTTTTTGTAGAAAAGCTACTGCAGTGCTACAAGTTTCATGTTTTCGTAGAAAACAATAAATAATTTACTAAAATAATTTTTGAAGAGGGAATCAGTGAATTATGTTGAGTTATTTAATGGTAAATTTATATATAGTCTTTGCGTGTGATAGGGTGTCCCAAATCTACCTCTGATGACGACAATAGTTGAAATACAGAAGTGTGTTCTTACAGTTCTTTCTATGTGTTCATTCGGTGTAATTTGCGTTAAGTAGACCGTTTTTTATTCAGATATATAGCTTAAAACCAGAAAATAAAACGGATAAAAATATGTTACTACAAACGACTCACATTGAATCCCCTCATTCCTTCCTTCGGAAAGCTAGTGGTAAGTTGGGAAGACGACAGTCAACTCATACGACAAATATATCTTAGTCTCTTAGTTTTTAAACCATTTTACGTCTTTCCTCTGTGATTTTTTTCATAGTTTCTTCAGACGAGGTGCGTTGAAATAAAGTTAAAATTCCAAATCATGTACTCATCCAAAGTACCAGTACTACACGTCACTAGAATAGTAGAATTGGAGCTCTCCACAAGGGTAATAAATCAACGAAGTCAATCATTTCTTCTTCTGATTGACAGCATATGACAAAATATATAAAACTATGTTTTGTCGACATCCCTAAATTTTTTAATTGAATATTATTGTATATAAGGGAAAGAAGTGCCACAATGTGAATATACAAATTGAAAAGTAAATCGAAATACTAATTTTTGAAGGTGGAACAGTCCTTTAATAAAGAGCTGTCGAAAGTCTTTACGGCTATTTAATTTTCTGTTGTTATTGTACTTTACTGATTCCAGAGTGAAACGAATCACCGTAATATTCTTCATTTTTTATTCAGGTGGCAGAATATTATTTCATGCAGAAATAAACCGAATGAAATCATCTGGACATTACTAAAAAAAAAAACAGCATCCGTCATCATCAGGAAAAGGGGTTCATAAGTTGAGAGGCTAATTAAATCTCATAAGTTTGCCTTGGCTTACCTGTAACTGAAAACATCCTTTCCTGATGACAACAGTTGTCCAAACATTGAAGTAATTCTTCTTCCGTAGTTTACTTGTAATTGATTGATTAAACATGTATCTATATCAACAGTAAATAAACAATCCGAAACGTACAACACGACTTCAATATAGACTGACAAATATAAATAAAAATATTTTTTCCTCCAAAGATTTCTCCAAGTTTTTTCTCCAAAAGTTGGAGAAGTAATGGCTAGGGGTCGCCAACCCTTCAATGAATCGATACATTTTGGATTTCCAACTGTCTTATTTTACAGTTAAACAATTCTCTAACTGATAGTTAGAGGCAATATATCTAGCATATCTGATTTGTTACTGTGATATGTATATATATATCACAATAAAAAGAAAACAATAAAAAGACTAAGATCTTCCAACCGTAATAAGCAGTCTTAGTCAGAGTGAAAACTGATATTGAAAGAAGTGATACAGAAACGTCTGGTGGGAAGTTGATTTTTATTTCACATGCTTATTGTGAAATCTTGTTATAGGTATTCATATATATATATATATATATATATATATATATGATCAAACCACAATAAGAAATGGGAAAACAAGACTAAGATCTTTCAACCGTAACAAGCGGTCTTCGTCAGAGTAAAAAGCCCAACTGACATTGATTCTTATTTCACGTGTTTATGTGAAATCTTTATATATATATATACCTTTTTGACATAAAAAAAGAAGAACTGGTCTTCGATAGAGTTAAAAGTTCATCGAGAGTCAAAACTCTGTCGAAGACCGCTTGTTGTGGTTGAAAGATCTTAGCCTCTTTTTCCATTTCATATTGTAGTGTGATCATTGATTGTTATTTCACGTAATTATGTGAAATCTTGTTATATATATATTTATAAATTTCATGAAATGGAAAGATATAGGGATAAAAATAATACCAGAACTCACTTTCAATCCGTCGATCCTGGTAATAGACGTCGACAGCAGTAGAAGTTACCAAGACCGTTTGTTGTAGTTGAAAGATATTAGTCTTTTTTACCCATCTCATATTGTAGTTTGAACATGAATTGTTATTTCACGTGTTCATTCTGAAAGTATATATATATATATATATATTAAAAATGAAGGAAAATTGTAAGTTTAAAGGAATTATGCAGTCTGCATGATAGTTATTGATTTGAATCATCCTAAATACTTTTAATTTAGCTTTCAGATTTATTGGTTTTGATTAAAATGGGTTGATAAAATAAGGGAACACTGGTCATAAAGAAGAAAACAATATTATAAGACAGGGAGAGTAGTTTGCTGAGTGTAATGAAGCCTTCCAACCTATCTGCAATGACCCCTGCTTTAACAGGATCTCTGCTCTAGGGACATGCGTACAAATCTAATAGCTAATTTCAGTTCAAAACAAACAACCAGCTCAGTAGCATTTGAAAGTTCAAATTTATGATGAAGTTTAAAAAAATTATATAGTTTTATTTTGCTATAATGTAAGTATAGTAATTTTGAAGAAGTTATAATGAAAAACCTTTTCTGATCTTTTTTGATTTGAATTATTAGAAAATATTGATATTTTTTCAGACAATACCTGTGTACTTGTATTAGCATAAAAAGTCTTCACATAAACACGTGAAATGACAATCAATTATCAAAACACAATATGAAATGGAAAAACAAGACTAAACCCAACGATGGTTGGGTTTTTGACTCTGACGAAGACCGCTTGTTACAGTTGTTACGGTTTCATATTGTCGTTTGATCATTGTTTGTTTTAGTATGTATAGATTGTGTGCATAAGTAGCCAAATTTTTGTGAACCCTTGTTACAAAATCATTAAAATCTCCATCTAAAGTATTACAGTTATGGCTGTGTGTGTGTGTGTGTGTGTGTGTTTTTTTAATCGATCTCCTAGAACTTGTCATATAGGCCAAGTTCTTAAAATTTCTGGTTAATTTCCCATTTAAAATTTCTGCTTTTTTCCATAGGGGAAATTAATCTAAGGCCCCCCCTATGAACATGTATATCCTGAACCTTCATGTACCAGGTTACTTAGGAATGCATTATTCATTTAGGTACACGTTTCATATACGTCTAAATTCCGTTGTGTCATGCACAAAGTTTTTTTTTCATACATTTATTGTAGTAATTATATTTAACTTACTTTCGAGTTTCAAGAGAAATCTAAAAGCATTAACTAGTTGTTTACGTTTTGACAATTGATTAGATGTTATATGTATTATTACCAACCATTTTATGTTAATTTTTGTTACTTTGAGAGGTAAAAATATTTCATTTTCTCCTCTTCATTCGATTTGTGAAATATATAGCTACAAGGTAACTAATAGTAAGTGTTAAAGTAATTGTTTACTAATTCTTGCATTTAACCATAAATTACTAGATAGCCTTTTGCCTATTAGTGTGAATTTTGTTCACATATTTTTTTTTTCTGAGGTTATCATCAAAACGGAAAAAGGTCATTATCGGTCATATGCTTTCAACTTTTACCTAAAGTAATTGTTTTAAATTATTAAAATTTAGCATAAAATATTCTCATCCTAGTGGGATATATCATACTCATGTACAAAATGTTGGAACCTATCAGTTTTATACGAGAACTCGTATGTCTCGTTAGCTGTATCTTTGTCAGTGTTAGATGTGATCTAAGCAGTCACTCTTCCGGATTGAATTAAAAATACTGATTTGCTTCATTAGTTACACATATTTACGGAGAGTAGGGTTTGTTAATGGGACCCGAAAAAAGTGACAGAAAGAAAGAATCTTTGTATCTACAAACACGTTTTTCTAAATATATACGAATTAACTTTATATTCTGTACCAAAATTGATTAGAGAAATTTACAAAGAAATTAATCCCTTTTCTTTGAAATTGGTTGTCATTTCGTCATTTCTATAATGCGTATAGTCATAGATAGACCCTTAATTTGTGTCTTTATAGATATGTTTGTCGTTTATAAAACTGAATGGTTGCTCCTTAAGCGTTATAGTTTACAGTTCCTCAAATTGATGAGTTCAACCAAAATGAAATTCCGTTTTTTTTTCCCTTATAATCGTTTATTATTCGTATGTATTTAGGGGACATAATGTTACAGGTTATTAATATTAAAGTTGTTTGTCCCTTAAAATGAAAGTTATTTAAATGGGGAAATTCCAGTTTGAAGAAATGATAAAACTATAAACAGGCTTTTAATATGTAATTAATTTTAAAAAATAAGAGTGTGGGACCGAGTTATGCAAATGAAGGTTTAGTTTCACTTGGTATCATGAGAGAAATACTAATGAGATGGTGGGTTCTAAATTTGTTGGTTTATGAAGTCTTTTATAGGTGGATTTTGTCGAGATGTGGTAAAGCGAATTGAATCTGAAGGCAGCTTTAAAGATTACTTTCAATTAATCTTAATTCATTTCAAAGAGATTGTTTGCATCCTTTCACTTTGAAGAACTGCCTACTTTACTGAACTTTTTAAACTAATGTAAAATCACTGAGAATGTTTCATTTTATTATAAAGTGTATGTGCTTTTAAATACTCAGAAAGAACACATATCATCCTGAATTTAGAATAAAGTTTAATAGATAGCAATAATACTTCCATTAAATCATCAATGTATCAGTATTATGTTGCCGATACAATGGGATTCATCTTTATCTGATGAAGTAAGTTCTTATCCAGTTTATAATAATCACTTTAATGAATTAATTGCTTATAATATACCTGAAGACATTTAATAAACTACGCTCAAATGTTTAGGTTGCATATATATAAATTTTGGGAGCAGTTCTTGATTAAAAATACGTTACTAATGATAGAGATAAACTTACTTGATACCTGTTTTTTAACGAGCTTCTCTGTTTCCTATATAACAACTCCTGTTAATATGTCTACAGAACATATTTCCTATCGTAGACTTGTTTCAAATGACCACCTTACATCGTCAAGACATGAGTATTTTCTTGAGATAATTTTTCGTTTATATAAGCAAAATGAAGACAGTTTTCGTAATGAGCTGTTTGATAATCCTGTGGGTTGTTAAGCCTGATGGTCAAAGTGACTACCTGCAAAGTTTCTACTTGTTCTTAGTGGTTTTGAAAAGCTGTAATATGAATATTTAAATTTCATTTCATTTTTTTTTTATTTGTAGGGCTTAGTATTTTCAATTTTGTGTGAAAATTATTTCAATTTGTTTCTTTCAATTATTTTTGTATTCGTCATTAGCATATGTCGGGTTGATCGTGTTCTGAACTTACTGGATATGCTTTTGGTTTTGCAGTCAAGTGCATTGAGAATATTCTGACAGAGAAGCATAATATCAATGTACGAGTGGTTTCGGATATCAAGGTCTCCCTGAGTACATTTAATTGTCACTGTTCTGAGAAAGAGATTTCAATATTGACTTGCCTACTGAACGTCTCACTTCACCTTGCTTAAGACGACGTATGTCGAAGTATAGGAATACGTTTTTCTGTTTTCTCTGGATCCATGTATAGATTTTAAACGATTATCGGAAACAATTCAACGAACCATACTAAAACGAATGAACATTATAGTGTTCATGATATAAAGGAAACAGTAATTGAATAGACGCATTCCGATACGTCGGCAAAGTCAGCATCCCTACGCTTGTTTTCTTTAGTTACATGCATACAAGTAAACGATGACTCATACTTGAATTCTTTGATTTTTGTATTCAAGCGTCATCAGAAGAAGGAATAGTGAACGTCCTAATGTAATGACACAAAGGTAGCTATAATTTTCGGGGTGCTTGATCTGCACTTGATGTTACCGTGATCGGATAATTTTTTGCTTAGTTTTGTTTATTTTCAGGCTTTCTATCACTGTATTTTTTTTATTTATATATATCTTTTATTTTTCTTTACTACTTGTATTAAATCACGTTCTTCACAGTCGTGACTTTGATGGGTGGCACTCTGTAAAGTCTTCATTTTTCCCAAAGATAGCGTGCTACCCAAATTATTGAAATTCGTGAGTGTTAATCCCCTTTTTGTGTTTCTGATTTTGAACTTTTCTTTATTAGCATGTCTTCTCTCAAATATATATTGTAAAGTTACCAGCAGCTTCTGCACTCATACTTTTAGCTCTGATGTCCTCGATTTTCCGGGCAGTCTTTCTGTTTCATGGTTGGAGTTGCTATATCATCTGTCCAAAAGATATCGAAGTAATTCAATCTATAAGAGCTTTTGAGCTTCTAATAACCCCTGTTTTAAAGTCGAAAGATCTTATTCATTGAATTACTGCGACATATCTTGGACAGGTGTGTCAACTCCAGCAAGAAGACAGGAAAATTTCCCGAAATAACAAGCGTACATACATTTTGAAAAAAATGTTGTGAATCATATACATGTTACACTTAAACTTTCAATCCTACAATGAGCTATCAGTATTATAGTAGTTTTAATAATTTAAAATTTTATTTAAGATAATATTTTTATATATGAGTTTTCTTAATGCGAAATGATTTATAAACTGCTTTTTACTTAGAATTTCATAATTATAAATGTATTTGAAACTATTCACAACATTGGTCAATGTGTTTCCTTCTCCCTTTGTATATACTCATACACACAAACAAAACATTATGAGAATGTTAACCATTTTTCTTATAGACTTCAAACATGGCAATGTTTGAAATTATTTTTTATATATTACTATTGTTTATTGAAACAAACAACAAGTTAAGGTAAAATAGTGAATTTAATTAAGTGGTTTAAAATGAATGTAAAACTTTTAATTTAGTGGGAATTTCATTTAAGTTCTTTTCTTGCAGGTGCATGGTACAATTAATTAAACACTATTGCAGTGTAAAAGTCTTTTTGTCTCTTCCTGGTTGATTGAAAATGTCAGCGTTTTAGTTCTGTGTGACATTACCTTTTTTAAGTAATTTTTGGGTGTTAATTTTGTTTGATTTACTGGTTTCATCATATTCACACTTTCTGTTCTACATGATGATAAATTGTTGAGCTGTAAAACTCCGTAATATCAATTATTATCTTTTATCTTTTTGTTTATCATTTATGTTTTTTTTTTTTGTATATTTTTGATTATCTTTTGTAAACACTATCAGGTCTGTCTTCTTCTCTATC
Organism: Hermatobates lingyangjiaoensis; assembly: GCA_026182355.1. Classification (NCBI taxonomy): domain Eukaryota; kingdom Metazoa; phylum Arthropoda; class Insecta; order Hemiptera; family Hermatobatidae; genus Hermatobates; species Hermatobates lingyangjiaoensis. The sequence goes on from JAPFBL010000430.1 coordinate 1,587,294, forward strand.
CAGTGTCTTCATATATGTCTAATGTTTATGTTTAATCTTTACGAGTACACGTAAATTAAACGTACATATACATTAATGTGAATAGTATATCTTTTATTATGTGTTTCATTATTAAAATATAACGATTTGTGTAAATACTAATTTGATTGATCAAAAATTGTGGACTGCAGTGCCCCTTTAAAAATGTTTAAAAAAAAAATTGTCAGTATTTTAGTGTGTTATTTGAACCTCAAAAATTGAATCAGAACCTACCATCTATTACAGTATAAATACAATATATAATATATTATAGTATAGGCTGCGAGTCAATGTTTGAGGTTCAAATAACACACTAAATAATAAATGACGAATAGATGTCCCCTTATTCAAAAGTGAAATACTTCTCTACATGAAGTATATCATACAGTATTTTCTATAATTCATGGGTACCAATAATTATAAAGGTCGAATTAGTTTTCTTTTCTGACTGGTATCAAACTCATTTTTATAACTTTATCAGTCCTTTTATGATAATTTATTCATAATTATCAACTTTATGACCAAGAATTTTTTCCAGATTTTTACATAACAATGTCATTGTTACAAAAAGAAAATTAAAATAAAGTACTTTTGTTATTAAAAAAAAAAATATTTTTGAACATCTGATTAGTCTAAAATTCTTTCTGGGTGGAAGCTCAAAAAGTATTAATAAATTATACATTTATAATAAATTATATAAAGTTAATAATAATAATATTATTTATTTATTAAAAGTATTATTAATTTATTGATATTTAAATTATACATGGTGGCTCTTGACAAAATTCAACGTATATTGTAGGTATATGTCCTACCCATATAATTATTAATTAGTATATTAATAATTTAATAATGAATTATAATAAATGATGTCTCTTTCATTATGATGATAATCAATGGATTGATGAAGTTTGATTTGAATTTTAATCTAATATTCGACTCTATTCTCAGACTAATCTAATATTCGACTCTATTCATTATAAATAAATAATATACGTTATACTATAATATATTATGTACCATATATTTTAATGTAAAAAGTCTTGTTCGATGAAAATACGATCCGAAATGGACAAATACAGTTCAATGTACTTAAAGAAACATAGAGAAATTAAAAGAACACACTTACAGTCTCTAATATTTGGTTGAACCATCTTCAGGAGAGATAAGAGAGGGAAACCAAGTGCACTGGTACAGAGAGGGTTAGGTCTCCTCTGAACCCTAACCTCTCTCCTGAAGACGATTCAACCGAAAATTAGAGACTGTAAGTGTGTGCTTTTAATTTCTCTATGTTTCTATAATATAAAAAGTAATATATAGTATAGAGAGACATATTTCACACATGCTAATATTTTTTTTAAATTCTAATGTAGTGCAATCTGTTATTATGTGGTATTTACTCATTGTAGGGTAAAAATCTAATGAAATGGTCTCCACATATAAATTCTCAACCTCTTAGTAATATTTGCTTAACTTACAACAACCCTATTTCCTATTTGCTTAAATCTATCTAGCATATTCATTTACCTATATTTAATGTAGTAAAACAGAAAAATAATCCAAATTTAACTATATTTATTTAGATGTGTTTTTAATATATTTTTTATACACTCTGCGGAATTTAACTATCGGTATTTGTTTAGATATTTTTTTTTAATCACATAAAATAATTAAGTGTATCATTTTCGGAAAAACAATAATTAATGTAGGCTATATATTATGTGTAACATCAAAATTTCTGTTATCACGCTGTATTTGTATTTTGATTAAAACAAGGCTCCAAGCAGGTAACTATTTTGCATTAAATTATTTTGTATATGGAAGGTATAATTAAAGTTCTAATTAAGAATATTACTCAACGCTTAATAGTTCTACAAGTTGGTTATAGTAAATCACTGATACTATAACTACCTGTCTCGTATAATTGATTAATTAATCTTATTGGTTAAGATTTGTTTATGTTGTTTTATAATAATAGCAGTGGATTAGTAAATGTCTGGGAAAGTGGGGCTGAAGTTTAGCCTGGCGGTCCCGCTAAGAAGAGGCTGGCCATGACGGCGCGGTGGTGACATCATGATGACGTCCCACCTGTCCGTCTGTCATCCGACTCCTTCGCACATTCTTCATCCCTCACTTTAAAATTCATCCGCACAAAACCACTAACAGTATTTTTCTTTTATTTAAAAGTGTTTAAAACTTAGTAATTACTTTAAATTAGTGATTACTTTTAATAATTATGCTGTTTAGAGTCATATTATACTTCACATAAGATTAACTGAATGTATATTCCAATTGAATTATTATTATTATGATTATTATTTTAGGTTGACTATAGTACTGTGTCTTAAAACTATTGTACTTCCCCCCTTCTGTACTAAAGTACCCCAGCAGTTAGCTTCAACGCCTCCAAGAAGCTCAGCACCTTTGCTGGTTCTAGCGGTAAAAGTTTTTCTACGGTTCTGTTGAGTGTCTGAAGCACCTATATCTTTGCAGCAAATTATCTGACAGTCAGACAGTAGGTGAAACGGTGTTTCTTACTCTTTTTTGTAGAATCTGCACAAGTCATCATCGATAATGCCCATTCAATCTCCGTACGTTTCGGGAGAAAGTGACTTCCTTTTTCCTTATTTGACAGTCTTCTTCGGGTCCTTAGGTGCACTTATGGGAGGTTGGCTCCCACTAGTTAGCGCTTTTGGACCCTCTGCGCTTCCAGAGGATAGTCTCCGGACTTATTTCTCCTTAGTATCATACAGAGGGAAATCCCTGAAGCTCTGTCGGTGGTATTTTGTCCACTCCGGCTATGTCCCGCATACCTGTGTAAGGCTATTTACTCAAGGGGGTCGCCTGGTACCCTTGAGGCTCCGTTCATAATACAGTAACTCCTTCATCATCCATCCTTGGACAAGGATCGCATAACGTCTTGGATTGGGGCATTTCAATTGAAATATACTGCCCTGAACCATTAAAAGTTCAGAAGAACCATTAAAAGAACAGTTTAACTAAAAGAAGTGCCAAACAGCAATAGGGTACAATACACGCCCCCTATACCATCACCTAAGGTGAAAGCCTACAAGTGTAGGAAAACAAAAAAAATCATCCTACTCTCCCCTGCAAGTTAGCAACCTTCTGGGAGGCTTATTCCTACACGCTACTTTTCAGTGCTGGTTTGCCTTTCTACTGGTCCCCTCCTTCCCTTTATTAAGGTGGGTGCCAAAATGTGGATGTTAGTTTTTGTTGGCACTGTTTTGTGAATATTCTCTCTGCGTGTTTAATTATATCATTTCGACTGTTTCTGACAGTTTCCCGGATATACGACTTTATGACTAGCTTCTGCCTGACCACTTCTCTTCCACTTCAATTCCTCCTCCGGTTTTGTTCTTGTTCATAATATTGATCGTAGTAAGTATTTTGCATGTCCTCTCTTCCATTATTTTTTTCTATTATATTTATAAATATTATTTTTCATATGTTAAACTATTTCACCTCTCATATGACATTCTGTTAGTGATGCTGATATTTCTATACATAGTAGAGGTATATTAAGCGAAAATAAAGATATATATTATAGAAACATTAATTGACCATCTAATTGAATCTGTAAGAATCAATTAAAAATTAAATTTAATCTAAAAGAAAGCAAAACCCGAAGAGCAAGATATCCAGTCGTCGTATAAACTGATTGCAGAATTCAGACAAAAATAGAAAGTGTGTTTGTTTTTGCGAACAAAACTTGACTTTAGGTCTAAATTCTCGATAAACCTTCAGAAGCATGATAATGACTGGTGCAATAAAGGGCCTTGGTTATAAGGTGGTCGTTTGTTCAATTATGACTTATAGTCTGTCAAATCGATAACTGGGTCAAAATCTGCATCTAAACTAAAAACTAAATTATTGGATTGAAATGATATCACCCAATATACAACGAATGAAGACCAAAACCTATGCATCCATCAAAATCTTTATGTCCAGGGACATCAATAAACCTTTTTATACGAGTACGTTTGAGCCTCTCTAGGCCCTTCCACTACGACTAGCCAAAGATATAACAACTCTTATCCTGTTTGACCGACCATATGCCCGTGAATAACGACATTGTCACATGGTAGACTGGTTTACTATTTGACAGAACTTACTCATTTCCTGTGTTGTCGTAAGTCTATAATTCAACAGTAATGGTTCCCTGGTTTGAACTGCTAATTACAATGTGCGCTGTAGTGCACGAAACATGTGTTCATTGCTGCTAACCTCTCGTTCGTAACTACGAGCAATGCTGAACCCTACTTGCAGTTTAAAACTGAATATTAGTTCAAACATATTTTGTTATTGTAATATATTCCCCTTGAAAATAGTTCGTATTCATCGAAACATGAATGAAATTGGTTTTAAATTTTTATAAATAAAGGAAGTAAAATGTTACTCTACAATAATTCATTTGGTGTATTTGTACATATCGCACCTGAACATAGAAAAAGTGAGATTTGACTGAATGTCTACCGTATTTAGAATTAGTTCACCTTTAGGAGTATTTTACTTTATTTACGATATTGAATAACTTAATGGTTTTATTATTGTTTAAGTATTTTATTTGTGCTTTCAGATTTTACGTAATAACCCTCTTTTTGGTTATGACTTCCAGTTTATTGAATTTCTTATCTCTATCGGGGAATTTCTAATGAGAAGTTTGCAGTGATTGCAGTATGCTGTGTGAATGATTGTAATGCTTTCAGTGTGTGAAGAGAATATTTTTAAGCAATATACGAGAGAAGAGATTGCAGAGTACTCTGTATGAGTTGGTGTACTGCTATGAATTCTCTAAGTTAGGAGGTCTGAAGGACTGCACATGTTAGGTCAATGTTGTTATGAAGACGGGGTATGACGAGAAATTTTCAAAGAATACACTGAGAGAAAAATATGTCCAATGAATATGTTTGGGAGGTTGAAGATTTTGCAGCGACTATATATTTTCAGTGAATATATTCGGTGAGTAAAGAGATTGGCCACTGGTGGGTGTGAAGACTAAAAAGTAGCAGAACAAGTGCGTGCAGAAGAAGGCGGGACCAAAGCTGTCGACTGGAAGTGAGACGGTAATTAGCGTCGATTAGCGGGTGGACAAGAGTCACCTTGAGCTGGTCGTGCCGTGGCTTGCAGGACATCTGACCGCCTGCCTCTGTACTTCTCTGTCGTAGCCATTCAACCTTGTTGCCTGCCTCGGGCGGGAAGTGAAACGACAATTAGCCTCTATTAGAAGTACACAATTCACCTTGAGCCCCAATACTTGAGTTTCCGTTCCTCCAAATGCAAATTTCTGGCAAAACACGTTCACATATATCTATCTTGCTAAGGTGTGTTCCTCTATTTTCTCACAAATATACCAACCCTGGTTTTTTTAATAATTCCGCTTGAAGGCATTTTTTCTAACGCCTATATTTAAGCGTATACACCTTCCGTATACTTCTAAGGACCGAAAATGTGGATTTTTGTCATTAAGTGCCTAAATAGCTTTAGTCAAGTTAATTAGAGTTTAGGTCAAAAATTGGCACCTGTACCTGTTTACAGTTGGTAAAAACAGTTTTGCATCCTATCTGGAGGAATGTATCCAATGTGTAATATTGTCCAACCTCTTCGTATTAATTAAAAATGAGTTTTGTCTCCGTATTAGTGTGACGTATATTTAAAGGATTCGCCATATAAGAACAGAACATTCTGAAAGGGACTAAGACTTTCGACGAGTGACGACCCTCGTCAGAGTCACAAACAGAATGATTGCTGCTGGTACTGTGACGATTACCGTTGCTGTTTGAATCTTTTTAGTCCCATTTTAGAATTGATTACTGAAAACAAATTTAGTCTTTTTTCTGATTTCTTATTGTTTGGACGTTGATTGTTATTTTACGTGTTTATTGTTGTTGTCATGTTATATTTTACTCAATAATTATTCATGTTAATAATATTTTAATAATTGTAATTTTTTAAAGCAGCTCTGTCTTAAATACACCAAACTCAGCCGAATCTGTTTCAAGACAACCTTCTTAATTTTCCTAAATAACACTTTTGCTACTTAATGCACAGAGTACCTATAGCATATTTCCTATTGGTGACATGTTTCAAGTTATACCATTCATCTTAAGGAGATGAATAACCTCTTGTGAGAATTTTGTATTTATGTAAACTAACTGAAAACAGTGTGGGTTGTTTTCCTTAACTTCAAGATAAGCTGCTCCTTAATCCTGTTGGGTGAGTGGTTCCGCATAATGCTATGATTAAAAAAAAAAGTAAGTATTTAATATCCAGAGAATTAACAAACAGCTCACCTTGTACTTAAGAAAAACAATCGCCACTGTCTTCACTTTGCTTGTACAAATGAAAAGTTACCGAAGAAGTTATTAATTATCGTGAAGATGAAGTGTGATTATTTGAAACATGTCGACTATAGGAAATATGCTATATAGTGTAGAGGAAGTGACAAGTCTGTTATTTAGGAAAATTGAGAAGCTTGTCATGGAACAACTATCAGCTAAATTTGGTGTTATTTTCAATTATATTATAATAGACTGACTCGCCGTTGGATGGACATCTAAATTCCATAATTTGAATATTTATGTCTGATATGACCATGTCATGATTTTTGCGAAGCAAGCGTATGCAATCTGGCTGTGTTGTTTAACAATCAGGCTTTTCTTGGATGGGTTGTGCTTGACAGGGGGTGTGATTGAATGAGATAAGGTGGTGAGAAGGAACATTGAGTGACATTCTTATCACCCACCCCTCTCCCCCTCAATTGCCATGGCTCTTATCTGTTATCACTCATTACCTCCCACCTATCACACCTTTAAACTGACATGCTTTGCTTCCTCCAGTAATGCCTCTTATTTTATATTTGACATCCCTACCCTAATTTCTAATCTCAACCTGTGCTCCAGTCATTAGTTGATTTGATTGTCTTTGGACAACATTTGATAGAACTTTATTGCTAAGTAAAAGTACTGTGATTTGTATCCAATGTTTTGGAGACATCAATATTACTACGTAACAAGACTGCTTTTTAGGAAAATTGAGAAGCTTGTCATGGAACAACTATCAGCTAAAAATATTTATCAATATGTCTGTCCCTGTTCATTTTTTAAAGTACGGTTTTCCACTGGTTTTATTTCCAAGTGTGTGTAAATGTGACGCATTTATGTATTCAATATATCTCGTATAATATTGCTGCGTGTCTGTTTATTATGAAAATGGGGGGGGGATGTTAGCCAGTGGCAACGTGCTTGCTCACCTCTGGACTGGTGGGTCTGGGGTTCAATATCCACTCTGGTCCTAGAGCAGTGTTTCTCAAACGTAGCGCCCGGGGCGTATTGGTGCGCCCTGGAAGGTAGCCAGGTGCGCCCCAAGATAATGGAAGATTAAGGTTATATAACAGATTTATATTTTAGTTTTTGCATCATTTTAATTTATTTGAGAAAACACCAAGTATGTGGTTTTCAAGTCTGAGTCAAGTCTCAGCCACTTCATATTTTGAACTGAAGGCAAATTTCTTTAATCTTTAAGTATCAATGGATAATACTTCCTCTTTGCCTTTACTCGGGGATTTAAATGATTTTTGCTAGCCCTCCCTCCCTCCCTCTCACTCTCTCTGTCTCTCTCTCTCTTTCTTTCTTTTTCTTAAAAATAAAACTATACATTTTAATTTCCAATCATTTTCCTGTTATCAAATCTCAGGACTAAATTTTCTATATTAAAATCAGTGATGCGCCCCAAAGTTTTGGTTTGGTTTCATAAGTGCGCCCTAAAGTAAACAAGTTTAAGAAACACTGTCCTAGAGGGAAGTAAATTAGGCGGCATAGTATGTTGATGCGTAGGTCCTGAGCCTGTACCTTTGGTAGGTACTCGTTAAAGATCACTACTCTAAATACACTTGTGTTAGGCAAAATCTAAGAGTCCCAGTGTAGAATCAATCTTCTCTGTGTTATATCACAAAGGGCCAATCTTCGATCTATATCTGTTCCCTAATGTGGCTGCCATTGCAAACTTAACTAACCTTCTTATGAAACTCCTGATTTTGAGCAACGTAACTACTCTCTAAGTATCCACTATTAATAAAAGACATATCTATTCTTAATTATGTACTGGAGAACTTGTATGCAGAACGTTCCAGAAAATGTCTACGTCTACATCTCCAAACGTTGTAAATAATAAAAGATAAATAAAAATGATAGTAAAATATTTCAATTTTTGGCAGGTAATCTGAAAATACATTGTCATTAATAAATTTTATTCTCATTTTATTAACATTTTAATGGAAGCATGGTTCCCTATGACATCATCTAAGCTCCTAAAGTCTTATAAATAACTGTACAGGTATAAATTTACTATATACCATTTAATTTCATTTTGAATTCATCGTCACTACGGGTGTCCTTATCAGTGACACAATTTTATTTTATAGTTTCATCTTTAAAATCTGATTACGTTTCATTCCATTATTAATTATTATATAAAGTGGTATATAACTTATAACTTAACTTATATAACTTATTCTTTTGTAAATAATAATACTTAATAGATATCTCTTATCTATTAGTGTCAGTCATATACGTTTTGATTTGATAGTTTATTTTTAACATTTTTCGATTTACTCAACATTTTGGGAAAAAAAATTTTAAAATACAGAAATTATTACGTATTTTTTCAGTATAGTAATATATAATTATAAATTCCTTTAAAATTATATATTATTCTCTTTTGTTCACCTTTGTGGCACCCGAAGTTCAACAAGCATTTTGAGCATATGTAGAGGATAATATTTTTGATTATTCTATGGGTTTTCAGATTTTATTAGTTTATAAAATTATTAATTTGTATATTTGGGATCAATTTTTCTATGTTAATGTTTTCGTCAAGCAAGGACCGCTAAAGTGAAAGGATATAGTGCCAATATTTCAATTGCTATAACAACATTTATGTATAAATAACATCAATATGAAACGCACACATGTATGATATATAAATGAAAAATATATTTTCAAGTAGCCTAGTTCTTGCTGTTTCAGAATATGTGGTCATGGAGTTCTGTCTCGTAAGACCCGAGAAGGAGTATGATAACAGACTTGGGTTCCACTAATTTTATTTATTAATTTTATTCCACTGAACTATATAGTGTGCATATTGTTAGTACCACAGAGGTTAGTAAAGTTGATATTGTTAGATAAATCAGTCATACCTGGTAAACAGTAGTTGTATTCGTCCACCCGATTTTGCAAGTAGTGAATGTTCTATGTAAACTTGAGTAAGAACAAAGTATGGCAGATTTGTCTAATGACTTTAATTTTACTATGTGACATAAGCAGTAAGAAAAAAAATCCTCAGGTTGAATTAGCAGGAGTCTGTTTACCAATGAGACTTGCCAGTAAAGAGAATTTCTACCTACAGCGGTGATGGTTAGGATTGCATGTCTCGTATGCGATACCGGACGCACAACTTTTATGTCTTCCACTGCATATTAACAGGGTCACTGCACACTTTTATTAACAATTCTGTTTTACCTTGAAGTTTAATCAACACCTACGATTGCTAAACAGAAAACAAGGTACAACCTAATCGGCTAATCGCTTAAGAAGCGTACTTTATATGCTTCCATCTGATCAATTTAGCTAACTTTTATTTTAAAACTCCAAACCTAAAATTTAAATAATTAATTTAATTATAGAGGATATTTCATGTTATTTTACATACATTGTATGAATTTGCCACTGTTTTATACATCCCATTTTTAAATTATATTTATTAGAAACGTTTTGTATAAATAAAAACTAAATCACGTTAAACCACGTTGATGTGGTTTACATCAACGTCTAAACCATTGTAAGATCTTTAGTCACATTTCTGAATTTCTTATTGTGGTTTGCATATTGATGTTTCACTTGTTTTCTCACAAATCTTGTTATATATTTATTATTTTTACTTGTATGACTCACACATCGTAATAACCAATTTTAGCATATAAGGGTTCTAATACATGCTCTTTAGGTCCTTCGGATGCAAGATGCATCCTGAGCCTTCTTGAAAGCGTCGTTATGGAATACGTTGGATTTTCAATTATTTTACCCCTGAATCCATCATTGTTAATTCTGATGATACTTGTGTGTGTGTGTGCTGGGCTGTTGTTGCTTGTTCGATATCATGTTAACTTTCTAGGGAATAGGATCTTAATGATATTTGACAAATACTTATATACATTTTGAAATTGCAAAGATTCTGTTGTTTTGGAACAATATCAAAGTGAAAGACATTTATTGTAGATTTTTATCTATTGCGGACATGTTCAGGATATTACCTTCAGTGTAATCTACTTCTTGTAGTGTTTGATATTGAACTTTATATAGAGTGACAGGAGTAAGCCGAGTTTCAGAGAGCCGAGCTAGAAAGTTTGGGAATCACTTAATCGTTTAAGCCTCATTTTTACCTTAAACCTCTCTAAATTAGTCGTAATAAAACATAAATGCTCTTTTTTTCCCATTTACCTAAACTCGTTTAAAGGTATAAGCATATTTGATTGGTTGAAAGTGTTGCTTCATTAAATTCAATTCGATTCAAGTCTGCCTGCCTTATCTCTAGAGCTGACTATTGTCCTCTTTATCCATTCATTGCCCACAGTCGCGCTGTCAATTGCTTTCACCAGCCTAATCCAGTCAACCTCTGCTTCACTTTTACTCTTCACAACACAATTAAAATTCTCTATTCCTACAATAACTGAAACCACGAACACACTAGTCTACCAAATGTAAGCGATCAAGTTTATATACATGTACAAATTGTTCCTTTAAAAGATATTGAATATCGGAACTAATTTTTTATCATATATAAATATTTGTAAAAGTTGGGAGCAGTCCTTCTTCAATGCAACTGGATGTCTGTTTCCACTTGGTTCAATTTCGTCTTATATTTTTCCAAATTACGAAATTTCGTATATATATATTATATATATATAATAAATTCAAAACGAAGGAAACACACAGAAAGACACAGACATCACTCACATCGATATTTCGACCATCGTCGTCATTGTCGTGAGTCACCGCCCTGCCTTCTTGTGGGACTCTTCACTCTTCTCACCTCCTGATGACGACGATAGTCGAAATATTGATGTGAGTTATGTCTATCTGTGTCTTTCTGTGTGTTTCCTTCGTTTTGAATTTATTTTATTTAAAAAAGTCCGCTGGACCGTTTCTTTTAATTGTATATATATAAGGGTATTGTTTTCTTGACCTCAATTACTAACAAATATTTTTCTTCTTCTCGGAATTTGGTGACAAAATTCCGAGATGAAGAAAAATAATCTGAGTCTTTCAGATATACAGGTTTCATTAAAGACGATGGATTATCTGTGTACAATCTTTCAAGCAGAGACGTGACAAGCTGACACACAGTGTAGCCACCTTGCCATCGTGAACCAGTTAAAGCTGAACTAAATGTCAATGTAAGGAAGTATAGAAATGAAAGAAGGAAAAAGGAAACGATGAAATTGTAAATAAAGAAATAAAAAGTAAAAAAATAAGAGAGAGAAAACAGAAGTTAACAAAATAAAATAACTCAAAAGGAAATATAATAAATAATAATAATAAAATAAAATAGAATAAGTCATTTAGTCAAATTGAGACCAGGGGAACTTTTGGTACTCGTCCACATGGACTGGTCTGGACGGCACATAGACGGTTCTCGTTCAAGTTATAAGTAATTAAATATATTAATAGAATTATTATTAAATATTATATATATATATATATATATATATATATATATTTAAGTATAAATATACCAAGTAAGAAATTCAGGAATGGGACTAAGATCTTTCAGCCTATACAACTGGTCTTCGTCAGAGTTTCATTCAGTTGGTTGGTTTTAGTCCCATTTTTTAATTTATTATTGTGGATTATTCATTAATTGCTATAAAAGTGGAGTAGAATCGCTATGTAATAATTTAAAAGAAACATTATCCAAAGAGTTGCAAAGTAATCTCATTTTTGATGTTAAATATAGAGCCTGTGGGATGAGGTAATATGGATGACCGACCGTTTTTTTAAAGAGTGGTGTTTTTTATTTCTTTATGTTCCTTCATCGATGTTGAACTTCATTTATTAGTTTCTGCTCGTATTTTCATCAAAAAAGTATATACATATGTATATTGACTGAAACGTAGGAACACTTTACTTTGTATGTTATATAATAGTACTAACGTTTTTTTTGTAATCTGTATTAGCGTAATGGACTTTCTTAATAAATTGTTTGGTGCATTGTTGTTTATATTACCCGAAAGGTGGAAAACCAGTTTTAGAAAATTCGAAAAAAGTAAAAAATGAAAATTGTATATTGATTGAAAGTTGCTTCCATTATCTTATTCATTGATTTGTTCACTTGTTTAATTTAGTTTTTTTGTGAAAAATGTTTTTCTAATAACAATAATGCTATTATATTTTAACAATAAACACCGTTGTTTGAATCATAGTATGGCATGATATAAGCTGTCACAGGCGTTCTTTGACCGGTGAAACGTTATAGCTGAAGCCATTCTTCCTTCCGTCTTCTAGCACTATTCCAAGTTCATGGATCTACTAACTTCATTTAACTTTGTGCATAGCATATATGTTGTGCTATGCATTTCCAAAGTGCTTGATTAACCCATGAAGTTCTGCAGTTTTTTGTTGATATTTGGTAGGTTTTAGGTAATTCTGATTGATATTCGTTCAAATGGTTGACTTGACAATGAATGTATACTTTTTTGGTTTTGACATTTGTTTACTTTTTGGTACTCCACTGTCAGTCAGTGAAAGGTTTTTGAGGTCAGTAATTTCATTTCAATAAAACATATTTGCATTGGTTTATATTTCAAATCTTCTTTAGTTATCGTTATAATGTTGAGACCAGGGGTGGGGACCTTTCTTGGAGTAAATACCATTTTAGCATTGTCCACTTCCCCAAAAGGCCACCCCACCAGAATGGATATGCAAATTCTAATATAATAGTTATATTGCAAAATCCTTGAATCTATCATTATATTACTCAATCAGTGCATCTAAAACTGTTTCGCATCTTTCAAAAGATTCAGCAGTGTCCTCATTGCCTTCGTTTATTACCTTTGTTAACTCAGGAAAATGATTTCCTACAAGCTTTGACCTTTCGAGTAATAATTGAAGAATGGTCTTCTTCCTGGACGCCAGAACTTTTTTGTCTTTATTACCAGAATTGTAATTCTTTATATTTTGAAATATTTTTCTCAACAAACCGCAGAAGGTCGTATTTCATGGTTAAAAAGGCCACATCATACGGCCTTAAGGCCGCTGGTTCCCCATGCCTGGTTTAGACGATCCCTCTTTTCCTCTCAAAATAACGGAAGAAAGCCTTTTGCATTCGTGGGTCTACATTTCAAATTAAACTCTAAATAAGAAATTAGATCAGTATTAATAGTGTGAAGACATCTAGTGAAGGAGCCTGAGGAGTTCTTATCGATAAAGCTGTCCCACAAGAACAGAAGAACAACTAGCTGACTTCAGTTACATCAAAAACTCAAACGTCTAAGCATTTTACTAAAAACTGTCATCAAAATATTTAGCGTGTAAATCTTGATCAGTGTAATATTGATCTAAATTATAAAAGTAATCTATCGAGACAAAGTGGGGTGAAAAACTGTTACAGGAATGGTCATATGTAACTGTTTAGTGAAACAGTTGTCACAATATTATATAAATATATTCATTTATTGTTTTTTGTATAAGTAATGTATCTATATTTTTAATATATGCAATAGGATCTCAGAAATAAAACATGAATTCACATCATATAAACTGCAATATCAATTCTAAAATAGGACTATGATCTTATGGCTACTAATGTCTTTTATCGGATTTTGTGACTTAGACAAGGATTTACGAAGTTGATTGGTCTTAGTCCTGTTTGGAATGTCATACTGTGGTTTATAAGTCTTTGGAGGTTTACATTCAGCATGTAGTTTTACTTGCAAGGAAGACTGTTTATAAAAAGTTAAAACACTAAAAGCTGAAGGTTACAATATAGTGTTGATAGTAAACGAAATTAAATTAAAAGCATGATGTAGCCCAGAATTCAATATTGTAGATTCTCAAGATATAGAATTGAGGGATGTAGCTTTGAAAAGGTTAGGTTTTTTTAATTATCTATGAGCAGAGCTAAATGCAAAAGTGAAATTGTTACTGAAGTAGATAATAGAATAATGACTGGGAATCGTGCTTGCTGCATCAATGGAAGGCTGTTGATTCTTATTGTCAAAGAGAACTTTATTAGTCAGTCTTGACCTACTCCTCAGAAGCATTAACTCAGTTCTTGTTTTTGAAACCAAACTATTATGGCCAATAGTGAATATATATATATATATATATAAACTAGAATTTAAAAAAGAATACATAGAAAGGAAACCACTGAACTCACTACTATATTTCGATGTCCTCGTCTTCAGGAAAAGAAGTGAATCGCTCCAAAGGCTGATAACGACTCATATATATATGCAATTAATTAGGGTAGGGACGATTAATTAAGCACAAAAAACAATGACTGATATTCATTTCTCTTCCGTCGCTAACAGGATGAGATGTTCATGACTTTGAGGTTAAATTAAGACAAACCAAGTTTGTGGCGACGGATGTTAAAAATATTGAAGTAAGCTATGTTTTTCATATATATATATATATATATATATATATATATATATATATGTGTGTGTGTGTGTGTGTGTGTGTGTGTGTGTGTGTTCTCTAATCGGGGTTCGGTCAATTTTCCAGGATAAAAAATCAAACTCTCGTTGCCAATGTTTCAGTTTTATTTAAAACCTTTTTAATAGGCAGAAATAAGAATTTTTTAACTAATAAAATGAAATTTACATTATTTAAAGGAACAACAATGTTAACCGGACAAAACCTTCGACTAGACTGTCTAGTCGACTGACTGACTATAATATATACTGACTATACTATACATAAGGATTTGCTAGTATAGTTCACAGAGTGCCAGGATAATGACTTTCTCGTTTGATGCATCGGCATATTTTTAAAAAATACCATAAGTATTCTTTCTACCTCAAATTAAAAAAAATCTTCAAATATTTCCAAAGCAAAATAAAGTCTGAAAAGCAATTAAACTTTTCAAAAGCTATTACTAGATATGTGTGATTGAGTTGGAAATCGACTGATTTGAAAGAGACAGCAAGAATAAATAACGCCTGTTTTCCGGGTTTAGATTGGCTATTCATAGGTGTAAAGGTTACGACAAGAAAAGATGGAATATGGTAATGACATTTAGATTTGAATAGGAAAAGTATTTCAATGTTTTACTGTTTATCCATAGGAAGAAGAATTGATGTTGGACCCGGTTGTTTGGAAACGGATTTCATTGGAGTGTGGACAAGTATGATTTGTCGGGTAGAGCGTAAGAGGAATGGCGACGTCGCAGTCAGTCGATAACGAACTGTCCCCTTAATGGTGTTCCCAAGTAGGGCACAACTTGACCTGTAAACCCTTCTTCAAGGCACAACCATTCCTAATTCTCCTTTCACCCATTTTAGTTAAAACTATATTCTTCTATCAAATATTTTTATTAAAGACTAATGAAATATTTACTCCTACTGAGATTTTTACTAGAAAAGATTCCTCTCTTGCTAGTCTTTTAATATTGGCACATATGAAACCAAAATTATTATTATTCACTTTTTCCTATATAATACATTAAAACTGCATAGTTAAAAAAATGAAAATTATTCTTGGCATTTTATAACTAACTAATACAGTGATAGTTATATTTCTCGTGTATCTAGTGCCTTAATTAGATGAGAATTAATATTCAAATTATGTATCAGACAGTATTCAAAGTTTACTCTTATATGTGTTTTCATTCTCTAAATTTAGTTTATATAAATTTCTATATATTTAAGAGGATTCTTCCAATTTATATCGTATTTGGGTTCATAGATGTGAGTCTCTCCGAAAACAAACTACAATAGAAGCTCACAGAAGAGATATTCAATCAGTGTTACTCAGTTACAGAGGGAGCTGAGAGAAGGAAAAATAAAGAAAAAAATATTAGAAATAAATAAAGAAAGATAATTAAAAATTAAGTAACCATATATCTCAAACTATTAAAAAATTGGCAAAATAAATAAGGAAATGATTCGTTTATAATTCATAAATAAATAAGAATAAAGAAATGCTTTATCAACTATTGAGTTTATTTATTTCACTATATATTTATGTTATATTTTTTTTATCCTCTTTCCCTCTGTAAGTTGGTGACACTGATTCATTTTTATTGGATAAGATTTCAGGCCTCGCTTGTCATCGCAGCGAGTCTATCTATCTACCTGTATTTAGTTTCTTTTTCTCCTCTTCTTGCAATTGCAAAAATGTCAACATTGCAAAGATCGTTTCGTTAGCCTTCCGTTACGGTATGTTACTGGAATGTTAGTCGGCCAGTCTCCTTTAAACCTGAGCTCATCATCTACCTTTGGATGATGAATATCGAAATTTCTCTCCGGCTAGTGTATAACTTCTGTGTTCTTTTCGTTATGTTAAAAGTATATATATATATATATATATATATATATATATATTCTACGATCAAACCGCAATATGAAAAGGAAAAAAAGACTAAAATCTTTCAATCACAACAAGCGGTCTTCGTCAGAGTAAAGAACCCAATTGAAATAGGTTCAGTTCAAAAACCCAACGTTGGGTTTTTGACTCTGACGAAGACCGCCTGTTGTGTTTGAAAGATCTTAGTCTTTTTTTTTTTCGTTTCATATTGTGGTTTGATCATTGATTGTTATTTCACATTTTTATGTGAAATCTTGTGTTATATATATATATATATATATATATTGTTAAAATTTGCAGCAGCTTCTGCACTCACTAACTTTAAGCTGGTGGCCTCGATCCTTCGGGCGATTTTTCTTTCTTCTGGCTGCAGTTGCCACAGCATCTGTCCTAGAGACATCTTCAATATTACACGAGCTTTCGACCATAGGAACATTGGTCATCTTCAGGTAGAGCATGCCTTGTAGTAAACAGCTTAAATGCCAATCAGGTTGACTAATTCGAACCAATCAGAGCGCAGGGTTAAGGCTGCTGCTCTGATTGGACCTCATGCTCGGCTCCAGGCTCCTGCTCGTCGGAATTACATACATGTCCTTGACCTGGAGGTTTATAGAGGGGTTCCTTTCCCCTCCAGGTTCCTTTTCTATAAACCTCCAGGTCAAGGACATGTATGTAATTCCGACGAGCAGGAGCCTGGAGCCGAGCATGAGGTCCAATCAGAGCAGCAGCCTTAACCCTGCGCTCTGATTGGTTCGAATTAGTCAACCTGATTGGCATTTAAGCTGTTTACTACAAGGCATGCTCTACCTGAAGATGACCAATGTTCCTATGGTCGAAAGCTCGTGTAATATTGAAGATGTCTCTAGGACAGATGCTGTGGCAACTGCAGCCAGAAGAAAGAAAAATCGCCCGAAGGATCGAGGCCACCAGCTTAAAGTTAGTGAGTGCAGAAGCTGCTGCAAATTTTAACAACATATGTTTTGAGAGAAGACCTGCTGCCAACGTATTCTATATAATATATATATATATATATATATATATAAATAAACCACAGTAAAAAATCAGAAAAAAACTAAGATCTTTCAACCGTATCTGATGAAGACCAATTGTTACGCTTGCATGCTCTTAGTTTTTTTTTTTCTACTTTTTTGCTGTTGTTTGGAAGTTGTTTTTCATTTCACGTGTTCATTGTGAAATCTGGATCTACAAATCGACAAGCATAATAAAACAGAAAATAAACAGCGTCTAATATTCAATTCAATTCTTCCATTCGCCTTTATCAGGAAGAGATGAATCGTGGATTGGAAAGCGAACATGTACTAAAATTATATTTATGTATGCACTGTGATCTAACAGACATGTCAAAGAAATAGACACATAAGTAATGAAAGACTAGCACTTACAGTCTCAAATTTTCCATTTCAACGGCAATGTATATAAATGGAGACCAGACGTACCTATGAGAGGCGATTTGAAACCTGCTTTGGGTTTGCCATCTTCTCTACATCAGTGAGCTTGGTCTGGCTCTGTTTATTCTTCTGCTGGTTGAGACTGACTGTTTGAGACACTTAGTGATAGTTATTCAATATTGGTTCATCTTTGCTGATTTGCCATAAAATTAACTTGAGATTGAGAATCCAGGCTAAAACCATTCTCCGATGATATATCTTAGTCCCAGTTCTGATTATCTTTACCATTGTTTCGACATTTTCATATATATATATATACTTGCTAGTAAAGCTAAGGACTTGTGCCGGCGATGCTCCTAGGACTTGTGTATTTTACATACACAGACAAGGCAGCTCATTGTTGGCACCTGACGGTCGGAGTCGGCGCACAGTCCGTCAGAGGCTCTGCGGGGGAGTGGTTACCACCAGTTGGCTCGCTTCCTGCCTAACCCAACTAGGTCAGATCGACTACTGATTGTGTCCACCTGCTAAACTCACTTTGCATATATTACTTTCAAACCTTCATTTACTTAACAAGCTTGTCTTTTCCATGGTTTCAAATTTTTTTCCAATTCTATTTGTTTAATTAATAGATTTTTATAATTGATTTGGAATTCTCGTTTTTTAATTGTACAATTTTTTTTACTTTTTAATTATCTTAAATAAATTGAACTGTTTTTCAATATCTTAGACTTTGAGGTTATCAAGAAAAAAAACGATTATATCAAAACAACTATAATTAAGCTTTCATTAAGTTTTTTCTTTAGGTGAATTATTTGTTCCTTCATTTAAATAAATATATATTTATGATATATCCTTGATATTTATGACAAATAGGTATGTATATATATTGTCTCACCAAAAAAACGAATATAGGAATTCCACAGTTTTTTATTTTTATTAAATATTCACAAACTGTCATTTTATTATTTCCGAATTGTTCCTTTTATGTAAGCAAAATTAGCTTTGTTATGCGTAGATTTTCATTGGGAAGAAAAGTAATTGATTGCTGTAAGTTATTCAGACTTCAGCCCTCAATAAACTAACTAATTTCAGCCAAACATGTATTTGAATCGTAAAAGTGGCCAACTTTACTCATTTTAAAATAAATTTGCAATACAATATAAATAAAACTTCTAAAATGTTATGTAAAATACGAATAAGGCTAATTGTTCTTTTAATGACTCCAAGGCTCAGGTGGTTATTACTCGTATTATTTATTAGGCTTTGGTAATATTTGGTTATTTCGGTTAAATTGATTTCATCTTCTTTACAGAAATTATTAGTGTCATTCTACATGATGTTAAGGAAGTTGTTGCTTTCATGAATGTATACTAAAAAACTACCGGGTACTTGAAATTGGACGCGTGACGAGGAGGTTCCAAACAGAAGGTAGGCTTGGCAGCTGGGTTAATCTCAAGATTGCTGGAATTCTTTTATGGCTGTTTGAAAAGCAGCTACCTCTGCCGAGTGTCCTGGATTACAGTAGTTCTGAGCCAGAGCTATGCAGCTTGTATCTACTGGCAGGCATTGAGCAGTACTGGGCAGGTCTAAACAAGAAAACCGCTGTTTACTCACAGATGAGTCGGCAACCCAAAGTAAAAGCCTTGCCGTTAGAGTGTCTTTTCGTGGAGAATGTCTCAACTCAATTAGAAAGGGTTATCCGTGATCTTTAGACCTAGCAGGACTCTAAGCCCCTATTTGGATATGTTTCTCATACTTGCAAATTATATGCAAAGTTGCCTCACATAGAAAGGAATATTATAGCAAAAAAGAGTTGCAAGATGTAGTGTTTTCTTCAGTCTTGTCTTTTTGTATTGAAAGTATTCCGATCCCCATTGGTACCTGCAAAACCTGAAGAATATACTATTTCATATACCTATGTAGTTTCTATAATAAAATGTAATTTATGTAGGGACTTTTTATAATTTCTGAGTTTTGTTAATTTTCTTACTGACCAGATGTTTTAGTGAAAATCACAGTTATATTTTAACTAGTGAAGTTAATAACCGGAATATGTCTATATAAATGGCAATAAATACATACTAATTGTTTTAGATTGTTTGGAATTTAAGTATTACTACTTTTAGCTAGCAGTATGATATGGACTCTTCAGATTAAGTAGCGCTGCTAAAATAAAAGAAATTAGGTAAACCTAATTGCATACAACAGAACTAGGAGAGTCTATTCTATAAATAGATTCTAATAAATTTAGAAGAGAAATCAGAAAAGAGGCTATTCTAGTTCTTGTTTCCTAGAATAGAACTAGGAAACTAATTTTATTATTAGATTGTATTAAATTGAGAACAGAAACTAGAAAGGTCTATAAAGAACGGGTGTGGTTTCGATGTTGTGTTCTGCCCGTTAGTACTAACGAATCCTTGTCACGACGCTAGACTTTTCTTCTTGGAGATGGACGATGTTTTTCAGAGAAGTTATAAAGCTGACAGTCCGGAGTTAGCACGATATTTGTTCATTGAATATACCAACAAAATATAAACTTGATGAAGGTAGAAATTAACAACAGTAGATGTAAAATAATAAAGTTCTAGTTTCTGAGAATATAATCAGTAAGTGTTAATAATTTATAGATTTAAAAGCTAATAAATTTAGAGCTGAAACTGGCAGTGAATCAATTATACATCCCGTTCTCTTGGAAATTAATCAGGAAAATAAATCATAGATTTGAATTCTTGTAACTTTGTTACAAAATTAGAAAGCAGTCGACTGCTGTAGTAGTTTCATTTTTTTTTCTTCCATCTTTGGTGTCCACACTACAGATTAAGAAAGTGCAGTTTGAATTGAAGTTTTTTGTGAATATGTTATACTTATTATATTATAGTATTGTTAACTTCTTTTTTTGCACCATCAGAATCAATTACGTCAAATTGTTTTATATCGTAATCTTTATGTATAAAATATGTCTAAGGTGCTGATTTATATAACAAATTCTCCTTTAAGCGTATATTATATATGTTAGAACACGAAGATAAAATATTACAAATTCAAGAATATAGGGTAGTCACAGTTTCCATTTAGTGAAAATATTTTACTATTGGCACTGCAGACGTTTGAATGTACGAGTATTATTCTTCCACAAAGATGAATTGGGAATAGAAAAATGTAGTCAATTTGCTAGCATAGATCCAATTGATAAATTATAGTCGATCTTTTACCTAGGTCCTCTTTTAGGTGCACAGTCTCGATCTGAGTAGAAAAGATCTGTTGTTGTCTAAAAATAGCATGTTCTTAGCTGGAGACGGGATTCCGGGAAAATTTGCATACTTGGTGCCGGGCCGGTTTCCTTGAAATAACGGCTGCATAGCCTGGCTCCCTAGTTGGCAATACTTTTGTTACTATATATTATATAATAAGTTATATTACTGCTCTTTGAGACAGAAATGGAGCTAATCCTACGACACAGTGAAAGGGTTTCCCTTTGAAAACATGTCTTTTCTGCTTTACATTAAGGATGATCGCATGATTAGGGATCCTCATAATTATATTAGTCATTTATATGATAATTTATTTGTGAGCAATGATAATTATCCCATCAGTTTGAACCAAAACAGGGCAAAAATAAAAGATCCTTTTACTGTATAGCCGGATTATCACTAGTTCATAAACCTTTTCGAATAGGTTCTAATGTTTGGAACCAATTACTGGATCTCCTCAAGCTGGCTCAGCTCTTTTATTTGCTTATCTTTAAATCATTTCCTGCAATCTTATCATAAAATGGAAACCCTATATAATCATATTTTCTAGTTTTGTTGTTAATCTAGTTAATTATTTTTCAAATTTTACCATAATGGAATTTAACTTATTGTATGAGTTATGAAAAATCCAGAGAGTAATTAATGTACAAAGAAATTATATTGACTTGATGCTTCTTTCAATTAGTGCTATGTATTATTCTTGCACTTCAATTTTTTTTTTAAGTCGTATCTGAGGTCAAGAATAAAGAATGCATTTGATGTCACTATAGCCGTGTCAAACTGAACAGTGACAAAGATAGTCAGATGTCAAAATAGACCCCTTTAGGTTTTTATTGCAGTCGCGAAACGTACATCGATGGTAGACATGGAAATACAAAGTAAAAATGGGACAGAGTTCGTCTTTGGAAAGTGGGAGACAGTGACTCTGTCATTGTATTAAAACTTAGAAAAATATATGTTAATTTCTATTAATCGTACGAACTTGCTTCAAGAAAATTCAAAATCAAAACAGATTTTTTTACTAACACCGAAGTACGCTTTATTTCAGTTTCTACATTTTCAATGGCAACTTTTCCTAAAATAGACTGAGAATGCGGTCGAATCTTTACAAATTCTAGTCATATAACTGGTTACTGAGACAAACGCTGTTGTGCCTGACTGGTAACTAAATATAGTTGTTATAAGTGTTCATTGATTGAGCGTCTAAATCAAGTTATAGGCATAACAGGGGTGTATGAACTTGTCTCAAAACTTTTCCAAGTATCGCTGCCTTAAGAGTGCTTACAATTAACTTAACGAGAAAGAAAAACGTGGGAAAGGTTGACAATCGTCGGACCTATTGGAAAAGGTCTACCATGAACAGTAGCTGTAGCAGGCTTTCTTATCACGACTGCCTGGCGTCCACAGAATATGTGTCCTTCCATCCAATGAATGTGGTCTCTTCAAACTGCTTCCCATGGGTATGCAACATATACACTTGGGAATCACTTCAGGGAGAGGGAGGGTCGATATCCGATGACTGGTCAGCAAGGAGCTTAATGGCCGAAGAAGAAGGAAAAATTGAACCAGTTAGATTCTATACTATTGTCTTTAAATGAAATCGAATATATTACCATAGACTCTCAGAAGATAACATCTATAGTGAGGTATTGCATAAATTAAAACACGGATAGCATTAAGTATTATTATTATAATTATAATTAAAAAAAATTAAGATATTGTTCAGCAGTAGCCTCATGTTTATTCTCTTGCAATCTTGGGACACAAATATTTGTCGGATGAGGCAGCAGATCAACATGCATAGCAGGGAGTCATCTAATTATAACCTAATATTAACTTGGCATTTCACATTTTGCGAAGACTGCTGCAGGATGATTTATTATTAAAATGAAGAATACACACGATGCGAATACGGAGGACAACTATTCGAACGTAACTGCTGAAAAACAGGGTCAAACACCCATAGATCTCAGGGAGTTGGTTATTTCGCTTCTTGATGGACTGTGACTGTGTACAGAAATATCTGCACTGAGTAGTCATAGAAGATATCCCATTTTGACCTTCTACTGATGGAGTGGAAACAGTCTGGTCTCATTTAAGAAAGTCAACATGAAATCTATCTTAGAAGTGAAAAATAAGCTCTAATAAGCTGCTGCAAACCTGATGAAAGAACCTTTAACAAAAATACTATTTTATAGTATGTGCTGAAAAATTCTGACTGTCACAAGCAGAGTGCGATCTATTTACCATATTATAAGAATTGTGCAATTTGATATGAATGTTCATGTTTACAGTTCATATTTTACTTGATGTTGGGTTTATAAAGGCTAAGAGAAAAAAGAATTTCAGCTTTGAAAACAAATAAAACTTAAGAAGAATTCTTTCTCATAGATGGATGGGGTTGGTGAGTGAAAATCAACAGGTGAAATAATTCACAGACAGTGTTTGGAAACTTAGTGTCTTCCTTTCTCTGACAAATAAACCACTCATTTCTCTCCTTTAACACATCTTTTCTTTTTTTTTTTGAGTTTACTATTAAGCTCTTCAGGTCCAATGTATAGGTGTCCTATTTATAGGTGTTAAATGAAATGTATATAGGACAAAATTAAAGTTTTTTTGAATAAATTAAGTCGATTCAAAGTTAAACGAAATGTTATTCTTTTAATAAAGAAAACTTTATTAGATATTAATGAATGATATTTCTTCTCAAGATAGTAAAATTACTTTGAAGGAAATTTTTATAAGATAATCCTTTACTGATTAGATGTATTTCATGTATTATGAAAGACATTTCATATGTTTTAATCAATATGTATAGGAATACTGTTTAAATTAATAAAGCAAAACAAAAAATTTGATGTTAGAAAATTATATAAACCCACAATTATTATAAGAAGTTTAACTAAATCCCTTATAATATTGAATTAACTCTTCCCTATAAAGAATTATTATTAGATTAGCAATTTTCAGCCTTAGTAATTATTAACTATACTGAAATTAATTAAATAATTAAGTGTTTATAATGACGTTTAGTATATGCGTGTATAGAAAGGTTCGCTACGTCAAGTGCTGATAGAAAAATAAACATCAGCTTATTTTGATAGCTTATTATTTACCAAAGCAGATTTATTTGAGTTGTGTCTATCAGCTGAGTCAGCTATAGTGAACTAATTTGTATGATCTCTCTTTTACTGCCTTCTGTTTATTGTTTAAAGGGATCTCCTAGCAGCTGACGTCAGCCTTTTACCGGCTTTTTGTTTGATCGGTGATTCTACAGATTTTACATTGGGAATCCTAAATTTTGCCTAACTCAAGTTCATTTTGAGTAGAGATCTTTAATGAGTAACTGACATCGTACTGGCTTAACGTCCTCTCCAAGGGACGATGCACTCAGATTTATTCACCTCCCGCATGAATAAATCGAGGATCGGGTGGTGCCTTTTGTCTAATATCTCTATTAACATAACCAAAGTCCTTCCATAACAGTTCTTTAAACTTTTGAGCCTGAAGAGCATATTCTAACTGGATGGCACTCTGTACACATTAAACTGCTACTAAAATGCCAGCAAGAGTATTTTTATTTAATATCGTTCTTGCAGATTTGTATCAAATCGCAAAAAACTGAATTCTATCAGGTGGAAGTACCCCTGCAAAGATGGTATATTAGTGGCGGGATTGCTGTTCGTCTCAGAGTTAATGGTAACTTGAATATGAAATTTCGTGGTTTTAACACACCTACAAACACACACACACACACACACACACACACACACACACACACACACACAATTTATAATTTTCTGGTCTCAAAAGGTCTCAGAATGTGTATTAACATTGAAAATTCCCTGTCAAAATTTTGACAGGGACACGGTACTTCCATTAATCTATATTTCATTTGCAAAAGTCAAAATAAAAATAACATAGGTTCCGACTTGAATTACTTTTATCTAAATGTATATAAGAAGTGTAAAAGAGTTAGTTTATATTTATAGTTAGTTAGTTTATGTATAAAACTGTTATATTTATCTAAATAAAAAAATAAATCTTAGAAGTTATAGAACTGTGAACTAATATTGTTACTAATTTTAAAACGTAAATAACTAATAACAGTTTTAATTCATCCAAAATTAAAAATTTCAAAAGTTGTTATTAATGGAAATGATACTGTCTGCTGAACATGGATGTCTATTTGATTCACATTTCCTATCAGGATATGTCAATGTGGTTGCTACATATCAGAGGCAGTCAGCGGTCGTAACATTAACAGATCCCTTAATGCAGGAGCATCCCGTAAGCCAGCCCATATCTGTGTAAATAAACTCTTCCAGGACCTGTTTATCTCATTTTGGGCTTAATTAGAATTTGTAGTGGGAAATAATTTTTCTTCTGTCCTTTTACGCAGAATGTTCATTTGTGTTACTAGAGAGTGCGCTTTGTGCTTACGTCATAGAGACAATACAGCTTGCTGGAATCATAGAATAAGGTAGAACCTAGTGTGGGTTTTCACATTTGGTATCACGAGAATTTGATATTAATTATAAGTCTGCAGTTTTCTGCCTACCATTGCGTATATTTACTCTCATTATAATAATCAATTTTGCTTGTGTTGGAAATTATTGCTTCAACAAATCCTTGCACTATAACTCCAGTAATTTTGTTAATCAATAAGTCTTTCATTTCTTCATAAATATCTAGGTTTTATATCTTTTCACCAAGTCTGTTTCATATATTGTTACTATGATTATGTTTATCATTTGCAAATAGTATATTTACCTTCTTTCTTATTTACAACTTATGCCTTGATAGAGAGCGTGTTAAAGCATTTATCAACAGGTTTACTAATGGAAAACTGTTTTGTTGAGAGAGAGCTGCAGTGTTTAGGGTATTTATTTTTGGAATATCATATGCAAATCGATGCATTATAATGACACGGCATAAATAATTCCCTCAAACAGGTTCTTCTTTTAATTAAAGTACCTTCAGCAAGAAGTTATCCATACAAAAAAAAAACTTGCAACTTTATAATTACTTAAGTCACTAGTGTATCATTGGTTCAAAAGTAAGAAAACAATTTTTCATTGATGAATTCAAAGTTTATTGGCTCATAGACTGATAATGTATTATATTTCTTTGCCTATCGTTTTCTACTAGACGGACACTTCTATTTCTTATGTATTTATATAACATATATGTATATAATTATAAGCAAATGCATAAAGCCATTCCACTAACTACATTCTCAGAAAGAACACATATGTATAAAAGAGATTACAAAATACGATTACTAATTTACGACTGCCTCGTGATCAGGTAGAAAGATGTGAGACGCTCTGAAGTCAAGCGAAGTTCCAGTTTGTCCTTCAGTTCTCGCCTGCATTCGGAGCAACTTAATCGTTCTACCTGATGACTAGGTACTCGAAATGTTATTATGTATTTATATGATAACTGTTATATAACTTATATAGTCCTCTATTTATGATTGAAATATTAAAAAGTGATTTTATATTAGTGTTCTGTTTGAGTTACATTTTTTTCTGTCAATAGTTTTGTTGTTCGAAACCTTTTCATTATATATATATAATATATAAAAATATATATATTTTTGGTGAAAACGAAAGGCCTCAGAGCGACTATCTTCATTCATTTGTGGTGACTTACCTGAATATATATATATATATAGTCAGTCGTTGTCTGCCTGCGGAGCGACTCGTTTCCATCTTCCTGATGGCGAGGACATCGAAAAATAGTAGAGAGTTTCTGTTTCATTTCTGAGTGTTCTTAATGTTAATATAGTTTTTATATATATTCAATATATATATTTGGTCAAATTTTTAACAATATATATATCAATGATCAAACCACAATATGAAAAGGGGGAAAAGATTAAGATCTTTCAACCGTAAGAAGCGGTCTTCGTCAGAGTCAAAAACCCAACTTTTTCATATTGTTGGTTGATCATTGATTGTTATTTCACGTGTTTATGTGAATTCTAATTATATATATATATATATATATATATATATATATATGATGTAATTTTTTTTGAGGTTTGAGGTCCAATGATTAAAACTAGTCCTTTTGCCGACGTTTCGACATATATTTATGTCATCTTCAGGGCTTGGAAATCTGTTTATGTTGCAGCATTCTTATTTAATACTGTTTCATTATGGTTACTATTTGTTTTCTGGGCAGAAAACAAACAGTAACCATCATGAAACAGTATTAAATAAGAATGCTGCAACATAAACAGATTTCCAAGCCCTGAAGATGACATAAATATATAACGAACGTCGGCAAAAGGACTAGTTTTAATCATTGGACCTCAAACCTCAAAAAAATTACATCAAATAAATATTAGGTCAAGAAAACAAATCATGACGTATATATATATATATATATATATATATATATATATATATATATATATTGATGAAAGTATCGACCGTGGAATAGAAACAAAACTAAAGTTTATCGGGACTTGGTCAGTTCTTCAGGTTAAAATTAAACTCTCATTGCCAACGTTTCAGTTTTTATTTAAAACCTTTTTCATAGGCTTGTATTTTTTTGAATGATTGTATTATTTCTTACATTTAATTTGTTTTTGTAGGCCTATGAAAAAGGTTTTAACTAAAAACCGAAACGTTGGCAATGAGAGTTTAATTTGAACTGAAGAACTGGCCGAATCCCGATAAACTTTAGTTTTATATATATATATATATATATATACAATAAAATAAAAAACGAGTCGAAATATCGATGTGAGTTATGTCTGTGTCTTTCTGTGTGTTTCCTTCGTTTTTTATTTTATTGTAAAAAAGTCCGCTGGACCGTTTCTTTTAATTGGTATATATATATATATATATATATATATATTGTATGTTTTGTGAGCAGACCTTCATTCATAGATGTTGTATTAAACTATGCAGAAAACGTAGTAGATTAAGAATAAGCAAGGCATTTAATGAAACATATGGTATGGTATATCGTATATATTCTCAAAAAAATGTTCTTGATCTCTTCTATTCTATTGTATGTTTTGTTTTTGAGGGCTAGGTTATATAAAAGAAAATAAACTAGGGCCTAGGAAGGAGTTTATTTTCTTTTACATGACCTAGCCCTTAAAAACAAAACATACAATATATATATATATTCAGGTAACTCACCACAAATTAAAGAAGATAGTCGCTCTAAGGCCTTTCGTTTTCACGTCGTCAGAGAGCAAGTGAATACAAGTTGTAAGCAGGTTATGAATTTTGATTTAAAGAAAAATTAAGATTGGCATCATTGACAGTATTTTTCCCTATAACTGTTGAAATAGTCTTGATTTGTTTGATAATTCTTTCAATTAGAAATTCATCTAAAGGCCTGGACTAGTGTTGACCAAGTTCTTAGAAAAGTCTTTTATGAGGGCGCTTTCAACAATGTTATATATGTATATATTGTTTGCATTAGCGTGAATGGCTAAAGATCTTGCGTCAGATTGCGCAGTAACGTGCCTGTTGCTCT
This sequence comes from Hermatobates lingyangjiaoensis, assembly GCA_026182355.1. Taxonomy (NCBI): domain Eukaryota; kingdom Metazoa; phylum Arthropoda; class Insecta; order Hemiptera; family Hermatobatidae; genus Hermatobates; species Hermatobates lingyangjiaoensis. Next base: position 1,616,085 of record JAPFBL010000430.1, read on the forward strand.
CCTCACCACAGTCACGCTATTTCCTTTAATGCCTTGTTTAATCCTTGCGGAGATGCCCAAGGAAGTAGCCACAGGTAATACTAATATAACCTTGAGAGTACATTTGCTCACTCAGAGCCCTTACCACTCCCGGTCTAAACATGGATCTAAAGCGATTTTTTATTGTTCTTTCCTTATTAGCTTTTATAAATTATTTCTTTTCTCTTTGTATTTTCCTTTGTTTGTTATTATTTATTTATATTTTTATTTAGTTGTTATCTGTGTGTTAAGTTAGTTTTATGCTCGACGTGACGTTATACCTTTTCCGCGTGTTATGTGTAGCTTGTGACAAGAGCTTGTGGTTTACAACCCGTGCCTACTGTGTCTGTAGAACTATCATACACAGAAGAGATCACATGAGATATTTTTTGAGTCAGTGTAAAATATTTAATCTTAAGAATTTTTAGAAGTGTAACAGTAAGAGGAGTAGTTTGGAAAATATTAATGTGGATGTGAGTCCGAGGAGAATTGGGTCGAGGTTCGGATTAGGATAGGTGAGGCGCCCATGTAATTCTGGTCCCTTAGACCAGTGGATATTCCTTTCGTGAAGCTAGAGCCTTGGAGGAAAGTAAATTACAGAGGTTCGCTGGTGTCTGTAAAGGGATCGGGATGATAGTTCACTATCCAAGTGTTAGAAGTAGATAACATGACGAAAGGTTCTGTCTCGTGATTCTAAGTTTGTGAATATCTGAAAGTAAATTGTGATAAGGTAGGTAGACGCAGTGGGAGAAGAAAAAGGAAAGCACATCAAGAGGGGAGAGGGGGAGTTGCGTACAGGAAAAAAAGTAACTTCGTATTTACTAAATTTAAATTTCTATTCTGTGACCTAGTCGATTGGTTGATAGTTACTGATATACTTTTAACATTATGCAACCACTTAAGAAACCACAAAATAACCCTTTGAATGACTTTTCAGTCAGAAATAATGTTGCAGCACGCCATGTAAGGTCAGCTAAATGGTCGTTGTGGTAGGTTAGGAGGTGGTGGCTCAAGGTTCGTTTCGAGAACTAGTCGATGGTTAGGTGGTTGCTGTTTCACTATTGTCATGATATAGTTATCACAGCAGATATGAGGATGTTGGTCATTGAACGACTATTCTGTCACAAGTGACCTTTCAGGCTCCAGGTGGGGTCTTCGAATGGCGGTTGTGGCAGGTTAGGAGGTGGTGGCTGAGAGGTTCCTTTCGTGGCCTAGTCTTTGATTAGGTGGTCGCTGTTATGCTATTGCCATCATATAGTCACAGCTGATATAAGAATGTTGGTAATTGAATGACTATCCTGTCACAAGTGACCTTTCAGGCTCCAGGTGGGGTCTTCGAATGGCGGTTGTGGCAGGTTAGGAGGTGGTGGCTGAGAGGTTCCTTTCGTGGCCTAGTCTTTGATTAGGTGGTCGCTGTTATGCTATTGCCATGATATAGTCACAGCTGATATAAGAATGTTGGTCATTGAATGACTATCCTGTCACAAGTGACCTTTCAGGACTCCAGGTGGGGTCTTTTGAATGGCGGTTGTGCCGGTTAGGAGGTGGTGGCTGAGAGGTTCCTTTCGTGGCCTAGTCTTTGATTAGGTGGTCGCTGTTATACTATTGCCATGATATAGTCACAGCTGATATAAGAATGTTGGTCATTGAATGACTATCCTGTCACAAGTGACCTTTCAGGCTCCAGGTGGGGTCTTCGAATGGCGGTTGTGGCAGGTTAGGAGGTGGTGGCTGAGAGGTTCCTTTCGTGGCCTAGTCTTTGATTAGGTGGTCGCTGTTATGCTATTGCCATGATATAGTCACAGCTGATATAAGAATGTTGGTCATTGAATGACTATCCTGTCACAAGTGACCTTTCAGGACTCCAGGTGGGGTCTTTTGAATGGCGGTTGTGGCAGGTTAGGAGGTGGTGGCTGAGAGGTTCCTTTCGTGGCCTAGTCTTTGATTAGGTGGTCGCTGTTATGCTATTGCCATGATATAGTCACAGCTGATATAAGAATGTTGGTCATTGAATGACTATCCTGTCACAAGTGACCTTTCAGGCTCCAGGTGGGGTCTTCGAATGGCGGTTGTGGCAGGTTAGGAGGTGGTGGCTGAGAGGTTCCTTTATGGCCTAGTCTTTGATTAGGTGGTCGCTGTTATACTATTGCCATGATATAGTCACAGCTGATATAAGAATGTTGGTCATTGAACGACTATTCTGTCACAAGTGACCTTTCAGGACTCCAGGTGGGGTCTTCTGAATGGCGGTTGTGGCAGGTTAGGAGGTGGTGGCTGAGAGGTTCCTTTCGTGGCCTAGTCTTTGATTAGGTGGTCGCTGTTATGCTATTGCCATGATATAGTCACAGCTGATATAAGAATGTTGGTCATTGAACGACTATTCTGTCACAAGTGACCTTTCAGGACTCCAGGTGGGGTCTTCTGAATGGCGGTTGTGGCAGGTTAGGAGGTGGTGGCTGTGAGGTTCCTCGTGGCCTAGTCTTTGATTAGGTGGTCGCTGTTATGCTATTGCCATGATATAGTCACAGCTGATATAAGAATGTTGGTCATTGAACGACTATTCTGTCACAAGTGACCTTTCAGGACTCCAGGTGGGGTCTTCTGAATGGCGGTTGTGGCAGGTTAGGAGGTGGTGGCTGAGAGGTTCCTTTCGTGGCCTAGTCTTTGATTAGGTGGTCGCTGTTATACTATTGCCATGATATAGTCACAGCTGATATAAGAATGTTGGTCATTGAACGACTATTCTGTCACAAGTGACCTTTCAGGACTCCAGGTGGGGTCTTCTGAATGGCGGTTGTGGCAGGTTAGGAGGTGGTGGCTGAGAGGTTCCTTTCGTGGCCTAGTCTTTGATTAGGTGGTCGCTGTTATGCTATTGCCATGATATAGTCACAGCTGATATAAGAATGTTGGTCATTGAACGACTATTCTGTCACAAGTGACCTTTCAGGACTCCAGGTGGGGTCTTCTGAATGGCGGTTGTGGCAGGTTAGGAGGTGGTGGCTGAGAGGTTCCTTTCGTGGCCTAGTCTTTGATTAGGTGGTCGCTGTTATGCTATTGCCATGATATAGTCACAGCTGATATAAGAATGTTGGTCATTGAACGACTATTCTGTCACAAGTGACCTTTCAGGACTCCAGGTGGGGTCTTCTGAATGGCGGTTGTGGCAGGTTAGGAGGTGGTGGCTGTGAGGTTCCTTTCGTGGCCTAGTCTTTGATTAGGTGGTCGCTGTTATGCTATTGCCATGATATAGTCACAGCTGATATAAGAATGTTGAGTCATTGAACGACTATTCTGTCACAAGTGACCTTTCAGGACTCCAGGTGGGGTCTTCTGAATGGCGGTTGTGGCAGGTTAGGAGGTGGTGGCTGAGAGGTTCCTTTCGTGGCCTAGTCTTTGATTAGGTGGTCGCTGTTATGCTATTGCCATGATATAGTCACAGCTGATATAAGAATGTTGGTCATTGAACGACTATTCTGTCACAAGTGACCTTTCAGGACTCCAGGTGGGGTCTTCTGAATGGCGGTTGTGGCAGGTTAGGAGGTGGTGGCTGTGAGGTTCCTTTCGTGGCCTAGTCTTTGATTAGGTGGTCGCTGTTATGCTATTGCCATGATATAGTCACAGCTGATATAAGAATGTTAGTCATTGAACGACTATTCTGTCACAAGTGACCTTTCAGGACTCCAGGTGGGGTCTTCTGAATGGCGGTTGTGGCAGGTTAGGAGGTGGTGGCTGAGAGGTTCCTTTCGTGGCCTAGTCTTTGATTAGGTGGTCGCTGTTATGCTATTGCCATGATATAGTCACAGCTGATATAAGAATGTTGGTCATTGAACGACTATTCTGTCACAAGTGACCTTTCAGGACTCCAGGTGGGGTCTTCTGAATGGCGGTTGTGGCAGGTTAGGAGGTGGTGGCTGAGAGGTTCCTTTCGTGGCCTAGTCTTTGATTAGGTGGTCGCTGTTATGCTATTGCCATGATATAGTCACAGCTGATATAAGAATGTTGGTCATTGAACGACTATTCTGTCACAAGTGACCTTTCAGGACTCCAGGTGGGGTCTTCTGAATGGCGGTTGTGGCAGGTTAGGAGGTGGTGGCTGTGAGGTTCCTTTCGTGGCCTAGTCTTTGATTAGGTGGTCGCTGTTATACTATTGCCATGATATAGTCACAGCTGATATAAGAATGTTGGTCATTGAACGACTATTCTGTCACAAGTGACCTTTCAGGACTCCAGGTGGGGTCTTCTGAATGGCGGTTGTGGCAGGTTAGGAGGTGGTGGCTGAGAGGTTCCTTTCGTGGCCTAGTCTTTGATTAGGTGGTCGCTGTTATGCTATTGCCTTGATATAGTCACAGCTGATATAAGAATGTTGGTCATTGAACGACTATTCTGTCACAAGTGACCTTTCAGGACTCCAGGTGGGGTCTTCTGAATGGCGGTTGTGGCAGGTTAGGAGGTTGTGGCTGAGAGGTTCCTTTCGTGGCCTAGTCTTTGATTAGGTGGTCGCTGTTATGCTATTGTCATGATATAGTCACAGCTGATATAATAATGTTGGTCATTGAACGACTATTCTGTCAGAAGTGACCTTTCAGGCTCCAGGTGGGGTCTTTCGAATGGCGGTTGTGTCAGGTTAGGAGGTGGTGGCTGAGAGGTTCCTTTCGTGGCCTAGTCTTTGATTAGGTGGTCGCTGTTATGCTATTGTCATGATATAGTCACAGCTGATATAATAATGTTGGTCATTGAACGACTATTCTGTCAGAAGTGACATTTCAGGCTCCAGGTGGGGTCTTTCGAATGGCGGTTGTGGCAGGTTAGGAGGTGGTGGCTGAGAGGTTCCTTTCGTGGCCTAGTCTTTGATTAGGTGGTCGCTGTTATGCTATTGCCATGATATAGTCACAGCTGATATAATAATGTTGGTCATTGAACGACTATTCTGGCAGAAGTGACCTTTCAGGCTCCAGGTGGGGTCTTTCGAATGGCGGTTGTGGCAGGTTAGGAGGTGGTGGCTGAGAGGTTCCTTTCGTGGCCTAGTCTTTGATTAGGTGGTCGCTGTTATGCTATTGCCATGATATAGTCACAGCTGATATAATAATGTTGGTCATTGAACGACTATTCTGTCAGAAGTGACCTTTCAGGCTCCAGGTGGGGTCTTTCGAATGGCGGTTGTGGCAGGTTAGGAGGTGGTGGCTGAGTGGTTCCTTTCGTGGCCTAGTCTTTGATTAGGTGGTCGCTGTTATGCTATTGTCATGATATAGTCACAGCTGATATAATAATGTTGGTCATTGAACGACTATTCTGTCAGAAGTGACCTTTCAGGCTCCAGGTGGGGTCTTTCGAATGGCGGTTGTGGCAGGTTAGGAGGTGGTGGCTGAGAGGTTCCTTTCGTGGCCTAGTCTTTGATTAGGTGGTCGCTGTTAAGCTATTGCCATGATATAGTCACAGCTGATATAATAATGTTGGTCATTGAACGACTATTCTGTCAGAAGTGACCTTTCAGGCTCCAGGTGGGGTCTTTCGAATGGCGGTTGTGGCAGGTTAGGAGGTGGTGGCTGAGAGGTTCCTTTCGTGGCCTAGTCTTTGATTAGGTGGTCGCTGTTATGCTATTGTCATGATATAGTCACAGCTGATATAATAATGTTGGTCATTGAACGACTATTCTGTCAGAAGTGACCTTTCAGGCTCCAGATGGGGTCTTTCGAATGGCGGTTGTGGCAGGTTAGGAGGTGGCGGCCCAGAGGTTCCTTTCGTGGCCTAGTCGATGGTTGGCTGACCTGGAGTAATGTTACACTGCCTCCCACGCCCCGCTCTCCTAAATATAGTTTCCGTCTCTCTCAGTCTCTCCCCTTGCCTCTCCCGACTCGTCTCTATCTTCACCTATTGTTCTTATCTTCATAGTGCAGCCTTCTCTTCATCGAGTTCATTCTCTTTGCTCATTATACTTGGTGAGATATTTTACCTTCTCAGTGTACGTCTTTCATCTTTTCATACAACCTACATTGAACTTCAAATATCAAATACGTATTAATTCAACATAGCAGTTTTTCTAGTTACTACAGTCATCCAATTCAACTCGAAAAGTAGGCACTATATTGTAAACATTATATTGTCACAATTAAAAATATACCCTTCTCGAAACTTGCATTTGAAATGTGATTTCTTTTTACATTATGAATTTAAATAACATCCATAAATTGCAATATTTGCTCATTGAGCTTGCATTTATGAACCTAAATATAAAGAAATTAATCTTGATATATTAACTTTTAATTTTACTCTTCTTTTTAAAAAAAAATTAATTTTGAATTTTTGAAATTAAACGTTATTTCTTATCTTATTCAGCTCTTACCTGATGCAAATTTTCGAGCTTATGGTAATTGCTGATATTCTTTTGGAGAATTTTAACTGTAATAATATTTACCCCCCTTTGATTTTATGTGCTAAACATTATTCGAAGAACATTACACAAAGAGAAATGGAAGGTGTACATGTTTGATAAATAACTTCTGTCGAGCATAGGAATAAAAAATACGACATGGAAATAATAATTATAAACATTTCGTATTGACAGAATTAATCTTTAAATTCGGGTAATGTTCTAACATGCTTTGCTTTTCAAAATGACGTTTGTATGTGTATGGTGTGTCATTGAAGGCTGTACTAGTTGATGCCTGTCCTGAGATGATTGTTGCAATTTGTTCTGGTATTAGATTGATCTCACTTGTTTCTTACTAGCAGAAGAAACTCTACTACTCTAACTTATTTAGGAGTCGCAATAGCGTGTAATAGATCGTACTTTTAAAAATAAGTAATGCAATAATATTTTATTTGTGAGAAATAAACAAATCATTATTATATGTTAATGTGCCAAAGAAAAACTGTTCATATAAAACAAAAGAACACTTTGGAGTTCTACCTTCCCGGCAGCATACTTACCTCAGTAAGAAAACTGCGTGTTCCAGGTCTATTATTCTTATAAAAACTTTTATATGAGAATTTGTCGTTTGATGTTTCGCAATACTTGTAACTACCATATGGCTAGTCAAAAATATATTATTTTTACTAGTATTATTATTACTAAATTGGTGATGTTTTATTGTCGAATGAAACTGAAAGAAAAAAAAATCCGACAAAGAAATTAAATTTAATAAGAAAGAAGCTTTTATAGATTTAAGAATAGTGATGTGGTCAATCAGGTCTGATATTTTTAAATATTGTCTAGGCTACCGAGTCAAGGTTGCGGTTAATAAAATGTAATACGTTTTGGAATTTAGAAGTTGAGTTTTACTTGAATGAAGATCGCTTTGATTGACTAGTTTTGTATTTAAGGTTAAAACTCTAGTCTGAGACTCCAAATTACTTTCATTTACCTAATTATGATTAAGCCTAGCTAGCGGGTTTGCAAGGGTAGCTCTAGTTGAATCAGAGTATAGTGCTGTTAATATTTTTTGTACGTATTGCTATTCTTTCTCTGAAATATTTCTCCCCAGTTTGATCTAATAGGCTCTAATTTAATATACTGTGTATATTTTACTGCCTTCTGTTTAAATTCAATATTGTTGCAATTGACAATGAATCAAAACATCAGAAAACATTTTTTTGATCTTAAGAGACACTCAGGGTCATTTATGTGCGCATTGCGTCCTATTGATATGTGTAGATGTCTAGTTAAATTCTATCCCTATTTTTAATTTTATAATTTTTCTACTAAGTGTTTCAGACTTTTTACACCTTTTTTACTAAGAGACTCAGTAGAAAGGTGTAAGATTAAAAATAGGCATGGAATTTAACCAGATGTGCATAAACAAGGTGTGCTTCCTAAATATACAAATATTAGACTATATGGCCGAGCAGTTTGTACAAAAAAAATCACTATACAAATTACCTCCTGACTTATTAGGTACATAACCAACTGAATGTCGGGCAGAATGCGAAGAGGAAATCAAGAATACGGAAAAAGTACTAGATGAGTGGAGCGATAACTTATCAATTAAAGAAGAACTTTACAAAAGATTTGATGAAGTAATCGACCAGGAATATATTGCAACAATGAACGGAATAATTACCATATATATATATATATATATATATATAATTAAAATTACAGCTAGAGAACACAAGAAAAAGGACGAACACTCACGAATCTCGATAATTTCGGCGTCTTGCCGTCTTCAGGAGAGTAGAAAGAAAGAAAATAAAAGGAGAAAGAATGAAGGAACGGAGACGTAAATGCGTCCACTGGCCGATGTAAAACTGGCTGATTGTAAAATATATACATATATATACAATCAATGATCAAACCACAATATAGATCTCTGATAGTCGCATTGCTTTGGATAAACATAAACACGCCTTGAATTGAATTATTTTGAATAACAGTTAATTTGAGTTGAAATGAGAATATTTCAGTTTCTTAAAAAACGGTGACCTGTTATTTTGATTTAGTTATCACATGTTAAGTATTGCTGTTCGTTGTGAAGTCAAATATATTTGAAGGTAAGATGAACTTTATGTAGCTTGCTGTTAATTTTGTATCCTGGCGATTACAGCACATATGGTTCAAATATATAAAAAAAAATAAAAATAAAAATTACATATTTGAGAAACTGAAGTCTTTTTTTTATCGTCATTTTCTAACAAGGAGTTTTCGAAGTTCAAAGTTATTAATTCAATTGATTATTTGGTGTACTTAATGGATTTGGGGTTAAGCAAAGGTCATAAGAGAGTTTATAAAATAGTATTTTAGTTCTTTATGGTGACTTGACCTATGTTGGATTCACTAAGACTAGTTCTTATTGCTGTAGAATTGTGCAATGTCTTTTTAATATACTACTGCAGTTATAGAAATAGATGATAAAGCGCTAGCCTAAGTGATAACTGGTTAATAGTGGATAATAAATTGTGTTGTTAGCTTGCCCATTAATTATGCTTTATTCCTATTAGGAGAAAGTGAAGGTTATGTGCGAAGAACTCGACTAGACTGAGTGGGACAGATTGGGAAGTGCAGTAAGTACTCTGCACAGCGCTTCCTTCTCACTTTCCCGTCTTCATGGTTGACTGGCTGAAAGCTTTCTCTGCTCACCGCAAAGTCCTCATTACTTTCACACTGACGCCCGCAACACCATTTCGTGCTTGCTAGGACAAGGTAGTTTTGACATCGAAACAAGTCAAATCCATCCATTTACTAGAATACAGTGGCCAACCTGAAATCATTTGTGACTCAGTCAGCCGTAGGTTCCACTTATTTTGATCCGATATTGTTTTATTCTCATCTGAATTATATTAAATAATTTAATCGGTGAATTTTTTTGTACTTATATGCATACTTTTTATTTATTTATTTTGTTCAATAATTTTAATAGAATAAAATTCAATATTAATTGCATTTTTTTCAGTTAGACATTGATTGTTCTTTGACTTGTTAATTGTAAAATGTATATATGGAATTAGAGAAATCGCCATAAATTCAATGGAAAAATTAAAAAACTCTAAGGTCTTTCGAACACCTCGCCGTCAGTTCTTTGACTATGAATTTATTTAAATTTGTGTTGATTTATTTAATTGTCAAGTCTGTGTTTATCCATATATATATATATATATATATATATATATATATATATATATGATAAAACCACAATAAGGAATGGGAAACAAGACTAAGATCTTTCAACCGTAACCAACGGGCTTCGTCAGAGTCAAAAACCGAACTGTTGGGTTGAAAGATTTTAGTCTTGTTTTCCCATTTCTTAATGTGGTTTGATCATTGATTGTTATTTCACGTGTTTATGTGAAATCTTTATATATATATATATATATATATATATATATATATATATATATATATGAAAAATTAATAATCAACAATAATTCTTGATATAAAATATTAATTAAACAACCACAATAAACAAATATATATTAGATACAATGCTCTAAGGCCTTCCGTTACAACATCATCAGAGATCTAAATGAACTAAACAAAAAATATAATGTTTATATTTTTATAGTTCATTATATTTTTTGTTTAGTTCATTTAGCTCTCTGATGATGTTGTCACGAAAGGCCTTAAAGCATTGTATCTAATATATATTTGTTTATTGTGGTGTTTAATTCATTATATTTGAAAAATATCAAATATAGTAATATAGTATGAATATAGTAATTTGTTAGATACAATTCATATTAATAGATAAAATCATGTACATATGAATTTATAACTACATGCATAAAACAGAGATAAGAATGTTCGGCTGTCACAATAATTAACTTACAGCTCTTAATTGTACCAAAGGAATGGAATGCAAACCAATAAAACATTATATATTAAAACTAATGTAAATAGTATTCGTCAATAATAATTAATGATAGCCATTTGGTTAACAAACGGTGTACGCGCTTAAACTTTAGGTTGTTAAAGAGATCGAGGAAAATGCAAATTGTTATGATAAGTTGTGAATATACGTCAATAGGCAATTGACGAATAATTCCGAGTAGAATGGTTAATGCAGTTTCAGAATAGGTTACATATGTTTAAGTTGTGTACCTCTAAAACTCTTGAAACAGAGGTAACATAGTAAGAAACAGACAGACTCTATTATATTAGATATATTACTCAAAGTGTATTCTTGAAGTAATCTGGTAAATGTATTATCTCTGGTAAGTTGTTGTTACCTGTGAAACATATTGTAATTTTGTTTGATGACATTGTGGCTAAACTCTTCATTATAAATGAATGTATACAGTCAATTAGAATCCCTTAATTTTCCACTTGACAATGTCGCCAATAAATCCTGCTAATTAGTGAGTTCGTTCCATCAGTTAGGTTTGCATTTTTGTCTCCCGACAGTAACAAGTTCATTAAACGCCTCTGTAGAGCTAGTTAACTTAATGGCTGAATGCTGCATTTTTACTTGATTATGAATGAAGTGTAGGCGTCATAAACAAACTATGTTTACATTATTTAATTAATTATTTTTGTAGTTCTTAAAATTAGAACCTGTTATTTTTCATCTTATTATATATATAATCAGGTTTTTGACACTGATGAAGACCTCTTGTTACGGTTGAAAGATCTCAGTTTTTTTCCCCATTTCTTATTGTGGTTTGATATTTTATATATATATATATATATTATACAGTTCAATGTACATAAAGAAACATAGAGAAATTAAAAACACACACTTTTACAGTCTCTAATTTTCGGTTGAACCGTCTTCAGGAGAGATAAGAGAGGGAAACCAAGCGCACTGGTACAGAGACGGTTGGAGACCGACAATGTTGCCATATACGCTCCCGGTCACAATGTCCTATGTGTTGTCGTATATATTGTTTAAACCACCAATCGTTTAAGGGATCATAAAGCATTATGATTCTTATTTGACATGGGATTTCATTGAACCTAAAGAAATAACCATAGTTTTTGTCTGTCTGGGTAGCATGGTCGATACTTTCTGGTATATCAACGTTGGGTGCATAACGTGGAATACCCCACAAGGCTCTGTGAGTAATGAACACTCCTATACCCATTATGCAACTTCTTAATCCCTTTAGCAATGTTTCGCTGTTTTAACTATTTTCAAATTACTTTTTTAAAAGTAAATCGTATTTTTTATTGATTGTCATAAACGTGTTAATATAAGAACGAGATTCAGTAATTAAATAAACCAGTTGGTCTAGAAAGAGAACAGTGTATTTTATAAAGTGAGGCATTTACTACTTCTAACTATGAACTAGTTTTTTTTTTATTCCTGACGCAGAGAGGTCTTCGTTTTTGTTTTTTGATCCACTTTTCAACTAGTTCTTTCCTCCTAGTTCTTTCAACAAGTTAAACCTTCTCGATTTCCTGAACTTTTCCCCAATAACACCTCCTCCAAAGAACTAAACAAATAAATATCTGAGTGAGTGAAATCTGGGCTGCAGGGAAGATGATCTAATGTCACTCCACTCATTGCTTCAATTCTTTTCGAGATGCTACCTCATTTTCCTTCCAGTTCATATTCGGCTCTTTCGAATTGTCATTATTTGATCCACTAAAGGACGCATTATATGTAAAAGTTCATGTGTATATCTAATGCATGGATTTAGAGAGAATAAATTTTCACAATTAAAATTAATTATCTTCAGTTCTTTACTTTTTTCGATGGAAGGAAGTTCAGAAAAATGAAACATTATAAGGATTAACTTACAAATATTAAAGTAAAACCTTCTTAGTAAAACATTTCTTTACTGATAAGTGAATGTCAGAATGTTAATATATGACAGACGCTAATTATGCTCTTTTAACAGTTTCTAGTTCTGGGGATCAACAAAGCGTACAAACATTCAATGAATCCAATCATTCCAATCCATAATCCTTGCCAGAATTGTACAAGCTCCCTTTTATGTTTCTAACGATTCTATTGATAATGATCTGAAAGTCCCTTTTATCCGCTAAGAAGTCCGATCAGGATACCGCAAATTCCATTAATCATTACCCACAAACCTAAACTCTTTAATTCAGATATATGGTAGATATATGGTTTTGCTGAAAGGGAGGGGCATCTGTTTGACGGTAGAGACAGTTTGATGACATACAAACAACTGACAGAAGCTGCAACCTGATTATACTAGAATAGTAGGGATATTCTAAGAGCACCAGACTGGTGCAACAGATACTGGTAAACGTGCGACAGTTTGTACTTATGGATACAGTTGGTCAGTTAAGAATAAAGCAGGGATGCATGGTATTAAGTATATTAAATATAACACAGCCATAGGAGAGGCTTGTGCAAGGCTCTTGCGAGAAAAACTCGCGTGTGAGGCCTTTTTTATGTTTCCTCTCGCCTTGCATATCTGATGATTCAATAGCACCACATATGTTGCAGGGAATCATTTTAATAGGATTTTGGTTTTAAATCGTCATTAAGATTATTGCTGCAAATCAGTCGAATAAAAACTTTACTCAAATTCTGTCTTTAGCTTATTCCATTGTTACATTGGATCAACATGCATCTTTTGTACATTGAATGTGAAGAAACCAACATTCTGAGCAGCAGCGATTTCAACAACACTTTCAGCGATTTCAGCAACAGTGCTGTAGTTTGCATGTTTAAATAAAGCTACCGGGAGGTTTAACATTCATAAAGACTCATGAAATAGAAAACAAAGTCTTCTAATACTGTTTAACTACTATAAGCTGGTAACATATTCTGTCGAATTTTAGGTGACCATTCAATAGATGACGAATTCAAGTCTAAACTTGCACTTCAACAAAATGAAGTTACTCGTATAAGCACGATTTTTTTAACAATTTGTATTTTTAGCACTGTTTTTTATCGCATCAACGGGCCATAAGCCACTAAACCGTCGACCCTCGTAAGATGACCATGGAGCGCTTTCGGACGTTGTCCATCTTCGATCGCACTAACCTACTCCTGTACGACAGTTTCCCATTATTATTATTAATATAAATCATAATAACCTCAGTGGTACTAACATTATGCATGTATCAAATATATATTGTTAATTACATTAAAGAAACTCTATGTGGGTGACAGTTATATGGTACATCATGTCTAAGTCTAAATCTGAAGAAGTAACAATCGAGAAAACATACAAAATTTATAACCAAACAAATAGTTAAAATTATTTTAAAAACAAATACCTTTAGGCAAGTCTAGATATCTTTCCTTCACCTTTCGCTAATTTGGAGACATTGAAATGCTTTTGAGTTCCATTTTATTTTTGCCCATTTCTTTATATTTTTCATATTCTTGGTCCTCTGACTCTTTTATGGTGAACTGACTGCATCCCTCTTTTGTAAAGTCTGTCTGTTACACAGACTGTAGGACGCCGAAGTCAAAATGTTTTCCTATCGCATATAAACAATCTAGGTTATTCAGAAACCTGGATCTTTAGTAACTGCAGATTGGATCTCCATTAGCCCTGGCGCTTTCTTACAGCAGTAGTAGAAGATAACTATCAGGAGTCAACTTCAAGTTAGAATTGCTGGGAAAGTTGTGTCTTGGTTATACGTTTAATAGTCTTTTCATTCGTTTAATTGAAGAAGTTATACCGGATATCGGGACATTGAAAGTATTAATGTTATGTTTAGTGAGGTCGATTACTTATATAGTGGCTTATATCAGCTGAATGTGGCTGAGCTTTATTCATTGAGACATATGTATATGGAATTATTGGCTGATAATGGAAGAACTGCACGAAACAAGAGAAGTATACTGATATCTCCAGGAGGAATAAAGTCCTTATTAGAAGTCATCCTGACCTCAGGAGGAGTATGATGACAAACGTCTGACAGAAGCTGTAACCCTAGTCTATTGGTTCATTAGGGCTATTAAAAGAGCGGTGTGATCAAAAAGTAAGGACACTTTTTGAATTTCAAGCACTTCGTACTTCATAATTTCAATATTTTAGTTGTGTTGTAATACTCGTCACGATCATATGTTCAAAGTTTTGACCATATAGCGTGAATTGTTTTTAATGTGAGAGGCATTAAGGTTAGACTCGTGTTTGCGTGCTCGGTGATTTTTTGCTGTAGAAAAAAAAACTAGAATGACTTAATAATAAATTATTATTATTATGGTGGAAGAAGTTATACCAGTTATTTTATTATTATTTTTTTTTTTTTTGCTCAGGTTGACTTACCGTACCCTGCTGTCAACATTTCAATAGTTTTTGAACTTCCACTACCTTGAATAACATGATATATCTAATATCCTATAAGTGGGGGAACCATACAAAATGGTGAAAATCTTTATGAAAATTCACCTATTTATTAGAAATCTAACGATTATATTAAAATTACTTTTAAAATCCTACTGTTTACCATTCCTTTAGAATTGTTTCTTTTGTATTTTTTTTTAGAAAACTATAGTTTTTATTTTATTTTTTTTTAATAATATTCAATTTGAGAAACTCCAAATTAGAAATACAGACATACAACTTTAACTATTTCAAAAAAAAAATAAAAAACAACAATAAAACAGTTCATGGATTCCAAACAATTCATTGCAGTGTTCCTTTTTTGTTTTTGAAATTGATTTCTAATGATCAATTGTGTCAGTTTTGTGTAAATTTTGAATCTTTTAGGTTTGAAATGGTGAAATATATCGTCAAGAAGATAAGGTGTTCATGAAACTAATATCTCTTACCTTTTACTTTAGATATTTTGTAAAATCTATCTTTTTAAAATAAATCTTTTGAATAATTTATGTTAAGTTAATTATCTATTATAAACTTAAAACCTATAAAAGAATAGCAAATAATGGTATTTTCTTTAGTAAAAGAAATTAAAGAATTTTTAATAAACTTAGATTGTATTGTGCTTTGTCTTCTATCATTTTTAAATTTTATGAATACTTGGTCTCTTTAGTTTTTTTAATATAAGTTTTTTTTGCTATAGAAGGTCAGACGAAAATTATAATAATTTAATAATGATGTTGACTAAAGAATGCTTCAGTCACAGCTGACTAGATGAGTTCATAGTAGAAAAGACTATATTTTGGATCTAGGGGATCATTTCATATAGGTAATAGTAGGGCCTATATTTTAGCGTCTCAAATGCTTAAATTACCTTATTAACCAGAACGGAAAAATAATTAAGTGAGTTTTTATAAGTGAAGCTTAAGAACAAATCTTTTGACCCTGAATATTCTAAAAATCTCTATTAATTACATGTATTGGATAATAATTTCAATTTTTTTGAAATGTAGTATCAAGACCTGCTTCTTTTCGACTATAAATTTCAATTTAATGTTTTTAAATGAGACCTGTCAGTACTTTCATCCTGTAGATACAACTAATCAACAGCCTGGAGTAATTAAAATCTAGGAAATTGTAATTACCTACAGGAAATGCTACTTCTGCATTTTGGCATGTAGTTTTTGGCCAAAATAGGTCAAGGGAAGCAGGACTTTATGCCAATGGGGAACTGCTTGTTTAATTTTCCAAACCCTTACAGGTTTAGTAAATAGAAATGATCTGGTTTTGACTTTACGAAAAGTAAACTTATGTTCAAAAATAGAGAACAGTAAACATAATTTGCTCATCTACAACTAACCTTGGCTTCATACAAGTGAAAAGTAATTATAGTTTACTTGGTCGTTTTTATTTGTTTGGAAACCATGAAGCATATTTTATAATTCCTGTATTTTATAGTAGCTAAGCTAAATTTTAAGTGAATCAGAATTCGTTAATATTAAAACATCAGATAAAACCAATATGATTCATACTAATAAATAAGAAGTTATCTATGATTTGTTTTATATTATTTTAATTGAAATGTTTTAATATCAATTTTTATATTTATTTTATTTTTAATATTTTTATTAATTTAGACCATACACAATCTGAAAATTTATCTACATCGAGTTCTTTAAGACGTTAATACATTTAAATTGTTAGTACCACAGAGGTTAGTAAAAATAATATTATTATACAAATCCGTCATATCTCGTGAATCGGTGTTGTGAAACCTCGTGAAACTGGTTTTGCTCGTTGTGCATGTTAAGTGGGACTGATAATTGCCGAAGGATCCTGGGTATAAGTACCTACTTTTAGGCATATATTGACACTGACTCACTTAGTATGACGGACTTTAGTAATAATATCATCTTTATGACGTACTTAATGATACCAATTTGATTCATTAGTCCTTTAAATACAGAGAGTATTGCTACTTAAAGTAATCAGTAGAAGTGCCAGAAACGCGACTTCTTATATATTAGCACTATTTTGCAGCTACATATGAATTAATTTTTCCAGATTTTTTTTTTATACAAAGTTGACTGCAGAAATGTACAATGAGACCACGCCCAGATTTCAGTTTTTTGCCAAGTTTAATTTAAATGATTGAATATGTGTTTCTTCACAGTTACTGTGATAATCTAAAAAAAAGGAAGAATTACATTAGTATCAATTTCAATTTTACGATTTAAAAGCAAAATGCCTACAGAAAATCAAAGAATATACTGTCACAGTGAGTGAGATACGTACCGGTGTTTGACGTTTATTAATTATCATTTCTGTAATGATTAGCGATATGAAGATGTTAAACATTTTAACTACTCATGTATTAATGCTTTTAAGTCGATTTTATTCGGCATCTGACGGATTATGTGATTTTTTTAATAAAATAAGTTATTAAGTTAATAGTGGACTACAGTAGTCTATATAAGCAGTAAATAAGTCCAAAAACTTACATACTTTTAGGTTTAAATTATTATTTTTAAATAATGTTTTAGCGAAAGTTTAATTTTTTCTTTATTAAAATTTAATTTCATTTTCCCTCATAACATTTATCAATATCCAATTTTTGACATAGTTTGACATCTCTGAGATCCGTATTTCACTTGTTCCAAAACTATGCATCCCTGATTTTACATTTGTTTGTGTGACATATAAATTAGTCGGTTTGCCAAATCATAGTGAATTTCGGAATATTATCAATGCTGTGTGAGAGGAAAAAATGTAGTTTTTGGTCTTTACCAAAAAAAAAAATAAAAATATTTAAACTTGAAACAAAGTTAAAATATGAAAAAAAAGGGGTTTTAGAATTATATATTTTCATAGCTATATAATTTCTTTAAAGAAGGTTTATTCAACTTTTAGGAGAAAACTCCCTATTTTTTTAGTTAACAAATGTAGGAATCAGGTGGGATTAACTTTTAGCAAGGCGCAATATCAGATATTGAGGCAGATGTTGAGATGTGTATGTGTTTGCGTATATATTATAATCTAGCCCACGATTGGCAGCGAAATCGACAATCCGGCCCCAAATAAACAAAAATATTTGTCATCCCTTATCTACACTGTGCAGGAAAAATATGATCCAGGTTTATTTTTGTTATTAAAATTAAAAAAGATAAAGACATGTATATTGAAGGTAAAGTTTCCAGAACGGCAAGTCGTACGCTATTATTAAAAGGAGGGACCGTGGAAATAGAGAAGTGTTTAACCCTAGAAAGACCAACAAAAATATATAGCGTTGTAGACCAACCGGGTCGTGTAGGCCCGCTTCCTATTTTCTTGCAAAGGCTCTATTATATCTCTCATATTTTCTATATAAAGGGTCTTTTAAAAGTGTTTAATACTGAGAATATATATTTTGAAGCATTTAGGATAATTACAAAATAAAAAAATCTTCCTTTTATTGAAAATATTCCTTTGTTCTAAAACTTAAAGCATGGTGTATCCGTTTTCTTGGGGTTACATACTAACACATACAATAAAGCATTCTCTATTGCTGACAATATTCTAATGAAATGCACGCAAAATAAAGATTGATGAAAATATTAACCCATTCTATTTGAAAAGAATATGAAAGCATTACATTCTTATCTTATTTCTTGCACTGAAGACATATATTGACGCTGTGTTCACCACAAATGCTCTGTTGACAGTCGTCGCAGTATATCTTAGATTTCCTGTCCTTTTTCGAAGGGCACAAGTAACATCTCTTTCTCTTGTTCGTATTTTCTGAACAAGTTCAGCTCTTTGTTCGCTGGGTTCTTTGCCTTTGTAAATGTCCAATTTCAATGCATAACTTGTTTCACTGTCGCAAATTACCCAGAATTTGATTCCGTACTTTCCAGGCTTTGATGGGATGTATTGACGGAAAGGACATCTACCTCGAAACGTTAGTAGTTGTTCATCAACAGTCAAGTTTACACCCGGGATAAAGGCATCTTGCAATGTGCTGTTCCACAAGTCAAATATCTTTCTTATTGGTTGCAATTTATCTGGTGACCTGTTTTGCCTCCTCTCACAAGCGTTATCGAATCTCATCATGCGTAAAATCTCTTGAAATCTGTTTCGTGCAAAAATTGCATTGAAGATTGGTCGTCCATCATCCTTACTCCATAATTGATGAACTGGTTCTCCTTTAGATTTGTAAACTTCAATGAGCAGAAGAGTTGCAATAAATTTCTTGAGTTCTTCAATATCTAGTTGCTTCTACCTATCTTTGAGTTTCAAGTCTCCTTCAATATTCGTAAATGTGCAAATTTCTTGAAGCAGTGAATCTCGAAAAAACAGTGAAAATGCAGAAGCGATGTCATCCACATTACGAATAGCATACCTTGTTGGCCCACTCTTTTCGCGTACTATGTTATGGATGCGTAGTCTCCCTTCCGAATCAGATTGTGGATTTGACGTCCAATTCTCAGTTTTATTTTTCGATGTAAAACTCATCTGAGGGTTTTCATTTGCAGCCAAAGTTTGCTCAG
This sequence comes from Hermatobates lingyangjiaoensis, assembly GCA_026182355.1. Taxonomy (NCBI): domain Eukaryota; kingdom Metazoa; phylum Arthropoda; class Insecta; order Hemiptera; family Hermatobatidae; genus Hermatobates; species Hermatobates lingyangjiaoensis. The sequence goes on from JAPFBL010000430.1 coordinate 1,635,314, forward strand.
CAATGCTTTGGTAATCATCTGCTTCTTCATCCGAAATATCAAGAGCTGGAACAATTTCATCTATTTCACCGTCATAATCGGATGGTATATAATCGTCATCTTATATCTCATCCTCACTGCTGTTATTGTACAGTTCTTCAGCGAGTATCATCCTGTTCTCTTCATCAGATAGAGATTTTCGGGCCATATTTTTATGAAAAGTTGAGTGAGAAGGGTACAACCTCTCAAGAAGAGTAGTAGCAGAATAATGCGCATACAGACCGCCACCCTACTTTTATATGAAGGCAACGGGTACGAGTTTCAACATGTTACAGCGTGCGCGCACACCACTCTCCCTGCCACCACTCTCCCTGCAAATGAAGGCAACACATTATAACATGTTACAACTGGTCAGGATCACAACGGGACTCCGCAGCGCTTGCATCACACAGGGGCCTCGGAGGCCCGCTTGGTAAAATATGATGTAACACTAAAAATATCAAAAAGTACTGTATTATTTTCAACAATTTTTGTATGGAGGTTACATATGTACTACGCAAATAAAGTCATGTAGTTTCGGCGTAATAAGTTAACAAGTTTTTAAAATATAGACTAATATTTCTTTGAAACGGGCCTATGAGGCCCGCTGGTCTTTCTAGGGTTAAAGGCAGTACTATGTAGGATTTCTCGATTATTGATTTGTATTTCCGATTGACATGGTTATGAAATGAAAAATTAATGTTGACTAAACATCTGCATTAAAGGGATGGCAACAGATTAGTGGTATCCTGTGACTATAGCCTACATTCTAGTTATTCACGATACATTCCTCAAACTACAACCATACACCATACAGACTAAATCATTAGCAATTCATGAGACCGTGCTCAGACTACAACCATACACCATGCAGACTAAATCATCAGCCATTCATGAGACCGTGCTCAGACTACAACCATACATCATACAGACTAAATCATTAGCCATTCATGAGACCGTGCTCAGACTACAACCATACACCATACAGACTAAATCGTTAGCCATTCATGAGACCGTGCTCAGACTACAACCATACACCATACAGACTAAATCATTAGCCATTCATGAGACCGTGCTCAGACTACAACCATACACCATACAGACTAAATCATTAGCCATTCATGAGACCGTGCTCAGACTACAACCATACACCATACAGACTAAATCGTTAGCCATTCATGAGACCGTGCTCAGACTACAACCATACACCATACAGACTAAATCATTAGCCATTCATGAGACCGTGCTCAGACTACAACCATACACCATACAGACTAAATCGTTAGCCATTCATGAGACCGTGCTCAGACTACAACCATACACCATACAGACTAAATCATTAGCCATTCATGAGACCGTGCTCAGACTACAACCATACACCATACAGACTAAATCATTAGCCATTCATGAGACCGTGCTCAGACTACAACCATACACCATACAGACTAAATCATTAGCCATTCATGAGACCGTGCTCAGACTACAACCATACACCATACAGACTAAATCATTAGCCATTCATGAGACCGTGCTCAGACTACAACCATACACCATACAGACTAAATCATTAGCCATTCATGAGACCGTGCTCAGACTACAACCATACACCATGCAGACTAAATCATTAGCCATTCATGAGACCGTGCTCAGACTACAACCATACACCATGCAGACTAAATCATTAGCCATTCATGAGACCGTGCTCAGGCTACAACCATACACCATGCAGACTAAATCATTAGCCATTCATGAGACCGTGCTCAGACTACAACCATACACCATACAGACTAAATCATTAGCAATTCATGAGACCGTGCTCAGACTACAACCATACACCATACAGACTAAATCATTAGCCATTCATGAGACCGTGCTCAGACTACAACCATACACCATACAGACTAAATCATTAGCCATTCATGAGACCGTGCTCAGACTACAACCATACACCATACAGACTAAATCATTAGCCATTCATGAGACCGTGCTCAGACTACAACCATACACCATACAGACTAAATCATTAGCCATTCATGAGACCGTGCTCAGACTACAACCATACACCATACAGACTAAATCATTAGCCATTCATGAGACCGTGCTCAGGCTACAACCATACACCATACAGACTAAATCATTAGCCATTCATGAGACCGTGCTCAGACTACAACCATACACCATACAGACTAAATCATTAGCCATTCATGAGACCGTGCTCAGACTACAACCATACACCATACAGACTAAATCATTAGCCATTCATGAGACCGTGCTCAGGCTACAACCATACACCATGCAGACTAAATCATTAGCCATTCATGAGACCGTGCTCAGGCTACAACCATACACCATGCAGACTAAATCATTAGCCATTCATGAGACCGTGCTCAGACTACAACCATACACCATACAGACTAAATCATTAGCCATTCATGAGACCGTGCTCAGACTACAACCATACACCATACAGACTAAATCATCAGCAATTCATGAGACCGTGCTCAGACTAGAATCTTACCATTAAATTTTAATTTTAATTTTAATCTAATGAAAAAATGCATCCTTGATTTTTCATTAGATCGCCCATAAACAAAAAATATAGATTATTTACAAATGGGATCTTAACCAATCATAGGGTCATCCTCAGGCTACAACCTTATGTTACTTACAACGTACATCCTTAGTTATCCATGTGGCTTTTCTCAGACTACAACAATACACTACAACGGACTGCATCATTACACAATGAGAAAATAATAATGTAATTATATTATTAGTTACTATCCATCCTCTGATTGTAACTTTACATTCCTTACAAGATTTAACAATAACAAGATTTCACCACAACAACGTCTAACCACAGTAAGAAATCAGAAAAAGAGACTAAGATCTTTTAACCAAAACAAGCTTTCTTCGTCAGAGTCAAACTGATACTGTTTACTCTCATGAATTTCCGACATATTAAATAATATTATGTAGTCAACAAATGATATCGTATTCACAATAAAGTGTTAAAATTAAATCCTATATGCTCTAATATTATTTACTGCTACCTGTTTTCTTTTCATTCTTATGTCAATTACTTTAAAATTGGTTTGAAATTTGAAGAAAAAACACATTAGAGATGAAAATACTAAGTGTGGGGTAACCTTTGAGTTGAGAGGAATTTGCTGTCATTCATGCATAATGTATTGCTATTATGTTATGCATTCATCTGAGTATTCGGTTTAAAAATATATAGTATTTTTTGAAGTTCATTAATTTCAGAAAAGGTTTAACGTTATTTTCCACGCGTGTTTGAGATATTGTGAAAGAGGTGTTTTTATTTAGAATCAATGAATACTAAAGTATTTATTGATGGGGGTCAAATGAATTTAATGCTTTGAGATGTTTATGATGCGTGATAAAGATGTATTGTTCTCTGTTAGAGAGAGAGAGAGAGAGAGAGAGAGAGAGAGAGAGAGAGAGAGAGAGAGAGAGAGAGATTTCTTTAGGTGACGAGACTAAAAGATGAACAAATTGGCCTTTTAACTGACCTTGCCCCACGGCACTTGGAAGTGACTCGACAGGCTGCCTTTGTTGGAGAAGGTCAGGGGGAGAAAGTAGGCGAGAATTAGCATTTGCCAGACGCAAGTGGCGGCAAGTTGGACCAAGCGGCCTAAAGGAGAAATCACGAGCAAGGAGAAACCCTGTCGGGGAACTGTACCAAACTAATGTTTGAATTTCAATTTGCAACGGAAACGTAAGGCAGGCTTTAGAGGTTCTTTCCAATCAAGATGTCTGCTCATAGTTATGTAATCGATGCCTTATCATGTATAGATCTTCAGTTTTCAATTTCCTCTTTACTAAGGACCAAATCATTCATGGCAAGAACATATTTCGCTTGTGTTTTAAATATGTGCTTCTCTATCTCGTCAGATCTGGTGTTGTTTACTGCGAGAGGTTAAAATCTCATAAAATCCTAGATTTGATCACAATGTACGCATAAAATCCCGTCTTGTAATTCTTTAAGATGGCATAAATTTGTCGGTACGAGTCAGGTAGGTATCTGTTCTTTACTTTAGTACACTGTAGTCAAAATTGAGGACTTGGGTTGTTAAACCAAACCAGAAAATACTCATACTGTTAATAAGCCAAATATACGCTCCTTATTGTAATAATCGCCACAAAAGGAATTCAGCTGCGGTTTATTCACATTAAAAAATACATAGGTGCTCAAAAAATAGATATACATTCATAAAGAGAGTTCCAAGTACCTATAAGCGACTTTATTAGTTCTTCCAAAATGTTGATTGTAATACATTTTTTCAAGTTTTCCCTTACTTGTGGTTTTCAATAAGTTCGACTTGAATAAATGTTACCATAAATTTATAAAGTAATGAAAAGAAAACATATCTATTGTGATGAGTATGAAAAAGAAGCAAACCAATACAAAGGGGTGTTACATACTCCATCTAGTGTTGCCACATTATTATAAGTGACTAACCATAGAGGTTGAATTCAGGAGTAAATCTACTTTCGAGAAGACAAATATGATTCCCTTCTAAAGCTTTCAAAGATATATTCGAATCAGTGATCTGCCTAACATTTTAAACATGGTTAATAAAGTCATTGAAAATAAGTCCATGGGAATTTTTGTTAGTGGCAATAAGGAGATTTATACGTTTGGTAATGGATAACCTGTGACGATGTGTCATCACAGTGGTTGCAGTTCTGACGAAAACCCCTTACGGGAATTATGATGAAGTGAGTTGTTCAAGGAAGATGTGGATAATGAGATTTGGAATTATGTCTCTTTTTCATTACAGCCTTATCTGATGCATTGAAAAGCAATTAAAACAGGCTTAGAAGTTGTTTGTGAAATCTTATAGTTGTATTTGATAGAGTAAGACTATTCACTTTCTTATTTGCCGGTTTGTCCTAGGGTAAGGATTACATAACTGTAAGATAAATTTAAATTTCTTTCAAGTCAATTCCAATACAAAAGAAAACATTGATGAATTGACCAATATGAAGGGAAAAAAAACGAACTTTGCAATTTCCAATACAAGGAATTGAGAGAAAGGACACAATTCTAATTCATGTTCATTGGTTGACCTGTGAACCTGAGTTATTCCTGACGGGAGTACACAAAGGAGATATATATCAGAGGGTGGCGCATTAATGCTGACCTCACGTCACAGGGCAATTATGCAAACTGTCTGCGGAGAGGAAAAAAAGAGCTGGTAATGACGTCAGAATGATGTCAGAGCCTCTGAAGCCCTGCCAACCCGCCAAGCTGTTTGACAAATGGACGTGAAGCCAGTATGACTACCCCGCCTGCCAACTCAAATATATTTCAGGTAGTCTTCAATCTTCTCAATGATCGTATACTGTTTGAAGTAGAAGTTTATTTTTTATAAAAGAAGTCTTCTCATCCACTGGCCTTGAAATGAGAAAGGGAAGGTATAGAAGCTGATGGAAGGACGATGTTCGGAGGGATGGAATACGGAGGAAGAAATGGAGAAGGAAGGCCCAAGTACACCGAACTGTTACAGCCACGGAGTAAACTGAAGTGGACTTCCATAGTCATTTTGAACGGCATATTCATATTTTTCATGATCAAATACCGCATTTCATTTATGTTATTTGCCATCTATTATCACTATCACACATATTTACTATTAAATGCCACATAGCTTCTCAATAAATTAATCATAATATTTGTAGCAGTTCATTGTCATAGTAATTTTTATTTGTATGTGTAATAAATCCTGGGTATATTTTCTATTCAAACCCGTCTCCAGCAGTCGGTATGAAACCTTCCCAGCAATGTAGCCTCCATCTTTATATTCATCTTATCTATACCTTGATTCCATAATAATTATGATACTGGTATATAACTTTACCACTTATTGTAGCATATTCAGGAGTACAACATTATTCTTCATATCTTTTTGTTACATCATTTGGGATAAGAATTAGTTAGCAGTGCCATATCAAAACCTGATGGTCTCAAAAAGTATTTAATCCGACTTGGATCACTGCTTTAATTTGATCTTTGAAGAATATAATGCAGTGACCTTTCTCCCGTTAATATGAATGCGATATCCTGTAGTGTGTTAGCATGATAATTATCCCCAAGTTCTGTAGTTTGCTGTTGATACTAATTTGATTGAGTGTGATTTGTCCTTCTGTTTCAAAAGTCTGGCAAATTGCTCTAGAAAATGGATAATCTTTTTTTATCCGTTTAATAAGGATATTAAACAAGACTTGGATGATAAATACTAAGGTTCATATTTGATGTCATTAATATACCATTTATATATTTGATATAATTAATAATTAATTAATTTGGTTTTTCACAATTCAAGTGATAGAAAGGTGAATATCAAAATGTAGACAAATATAGCAAGGATTTATACATTTTTGTATTTTATCTAGCTATGTACGTAAATATAGGTTGAATTCCTAAAGAATTAAGTATATTTAAATACTTACACATGGTGAGGTAGATGAAAGTCGTGTTACGTGTCACGCAAGTGGTTTCTTCACTGATCGAGGCTTTGTACAGACAGGTATCTCTAAAGGCATCAGTACATTCCGTATTTCTTTTCTCTTCGTGCTGATTTTCTTCAACTTACATATGTATTAGTATTTCCTTTGCTGTAGGTGCTCAGCTTCAGAGACTGTGTTGATCAATACTTATCAGATATGATTGTTATACCTTTGATATTCAAACTTGCCCAATCAATTATTACTTCAGATGAGATCTGTTTTGAGTGTCAAAAGTTCATTTCTCTCTGGTGTATCTTACAAACTGTTTGGAAACATTCTAAAACATAGATTGTTACATATGGAGATCATAACAAGCAGATGATGACAACATGTTTATGTAAAACAACGTATACATTACGACTTGTATGAAAGCCATTGTCTCAATGATTAAAGCACAAACAAATAATAAATCTAAACGAAACTGATGCAATCCATTCGTTATTTATAAATACGGAGCAAGCTAATGCAAATTAGTAACACTTCTGTCGGCCTAGGAATGGCTCAATATGAATTTATCATCTTCAATTAATTATTTAATTCAATAATTGACTGAACTTTATTTAAACTCAGGGATTCTACAATCGGTTATTATATGATATTTACCCATTTTGATGAAAAGTACTAATAAAAGACAGTTAAATTTTTAATAAACTTAACTGATGTATTTGTATTTTAGTTGTAACCTGAGGAAGAACACTACATGTTCGAAACATTTTGTTTTTATTAAACTTTCTTGTGTTGAGGATTATTGTTCCTAAGATGCTCCTAAACTGTTAATTATTTCAATATATATTTTTTTAAGTATTCCAACACATCTAACAGTTTTTGGTTTGTAGATTTCCTTATGATCATAAACAAATAAAATTAAACAAATAATATTAATACATAATAATATTATTTTATTATAAATAATAATAATATATAAATTAAAAAATAAATTTGAGAAAAATACACCTCTGAATACTGCTTAACGGTTCAGGAAAGATGCCTGGATTTGAACGACCTCCTAACAGCCATATATGGGCTTGTCAGAAGCTCTTAAAGTTACGGATCTATTGTGTGGAGGGACAGTTTTATGTATTTGAACTCTGAAAGACTCATTGAAGCTCAGGCTTATTATATATATGTATATAAATCAACCTGCCCACAACTTGTATTTACTGGCTCTCTGACGACGTGGTGAACGAAAGGCTTCAGAGTGATTATCTTCAATCATTTGTGGTGAGTTTCCTGAATATATATATATATATAATAAAGGATAGTGCAGCTCATAATTTCTAGAATTATCATTTGCAAATAAAACCGGTCGGACGAGGAGGGTTGTAATAGAGGACGGTCGATGGTTGTAATAATAAAAGCAAGATTTATTACTTGATATATGAATGTACCAACCAAAATAATTATTATAATCATTAATCTATATTATTTGTAACCTATAATAAATCAAAAATGCATAAAATTGGAACAACTATATAAGTATAAGTGACAGCAGATATGAAATATGCCTTTTATACATGAAATGCCTCGGAGAAAAGCATGCAAATTATAAAGAGTTTTCTAAAGTGTTTTATGAAATGGTGGGATATTGACAGGGTGATTAGTGTTGGTGATTGTTTGGTTTGATTGCAGGGCGAGTGGAGGGGTAGCCGAGGTGGACCCCGCAGTCTCTGCATCAGACGCTCTGAAAATGGATTCGGCTTCACCCTTCGCCACTTCATTGTCTACCCCCCCGAGTCCTACTCCGTCAGTACTCCTTTCAATCATTTCAAATACAATCTCTCCATTCACTCATGAATTAGCAATAAATATCCCATTATGTATAACAAGATATAAGCTAAGAGTCAAACGAAACCCAAAGCCATTGGGCCATTTTTCTTGGGTGAGATACCCTTTCATATGCAGAATGTGATATAAGTAATTTTTATTAAAAATTACAAATCTGCTTCATAATTTTTATCCTTGCTCTATATCTAATATGAAGACACCCTTTTTTATCTCACCCAAGATTTTGTATTTCTGTTACTGAAACTGCATTTACATTTAATAACTTTTTTAGCAGCTTTTTTTAAAAACTTTTTTTAATAACTCGTTAAAGATATAATATATTTAAAATGTAGTTTATATATATTTAAAAATAATCACAATTAAACACGTGATGGCAATTAATGAGACAACAAGACATTGGGAAAAATCAAAACCCAGAAAAATATGCTCCGAGATCTTTCAAGTTATGTCATCACAAAGTGACAGCAAAATAAATGTAATATTTATTTATTTTTTGTCACTCTCGGATAACATAATTTGAAAATCCTTAGAACATATTTTTCTTTCTTTTGATTTTTCCTAGTTGTTTCATATATATATATATATATATATATATATATATATATATATATATATATATATAATATATATATATATATAGGTGTGTTCTCTAATCGGGGTTCGGTCAATTTTCCAGGATAAAAAATCAAACTCTCGTTGCCAACGTTTCGGTTTTATTTAAAACCTTTTTCATAGGCATCTTCCCCATATACTCTTCTTATATCCTCATAAAAACCCATATTTCTTCTTATATAAACCCAAATGTATATATAACAGATTCAATAATATATCGACCGTTTGATAGAATAGGTGTGTTCTCTAATCGGGGTTCGGTCAATTTTCCAGGATAAAAAATCAAACTCTCGTTGCCAATTTGGGTTTATATAAGAAGAAATATGGGTTTTTATGAGGATATAAGAAGAGTATATGGGGAAGATGCCTATGAAAAAGGTTTTAAATAAAACCGAAACGTTGGCAACGAGAGTTTGATTTTTTATCCTGGAAAATTGACCGAACCCCGATTAGAGAACACACCTATTCTATCAAACGGTCGATATATTATTGAATCTGTTATATATACATTTGGGTTTATATAAGAAGAAATATGGGTTTTTATGAGGATATAAGAAGAGTATATGGGGAAGATGCCTATGAAAAAGGTTTTAAATAAAAGCGAAACGTTGGCAACGAGAGTTTGATTTTTACTTTACTATAAGTAAAGTATAGTGATCGTGAAAAAATTCGATCTCGAGATTTTGACGGAATTACATGTTTTGAGGTCCCAGAAGTCGTTTTATGACGTTTTTACGATGATGTCTGTGTGTGTGTGGGTGGGTGGGTGGGTGCGTGGGTGGGTGGTGCGTGTGTTAGCATTGCTTGTTACCACGCTACGGTCCAGAATCTTTGATGGATCAAGTTGATATTTTACACAAAAATGGGCCCCATTTAGACGAAGATCCCTATTGTTTGGGAAGAATTATCCATGATGGGAAGGTCACTTTTTTTGCCAAAAACCGTTTTTTTTAAAACATTTATTTCTCCTAAACTGGTAACCCTAGAGTTTTGAAATTTTGACATTATCTTTGAGGTTACAAATGTAACAAACGAAAAATATATTCAGAATTTTAAATCAACAGGAAATATTTTTTTTTCAATAAAATGTAAAAATTTTGACTTATAATTCAATCTCAAACCTTGTGAGAGCGATACAAGCCATACTGTTTGACGGACAAGAATGAAACTATGCCTACAAATAGAACATTATATGGCGAATGAGTTGAGATTTTTTTTTTGGAATTACTTTCGCTAAAGGGGCGTTACAGTACGATTTGTGTTTTCAGAAAATGATTTTTTGACGCTAAACGGCTCGTTAAAAAATAATGAAAATTTGACCAAAAATGGAACAAAAAATTAGCAATTCACAAAAAAACATTCATGAAGTTTCAATTACGGGAAAGAGCAATAACGATATAAAAACTGTTTGTTTATCCTAGACTAAGAGATCACCTGCTATACTTGTCGAATTTTTTGTATTTTTTTACATTGTTTACATTGACTTAGAAATTTTTTGAGCGAATCCACTGAGGTAAAATTGATGTTTCTAATGGAAAAATGAAAATATATTATTGACTTATAAGAGATGTAAGAGGAATAATATTGTGCAGGTAAATGACAACACTCATTAAAAAAAAATTCGTATATATGTTATTTGACAAAGGGGAAGGAAAATGATCTTATTAAGTACTAAGAAGCCATAAAATTCCCAGTATAATAATTCTGTTAAAAACCAAAAATGTAAAAGATAATTCAAAATTGAAATCTTTCGTTTAGAGATTAATAACTGTAATTATCGTACATCTTTAATTAACAAATCACCTTAAAACAACATTTTCTTCGCTGTTTAAGAAGTTTTTCAGAGAAAAAAAGAGAATTTTACTGTTTCAAATTTGAAAATTTTACATTAATATTCAATGTAGAAGGATGTCAAGTAAACGATGTAAGAAATCTACTTGAACAATAGCCATGTTCTCTTGTAGGATACTATTTCGTTTCAAGAAATGTTCACTTTGGTTTTTCAAAAATGTTATTACTGCTGTAGTTATACTAATGAAATTATTTGCAAATAATAAATTATTTGTGATGTACAAAAATAAGCTTATAAATTGATATGTCCTTCAATCACTATCTGTACTACCTCAGGAATGACAGGCTAATAATTATATCCCATTTAGATGTTTACGTTATGCTTAAATGAGACGTTATGTTTTATATACTCAAGAAATTTGACATTAAGTTACTTATAGTAAAGTAGAGTGTAGGCCACTCCAGATTTTTTATCCTGGAAAATTGACCGAACCCCGATTAGAGAACACACCTATTCTATCAAACGGTCGATATATTATTGAATCTGTTATATATATATTTGGGTTTATATAAGAAGAAATATGGGTTTTTATGAGGATATAAGAAGAGTATATGGGGAAGATGCCTATGAAAAAGGTTTTAAATAAAACCGAAACGTTGGCAACGAGAGTTTGATTTTTTATCCTGGAAAATTGACCGAACCCCGATTAGAGAACACACCTATTCTATCAAACGGTCGATATATTATTGAATCTGTTATATATACATTTGGGTTTATATAAGAAGAAATATGGGTTTTTATGTGGATATAAGAAGAGTATATGGGGAAGATGCCTATGAAAAAGGTTTTAAATAAAACCGAAACGTTGGCAACGAGAGTTTGATTTTTTATCCTGGAAAATTGACCGAACCCCGATTAGAGAACACACCTATTCTATCAAACGGTCGATATATTATTGAATCTGTTATATATACATTTGGGTTTATATAAGAAGAAATATGGGTTTTTATGAGGATATAAGAAGAGTATATGGGGAAGATGCCTATGAAAAAGGTTTTAAATAAAACCGAAACGTTGGCAACGAGAGTTTGATTTTTTATCCTGGAAAATTGACCGAACCCCGATTAGAGAACACACCTATTCTATCAAACGGTCGATATATTATTGAATCTGTTATATATATATTTGGGTTTATATAAGAAGAAATATGGGTTTTTTGAGGATATAAGAAGAGTATATGGGGAAGATGCCTATGAAAAAGGTTTTAAATAAAACCGAAACGTTGGCAACGAGAGTTTGATTTTTTATCCTGGAAAATTGACCGAACCCCGATTAGAGAACACACCTATTCTATCAAACGGTCGATATATTATTGAATCTGTTATATATACATTTGGGTTTATATAAGAAGAAATATGGGTTTTTATGAGGATATAAGAAGAGTATATGGGGAAGATGCCTATGAAAAAGGTTTTAAATAAAACCGAAACGTTGGCAACGAGAGTTTGATTTTTTATCCTGGAAAATTGACCGAACCCCGATTAGAGAACACACCTATTCTATCAAACGGTCGATATATTATTGAATCTGTTATATATACATTTGGGTTTATATAAGAAGAAATATGGGTTTTTATGAGGATATAAGAAGAGTATATGGGGAAGATGCCTATGAAAAAGGTTTTAAATAAAACCGAAACGTTGGCAACGAGAGTTTGATTTTTTATCCTGGAAAATTGACCGAACCCCGATTAGAGAACACACCTATTCTATCAAACGGTCGATATATTATTGAATCTGTTATATATATATATATATATATATATATATATATATATATATATATATATAAAGATTTCACATAAACACGTGAAATAACAATTAGTGATCAAACCACAATATGAAAAGGAAAAAAAACTAAGATCTTTGAACCATAACAAGCAGTCTTCATCAGTTCAGTCAGTCAGAGTCAGTTGGGTTTTTGACTCTGATGGTTTGTTACGGTTGAAAGATCTTAGTCCTTCTTCCCTTTTCATATTGTGGTTTGATCATTGATATATATATTAGTGAAGGTTGGCAGCATTCCTTCTTTCAAACATGTTTCTACAAATTTTATGCTAATTTCATGCTTGGTTACCTTTTTAGAGAGTTTCATTAATGTCCTTCAGGCTCTTCTGAGTTGTTCGGGGAATAGAAAAATCACCTGGCCCAACTTCTTCTTTCATATATAGTATGCGCATTCTGACACTATTTAAATCTAAGACTATTTAATAACTAATTAAATATTATTTTCAATAAAACAACATATATATATGTATATATTGTGCCCTAAAAAAGTCATACAAAAGCAGTTCTCAAGGCAAGACTAGCAAGTGAGACGATGGTTAAGTCTACGAAAGTTATTAAGAAAGAAAAAGTCCATGTAATTACTATTAATGAAAGCAATTATGATTCAAGCAAAACAGTCAGTTATAAATATTTCACTTGGTAATTTTTATAGTATATGGGAGTTGTTTTCAAACAGACTCCGAGCAGGATTAGCCAGGTAGAAGGAGAACTTCACCAGCCTAGCTTATTCCCCTAAAATGCACCCTGATAGAAGGATGATGACTATGTCAACTTTCAACTACAACACGACCTTCTCTATATAAACTCACCAATCCGAAGAAAGACCCATTATTGTCTCGAAGTGTAGTACATTCGAAAAATGTCAACTATGAAGATTGGTGATAAGTAATACGTTTTAACGAAGGGACGGGAAAAGACTTTCGGAGGTTAAATAAATTATGCAAAAAACCGATACAAGCCAAATATAGGGCGTTATTTAACAATATATAAATACATAGACATACTTGTACAAAGAATACAATTATATGGTGACTATATTAAAAAGAAAGTCACAGAATTAAAAGGTAAGAATGAAACAGTAAATGGTCACTTCATGTCTTCATAGGGCTGCTAATAGTAAATATAAAATGGTTACAGAAAGGTCATAGAGAGTTTAAGGGAAGGTAACAAAACTGGTAAACATTCATAGAAAAATCAAAATATAATAAAAAGGAAATTAAACATCAAGGGATACGAAGTTATAGGAGCAGAATCAATAGTAGGATTAGAGTCCACGGTGCAAATTATCAAGAAGCCCACTTTGTTTAACTACGCCTTCATTTAAAACATTGTTTAACTAAAGAGGGCTGGTCTTCGGTTGATAAGGTTTCCAAACTGATTTTTAATTGCAGTACTTTTCACAATGTTCCTTTTGATATGTGATGATAGAAAAATCAATTCCTTGGCGTTTTGATTCATTTTCTTGATATGTTAAAATAATGCATCAGATTCTTAGTATCTCCTTATAGAGTATTTTTGTTGTTCAACCCGACTATGTAGGTTCTTTTCTGTTTGTATAGCATATGCTAAATCATAACCCTACATGTGGTTTTATGCAAATAGCCATCTTTGTTTTTTTTCGGACTGTTCTTCACGTTTAATAAATTGTCCGCTAGTGAAGACAACTGAAGTGTCAATTTTTTTTAAAATAAGAAGAAATATCCGTTTTTTTATTGATTGAATGGTATGACTGATACATTTCTTCTAGTAAAAAGTTCTTTATCGTTATCAGTTCTCAATGGTTATTTAGTTTTCTTCAAAATATTATCAATCAGTGTTCTTCGGTATCTCAAGTCTAGGGCTATTTTAAAAATGTAATCTATTAAACCGTGAAGAAATTCTCAGCTAATAGTTTAAATGACCTTAAAAACATGCTTCTAAATCAGTGGTTCTAGGGGTTGGATGAGTCGGTCTCAGGGGCTCGGCAGAACCTCCACAACGGAGGTCTATAACAGAAGTCACACTTCTACTTTGACAGAATTGTAGGTTTATAATTTGTTGTCAGTTCATGCACTGTGTTGGTTTTGTTCTTTGAACAAGGTGATATTCATGCACGGTTCATTTTATGCACCAGTAAAAAAAACATACACCTATGACTTGAATTACAAAAAAGAAATATTTTATTTTTCACTACAGAGTGGTTCGGTGGATTTGCATATGATACTGGTGGGGTTCGGAACCTCCACAGAGTTAAGAACCACTGTCTTGAATAGACCCTTTTTGGTATTTGTAGGATCAACGGAAAAGAAATGTTCATAGGAAAAAAACATGAGTGTGTTTTATACAGGATGAACTTGGATAAAAAAGCACTGATTTGTGTGTACAAGATGCTTCTGCCTGTAGAAACCGCTGTAGTATTTCCCAACTTGTGTAAATACCACAAAGCAGCTGACTAAATAACTTTAGAATAGTTTTTATGTTTGTGGGAACATTCAACTTTCTTTTCCTTCTCTGCAATCCCAAACTGTCGTTAGGCCGATGAGTTACAAGAAAGTACAAATTTTGTTCTTTTTTTGACATCCTAAAAAACAGTTAATACAAACAAAACATAAAAAGGACTGGAAACCATCTAAGCGGCTAGTTCAGAAGCTAATTAGCAGCATATATTAGAATGTGATATTAGTTCGAGGCATTATTTTGGATTTCTTGGCTACAAAAGTGGAATTCATATTGTTGTTTTAAAAAGATATAGTTGTTCGTGCTTGGATAAAATTTTTTTGAGCAATATCCTTTTTTTATTTTCACTATACCACATATATAGATTACTCGAGAAAATATATTTGTACAATACAAAATATGTTTTATGTTTAAACAAGTATGTATATATATATATATATATGCTAAACATTTTTTCCTAAAATTATTTAAGTTTACAATGTTTTAAAACATGTTACTAAATTGTTATTTTTTCTATTCCTTCATTTTACTGAAAATAAAACTCTTATAGTTGGGAGTTAGATGTATAATAAGTAAGAGTTTGCCTTTAGTACTGGTAATTAAATGTCTGAAGTGTAATTTAATGCAATTTTTTGATGTGGGAAGGAATATTTGGTATATGTCGTCACTGGAAGCTTTCGGTACCGGGTCAGAAGGATGTCTGGTACTTATTAATGATTCCTGCTTTAATAGACTTGAATGAGGTAAAATTTAGGTCTGTCAATTTAGAATCACCCGGGTAATTTGACTCGCTTATAACTTAAGTAGGTGTCAATTTACATATGAGCAGCACTTGACGTCCCTAGAGCAGCACTAATGTGAGATCCTATAGTGGACGGTGTGAGAGTTGGTTTAAAACGATGACTTTAGAGGCACATGAAGGGAGTAATGCTAATCTATTTGATTTATTCTTGGTGGGCTAGGCTGGAAATGTTTTTCGTGCCGTCAAGTGCAGTAGGGCTGTCTACAGACATGTGGTCCACCACGAGTAGCCTCTCCTTATCGTCGTCCTCAATGGCGGCCTCAGTTTCTTCAAAATGCTCTTGTAACCCCTCTCTGTCTTCCTTACCATCCCACTCTGACTCATTACTGGCTGCTGGAATTAAGCAAATGAAATTAAACTAAACCCCATGCTTCCATCCAGCCCTGTATTAAATAACGTACTGAATAGTTATAAAAAAATCAAGAATATAATCTGTTTGTAAAGTAAATGTCTTTAAAGTACGAGTAACTTATCTATCTCTATCTCAAAATGAACTAACATGTTGTTTAAAGTAATCTACCTCAATGTCAACTAGCGTGTTAAACTTACTTATCTACTTCCAAGTAAACATTGTGTTTAAAGTAATATCTATCTCAAAATGAACTAGCATGTTGTTTAAAGTAATCTTCCTCGATGTGAATTAACGTGTTAAACTTACTTATCTACTTCCAAGTAAACATCGTGTTTAAAGTAACTTATCTATCTCAAAATGAACTAACATGTTGTTTAAAGTAATCCATCTCAATGTGAACTAACGTGTTAAACTTACTTATCTACTTCCAAGTAAATATCTTGTTTAAAGTAACTCATCTATCTCAAAATGAACTAACATGTTGTTTAAAGTAATCCATCTCAATGTGAACTAACGTGATCGAAGTTATTTATCTCTCTCAAAGTGTATAACATGTTTAAACTTAATTATCTATCTCAATGTAAACATATTGAAAGTAACTTACCTAACTTCTTATACTGTAATCCAAAATGTACTTAAAGTAAATCCAAAGTGTACTAAAATCAAATGTTGGCCTTTTGTGATTCCACACAATGACCGTTCTACATCTTGAGCCCCAATTTTTCCTAAGTCATGCTTTTTTGAGTAGGGATCTTTAACAAGTACCTGACAGTGTTATGCATAGCTGGGTATAGTTAACAGCCTATTTTTTTATGTATACTATACCGTTCAAGTAAAGTAACTTTAACTTTAAGTTACACATAGTAAAGTAACTATGTGTAGGTTGATATTGAAAGACAAGAAAAACATACAAAACACAGACAATGACTAGGCGTACCAGTATATTCAACGGGGTGGTATCGCAAATTAGGTAATCTAATAGGAGATAGCAGGCAGTAAATGAACCGAGCAGTAACAAACCACAGGAATTATATAAATATGAAGAAATTATATTATTTGTTTTGTTTATGCATGCCAGAGTGTTTGAATGAACACAAGTTGATGTCCGAACATCATCAGTAAAAGAGGAAAAGAAACAGAAAAAGTTCTAAGTGTTTTCGCTTATCGAAGAATTCTTGGAATAAATGGATGTATGATTGAAAAAAGTTAAAATCTTGATCAAATATTGATTTTAAAATTTGAATATAATTGATTGACAGATAAGAATCAAAGATAACAAAAGAGAAGCGTAAACAAGTTGGCAATCCTTGATGAAGTGATTCGACTGCAGCTCTCTGCAGATCCGCAATACTCGTAGCTAGGCCTAGAAAGTTGTTCGGCACTTAGTACAAGAGTACTTTCTTTTGGCTTGCCAAGGGCAGGGAAGCAAGCGTTACGTAATCAACTGGCATTGTTGCAAAACCACTCTTGTCGAAATTGATAATCACTAGCTTGTAGAGATTTAAATGTAAATTTTCCTGTATTGGCACTTGTGAATGCCCCTCCCTATGCTCCAAATAACAACATGAAACAACTTTTACGACTCAACTATTTAACCTTACTGGGAGAGTCATATTTAAAACAATTAATTCATATATTTTTTTTTGAAATTTATAGATATAAATAACAAGATTTCACAATAAACATATGAAATAACAATCAATGATCAAACCACAATAAGAAAAGGGAAAAACAAAAGCTTTTTTCCCCATTTATTATTGTGGTTTGATCATATAAATATATATATACATATATAGTTAGTTGAGTTTGACTCTGACGACGACCGCTTGTTACAGTTGAAAGATCTCAGTCTTTCTTCTGTTTTCTTACTGCCGTTTGTATGTTGATTTTTCTTTCACATGTCTATTGTGAAATCTTTTTATATATAAAAATCAAACTTAAAAACGTAGCACTTAGAAACATTACAAAATTAGAAGATTTTAAAGAAAATTAAGTAACCATAATTTCTAACAAGTGGTTACTTACAAGTTAAAAGTAGAACTTATAACCGTTATTACAAGTAGTAATAACCGTTAGTTTTTAACTGTTTAGGATGATCAGGAATTTGTTCAATTTTTTCCATTAAATTTGGAACTGTTCAATACTTAATTCAGACAATGCAAATTACAAAGGTTTCGAGCTTAATTTCAATAATGTAGTCAAGAAATTTCAACAATATGAAATTTATTGATTATAGTTCTTTTCGTTTTTGAAATATCCTGTTCACATTCATGACAAACATAAAGAGACCAATTTCTAAAACTGTATTTATAGAAATAAGGAACCTCAAATGCGTATCCCCTTCCATTGAAAACACTATTTCAATATGTTGTCCCTAATGGAATACTTTCATTTCTCAGTATTTCGTATTTAGACTAAATGACGGTGAAATACTTGCACGCTTTCAAATATGAAAAGATAATATTAATAAGACATTAAGTGGAACTTAAAACCTATAAATCGTTGATAATTCCAATATTGATTATTTTTTAAGGTGATTTACATGAAGTAAAATTATTACTCAATTTTGATATCAAAAAGTACATTGATATCGCACTTAAAAATTTACAACTTAATTTATGATTACATAATTAGTTGTTACTTCATATGAAGTTAATGTATCCCTTTACTTTTTGATATAATCAACTCCGGAATATACTATTGCAGATATCAAGTCTATTATTCTGTGTGCCTATTAATATGAGATAATTTAACGGAAATGAAGGAACAATGTCTAATGAGAAGTGTGAATCTTGGTTTCTTTTGTGACCATAATTATGATAGTTACTTGACTCTCAATGGTGTAGTCTATGATCAACTACAGTTGAATACAACATTCAATGATTTTGATTTCTAACCTAGTTCTTAGTTTGGTTAACCGTAACGCACCACGAGCCTTGATAAAATAGGAATCTATCTTATTACGACTAATTTGTTTTTGTTTTCTGATTATATTAATAATTATAAAAAAATTTTTAATTATTTATTTTTGATAGTGTGGCCTTTTCAAAGTTTCGTGATATTTATTTCAATAGAATTTCTCAATAAACTGGTCGAGCAAAGAGTGTAAATTTAAATATTTTATGGAAGAAGCATATATTATATTTCTGAAAATCCTATATAATTATTTCTCTACAGATGTATGTTTTAAAATTGGCATTTCTAATCATGGTTTGAAGAATGATTTGCATTAATTTTAAAATTCGCACGTTCTTCGTGGCCGAAAGTAGTAGTGGCCTTGAAGTTTCTATGTGACCTGGATTGCCAACGTGTTCAATATTCATATCCCTTTTATATTCAATAAACAAGTTAATACGTTTTAAGCGTTTATCATTTTGATAATATTTTTGTTCTGTGCTTTAATTAAATGGTGGTAAAATTATATTTTGTCTTTTCAGCGAAATAGTTGACGAACTCTGATGAGTTTATTATGCAATAATAGGATATGAGATGTTTTTCTTTGGGCGAAAAACATCTCATGTTTCATATGTGTTCATCATTGTCTCTTAATGTATATGAATAATATTAAGAGATAAGAAATTGTTTTTGGTCGCACAATAACGATGCATACTTGACTTTAATGTATAGGTTTTGTCCAAATATATTTCATATCATGAAGGACAACAAATTAATACAATATTCAGTGATTTTGCTTTGTAACCTAGTTCTTAGTTTGGTTAACCGTAACGCACCTCTAGCCTTGATAAAATAGGAATCTATCTTATTATGAATAATTTGATTTTGTTTTCTGCTTATATTAATAAATATAAAAAAAAGAATGATTCAAGATTTTAAATATTGATTTAGCTTCTCGACCACTGATTTTTAAAATTCCAACTGTGTTTCTTAAGGATTTGGTCCAAAGAATTAAGTCTTGATTATAAGCCAACGTTTCGCAAAAAAAATATTTGGCATTTTCAAGACTACAGACAATTTGTTGAAAACATAATTAGTGAAAACAAATATATCTACAGAATATCAACCAACAGAAAAAATCACAGTTAAGCAACAAACAACAATAAAAACAAGAAAACCAAAAATAGATAGTGTTATTGTTTTTTTATAGAATAAATGTGTTGTTTAAACATAATTACTTTTATTAATTATTAAAAATAAAAAATATTTAAACTGATAAGTAATGCTGCAAAATTAGTTATGCAGTATTACATGTTTTAGGAGAATTGACCATAGTATGTTACTTTGCAGAAATCAGATGTATATATTACAAAAGAGAGAGAAGTAATTGTCCATGACAAACATCTCAGCTCTTTAATTTTCCTACTAGGTTTTTTTACTGAAGGATATTTGTCGTTTACTGAAGGGGTTATGGGCAAGTCCACTGTTGCCAGGAACCCTTATGTTTCAAGACATACATCTTGTCAGCCCCCTTGTCTCCATATTTTGATATTGTTTTCCTATTTTTAGGAAAATTCCCATATTTTGATATTGTTGGATGGGTTTCCTTTTAGTTCTCCTTAATAGTATTCATTCCAGAACTGCATCCACGCCTGAGGCCCTTTCCATAAACCATAACGAGGATGTTATCCCTCTCATTATCATACTAACCCTAAGTTTCAAAAGCTTCAAAGTCCTACTTCCCCGCAATTATAAACAGTTTACCCAAGTCTCGGCATGCTTTTTTTGTTCTCTGATTACTTGAGCAGCTAGTTAGAAGTTTTCTCAGCCTCTTGGCTTTCCCCTGTAACGGCACTGCGCAAGCAGGAAGCCAGTCTCATTTTTTTTCCTCTCAAAATCTTTTCGACCTAATTACCTGCCTACTTAGTAGCCTGTTTCCTCACTGTGACTAATGACGGTTTCCCACTTTTCCTTGCTCCTAGATTTCTGCCAATTTTTCAACTTTTTTTTTCTTTAGTCCTATCAGTAACGACTACTGATTAGAAAGCAAAGCTTGTTTTTTTCCAAAAGCTTTTTATCTGCCAACGTTTTTCGTTGAAACATTAATGATGATTTTTCATCTAAAATGTCGTTTAAATCGATCCTTCTTTAGGTATAAACCTCTGATATTTTTTACTATCAATTTAATTTTTTCGTTCAAATGTAACTATCCTGATTGTAATTTCCTTTCTGAAGTCAAATTATTAGATAACTATTATCAATTATACTGTCCCAAAAAGTTTATATATTTCTCATAAGTAATCTATCCCTTACATTCAGCAAATGATTTCTTTCAATCTCATTGAGTTCACGCAAAAAGTATTTCTAGCTGTTGTAGTTGCGTTGCTTGGATATATTATTTTTCTAACATGCATGTTATTAAACTTCAACAGAAAAAAAGTTTGATTTTAAATAAAGTGATTACATTTTTCATAATTCAATGTGTAATTCATAAGTTTTTCTTTGTGAATCTTTTAAAATTATAACTTATTTTTTGAGATTTGGAATATAAAGAAAGGGAAAGTACAAAATGAGCTATTTAAACGAAATTAATTTATAATTGTAGTTTTTAAAAGAACTTCTGTTGTCTGACATGTGTATTCCAAAATGGAAACAAACATCAGGTTAAAGCAAGAAATTTTATATCTTCCTTATGACGTCAAGTATATGACCTACCTAAAACCTTCCCAGGGTCAGCTTCAATTAGCATGTCAATTAGGGAAAGGATATTACATTTAATTGATAAATTTTATAAATATCGATAAAAGTATCGACCGTGAAATAGAAACAAAATTGAATTTTATCAGTATTCGGTCAGTTCTTCAGGTTCAAATTAAACTTT
Organism: Hermatobates lingyangjiaoensis; assembly: GCA_026182355.1. Lineage (NCBI taxonomy): Eukaryota > Metazoa > Arthropoda > Insecta > Hemiptera > Hermatobatidae > Hermatobates > Hermatobates lingyangjiaoensis. Next base: position 1,657,271 of record JAPFBL010000430.1, read on the forward strand.
AGTTGCCAACGTTTCGGGTTTTATCTAAAGTCTTTTTCATAGGCATACAAACCAGAGGAAATATAAGAAATAATTCAATCATACAGAAATTAAACGTACATAAATAGTGAAATAGTTACTAATAAGAAATGACAATAGAAATTTTGATAATAGGTTAGTGAGAGAGAATTTAGAGAAGTATAAAATTTTGAAACAGAAAAACTAAGTATTACATTAGAAATTATTTTACAAAGAAAAATAGTCTGTGGATTTCAACAATAACTGTAGTTTGAATGAACACGTGACACTGAACTGAAAAAACAAGCAAGGCAACCAAATTTGACCAGACAACCAATTTTGGTTGTTTCAGTTCAGTGTCACGTGTTTATTCAAACTAGACAGTTCGTGTTGGAATCCACAGACTATTTGTTTTTGTAAGATAAATTTATGAAAAAACAAATTTACAAGGAGTCCTAACACAATATTGCAGTAATTATGTTTGTTACTTACTAGAATTGTGTTCCATAGTAATGAAAATAACTTTATTAGGATCTACGACAGCGTTGGTTGCTTTAGAGAAAGTGTGAGTTTATTAGTTGAAGAAGTGCGGGCTTGGGCAAAGTGTCATCAAGGGTTATAGTTCTTGCTAAGTGCAATATCGAGTGTTAGTGGAGGTGCAGTGAAAGGGACCTGCAGCTATCGGTGACTAATGCAGTAAAGAGGAAAGTGCGTTTCTGCTTTAATGAACCTGGTCAGTAGCTGTCGCGATGTGCTTTCCCATCCACTCTAAGAGCCTCTTTAATCTGGCAAAATGACACCTCACTCTGCAATCACCTCTACTGTTTCACTAAAACTTTGCCCATTAGGAGCCTAGTGTTAGTGCAAAATACTTTCCTGAAAGCTTTAAGCGTCCAACATCTTTACTCAATTTGTTACATCTGATTTATATATATATTCGTCTTATATCAATCAAGCTCAGGTACACTACGAGTATGTTTCGTGTAAAAAGTTCAGGGCGTCGATCGAAATTTGAATCAGCAGTACTAATGACAATGGAACTTGTACTACTCGTATATCTTGCACAATTGCCGTACGTATGCGTGTTTTAATGGGGGTCTGTGAAACCAAAAAAACACTCGTACATTGATGTAACTGCCACCTTCCTATCAGGAATGCTTACCATGCACTCAATGGCTGGAACTCCTGAAAAGCGTATGCAAGAGGAACACACATGAATTTAATCCGAAAGATGCTGGTTACAAATAAAAAAATAATTAAAATAGTGAGTAACCACCATGAAGTGGAATTTTATAAGTCATACTTATTGAAAAACAGAAATGCATTTAAATGCAAATTGAAAATATTAAGAAAATTTTGAAGTAATGTAACTTAAGCGCCATGTGAATGCCCCGGCAAGTGGTTTTACCAGGAAAAAGTATATGGTTATACTACATATAAAAAAGTTATATACTAAGATCTTAGTCTTATTTTCCCATTCCATATTGTGGTTTGATCATTGTTGTTATTTAACGTGTTTATATGAAATCTTTATGTATATATATATATATATATATATATATATATATATGTATATATATGAATGTTCAAGGTGATTTGAACCTTGAAAGGCTTAGGTTGCCTAAGTGATGTATCATACATTGCATGATATGATCCTAAAGAAATAGATTGAATGATTCATTGAGTATTGTGAGGAATGTGACTACCAAAGGCAAGGTAATATTTGAAAGAGAGGAATATATAGATAGACCGGCCGGTGGCAGCGAGAGAGGCTGTGACTCACTGCGTATATATAAGCACAATTAGCTGAATTAGTGCGGACCACTCGGCCTTTGGTGTCATCTGACTCTAGTCTGAGCCGGCCTGGCCTAGTGGCCTAGCATTCAATCTAAACAGCTCATGAAAGCCTCATTATTTCTTACACATTATCGTATATCACTCTTTACATCTAATAGCCATTTACGAGATAAGTAAAAACATAACTACTTATTGTCTTCTATCAGTTGGGAATTATATATGTTTGAAAGAATACCTCAATTCTAACATACTATTATTGCTTACATATGATTTTTCTTTTAAAAATAAATAGCTTTTGAATAGTTTACGTATACGTTGTTACAGTTGATTCAAACTTTGACCTCTTACCCAGCTCCACATCTTTGATCCAGTTCGTCGTGAAACTGTTCTTTCTTCATTCATAATCTATTCTGTCATACACCCTATCCAGCCCAACTGTCTTGACTTGACAAACAGCTCTCTCTATGTTTCCATGCTTTGTCCATTTGGACCAGATATCCTTCCCAATATCTTCCTTTCAAGGATAATCGTTCAATTTGCAAGATTCCTGTTTCTACGTCATAGCCAACTATCGGTCTAATCAGAAACTTTAAAATGTTAATTGAGTTCTTCTATTCCAGGGTTCTAAGTCTTGCAAAGGCCTATGCATCTCTCTTGCCAATAGTCACAATGTCATTTTCAACATCGTCGTCTTCAAAAAGTACATACTAATATAATTCATGATTATATTAAGAGAAATCCTTTTATTGTTTCTTAATTAATATTAGACACATTAAAACTTTACTTAGATTCTAATTATAGAGTTCAACAAAATAAATTCCAATTGAAAATATTCATTGGTACATAACATTTTAATCAACGTCCAACCGACAAAGATCAGAACAAAGACTTAAGACTTAGGTTTAGATGTGGTTATAGATCTCCTATCTATACAGTGCTTCTGGACAACAGAAGAGCACCCTCGTACATAGGAATCCCCCCAGTTAGATGCTGAGGGCTGGAATGTGCCTAACCAGGTAGTTAGTAGGGTATTTACTAACATAGTGTGTCACCTGAGTGCACCTATATATTATAGGCTGAGAATAAACATAGTAATGTGGTAGTACTCGGTAAATGATAAATTCTTTTAATTACAATGTAGACGTATAGAGGGCCAGGTTAGTTCAGTGGTTAACGTACTCTTCTCTGGGCTGGTAGTATGTCGTCCATCGGAGAGGGCGTTAAGCTGTCGGTCCCGAGGCTGTACGATGTCAGGTACTTCTTAAAGATCCCTACTCCAAATATACTTGAGTTAGGCAAACATTTTGGACTCCCAATGTAGAATCTGTAGAATCACCGATCAAACAAAAATTTGGTAAACGGCCAACGTCATCACCTGCTAGGGGATTGGTTTAAACAATAAAAAATAATGTAGAGACATGAAGAAGAAAATGTTTATTCTTTAGATCTATTCATTTGTTGTTTCAGTCATTCAGAGTGGCACTGGGATGTTGCTAGTATTGCAGTTATGGCCATGTGAGGAGAATTACAGTGGGGACTGTGATTAGTCGCAGAAGGGAGTGATATATGGCTCCCTCTGCTATCAGATCATCCCTCCACGTCTTTCCTCTTACTGGTTGTCAGTACGATGTGCCAGTCCACATTACGACAGAGTGTATTGATAATCTCAATAAAGCGATTGAATGAAAGCATTACATCAGATTCACAAACAGCATTATGACATCATGTGCCATTTCAAGTTCAAGTTAAATCTGGTGCCAGATTCAACGAGTTGGCAATAAATAACGCTCCTCCTAACGGTCAGTCAGGACAGCAAGGCAATTGAAATAATTTATTTATATTATTCAACACCCTTGATTGATTAAACATGAGTTGGATCTCTTTACGACCAGAGGATGGCATTTCAATAGCTTGCGAAATCAGTATTCTGAAGTGGTATTACAGCACATATACATATTGTATATATCTATGTGTTATGCATATTATGTATCACATAATTTTTTATATATATGTATACAAAATTAATGTTTATCAGGACTCGGTCAGTTCTTCAGGTTCAAATTAAACTCTCATTTCCAACGTTTCAGTTTTTATTTACAACCTTTTTCATAGGCATAAGTATAAAATTTTAAAACAGAAAAACCAAGTGTTACATTAAGGATTATTTTACAAAGATAAATAATTTTTAAAGTAATACTTGGTTTTTCAGTTTTAAAATTGCATACTTTTGCCTATGAAAAACGTTTTAAATAAAAACGAAAACGTTGGAAATGAGAGTTTAATTTGAACCTGAAGACCTAACCAAGCCCTGATAAACTTTCATTTTCTTTCTATTTCACGGTCGATAATTTTATTAATATATATAACAAGATTTCACATAAGCACGTGAAATAACAATAAATGTTCAAACCACAATATGAAATGGGGAAGAAAGACTAAGACTAAGTACGACTCTGACGAAGACCGCTTGTCACGGTTGAAAGATCTTAATCTTTTTCCCCATTTCATATTGTGGTTTGATCATATATATATATATATATATATATATATATATATATATATATGATATAAAGTATTCAAAAACTTGACATAAATACCACCTGTAGTTACTTTGTTTTAACTTTATCAACCGTTCTTCTTTCCTGCGTTTTTTTTTTGTAATAGAAAATTGAACTGCTCAAAATTTTATCTGTTACATTCACTTATAAGGCAATATCTAGTCCTTACACTAAGTAGACTAGTATGTTCTACTAACTGATAAGAACTTTAATGAAGTATACTCGACATGTTTCGTCTCTCAATTACCATCTTAGGAATCACCATTTACTTACAACTAATTTCTTATTTAAAAGCTGTGGTTACATTGTGACCAGTCTATGTACCAAACTAAAGTGTGCTAAAATATTAGATGAAGCATCTGGTGGGCGATTAAATTCGACATTAATACAAATGGAGTATATTTAATTAAGTTAGTTACCAGTAAGTTATAATTAATTATTATTATTTGAGGTTGACAGTAGTTTTTTTTTTAAAAAAACTATTGTACTACCTCCCTGTACTAAAGTACCCCAGCAGAACTTCAACGCCTCCATGAAGTTCAGCACTGTTGCTGGTTCCAGCGGTAAAAGTTTTTCTATAGGTTTTATTGAGTGTCCCGAAGCACCTACCTATGTGCAGCAAAGTTGCCTTACAGTCAGTCAGTAGGTGCAACGGTGTTTCTTCCTCTTTGCAGAATCTGCACAAACCATCATTGATAATGTCCATTCAGGCTCCCTATGTTTCGGGAGAAAGTAACTTCCTTTCTCTTTCTTCGGGACGGTACTCTTCTTGTCATCAGGTGCACTTGAGGGAGGCTGGCTCCCACTAGTTAGCGGTTTTGGACCCTCTGCGCTTCCAGAGGACTTCCAGACTTCCTTCTCCTTACAGGGGAAAATCCCTGAAGATATATCGGTGGTATTTTGTCCGCTCCGGCAGAGCACCGAATACCGGAGTAAGGCTATTTACTCAAGAGGGTCGCCTGGTACCCTTGAGGCTCCGCTCATAATACAGTAACCCCTGTATCGTCTATCCTTCGGCTCGGATCGCATAGCACCTTAGATTGGGGCTGGGATAAAAGGAGGGGATTTGGGGATTAGGAAGGATTGTGAAACGAAGGTGGTCAGGCCCAGCCCCTGATCACCTTCTCCTCCTCTTTCGTTTGTCCCTGCATATAGCAGGTTGACAGGGTAACCTCGTGGAGGCCGAAAGTCGGAGTTGAGTGTTAGAGGCTATTAGCGGCGCTTAATCACTCCATTACTACCCCAAGTTATAATTAATACAAGTCCATTTAATGTGGTCGTCTCTAGATAATGTCTTATGGAAGGTGTAGCAGGACACATTTCGGAGAGCTGTTTTTTTGTTTTACTAAAACAACTCTCCCATACAGGAATAACAATGGTATTTACAAAAATAATTGAGCTGATAATTAAGTCAGGAGTTAGTATTATTTTGATTATTTGCATATATGAATAATACAATAAATAATAGTGGGTAACGTATACACAAAGGTCATGTATATAAACCATAAAAAGAAATTTTAAGTTAATTGAAGTTATGAAAATAATTTATCTTCATACCTCATATGTTGATCTGTTTGATGGTTGGTTATGTTTGTTGTGCTTTGAAAGTTCAAATTAATAAATGTAACGGTAGACCAGTAATTGATACAGTGTGGTTGATAGACGAATAGAGGACTTATCACACCTAGAAGATCTAATCATTAGGTTTATAGAGATAGCCGTGTTCTGAATCCAGTCATGCCAACAGGCGGAAAATATGAGGAATGATGTCAATTATTCTAATACTGTTTGTAGTAACCTGTGTATTACTAGCAAGCTTATGAATTTGAATTTGAGTTGCCTCAGCTGGGTAAAGGGTGTAATTGAGATGGTTGTAGCTACTTGACACTTGGTGGCAATGTTGCGAAAGTTTTGACAGGCTTAGATTGAAGAGAAGGCCGTAAGGAGGTGATGTGACGTGTTTGTTTGGGTGGTGCGTGCTAGATAGGGTTGAGTTGTGGAGTGAGAAGAGAGAAAACAGACGCGTCGATTAATGGATGGCTGGATTGTTGATAGTGAAGAGGCTCGTGGCATTGAACGCTCGACAGCTATGAATAGCCGAGCATATCTGGAGAGTGTTGGCTTGCGGCCAGTGGTGGCCTGCCTACCTGTCGGTCGATAGCAGCCAGCACTGTCCCGGCCTGAGTCATAGGTCAAACAGGCGACAGGCCGGCTCACGTCTCCTACCGTTACGCACGTCCTCTTGCCTCCTAATGCCCCACCTACTTTCCTTCCTTGTAAGTACCGGAGGCCGTCATCTACATTAACCGGGGTCAAGTAGGGGTCACTCTTATACAATGCACACACGCAATGCACGCATACAATGCACACGCCCTCACTCCTTCAAACTAAATCACAAACAATATCCCACAATAAGTTCTTGTATTTAATTTCAAGCTATCATAAACATAACTGCCTTACACTTAAGAAAACCTTGCTAATTTAAGCTTCCTTTGCCTCGACTTATGAACAGTCTAATCTCTATTATTAACTCTTTTGATATTTATCATATTAAACCACATCTCCAATTCATTTAAAAACACACATTACATTTTGCGAAACAGGCATGTGAAATCAGGGAGAGTACAGTTCCTTATATGATTTCACCGACCAATAAAGTTTGCAAAGCAAAGTAGAATAATTCTTTATACAATATATATATATATATATATATATATATATATATATATATATATATATATATATATATAATTTATATAAATAGATATGAATACTGACAAATAACAAATGAAACTGCGCGTTAGGGAATCGATCAAGTAGAAGAAAAAAAAACAATGAGATATTACTTAGAAAGGCTCACTTCAATGTTCTGATGTTTCTAGTCATCAGGAGGAGATTTCCTGATATATAGCTATTGGTTTACCTTCTTTACCATAAAAGTGTTCTCATCATGACAGATTTTGAGATATATAGCGGTCTTCGTCAGTTGGGTTTTTGACTCTGACGAAAACCGCTTGTACGGTTGAAAGATCTTAGTCTTTTTTTTTCCTTTTTCATATTGTGGTTTTGTGTGGTTTTCATGTATATATATATATATATATATATATATATATATATATATATATATATTGGTGTAAATCGGAAGCAAATCTTGTAAACAGATATTGTTAAAAGTATCAGCACTTCTGCTCTCACGATTTTTGCGCTGGTGGCCTCGATCTTCTGGTGGGTGATTTTCCTATCTTGCAGTTGGAGTTTCCACAATAATTGTCCAAGGAATATAAATTGGCATGGACAAATAATTCAGTTCCATAAATCTGGAAGTTAGTATTTTTTACGATTACAGTCCCTTTGATATTCTGTGGACCCCTGGTAGAAATGATCCTCTTTTTAAATATTCTAAATAATTTTTAGAAAATAAAGGCTTAATTATTTCATTATACTAAATAATCACAATAACAGGGTGATGGAAAGTAATGACAGTGAACGCCATAAGGCTGTTTAGTTATAGTTATATTGGACCTCTTGAAAATTTGAAACCTATTAATACGAACTGCAATCAAACTGTCATTCTCCTCCTGTGACCTAGAGTATTTCTTTCTTTTATAATATGTTTGTTATTTTTTTCGCTTCTTATTCTAATACTTTTGTATAGTTTAACACCTGTTTATATATAATCTTTCCATATTTTGTTTCTGTAACAAAGCTGTAACCTCTTTTATTTTAATTTCTAGTTGCTCTCTAATGATAAATTTGAAACGCTTCAGAGGATATTTTTTGTTTTTCTATTATATTGCTAGTTGGAGGAAGAGCTTGGTGTTTTTGCGTTGGCTTATTGGCAACTGTTGGACAGGTGCTGGCGCGGGACCGGCGGCTGGGCCTGCGGGGCGAAGGTCGCGAGGACGAGCCCATGGACACGATATTCGTAAAGAGCGTTCGTCCAGGCAGCCCCGCCTCGCAAGCTGGTCTCCACACCGGTGACCGGTTGCTTGCCGTTAACGGAGAAACCATCGCAGCCCGCCCTTACTCCTACGTCATCCAGCTCATCCACCGTTCTGCCTTCTACCTCAAGTTGCTGGTCGTGCCCAAGGAAGAAGATCTAATCCAACTGGTAAGCTGATTCACGCCATAAATCAACTACATTCGCAGAAAGAGTACACAAAACTATTACATTTCGACTGACTCATCATCAGGTAGAATGACGTCAGTCGGCCAACAGGACAACTTCAGGAAAGTAAAATTCAACAGACTGGTTTTTTTTATATATATGTTGTTTGAATAAAAAAAAAATGTTTTGCTTGCATATAAAGTGGATTTATTGTACAGTTTTTTCCTGTTTGAGAAAACGGGAAATTTTTTGATTGTCCTTCGAGTTTGAAGACCCTTGAGAAGTTGTACTGAAGTAGGTGTACTCACAAATTATCTGCATGCGAGATACTTATGAAATAAACAAGTCACAATTATCTACCCACTGTATTTAATTAGAAATATGCAGAGGATTCTTACAATTTATTATGGTAATTGGTAAGTATTTAATATTGGGACAAATACCTTCTCTTCCCGTTTCATATGAAAATAATAAGTTTTTTTTCTTATTCTATCCAGTCTCCCCACCAATTTTTATACCCTTTTTTGGTTTTTAAAGAAAAAAATTAAAAGTAAAGAGTAAGAGGCAACTTAATGACTAGATTAGTAACTTCAGTAAAATGGCTTAGTAACTTTGAGCTATTTTCCCCGTTGGACAGTAATCTAAGAATGAAATATAAAAAAAACAGAATTTATTCGACTGTTCATCCTGTATATCGAACAATGAGGGGATGAATTATAGGCTGTTAATATTTTAATGGCATGCGATCTACCAATAATACCTTTGTGATAGACTTGTAGACTGGAATTGCCGTATTGAGACCCCTGTTCTATAGTATGATTGTATTGAAGCCCGTCACAGAATATATCGTTTGAAGTCCCTACTGTGGGTGTGTGAAGTCATGGCTGAAGCTCTGAGACATTTTCATACTTCTCCTGATGTTATTCTCGACTGGCATAAAGACTGGAATTAAAGCTCTTTTAGAGGTAGGATAATGTACCGGACTGCTTATATCCAAATGACAACTACTGAGCACTGGTATTGAAATAGAAAAAAAAAATAATCAGTAATTTTAGAAATCTCGGTAAATTATAAAAGGTATTTTTACGCCAGAAACCTGAGGCTCAGATTATAATGTTTACGCTGGGGACAATAACCTTTCTATTATCTTTACATTTTCATCTTATTATACTTAAAATAGCAAGGGGAAACTGACGTCAGAAAACAGCAAACTCTCAAGAGCAATCTATTTTCACTGCTATTTGTTTTACAAAACTTCGCTTCCTCAAGATATTAACTAAGGTTGTTTGTGACAACTTTGTAGTAAAACTTTTAATTCTAATTCCGATCTAGTTCAAAATTAATTTGATATCTTGTTTGTTCAGTTTATTTTTAAAATGAACTCAGATATTTACACTGGTTTCTTCGATACACATGTTAGAAATATTGTGTGATATATTATTTTATTGTAATAAATGTTAGATTATTTCGCCTATTGATTGGGAAAAGCATTATAATATCCGAATGTTACTCAAGCCCCATACATTTTAAGTTTGATACCATTCTGAATAGATTATTATTTTATTAAAGTATTCTTGGAGATAAAAAAAACCTTTGTTATTGCGTTGATGACCGAATTTAGACGGCTGAGGAATGCAATGTTGCATTATAAGGAATACTGGAATCTAGCAAATAGTATTTCTATAATCTTGTATAATTTAAAAATATATTATATTCTATAAAATAGAAGGAGTGCTATATTTCATGAAGATTAATATACAAGGTGTCCAGAAATATGAATATACTTAAAAAATTATAATTCTGGTGTTTATTTTAAACATGTGAAAGAATTTACAAGCATCATTCTATTGTTTTGTCCCCTCTTGTTCTCAAACTGTTGTTCGTTCTAGTCCACACACTGCTGACAACCCTAAGGATGTCCCAAAAAAATGTGTACACCTTTTAGCAGCTGATAATTTAGAGTTTTCGTATTAAATATCTTCTAGCTATTGTGTTTCAATTGAAGAAAAAAGAGTCATGTTTTAAAAGAAAATTGCTCCGAAGAGGAAGACAATGGTACTACTCGTACTTTCTACGTAAAACATATTGAAATAGTGTCATAATTTTTTTAAATTCAATATCAATTTTTCTTATAATTTTTAACGATTTTAAATACAGAATTAGTGAAATTGTTGACATACTCTATGGAAGTACAATAGTTATACTAATGTCCAAGAAGGAATGGATTGCATTTGAGACCAGAGAATTTCACTTTTCTTTGTAATCAAAACCTGTTTACATGATTACAAGGGAGTGTATGTAGAAGGTGACTGGTTTTTTGGGGTAGAAGTTGCTATATGATAGTAGATGATTTCTTAGGATAAGCAATGGTAAGCTTATGGTAACTCATCTATGATACAGTGAAATCATCATATATAAGTTTAGTTAATAATATGAAGCAATTAACTTACCTGAAGTAATTTATATGGTAGCTATACTAAAGTGTGGTTCTTCAGGCTTATTTGCTTTTATAGATACCAATTTTTTTCAACGTCCGGTTAGTTGAATTAATAAAAACAATTAAAATTTGTTATTAAATCAGGCTTAATAAGTCTTGTATTACAGCTATTACAGTGTACATTTATGATTTAATAAGAAAAAGTAATCAAGTTGGAATGAATAATAGTTTGGAAGATTGAATACTGCATATTTGTAAACTCGAGGAGGTATTTGGATAACCTAAGTGCAATCAGTTACTGCACACTTTTTGGGCTGGTGTCAAATGGAAAATTTCTAGTGGTGGTTCAAAATTTTCTCCTGGAATCCTCACCACCTGAAATGATAAAAAAGGTTGCGTTAATAATGTGAAAAGGAGTTCTCGAATCAAAAGCAGCAAATGACAGACTTGACTAGAGCTGACCTTCGATCAAGTAAATAATACCTCAAGTATATTAATATTTCAGACTTAGATCTACACTAGCATTAATATCAATTTGCTTATCAATTATACTCCATTGTTTTGTTGTAGTATCTTAGAACAATAGTGGAGTATGTTTTTTTTTTGCAGCATTGGGGAGAGACTGCCCACAACCCGGAAACGAACCAGCGACTCTCGAGATTGAGGAGTCCTGAAATGCACCGACAGTCAACGCCCAGGCACCCTAGTCACGCGTCGCCCCGCCGCTCCGTCGACTCTGCTCAGCGTCAAGGTATCCTCCTTACAATAAGTCCTGCTCTTCAATCAATTACTTAACACTTCTTACGCAGATACAATAATATACTACAACTGAAGGTAGCAGAAACTTGACTTTATTGTTTAGTCTGTTTGGTTCTTCAATGAAAACTGAACATTAATTATTAAGAGGTAACCACTGCTTACATACAGAAAACGAACATCAAATATGAATAGCTATTAAATTATGATGCCCAATTAGCCCTTTAATATGAACGGAATTCATAGCTATATACTCCAAAGTGACGTTTTGGTTCTCATATTTGTTTTCAGTTCAGTGTCACGTCATCATTCAAACTACACATTTGTTTCCGAAATCCACAAATTGTTTTCTCTGTGAAATAATCTCTAATGTAATACTTAGTTTTTCTCTTTCAAAAATTGTATACTTCTTCCTATGAAAAAGGTTTTAGTAAAAACCGAAACGTTGGCAATGAGAGTTGCCAACTTTTAGTTTTGTAAAAATAAAATTTATTTTAATTTTATGAACTAAAAGCTATTTAGAGTTAAAGTAAAGTTTTGAAAGCTGCATGATTTCTGGCATTCGTGAAAACTCCATTCACTTCCTTGTCACCTTCCTATGCCACACTCGTCTAACTCGACCCGTTTCTCCTGATTCGTAACATCAGTGTATTATTATTTCCCATTATTTTTATTGTTTTCTTATTGTTAATTAACATGGATTTTAGTGATTATGTTTTATATAATACTAGTGTATTACTTTGAAGATTTTTAAAATTTAAGGGTTGCTTTTGGATTGAATTATGTTGTTTACATGTAAACTGTTGCCCATTACACAAAAACATGTATGTATGAAAGACTCTATAGAACAAATTGACTTGAATCTCGAGGTACCACTATACTTATAAATCAGAACCTTATCGTGTATTTCATCAAGAAGAGGGTAAATTCGTCTAGCATAATGCTTCAACACCATTATAGTGAGGAAGTATTTCTTTCCCCATTGTTAATAGGTTTTTAAAAGTGGTTATATATTTTAAGTAAATATACCGTAACTGTCTATGTTATGTTGTAAAGCACTTGTTTCAGAATATCATTCAGATTTGTCTTCAATTTCTCCAAACACACTTTCGATGCTGATTGCTGTTCTACTGAGTTTTCACTGGGCTGGAAACTTCCTACTTTTCACTCCCGTAGACTTCGTTCTACAGTCTTATAGGCTTCTTCACCCCTTACACGTATGTCCATTGATCGAGAGTTGTTACCCTCAACATCCATACTTAGAGGCTTTCACTTTAGTGCTCCTTCAGGGTTTCATTTCTTTTCGCCTTCCTATTTAGTTGTGTATGGTCCATATTAAAGCTTGTTTCAATATTGGCAATCCTAAATTTTCCATCACTTGAGTTGATTAGAGGGAGAAATCTTTAACAAGTACTTGACATCTTAAAGGCTTGCGACCTATGCCTTTTCCGTCGTCTCGCACAGTCTCCTGGGTCATTATTTATCACACCCCACTGGATAACCTACACTCATGGCCAAAGTTCATGCTAAAGGCAAACACGCTAGCTGTTAGCCCAAATCTGACCCACATACTAGTTCTTAATGAACAGTCAAAACTAATTTAGTAATTAGTACAGTTGAATTTTATGTAGTGTTGAAACAGCAAAATGTTAAATATATAAAAGAAGAAATTTAAAGAGGGTTACGAAAACCTTAATTATGCGATCCCCTGGTCTTTGGATATCACTGAAATTTCAGGAATGTTAGATGTGAATAATTTCGACTAAATGAATTTCTTAACTAAAGCAATTTATTAGTTGGACCAAAGTGTTTAATTGTAATTCTGGAAAGTACTTGTTATTTACGTTCTTATTTCTCAAAATTTTAAAAGAATATAAAATTTTAATAGTGTGGATGGTAGATAAAATGTTATATAGCTTTGGGAGAGTTTTCATTGTTTTATTCAGCATGTTGAAATTCCCTGGCTTTCAAACCGCTTCTGTGTTGTCACCTTATCAATTTCCCCTGGAGACCGAAACCTCCCATGGCTGTCTTTCAGCCTCCACGACAATTCTCATTCCTTTAGTTCTATTATTCCTTCAGTGAAAAATCTCTTGTGTGTATCTCAGGTGTATTTAGAAAGTAAACAATAAGTGTTTCTAAACGATAGGTCAAGCTTGTCTGGGGGTTAGTGTTCAGGCACTGACATCAGATACCCCATTCTACATAGCATCCTATGATCGTAGACTTTATCATGAAGAAGCTGGAATAGACCTTTGCTCTGACCATACCTCGTAGTCGAAGTTAAACACTTTGTCCGAGTCTGTGAGATATCACAAGACCACTTGTTACAGTCAAAAGATCTTAGACTTTTTTCCCCCATTTCATATTGTGGTTTGATCATTGATTGTTATTTCACGTGTTTATGTGAAATCGTTATATATCTATCTACTTTTTCGTTGGAAATACGATCCGAAACGGACAAATATAGTTCAATGTAGAAAAAGAAACATAGAGAAATCAAAAGCACACACTTACTCTCTTAAGGAGAGATAAGAGAGGGAAACCAAGCGCACTGGTTCAGAGACGATTGGAGACCCTTGTAATTGGTTGGGTCTTGGGTAATTGGAGACCAATCTTGTAAACGTTTGGGTCTCCAACCGTCTCTGAACCAGTACGCTTGGTTTCCCTCTCTTATCTCTCCTCAAGACGGTTCAACCGAAAATTAGAGACTGTAAGTGTGTGCTTTTGATTTCTCTATGTTTCTTTTTCTACATTGAACTATATATATATATATATATATATATATAAGGTGCTTGTGTTATTCTGACTGTTTTTTATCTGAAAAATTGTTTAAATATATATGAAAATGTTTGGAAGTAATATTTAGTGTTGGAACATGAAATCTTATTAGGGCTCCAGCACAATACCAGTGAGACGAATGGCTTCTATAGGATTACATTTCCTGCCAAGTATACAGTGGTTTTGAAATCATCACGAAATTCAATTACAAAACCATACGTGTTTGAGAATACCTGGAATCGTTTATCTCTGTATAACATGTTTAATAAGAATGACAAATATAGAGCCTCATGATTGTGTACTTCTGAAGTAAAAGTTATTCGCAAATTACACAATTCTGGGAACGCTGCCATCTGGGAATAGCTCAGCATTTAATTGCATTTCTGCAACAAATATTTCAATATTGATGAGATCCGTGTTTCACCGTGTTTTCAGTATACTAACTCAACGTGTTCTTCACCTTATATTTAGGGTCACAGTTTCTGACGCAAAAAAAATTTTTTTTTTTTTCATAAAATGACCATAATTTTTTGTTCTTGTAAAATAAGTTTTCGTTAAATGTAAAGAAAAATTTTTAGACATTTCGACAACCGTCTTCAACATTAAATAAGAAACAAAAATTAAAAAAAATCACAAATCTTATGTATTGCGATATCATTCGTCATATATAGAATGGATGGCCATACACTTGCTTCATATCTCTTGGGTATTCAATTGACTTTGACATGTAATATAATGTGGACACACAAGAGACCGAGTGTTATAAATGTTTACTATTTTCTGTTGAGGTCCTAGAGTATCTGCAATCTATCTTTTCTGAATACCATTTAGCTATTTTCTTAATAATCCTTAACAGAAATATTTGATTTTTTAACTACAAAAATATTAATGTACCATTCTGTTTAGCATTAAACTAGACGAATTTATATATATAATAAGAAGTAACAGTAATTAATTGAAATAAAGAAAGAAAAATCAACGTCTTAAATACTTTTCCTGAATTTTTTACTGTGCCTACATGCTTATAAATAGATATATATAGTAGTAGGTGTGTTCTCTAATCTGCATTCGGTCAATTTTCGAGGATAAAAAATCAAACTCTCGTTGTCTCGTTTCAGTTTTAATTAAAACCTTTTTCACAGGCATCTTCTCCATACACTCTTCTTATATCCTCATAAAAACCCATATTTCTTCTTATGGATATAAGAAGAATTTTTATGGATAAATAAGAAGTTTTTATGAGGATATAAGAAGAGTGTATGGAGAAAATGCCTATGAAAAAGGTTCTAAATAAAACCGAAACGTCGGCAACGAGAGTTTGATTTTTTATCCTAGAAAATTGACCGAATCCCGATTAGAGAACACACCTATTATCATTCGCGCTCCGTTCTTCGACGTGGGGAGATCTCTCTCACTTCGTCCTCTCTTCTAGTCTACTCCTGATGACGAACAACAGTTCGAAATGTTGAATTCTGTAAGTGTTCTTTTTATTCTATTTTCTGTGTCGTGCTTTGTGTAATTTAAAAAGTTATATATATATACAAGATTTCATATAAACACGTGAAATAACACTCAATGATCAAACCACAATATGGAAAAACAAGAATAGGATATTTCAACCGTAACAAGCGGTCGAAAACCCAACTAACGTCTTGTTAATTAGTTGGTTTTTGACTCTGACGAAGACCGCTTGTTACGGTTGAAAGATGTTAATCTTGTTTTCCCATTTCATATTGTGGTTTGATCATTGATCATATATATACTTAAACCATATATATATATAAGTTTAAACCACAATGGAAAAAGGAAAACAATAGAAATAAATGCTTTGAGGCTTTTCAATTTATGTCATCAGAAAGCAAACAAAGTAACAACTTGTTACTCAGTTTTTACTTTGTTTGCTCTCTCATGACATAAATTGAATCACCCTCAATAAAATAAATTCACAGAATGAAAACATATATGAGGTTATAAAAACTCTTTCCTATATTGCGACGGCGTTGTCATCAGGTAGAAATATATTATTGAGGTGTTGTAATATCTTGTTTGTGTTTCCTTGGTGTGAATTTCGTTTATTTATAATATATACAATTGTATTTTGTTTCCGCTTCATGGTCAATGCTCTCATCAATATTTATTTATATATAATATGCATTATATTAAATTCCTTGATTGTTATTGCATTAACACCTTTCCCACCTTTCTGGAAAATAGAAACTCAGTACAATAATACTCAAAGTTTTGTATTCTTGAATTCAATTTTTTTACAATTAATGCAGAGCAAAGAAAACAAAGCATCGGAATTTCGATCTACTCTGGCAATTTTCAGCGAATATAACTTATTAAATTAGCAGTATTTGTATTTACAAGCCGTATATTTCAAATATGTTCATTTCAACTCTACTAATAAATCATAGGTATGTATCTAGAGACTTGTACTATTCTAACATGTGTGGAGGAGATATCTATCAATGAAGTTTTATTCCGCTGTACGACACGAGTGGAGTACCGGTTGGATGGAAAAGAAGATTGATAGAGCATTGGGGAGGTGTAAATGTTCTTTATAACTGAAGTGTATTATGAATTTGAAATCGATTATACCGGCTTAGTGTAAATTGACTTATGGAAGTGTAAATCTTTGTCCATGTTGAACAAGTTGTAGGAGCGTGTGGGAGGAATGCGAGTGTAATGGTGAGCAGGCGTGCTAATGGTGTCCACCGGGACGGAGAGCACAGCCGTCGCAAGAGCCGTGCATTAGCATATTTCAACTAGGCCGACGGGTGTCACCATACAAGGGCTGTGTCTGGCTGCGGCCCAAGTCTCACCGCTTCTTGGGAAAACTGACGCAGGTGGCCGGCCTCCTTTCAAACCATCCATATAATCCAATTCGTACTCAGTTCAAATTAACCTCTTGCCGGCCGGTTATTAATATGTTCCATCTGCTGCTGGCCTTCTCTTGTTGAGGCAGATCCCTGTTCTAGATCTTACAGCTTTAAATGTAATTTGAAGCAGTGCAGACCAGTTTTAGAAATATACAACCCTCAGAGGCCTTTCTCTTTCAAAATTACTTCAGAAGTTGTAAATTTAGTCTATTTGAAACAGAGGCTGTTGAAAGTTATCTTCTTAATGCAACGTAAGCATATAATTAGGGAATGCTGCCATGTTTTGAGGAACATATAGTCAGCGTAACACTGAAGAATCTGACTGTCGATTATATTGGAGTAACGGCTGGCAGGTCAGGAAGGTATTCTTTCTTCTACTTCTGCCAGTTTCCTTTTTAATTCGCTCACTTATTATTCAGATTTGTTTTTAGCTTGAACTCACTCTGCAGTCTGCTTAGACAATACATTATGCGTCTCCTTTGCTTCTAAGAAATGTTTTAGAAATAGGCCTTTGCTTTCTGATGCTATTTATCGATGACTAGAAAAAATTACCCTATACGAGAGTAATTGGTACATGGCGACAACTTCATTGCAGAGGTAGCAACAGTAGCATTGCAGAAGTTGTCTCCTTGTCCATGTTTCTAATGAATTAGAACTCTCATCTGTCGTCCGTACAAAAAAATATCTCTTTTGTCCAATTCTTAGAGGAAGTAATATCACTATTCTATTCTCTTAATTCCGGACTTAAATTTCTGAGAGAATCTCAGTCGGTTCATTCACTTATGTTTATTTCAACTTTTATGGTTTCTAGATTGTCCGCAAAGTGTTTAGATCCTGTAAGCATCTAAGCTGGACCTTATTTCGCTAGGGATCTGGCACGGTGTAAACTTAAATTCTAATATCGCTAGAGTACCTATTTCAGTAAGGATACCATTGTGAACAGTTTTTTCAGCATTGTTAAACTGTCATATCATCGTAAATTCAATATTGAAACCACTTCTGTCTAATGAAGTTCTTTTTCCTCAGGTAGGGCACTTTTCATGTGAATGTAGCCACTTTAGACTCTTCATAAGCTCTCTTAGGTTCTTGAGTACTATGAATTACTGAGATGTTGTACCTTTTGAAATATCTACTGCAGGACAATCATTTTAATCTAAATAACAGTAGACTGTCTATCCGAGTTCTGAGATTGAATTTGCAAAGATTCTTGTAATCGTACAAGAATAGTATTCATGTCTGCCTAGTTTTGGCTTAACATGAATAAATGTTTGTTATTTCATTCTCGTAGCAATAATTACCGTTGACTTGAACGATAATAGCTACAATTTGACTTCAATTGTAATCTGCAAGATAAAAAAGCACAGTCCTTCCAAATTAACATGGAGTAAATATTCATCAGCTTGACTTTGAATAAAGATAAAGATTATAATTTGTGCTGCGCTTATAGGCTTTCGTCTTTATTGCTGGGTGGATGAGTGCATTTGTTTTTGTTATCTACTTTTGCTATGGCTAACCAGCTTACCAGCTTATATTGAGTAAGGTATAAAGTTTAAGTCACTCAAATTTATTAAACTAGGATATTTATTTTTACCGAGTCCCTGACATGGTGCTTTACATTCTCTCTGAAGGACGCCATACAAAAGATTTTTAATCCTCTTCATGAGAAATCTGAAGTCACGGTTCGTTGAAACCATATATTCTACGTATATCCTACACAAAGATATATGTATACGTATATTCTACGTATGTATACCTTTTACTAGGAATCAGTCCTTCCAGAGGAAAATTCTTTTGGATATTTACCTTTGCATTTATTTTGATACTGAATTTTGAGATCTCTTATTCACCTCATCTTCTTCAATCAACTCCCAGTCCTGAATATCCCCTCTTTCCTGAATTATTTACTGTCTTTGTATAACACATTGAAAGCTACAACAAATAAATAACAACACGTTAGTCTCATAATAATTTTGCGATATTGATAATCTCATAGATACTACCTGAAAACACATTTCCTTCACTGCTAGACACGCTGAGCTCTTTTGTCTGAGTCATACACTATTCTAGTTGCTTTGTTCCAGTCAGATATGGCAGTAATGTCTTTCATTACGAGCTGCGTGTTCTACAGAAGTTTCCTATCATTAACTACTGCTGGCAGTTTATAAATATCATTTGGAATATAATTTCACAAACTTCGTTTATAGATTATATTTGTTAATTCCAAGATTAAACATAATAATATATTTAATGTAATTTTTATAATAGATCTTTGTCAAATGTAATTATAAATATACGAAATATAGTTTATGAACAAATTTATTATTAAATTTATTTATTTATTTTATAAATAACTTAGGTTATTTCACATTAGTTACAAGTTACAACAAAACAAATATAACAATTATCCTGTAAATCATTGTATTGTAAATATCATTTCTATGTACATATATATAAAAGGATTTCACATAAACACGTGAAATAACAATCAATGATCAAATCACAATATGAAATGGGAAAACAAGACTAAGATCTTTCAACCGTAACAAGCGGTCTTCGTCAGAGTCAAAGTAAAATATACTCTCACGAAGACCGCTTGTTACGGTTGAAAGATCTTAGTCTTGTTTTCCCATTTCATATATATAAATATATATGTATATATACCACTATTAAAAGAAACGGTCCAGCGGACTTTTTTAAATAAAATAATTTATTAAGCGGTTTATAATTTATAATTTATAAACCGCTCCTGCCAGGGCGGCAGGTCACCGCCCTGCCTTCCTGCGGTACTCTTCGCTCTTCACACCTCCTGATGACGACGATGGTCGAATATCGATGTGAGTTATGTCTGTGTCTTTCTGTGTGTTTCCTTCGTTTTGAATTTATTTATATATATATATATATATATATATATATATATATATATATATATATGATTTTTCACATAAACACGTGAAATAACAATCAATGCTCAAACCACAATATGAAATGAAAAAAAAGACTAAGATCTTTCAACCGTAAAAAGCGGTAGTCGTCAGAGTTTAAAATCCAACTGTTGAAACAAATAGAAAGAACTGACAAAATTCACCTTGATATTTTGACCAATCACCTTAATCAAGAGAAGATTAACGGATCTTTTTGTTGAAGTAGCAGATACTAAAATTAGCGGTTACTTTGTTGAAATGAAGTAACTTAAAACGAATATTCATGAAATATACTTGTAGAAAGATTAATACGAAATAAATAATAATGTATGTATAAGTAAATGAATTATATGTAAATATAATTGAAAGAATAGACAAAAAGACCCTATCGATAATCTGAAAGATGCTATCTTACGGAAAGAAAAACAAATAAAGGAACATATTGAGGTATTATAAAATAAAAAAGTGGAGCTAAGATAAATATAAAATTATTTTAAACAAATAATAATAATATAATCGTAAAATTTATATATGAATACAGTTGTAAATAGAAATGAGTTTATATTACACAAACGAATGAAAAATAAATAGAATAATATAAATATTTTTAAAATATATAGTAAAGAAAGAAGAATGATGAATAATTAACGCTTGACGTTAGGTTGAGAAGCGGATCTACCCTCGAGGAGATAGGGGTGTGCTTCCTCTGAAGCCCTTAAAGTGATTTTAGAAGTAGACTGAGGAATCTTAAGAGTTTGCATTTAGAAACAGTCTTTAAAACTGAGTCTATGAGAATTAGCATAAATAGCAATGGAAAGGTTATTGAGTTTGCAATGAATCCCTGTGATTATTCATACTCGAGGTTAGCTTTGTGGAAGGCAAACTCACATGAAGCGCTTTACAAAGGGGGAATAGTCCAAGCGATAAACGAGTCGCTGGAAACAGAAAGTCTCATGAAGAATAAGGAAAGTAAGTTAATGAGGAGCAAACTGAAGGAAGGAAGAGGATTGACGTTGGGACTAGTTAAATAGCCACGATATCCAATGGGGAGGCGTCAGTGAAATGATAAGGTTGAGATTTGGAAGTTTGTACTCCTGAAGATCGAAAAATACGCGAGCAAGAAGAAAGTTTTGGGGAAATCACATTAATATCCGTGCCCGGTCTACGGCTTGGCCAGTCCTGTCCTCATACGTTCTGTACTTCTTGCAACTGCTGTTATCGTTTGTGCTGCCACCAATGTAATGTTTTGTATAGTTGCTTGGCTTCCATATATACTTATGTATGAATATATAACATTTTTTAAGTTGGTAAGCACAGCAAACTTCCATTGTTATTGAATCAGTTTTAATGGCCCTTTCGATGTCCAAATTCTTAAGGAGATGTCTGTTTCTAACTTTAAAGTCTGTTTGAGAACTTTAGAGGAAGTACCAATCTCCTTGGGGGTAGATCTGGACTCTACGTCAACCGTTAAGAATTCGTAATTATTCTTTTTTATTTGATATATATTTACACAATATTTATATTATTTTATTTATTTTTTATTCGTTTGTGTAATATATTTTATTTTAAAGTATATATTTTTTTTATATATTTTGTTCAAACTTAATACATGTATATTATTTCATTCCTTACTATTTATGTATTTATTATGCTTCCTTATCTCCCCTTTCTCCGTAATTTAGAAACTTATAGAGTCCTTCAGTTTTCGCTTCCCTTCTGAGTGTCTCACTTCACTAAGTCTTTCTTTGTGAACATGTTCAGGCTACCTCTTACGGGATATGCTAGTTCGAAATCACTACTCTAAATTCTCAAAGTTGTGTAAATTCAGGGCTTTTGCTATATGTTACAATGAAGCAGGTTGTTAAGTGATCTGGCAGAGTCAGTTTGGCTGAGGTGTGTGTTTTGTGTGCGACAGGTCCCATGATGGCCAAGGAGACATGTTTGGACTACAGCCTGTGCGACGCTGCCTACCTGAACCAGCCGGGCTGCAGACTCAGCCTCGACGGCTCGGCCCACTCCCTGCCTCCTCCCGATGACTCTCTCATCATCTCCAGGTGCCTCTCTACTCCTTTTCTTTACAGAACCAACTAATAATGTATAAAAGTGTCAACAGCTGCATACTTACTGTAGAACAGTAAAGATGGCATTGAAAATATTAAATACTTTCGGTTATGTTCAAAACTACATTTAAACTACTATGAACCTTTTACCATTTCCTAAAAAAAGTATGTCCTATAAAAGTAAACTCTACACCAGTGGTTCTCAAGTTGTACTCATGGACCCCGAGGATTACTGTGGATCTACGAGAAAAATAGTGTTTTCAGAAATTCAAGGTCCATGGTTAGTGTTCCATGTTAAGTTTAAACATAACCAAAAATATATCAAAGCATAGCGAACAGACCATTAGAATATTCAAACATAGTAATTGAAAGAAGGTCCAATATCTCGTCGCTTTGTTATAGTGTTCCAATGTATATACTAAGTTATCATTGTTTTATACTACTAAAAGTTCTACTGCAATTTTTTTCATGTTATATTCAAAACTGAAAATTTATTTCAGCATACCTTATAAAATATTTTGTTATTGTTTTATTTGTTTTATTTCCAAGATTTATGTCTAATAATTCAGAGATGTTAACGAATATCCGCTTTTGCTAGTTGTTACAATTAAGTTAAATGTTTTAAAAAAAAATTAAATTTCAAGAATAAAAAATATGGCACCAGTACAGGTGTTTCCACTTTCCAATAGTGTGAGAGGTTTCAAATTAGAAAGTCACACCACTTCGATGATTTTCTGCTTACTTGGTAAGTTTACTTATCTTGGAGTGGTTTCTTTCGTTATTTATTGATATGTAACAATGGGCTTTTGTATCGTCCTTTTAATATCTAAGTGTTAATAGTTAGAATAAATGAGCAATTTAACACGTCTAATAGAACTCTATTATCTTTGAAAAAAAAGTTACTTTAACAGTTGTGCTACATAGAGTATAAAGCGGAATATGGTTTCTCTGGGTGGGAGAGAGTTTTCGCAGGCGCGTGACTAAGTTAAACTTTTTCTAAGTTGCTAATCAAGTTACTGCTATCGTACTAATTATACTGCTAATTTTAACAGTGAATCACTGTACTTTGACGACCTTGTTTTTCACTTTCCTTGACTGATATTTTTATTAAACACATAGCAGTTCTATTGTACTGCTGGTCCAAGGTGCCAAAAAATTACGACCATAAGATTAGCATGATATTTACTTATGAATAGCAAATGAAATGTTAGTCCAAAGCATAGAAGTGTTCAACAGCAAAAGCACCCGTCTCAACTTTAGAGGGTGTAAGAATTTACCAAAAGAAAGGTAGAACCAACAATGATATCCAGTTGAATAGAATCCAAAGCCAGCTGTCTGATGGGCTCAATGGTGGACCAATCAGCGTAGCTCTTAGATACCTGCACCTTCTCATCATAAAATCTATTGAACAGCTATTATGATGACTTGACCATAAAGAGCTCGACATGTACCTGTTTTGATATTAGAACGTGTACCCAGCCTTTCGGCCATATCACCTGTTTTCGACATGTACCTACACTCTAGGGTGTCTATGCACAATCATATAAACAAGATAAAAATTAGAGCCTGGTACTGAGAAACCGCCCTCGTGATGATCCCTCGATCCTACATAGAAGTCACCTTGTGTACCAGTACAGGGGTATGTGAAACCTTGTCCTCATGGTACATAGGACTGACTACTGCTAGACTGTAAAGACTTCTGACTCTACACCTCACGACCCAAGAAGCATGCCAGGGAAGTGCATAACACTCCACTCACAAGGAATATGCTGGTGATTGGAACCAAAATTCTACAAACAGAAAGAAATACAAGCCACCTCCACATTTTAGAAGCCCTCTATATTAAGGATCTGCAGCCAACGATAAACACACAAACGTCTGACATGTACGTCACATGTACCTCATACCGAGCTGCCGAACTTTTGAGAACTCTTATAAACTCGTCAGAGGTAATTGAGAAATTAAGCCCTACTCTTCCTTAATGATATTTTCGATTTAATATGTGTTTTTAATTAAATGTTTAAGATGATTATGTATGAAATTTTATTTTACCATTATTAATATTAGTAGTAATACTACTATTGTTATTTAGTCTCATATTAATATTAAAACTTCTTTTTGTACCATTTCCTGTATTTCTACAATTATTTATTGTATCTTTTATAAAATAAAATAATATTTAGTTCCAAGTGTCAACGGTTCAGTTGACATCATAACAGCATATTCTTTTATAACTTTCGTTACTGTCATTTAATTCACCCTGTTTTTATTAATTCTTTGTAAATTGTTCCGTTAGTCAGTTATTCTATTTTTGGTTTGCCTGAAGATAATCCATGGGATCGAAAGCTCGTTTATTAAGTTTAGTTTTAGATTTAGTTATTTAACCTTTACACTATAGTGTTTCGTCAATTATCTGCGTTCTCTCTTATTAAATATCCTTTGGGCAACTGATTTGGGATTTACCCCCTTAGCACCGTAAAATAGTGAGTAGACTGGAACAAAACAGCTATAAGGTCTACAGTGCAGAAGCTACTGTATATTTCAATCAAATATGTATTCAAGAAGATTTGCTCCCTATCTATCTTTACATATTTCTAATCGACACGAAATAAAAATCAACGTCCAAACCACAATAAGAAAGTGACAAAAAAAAGACTAATATCTTTCAACTCTAACAAGCGGTTTTCTTCAGAGGCAAATCTCAACTGATTTGAGTCAAAATTAAATCTACTTGAAACATTCAATATCACTCACTTTCATTAATAATATAATTGGTTTTCTAATAAGGGAGTTGAAGAAATGATTATATTCTGAGGTAAAGAACAAAAAAATATTTTTTACTGCAATATTGTCTATAGTATTGTAATTCAACTATTAGTATAATATCAAATAAAGATAACCCAATTTTATTTTTATTGGTGCTACTTTAGTAATTCAAATGATATATAAAAGATAAGAAGTAACGATTTATTTTTGTTTTGTTTTTCATTTCTCAATGTTTGTTAAAGTAATTCATTTTTTTATATTATAAATGTTTTTATTAATCTTGATTGATATGTTGTGTGTATCCTTTTGACGACATGTTTTTGTCCTCAGGATACGAAAGAGTTGCGAGCAAAAGGAAGAGTTCCTCCGACGTCCTGCAATCGAAGCTATGCCTCAAAGGGAATTCTACCCCAGGTTATTTTGCATTTAACTTGTACTAAATCATTTTTTTTTTTATTATAACTCATATTATATTTAATATTAGTATCATCACTGGATTACCTTTGCAGTCAAACAAAGTTATGGAGAAGAGAATTATTTTTTTTCAAAATTATATTATTGATAATTTGATAATTTCTTCAATTTATTTTTTGATTTCTTTTTCAAAATAGATGTTTTTGATATCGAAAATCAATGTTCAAACTGCAATAAGAAAATGAGAAAAAAGACTAATATCTTGTTAACACTGTAACAAGCGGTCTTCGTCAGAGTCAAATCTCAGTTTATAAAGCTTTAGTCACTTGTGGTGTATAATTGATAAGTTTGCTAGATGATACTTATGTTTACTCTTTGTGCGAACTAGAGCGTATGACGTAATTAGCAATTCCGGGTCATAGGCCTACTTCTGCAGAATTAAATGCTCTAGCGCTAGTGTGTACTAGTCAACTACATCTAGATGTCAGCTGTACCTGTTCTCTTTAGTCGGTCACCAGTCTTTACCAATCTATAAATTTTGTGATTGTGATTTTCGAGGTGCCTCTGACAAAGTACACACAGATATTCACGAACAATAGACACAGTATACTCAAAAGCACTCATATCATATAATTATAAAGAAGCAAGAAAATATTAAAAGTTAGGACATCAAAATAATAATTGCAAACTAAAATTGCATTCGAAATATTGATGCAAGAAGAAAAAATGAAGTTGAACGACACTTGCAATGTCGTATAACATTAACAGGAGATAGGAAACACAGATCCTTTTGTATTGCTGTAAACTTATTCATTCACCAGAGTGTCCATGCTTTTAACAGGGAAACTGTTATTATATTCAATTTAAGATTGTTTAAACATAATATGATACCATAATTCGAGAAATATGCTGCTTATAGGGGGCCAGGTTAGCTCAGTGGTTAACTTATTCGCCTC
Source organism: Hermatobates lingyangjiaoensis (assembly GCA_026182355.1). Classification (NCBI taxonomy): domain Eukaryota; kingdom Metazoa; phylum Arthropoda; class Insecta; order Hemiptera; family Hermatobatidae; genus Hermatobates; species Hermatobates lingyangjiaoensis. The sequence continues at coordinate 1,683,704 of JAPFBL010000430.1, forward strand.
TGGGCTGGTAATCCGGGATTCGATCCCTAACTGGCCCTTGATTTATTCGCGCAGGAGTTATATAACTCTGAGTACGTCGTCCCTCGGAGAGGACATTAAGCCTGTTTTGATCTTCGCGTTCCTCGGCATTTTTGTGTCATAACCGCTTAAGAGGACGTTAAGCCGTCGGTCCCGAGCCTGTACGATGTCTGGTACTCGTTAAAGGTCCCTACTCTAAATATACTTGAGTTAGGTTAAAATTTATGACTCCCAATGCGTAGAATCTGTAGAATCACTGATCAAACAAAAAAGCCGTTAAAGGACTGACGTTATCACCCACTAGGGGATCGGTTTAAACAATAAATAAATAAAATGCTGGTTATAAACAATAGCACACAAATACACTAACTAAATACACAAAATAGCAAAATTTGTATATAATTAGTGACAATATATTCTTTCTATAATTTTTTTGAAGTAAAAACTGCTGAATATGGCTATAACTAAGTGACTGGGGTTACTGTGACTGTGACTGAGTGACTGGGGTTAGCTTGCTACTGTGCCATGCTGCCCCTTCTGTCGAGGCATGGGGCAGGTTTCACTGTTTATCTGTGTTTTGTGTGACTCTGTTGGTCATAGTTGGCCTGTCCTTTGCAGGCCTGGCAGACTTGAAGCCCCTATATGGCCTCCCGCTATACCCGCCTCTGCCATTCCACCGGCGGCACCCCCTTCACCTCTGCCTCACGAACAACAATTAGGTAACATATGCTTCCTCTAGTCATATTAGAACATTTATTTATCATTGTTTTCATCGCTTTTTCATTGTTTTTTGTATTTTTCGCACTCCTCAGTTAATAACATGTAACTGTTGTCATATTTTGCAGATGAATTCAACATTATAATGTTACTATCTAATATCTAAAGATGGCTATTACCTAATAGATATTTTAGCAGATTAAAATAACAGGTATCTAAATATCTAATATCTAAAGATGACAAATTTTATACGAATACTTCCCCGTGAAGTTGGGGTTACTTAGAGCCTGAATGTGCGTTGTTTTTGTGATTCCATGTTTCTTTTTATTGAAAAAATATATATTACAGAACTAGAAGTGTCACAGTAAACACTCAGGACTATAAATAAGAAATGAAAAGAAAATTTTCAAATATCTTTTGAAGTATTTTGCCATCAAAGAACCCTCAAAACACCTAAAAAAAAATGAAGGAACTCGAAAAGAAATTAAATGTACATTGTTAGTACCACAGAGAAACCATAAAAAATATAGGTGAAATCCTGAAGAGATAAGTGACAATATGGGTCTCAATGAAACAAATCATTAAAAATTATGTCTCATCATGTGCGAAAGGCTTCACTTATTATCATTTCAAGGATTTTTTTTATTTTGTTTCAATTGTATCCTAGTAAGGAAAAGAACAGTTGATTGATATTTATTAAAATAAGATAGGATTGGACGAGTGGTAAGGCTTGAGTGGTGTGTGACGCAGGTTTCGTGTGCGGAGGTCCAGTGACGAATCCCCCCCGTGTAGTGGACCGAGTGGCCTCCCCTCCGCCTGTCCGACTGGTCTCCCAAAGGGCGAGGCAGTTCGAAATCGGACTCTGTCAGCCGGACAGGACTCCTCTCTACAGGTCACTATTCTCTTCTATTTTATACACAAACTTGCTTCTCCATATTGAAAACACCATTTAATTTAACTTTTGTAGATATATTTGTATTTATCTTTTGTTATGAACTGTTTTCAAAAGAATGTAAAGCATTCCTGTGAAAAATTTTTTTCAAAAAATTGGAAAAGAATGAAAAAAATTCCTACCAGTAAGTCAGTATTGTATTAATAAGTCTAGTTTTGATATGTATCAATTAATTATTAATATTATAATTATTATTAATTAATTAATATTATTAATTATTAATACAAAATGTATTAATTGTCTTTAGCTTTATTAGAGGGAACAATTTTACACATTTTTTTATATTGATACTATTAATATAATATACTCAAATAAATAAAAAACTATGATTTTAAGATTCTATAACATTATAAAAATGTAACTTCGTTGGTATGCCTCACTCTGTTTAGTTTTAGCTGTCTTTAATATAAATTTAAGAACTACGTTAAAATAAAAATTTGATTTCTTCTTTTTTCTAACACACAAAAGGCAAACAAGAATTTTGGTTCAAAATATTTTTGAAATGTACTTACCACTTACGATAAATATGTCGGAATAATTAAAATTGTCCCTGCACTACCCATACGGTCCTGAAAGAGTTAAATATTCAAAAATCATTCAAGCAAAAAAGATAAGTATACTTTAAAATGCATTGCTTACATATTACTCTGTTTTGAATGTAAAAAAACAGAGGTATGTCTACGACACAGACGAAGTGGTGTTCTTGAGCAGCGGTATGCCCTTCTCAAACTTATGTACTCTTAGAAACCCTTCTTTGATGGAGGTCCGCAATTCGTTTATAACAATTGATATGGTGATTACTAATTCTTTGTTACAGTGCTCAGACTGAGTAATTATTTACTAGATAATATTAAGTAAGTATTGACTAGAAAACCAATAGGCCACTCACTCTCTCTGTCCTCTTATCTGTGACAATGTTATGGTACCCGGATTGAGTGCCAGAAAGTCATTAGGTTACCCTCTGGGTCTTCTTAACTCTGACAATGTTTTATTACCCAGAGTAAGTGCCAGAAAGTCATTAGGTTACCCTCTGGGTCTTCTTAACTGTGACAATGTTTTATTACCCAGAGTAAGTGCCAGAAAGTCAGTAGGTCCTCTGCATCGATACACAACTTGTATTGAATTGTCTCTAACTTGTTATGTATATTTTTTTTATATTTTGGTGTTATTAACAGATGTATTCTTATATTTTAGGAGTGAGCTGGCAGGAATGGTTACCAAAAACAGTGTTACCAATGTTGCTGTACGAAGAAGAGAGTTCGAGAACAAGAGCGATTGGCGTAACCAGCGTGAAAGTAGATCTCTGGACAGCAATACCTCGACCAGTAAGCCAACTTGCTATAACAGTATCACCTATCAAGAAGTGAACTGCAATTATATTGGGTTATTTATTTGTAATATATGCAGACCATCATAAATAGTAAGCTGTCAGTATTGGATACATTATTAAAGGGAAACAGTCATCGCATAGCCCACTCAATATATTTACTTCGCTTAACCATCAGTGTAATAATCATTCGTCTGTTTTCTGCTTTACTATTAATTTTAATTTTTAATTTATTTTAAATTTTCTTTATCCTTGTCAAGTACATTCCCTCGTTGTATTTTAATCTTTTAAACTATTTATGATGTTTTTATTTTAAAAACAATTATAATATAACCTTGACACTTAACACTCATTCGCTTCAATGTTGGTTATAAATGATTTAAAAATTGTTTATAAAAATAAACAGTGTCACAAAATTAAGAATATTTAAACAACTTCTAGTAGTCTTCTCAGTGACAGACTACAAAAAATCAAATAAATTAAAATTTAAATATAATTAAGTGATAAAATGAAGTATGTTGGGTAACATTGATATACGACTTACTGACTGGCAACACTGTGAAGTCTAATCAGTAATAACTTTTATTCCAACATTCTGAAAGGTCCAGTGAATAGAAATTTATTTAAGGTATACATGGTTTCCTTTTTTAATAATGGTACAATCTGAAAAGAAAAAATCAAATCTGTAGTAGTTTGTACTTGATTTTACAATAAATTCAGTTTAAAAACTCATATATATTCAATTAAATTAATAAGGTACTGTAATTATTAAACTCAGCTGTGAAAGAAATCCATTCAATGTTTATTGGGCTTTAAATAAATATATAATTTAGGTCTTAAACCTTTGCAGCCTAAACACTTCTTCTTGGCAGTGATCATAAAGAACTGTTACAAACTTAAATGAAGCTCAATAGCTGCCTGAAAACAACGTAGAAACTGTTAGCGTTGTACATTTGTTTAGTGTTCATCGTATTTCATTTGAACAAATTAATATATCACGCGGAATCATGTTTTATGGGCTGAGTCGGATTCAAACTTTCTCAATATTTTGTTATTTATGCATACGCTAAAGTAAACCCAAGGAGTAATTGCTGAAACTTCAATTATAATTTCACTTATTTCTCCAGTTATTTTACAGAGGAATAAATAGTTTGTCAATATTTGCTCAATAAATTATCAAAATTATAAATAATAATATTGTGAGAAATAATAAGGTTAATTGAAATTATTCCTCGATTGAAATATAATATATTATTATAAAAATCCATCTTACCTCGTAAATCAGTGTTGCAGCCGCCTGACCGGTTTCACGCGTTGTGCATCTTCAAGTGGGTCTCCAGTGAAGGATGCACAACCTGGAAACCGGTCGGGCAGCTGCAACACCGTTTCACGAAGCAAGATGGATTTTTATAATAATATGGGAAACAGATAAAATAATAGTTGCTGATACTAGATTAATAGTTACTTTAGTGACATCCTGATATTTTAGTTGGATTTCGTAATAACAGGTACAAGGATTTTTGGAACAATGTTTGTAACCCATTTCTATCAAAGTTACGGCTTCTTTGTTGGGTTGCGAAATTTTCATTACAATTTAAGTATTATGTGTTGAATGTTTGTTTATATGACATCGAGAAGAAAATTATTATCATGTGAAAAAACAAAAGTTTTTTTTGTTTCTTTCTCACACGATAGCAACATAATTCCATTTTATTAAAAAAAAAAACAGCAAAAATATAAAATTGCAATTTTTGAAATAAATCAACTAATTTTGTAACAATGAAAGAATTCGTTGAAAAAAAAGTTTTGCTAATTAGAATTTAATTTTTTTTCTACGTAATAACTTAATAAAATCAAATGGTTTCCCAACAACGAAAAGCAGAGAATTCTGTGACACAATTTTCCAGTTTTATTAACTAGAATTTGAAATAGTGTACTCCTTTAAATCCATTTTTTTTTTCATTGAATTTTAGATTCCAAAATATATTATTAGACTTTTTATGTGGAATATATGGTAAAGAGACGATTTTATTTTGATTTATTTTTTTTTTGACAAACATAATTTTTGTATGAATTTGTGTCGGTTATAAAAAAAATTGTAATGTGAGTCGAAGTGAGAATTTTGCTTACTTGCTGGAAAATGACCCAGCAGAGAGTGTATGTATTAACCAGTCACTTGATTTGTTAAATCACTCTGTTTATTTATTTATTTATTTTTCTCGTTTGTCAGTTTTATAAATAATTTCATAAACTGTACCTTTTATGAGACTTTATAGCTTTGGATAGTTTTAAGGTACTAATACGGTCTTCCGTTAAGAATGATATATTTTTTTTACACTTCGACGCACAGGTGAATTCTCTTTCTGGTTTTACTTGATTGAATGCTTTCTTGATCAGACTTGATGTGTTAGGTAACACACTTGTCAGTCAGACGAGTGCTCCAGGATACCTCCCATCAGGCAACAGGACGACTCCCGTAGGTGGAACAAAGCTGCACTGCGACCCACCCAAGGACTATGTCCAGCCTTCCCCAGGTTTGTACTGAGTCTAGACACATGCCAACTATGATGGATTTTTACGATCTATTGTAGATTATGAATGTAGAGAATTCAAAATATTAAAATATGTTGTAAACGGCAAAAAATATAGCTACAACAATTCTAGCAACAAAATAAGTTGATTTGTAAATAGTAAACTACAGAAAAAGAGGAACCTTTTTTTATATTTACAATATTTTTTTTATTCAGGGAAGGTAGGAAAAATCCATTCGTAGGATCCCCTTCCCCCCAGTATTGGATATACTGGATTGTCTTATCATAGTTCAAGTGTTACAAGAATTGTTTTTATTAGAACACTGTAGTTTAACAACATTGAGCATGTACAATACTTGGATGGGTGACGCAATTAGACTAAATACAATTTGTTAAAATTGTTAAATTCAGATCATAAAATCGAAATATTAACTCAAAATAATTGTATTAAATAAAATACAGACTTGTTTTTATTAGAACAGTGAAGTTAAACAACATTGAGCGTGTAATGTGCTTGGATGGGTGTCTCAATGAGACTTTGTTACAACTGTTAAATTCAGGTCATATAATTGAAATACTAACGAAAATAACTGTATTCATTCAGTATTATAGAACCCCTGACAATTTGTTTTGATTGTTTTAATTGAATAATGTTATGTCTGACATTGCTCGTCATGTCAGGCCATTGGTATTAATGATATTATCAAAATGATATTTGATGTGAATATTGAATTGATTCTAGAAAGAGAAGAAGGTGTGAGGCAAAGATGCAATTCCTTAGAAACAGTTGGTGAGGATGGTACTCCCCGACGCCACAAGGCCGTCAGACAGGACTCTTACCTGGCTGCCGTCAAGAAGATAGTGGGTACGTAGACCTCAAACAGCACAGCATACAATATACTGCTAAATCAACTTATATGCTTCACTTATCTCTTTTCATTTATGCCACTTATGTTTTTTGAAGTAAACACAGAAATTAAACCATGCTTCTAATAATAATTTTTGGTCCAGAACGTAATTCTTTAAATTTACTTCATTTTTTTCTTATTAACTTAAATCATTCAACCAATTCATTGAGGAAAAACAATTGGGATTTCCTACTAGTATTATATATATATACTATTAAAAAGCACTGCGGCTTCTGCATTTACAATTTTCTTAGAGAGATGCCCTTTTTGCCTTATGTATAATCTCTCTAAGAAAATCGTAAATACAGAGGCTGCAGAGCGTTTTAATAAAATTTGTTTAAATATCATATTTATTTATACATATATTCAAATGAAATCAGATCCGAACGGGCACTTTTAACAGTCCAAATATCCTACTATCTGTTTTTCATGCGCGTGTTTCTTTAAGTTTTCAAAGTACGAGGATATTTACATGTATATATTTATGTACATATGTATAAAGCATTACAAACATCCATTTTGATAATTCGTCAACATATCGGACTAATTAATACGCTTAGAGCACCGAGGCCTAAATTTAAAAAGATGAAAGATGTATTAAAGGGTTTTAGGTAACATTAGTTTATTGTTTCTTAACGACTTTTTAAATAATTATAACATGTATGTTTATAACTCTTTTTTATGATAGGTTGAAATAGCTTTGTTTTTTCATAGATATTCTAAACTTTTGTATAGTTTATTTCCTGATATCTGTGTTTACTTCAAATGTAAGTTGTTCACTTTTTGCAGTGCATTATAAATATATATATTTTATTTACTTCATTAAAAAAATAGTTTATATTTATTATTGAGTACAAAGGTATGACTTAGGAGGTAATAAATTATTGTTGGTGTTTTTCTTCAGATATTTGAACCATTGTTAACCTGTGTAAAACAATCAGTTGACTTTGATTTATCTGAGAGCAATATTAATTATACACTGAAATTGAATAGGGTTAACTTGCGGCTTCTCATCACCATGCTTTCAGTAATAAACCTCATCTCAATTGACTTCTGACTAATCACATTTATTGTACATTCATTTTCACCTGTATGTTTGCCTTTGTAATACTTCATTATAACAATATGTTATTGTTATGTCAAATTAGTTAAAAGAAATCGCTTTTTGCTATTCATTTTTTTTTAAAAAAAAAACAATTATTAGCTTTTCGTTAGTTAAATGTTTTTTTTTAGAACAATGAAATTAATATCTGTATATTTAAATGTTAATTTATTTATAAGATTGAAGAGACTCTAAATAGTGAATAAGTATTAATGTAAGACAGTGGTTTTAGTATCATTATGGATAGCTTCAGCTATATTGTTTCGTACACGTTCTTCTCTGTTTTGGGGAATGTTTCATCAGAATTAAATATATTGAAGAAGATGATGTACGATTAACATTGTTCGGATTTCCGCATAAGATTTTAGATCTGTGATTCCCAAACTTTTTTTTGCGTTTAAATCAATATTTCTAAATTTTGCTGTATGGATTTAAAATTAAGTAACTAATAAATAAAGTAATATCGTTTACGTTAATCTCAAACCAGATTCCTTCCACTGTATTACCTGTTTTAATATGATTTCATTTTTGGATTAAAATTAGCACGCTAGTTTATTAGCGTAGGTATTAGCAAGTACCTGGTATAGTCCAACAGCTTTACACCTATCTGGAGGATAGGGGATAGCGTTCGCAGGTTCCATCCTTCATAAGGAAAATCTGGGATTATGAACAAGATTTGGCCCTCGAATCTTGTATCTAGAGCACTACCGTTAGATCACACCTCACCCTATAATTTCTAATGATGACTACGTAAAAATTAAAAAAAGAGTAAAAGAAGAAAAAAAACAGATAAATTTTGATCTATGGTCCTACAAGTTTGGGAATCGCTGACTAAAGATTTTGAGGTCCTCTTTAAAACTTATTTGAATTTCTGGTACTCCTTATGGTTCGTATTATGTATCAGCATTTTTAGTCAAAAGGCCTCAGGTTTTCATTGAAACATTAAAATAGTTTGAAATATTTATAGTTGGTGTTTACTGAATACAAAGAATGTGACTGATTTTTTAACTTAATTCTCTTAAGTTTTCTTAGAAAACATCTGTCGTTTTCTTTCAAATCATTTAAATAACAAATATCACTACAGTGACTTCATTTTCATCAGACATTTAGAATCATGATTTTATTTTATGATACGAAATGTTTTCAAATAATTTTAAAAAATCATTGACTTGATAATTCTTCATTTTCTTTTTCCAAGGAAGATTAAAAATTGTGATTTAATTTCATGGTTTTAATAATAATAATAACCTCAGCTGAATCCATAAAATTTTAATATTTCATTTAGCTTCCATTCTATTATTTTTAAATTATTTTTGATTTGAATCAAGAATTAATAATTATTTCCAATTTCAAAAGTATTGTGCATATACTTGTTTTCTGCTCTCATTTGTCCGTAGGCAAGATCTCGATATTCTCCGAAATAGAAGTATATCACATGTTAAGATTATTTCGAATGATGGACAAGTTTCTAAATATATGAAAGAATAAACTAAACACTGTCCACATTCAACACTTTGAACACTCTAGTTTTGTCTGTTTTTTTTTTAGAAATGGTTTGATAATCGAATTATATTGTGTGAATGCATACACACCAGTAGAAAACACTCAGTCATTACCATAGAGATGGATAAGTGTCTACTTTAAGATAAAAATTAACACTACACTCAACCAAGAGTAAAAAAAACTTTTTTTGGACCGGATGGGACTTGTGCAATTTTGAACGAGGCAAGTTAAATATGCACAATAGCAGAAGTATGTTTTTTCTGTTATGAACCGAAAATTTAAAGTATAAGTGCTCAAAAAAAACTCAGAAAACACTCTAGTTTTGTTCCGAGTTGTTGTTAAGTTCTTAAAACTAAGATGAAATCGATATGCTCCAAAACATGGGGTATAAATAACACCATGAGAGTGAAAAGTAAAATTTATAAATAAATTAAAGAACAAGCTTTAATAACTCCAGAGGTGAGTAGCAGGTGAATGATTCAAAGTCCTTTTATGGTCTTTCTTAATATTTTTGAGATTAGGAATAATTTTTAATATGAATATGATAAATCACATCATGGTGGTTAGTGCGAGTTACTTTAGTGATATATTCTTTTGTTTCTACCAAAAAGAATGTATTCAGTTGCCAACTATATTTATTTTTTCCCATTATTAATTTTGATTTTTTTTTTGTATTGTTTATTTTCAGTCACATTCTTGTTAACTATATTTTGTTTGTTATCCAATCCAGATGTAGAATTAATGTGTACACCATTTTGAAATTGATAATGGAGAATGTGGTTCGAGGTATAGCATTGCACATAGCTGTACATAGGCTCACTATCACCATTTGTAGATTCGCTGGCTTGCTTTGTACTTAGTTTGATAATCACAAACTTAACAACTCTCCAAAGCTATTTGTCTTAACAAACATTGCTCAAATAATTATATATTCAGTGTATGTTTAAATTTCGTAGAAATTGTAAGTAGGTAAGAATTTGCTGACATTCATCTATCTCCAAGATGTCAGCAAAAAAGTAACTATTTTGAAAGTTCGGTTTGAAACTGAAGAACTGACCGATTCCTGATAAATTTGATCCTGTTTCTAGTTCACGCTTGATTCTTTTATCAAGATTATATATACATACTTTTTTTTAGTCAAACAATTCTCAAAAAAAAAAGGGTTGTATAATCTACTTTAGTGTCTTGTTTCTTCATGTGTGGTGTGTTTTCAATTAAGTCCGTTCGGATCTTACCTATTTAAAATATATCAATTGTTCACACATAATAAAAAATGTATTCAAAGACTCAAAATTTATGATAAATCAATTTTTTCTGACGACTCGGATAATTAAAACCTAAATATTAGTTACAGGAATAGTGTATCATAATTTTGGAAACCTGGTAATTTCTAAAGTTTGTTTGGACAAATAGCTGCAGTGGATTTTGTAGTGAATAAAGCGGAGATTTATTAGGAATATATATAGAAAGAGGCAATGGGATGAGTAAGGTTGGGGCGTGATGAGTAGAGGTTTTGTTTTGGCGAAGTGCGGAGAAGGAGTCGGAGCCAGGCCTGCCGGCTGAGGGCTGTCAGCGCCCCTACAGGCAGCTTCGTCCAGAGACCCACTTGGCTGGCCTTGAGCGGCGAGTCCCGTCCAGGTCAGATCTCTCGTCTCAGGCTACCAGCGAGGGCTTGCCTGCAGCCGCCACTTAATAATCCCATTCCCAAAATATATAGACAACAAAACATTTCATTTATAACCGGAATGAGCAAAACAAACGGTGGTAGTATTAGTAATGTAAATACCATATTTGCTATCAATATAAATTATTGTCTACTTTTTGATTGCTGTTCCCGCCTTATTATTTTTTTTGTTTTTGACCGTGAAATGTGATTTCATTTATATTTCGTACGAATTTTAACTACACCTTGTCCTCACTTAACGACTGCTCGGACTTACGACGCAACAGAAAAATATAAAAAAATATTTTTACGCTTCTAGGTGCAATGTTTTTGGGATTATCGGTACGATCATTTACATTGAGCGCGTCTTCCTTTTTTGAGTACTGTACAATAAATTTTTGTAGTATGAATGAAGTGCAGAGATGTCATTAAAACAATACCTGAGACTGCTTGATACAAAAGAACTATACTAGCGCAGTACCATGGTCTTGAAACACGGTACCGTTGTGTTGATAAGGGATCATCTCGCTTAGTGACCAATTCGTTTAACGACCTGGTCGTTGGAACTGAACCCCGTCGTTAAGTGAGGACAGGGTGTATACACAAGTTATATTAACGGTTTGCTTCTATGTATAAGTCTAGGGTTGCCGCCGTTCTTGAAGATTGAATTTTAGCTATTTAAACCGAAATGAGCATAATTCGTTGACCGAAGTTTCAAACATTATGATTTAACATTATATAGAGTTAAAAGGACATGTTGAGAATTGGTTATTACTTAAAATAAAATATTTCTACAAATGCTGAAATGACTGGATTATTGGAGGCGCTGCAGACTGGCCGTACGTGTCCTGGTGGTAGATGATATCCTTGTGTTGCTACTTTCTCCTAAGTCAATCCTATTTCTTGTCTTCGTTTCCCTCAGGTCTCTCGTCGGTGGTGGTAGACAGTAGAATGTTGTCTCCTTCATCATTATCTAATCTCTTTATCATGAATGCTGTGCATGCTTCATATTCATATGTTCATCTTCATTTTAACATTTCAATGTTCTCTGAAAAGGTTATCAAAGAATAGCAACATGAACAACTTAAACATTCAAGAGTAAAATTCCTGATTTATTCCGGATTTATCTAGCAATCTTGTAACCAGATTCACATTTCTTCATTTCCTAGTTTTTTTTTTAAAGCAAGATGTAGAAACGTCTTATACATTAAAAAAAAATAACGACTATGAAAAATAAGTTCTGTTTTATGGATAGAAATTACAAAATACTAGTATATCTGTTTGATCTTTACGCCTCCACTAAAAGTAATCCTTCAGAACAATAGGGGCGAGTAAGAGTTTTTATCACCCCAGTGCTCAATCACATTAAGAGAGTATATTGGTATTAACAGATACTGAAAAAATAAAATAATAATAAATACATAATAATTTACTTTACTTAATTATATAATAATAATTAATTATTAATAAAAAAATAAAATATTTGGCTATTTATATAAAAAATATTTACAATTGAAGTATTTTTATTTTATTGTAGGGTAAAAATCTAATGAAACGGTCTCCACATATAAAAATTTTAATGATATAAACAATGCGTTTCGAACACGTAGTGTTCTTCCTCAGGCATTAACAAAAAAAAATTATATGTGGAGACCGTTTCATTAGATTTTTACCCTACAATGAGTAAATACCACATAATAACTGATTGCACTACATTAGAATTTTTATTTTAATATTAATTAGATAAATATATGAGAAAATAAAATTCATAATTACTGAAATGAAAGAAACAATTTAAACTTTGGTTGTGTTTAGTTTATTTATGTGTTTTCAATTATTTTCATAATTTAAATAAAAATATTTAAAAAGTCCCTTCCCCTTAAATATATGTGCCATGGGTAAAATAAATTTTAATCACGTAAAATTCTTTCTAATGCAAAATATTATATATGTACCACTACGTTTTAGTTTATGTGATTAATCGTTAGGATGATAATGAAATAGAGAAAGAAATTTGAATAGCTAGATACAGTACAGGCACACGCCGTGGACCCAAAACAAAGAATCTCCTGATATATTCAACTCATATATTACCAAAACATCAAAAAATTTCAAAAATATGAAGAAATATGTGGTATTTCTGGTTTCTTGATAGCCAGATAAACGGTCCGATATCTGTTTGAGCAATGTATTGTTTCAACTACTGACGTTTGAATTGTCATTATTTGTAATTTACTAAGGAGAGATAAAGAAAAAGTGTCCACATAAAATAAGTTTCTTTTTTTTAAAAAATACTTGTTATAAAAGCATTATTTCAGCAAAGTATTTTTTTTTATGCAGAAACTTATTTTATCTTCTCCTGATATGTTATGTATACACAACATATGGTATACAATTTTACAACTACATTGAATAAAATAAACTTTTTTTTTTAAACAATTTAATAATTTAATTGTGACATTAAAATTACAGTTTTGATAACCCTTCATTCTTTTATAACCTTTTCAAATCATTTGGAATACCTGTTGAAATAACTTCACTTATATATGCATGTCTCACGTAATAACAAGCAAGCCAACATTATATTACTAAAACCTTTCTACTCTTCAGGGTTGGCCAAAGTCCCCTCAAAAACACAACTATTATAAATGGTTGGCCGTTCCTTATTTTGGCCTACTCTATGTATCATGTTCTTTTTTCTGTATATAGGAACTAATTGTAAACATGTATTTATACCTTCAATATTACATTTTTTTATGCATTTTTAATATTTTGTATGTATATTTTAATGTGTATATATATCCTTTGTAAATGATATGCTCTATATATCCTTATTGATATTTTGTAATAGTTTTGAATGTGTCTCCATGAATTCCTTATGCACTCCTTTTGCATTTATACGTAAACTTGATGCTAAGTATATAGTAATACTGCTGTCCCTAAGTCTAGTGTATAAGTTTCACAGTCATGTCGTCAATTGGCTGGAACTCTATCCCAACTCATGGCGTAAAACGGTAGAGGAATTCTAGTAAAGTCGAAATTTACAAGTTTGTCAATTTATTCATGGAAAGGAAAACTTGATCAGCCAATGAATCAAAATTAAATTAAGTGAAATGAGGTGAGCTCATTGGAATTAAACTGATCAAAACAGGTATGGGCAACTTTCGTTTACTTAAGGTCAAGAATTTAGACTTGATCTGTAAACACCTTGGGAAGTATTAGATAACCCCTTGTCTCAGAATACTACTAGAGGATAAAGGAGGATGAAGAATTAAATAACCTTTTGTCTCAGAATGCTATTAGAGGATAAAGGAGGATGAAGAACATTACGATGCCTTAATGAGTTGTTATAAGATCCAGGAGAACAATTTAAGAATTTAGACTTAATCTGTAAACACCTTGGGAAGTATTAGATAACCCCTTGTCTCAGAATACTACTAGAGGATAAAGGAGGATGAAGCATTAAATAACCTTTTGTCTCAGAATGCTATCAGAGAATAAAGGAGGATGAAGAACATTACGATGCCTTAATGAGTTGTTATAAGATCCAGGAGAACAATTTAAGAATTTAGACTTAATCTGTAAACACCTAGGGAAGTATTAGATAACCCCTTGTTTCAGAATGCTATTAGAGGATAAAGGAGGATGAAGAACATTACGATGCCTTAATGAGTTGTTATAAGATCCAGGAGAACAATTTAAGAATTTAGACTTAATCTGTAAACACCTTGGGAAGTATTAGATAATTCCTTGTTTCAGAATGCTATTAGAGGATAAAGGAGGATGAAGAACATTACGATGCCTTAATGAGTTGTTATAAGATCCAGGAGAACAATTTAAGAATTTTGACTTAATTTGTAAGCACTTTGGGAAATATTAAATAACCTCTTCTCTCAGAATAAAGGAAGATAAAAAAGTTGAAAAAGATAATAAACATGTTAATTAGCATGGATAATATCTTAATTATTTAATGGAGTGTATTGTGTGATATTCTTGGTAGTAATAGAGCCAACACCATTCTGAAACAAGTAAACTTCCTCAGTATTTACGAGAAAAGTTTTCCCACAATAGAGAAATTTGCATTTTCTCATCCACCCTACCGTCTATAATGACCACCTTTCCCTACTCCTTACAAGAAGTGGCATTAACGTTTTAAGAACCTTTTTGAAAATTTATAATTATCTAACTTGAAATACGACAACTTCATAGAGAGCATACTACTATTAGATAAGACTTGCTGATTTCCCTTTTATGCTAGTGCAGTGATTTAGCAATAGAAACTCGTGTGTGGAATACAAGCCAAGCCGCATAGCTGAATAACTTTATATTGCATTTTGCCTGATATATCGTAGCACGTATATCAGAACAATTACTGAACAGTACTAGGTTCTACTTTAGAACAGCAACCACGTCCCACGGAAATACCTATCCGAAGAAAGTCAATACATGTTTTATACTTTTTCATCCCAAACAATAATTACGCTTCAAGTAAACATTATTAACAGAACATATAATATTTATAACAAATATTTGAAGAAATTAATTCAGGGACTGTTCAAGTACTAGTTCATTCATGGAGACACAGTACGATT
Organism: Hermatobates lingyangjiaoensis; assembly: GCA_026182355.1. Taxonomy (NCBI): domain Eukaryota; kingdom Metazoa; phylum Arthropoda; class Insecta; order Hemiptera; family Hermatobatidae; genus Hermatobates; species Hermatobates lingyangjiaoensis. Next base: position 1,699,017 of record JAPFBL010000430.1, read on the forward strand.
TTATTTGTGACCCATAATTATTTTGATTTAAGCTCTTTAAATTCTTAAGACTTTCTAAGTTTCAGTTTAAAATGAAATTTGCCTATTTAAAATTTGAAATTTTTAAATAAAACTAAAGCCTTTCGACCAAAATTGTCTTCCTCAGACCTTGTATGAGATTGGAAGGACATTTTTTTTAAAGGCTTTAGTTTGTTTTTATATTATATAAATGATATATGCTTAATTTTTTTCGAAAATTTATAAGAATACAATTACCACTTATAAAAATTCTAATGACTTTTCGGATCATTGGCTAAGGAAAAATTGCCACAATGTGGAGAGAATGATTTGTATTCAGTAGTTGTTTTAAATTTAAAATAAAGTACAGGTATATTACATGTTTATACTTTATTAATACAAACTGATGAACGTAATTCTATATTTATTCAGTATTATTATGGTGACCATTATGTGTATACTGTGCAAAAAATACAATTGCAAGAAATAATTTATAAAGTCATATCCCGCTTATTTCTATAGAAGTAAATTTAATTAAGTTCTACCAGCACTTAAAAAAAATTTCCAAAAATAACTTTCAAAACTTTATTTCAATTTGACGCGTTTATTGTAAAATAATAAAATTTTATTTTGCAAATATAAAAAAGAGAAGTCACATCAATAAAATTATATTTCATTAAATTAATTCATTTATTTTTCGGGACTCCATAAAATTTCTATTTCTAATCATTCATTTCCCTCTAGAAAGCTGGTCTCAACCGTGGCCGATTCGCCCCCTTGTTTTTGGGTGATAAAATAACGATAGGCTTAGAAATATAGACATTTAACATATTTTAAGTGAGAAAAATAAATTAGATGTAATTTCTGGGAGGAATGTTTTAATGAAGTCCAGTGTCATCAAACGTGATATAAAAGATTTGAGAAAAGATAAATGGTAGTAATAATTATTGTTGTTGTGATTTCATTTTTATACATATTTTAAACTTATAAAACGAGCTCTTTGTTACTCAACTATTTTGTTTTTCCACTTTTGCTATATTTAATTAGCGAATTTTTACTTTATTTGTATTACACTCGTATATTTTTTTCCTGCTGCATTTATGTTTTTCAGTACTCTTACAGAAGTGCACAAATTGAAGTATATGCAAATTTCTCAAGAACTATGAGTTTTATTTCAAGAAAATGAAATACCAGAAAGTTTATAAGGGAGCGATGGTCAGAAAAAGGTTGAGGATTACTGTTTTAGATAATTGATTTTACAATTAGAATTCGGACTTCCTACCGATCTTCAGATGTTTGCATTTCAACATCTACCATCTTCAGTTTTCTTCTGTTGTTTAACTGTAAATGTTTATGTTTACTGTAAAAAAGCACACAATTAGATGTTAGGAAGTCCTTAAATTCTGCCAAATTCGATAAGATGAGTGGATATTTTAATTTCAAAATGATTAAATATTTTAAATTGAATGCACATTGAAGTTGTTTTCATGTGATACATCAATCTCTTTTGTAACATACTTTTTTGAACTCTATGCCCATTATATCTAAAACTGAAATTCAGTACTTTTTTTTTTCTTCGTTTGGTAATTATGCATTTAAAATTCGGAAAAAACAGCGCAGATAATACTGTAATAATGGTCACCTAATGTATTACAATCATTATTTTCCATATTTGAATTAATCAGGTAAAGGTTTAGTAGATGCTTTTCTTTGACTTGTATTAATAATGAATTATGCATATATTTAAATAATATGCTGATTTAATATCCATACCTATATCATATTACAGCTATATAGTTATAAACCTAATAAATTCAGTTTGTAGAAAAAAGTTTTCTTTGTATTTTGTTTTAGTTTTTAAATTTTGATGAAATTTACTAACAAGTTCCTTGTTGAAGGGTATACTTATGTTTGTTGGTGTGACTGACACGGGTATGTGAATGCTAACTAGTCTGTGACCCCTAGGTGGCGAGAATCAACGATCTCAGTCTGCTGATGGGGACAGTGGCTCTCATGGGTCTCCTAACTCAGATTCGGTTCTCCGAAGGCAACCAAAACAAGGTGAATAACACCAATTCTTATTTCCTTCATCATCTCTTTCAGCAGTTTTGCTTCATTTTATTTATGGATATTAAGTTAAAACCGATGAAGCGTTCAAGCTATTCGTTTCTATCTGGGTGACTCTTTTTCCTTTTTCTTTTTTTGCCTTAAAAGTGGCAACTATTTTTGCCACCTCGGGGTGGTCATAAGATTTGCCTAAATGACAGCTTGGGCACTCTAAAATTAAAACAGGTCATAAGATTTGCCCTCTCTGGCTATTAACTTTCAGAAATTTCAGAAAATCCTTAAAATATTTATTTTCATGGAATTACAATCAAGGATCTAACTTTAGACTCCTGTTATTAGTCTGAGACTTTCATCTTATTATAGTACTCGTATACATACAGTCGTCATCAAAGAAAACTACAGATTTTTCCAAACAAAAACGTATAATTCAGATCATAAAAAAATTTCTAAATTTAATTAACTGGCTATGCAGTCAAATATAATAAACTTTCAATCCATATAAAAACTAGTTTTGAAGAATTTAAAATCAGTGTATTTTTAATTTGCAACTATTATAGTTGAAAAACAGTATTATACGCATAAAACATTAAAACAATACGACCTTAAATAATCATGTTTGTATAAAATTTCAGATTTTTTTCTTAGCTTTTATTATTTTAATTTTTTTTTCTATTTTGCGGTCCCCTGGCACGTACCGCATGGGCGACTGGCCACCCCCCCACCCCCCCTTGGAACGCCACTGCCTCTACCTCTGTTTTTTATTCTCAACCCCACGTTTAATAAGGGATGGGTTTCATCGTACAATACAGATTAACATTCAAACATCCTTAATAAACCTAAGTTAGATTAGCCTAATATGCAATTTGTATTCCATAGTCAGGAGTGAATAGGACGATAGTTTGGCATCTTCGATTCTGACAATGGAGAGCTGACCTGAATTTCTCTTTTTTGTTTCTTCCTTCATTGTTTATTCTCATCGTTCAATCGACCATGTCTGCTCAAAATGGGTAGCAGATTTCGTGGTAAAATTCTTTTATATTGTTTAAGAAGGTGCTTCTCAAATCTATCTTGAAGAGGAAATAATTTCCTTGAAAATGTGTATTGCCTGTTAGATGTTCTGATCACATATGTAACGGTTACCAAGACATTAATTCTCTCTCGAATATAATGAAGATAAGAATTAGATTTATTTGTTAATGTTCCGTATTAAAACAGAACGTCATCAATGTTTTGCAAATGAAGCAGTAACTTTAAGCTGACTTTAATTCGAAATATGTAAATTTACTCGACTTCACCTTGCAAAACCTGTTAATAAATTAGTGGTTGATGGTGGAAATGAGTGTGTTTATGCAGAACAAAGGTTCCTCACACCTAATGCATTTTTGATAGTTACAGATGAAGACCGAGCGACAAGAAGAGTATCGTATATGAAGGCGACGTGGGGAGACCGGATCAGTGCCGACCCAGACCTGGACCTCAGTGACTCTGAACCGTCGTACAGGAGGTACAACCAAGCGTATTCTGAATGTGCTTCTAGCTTCTATGTAGGGTGAAGGGAAACCTTTGCAAGGCAGGCTTGTAATAGATATTGTGCTGCTGAGAAACTGTCATTCTGTTTGCATCCCTTTAGAAAATTAATAGATAGATAGGTATTGTGAGAAAATGTGAACTAGGAAGGAAGGAGGTAGTGTACAGGTTATACCATCTATATAATTCAGATAAGGGTGTCCATAAAGTCTCTTTAAGATTTTATAAATTTATTACTAAGTTATTAAGATAGAAATAAGTTGGAAAATAATACAAAATAAAGAGTAAATATTGGTGTATTGGCTTCTGTGATTATACTTATAAAATCACAGGATAACTGCATAAAGCGCAGTAAGGCAGAAAAAAATAAACATATGGGGATGGTTTAATCTGAAATTATTTTAATGTTTTCAGGTTTCCTGAAGTTTAAAATAACTATTACTAAAATTATTTCTCACAAGTAACGAACGTATGGTAATCGTCGATTCATAAGTTAACAGCAAACTTTTTGTTGTTGTCTATTTGATATAGTGCTTGCAAGGATCATTATCTTTAAACTACTATTCTATTATTTAAGAATTTTTATAGAAGTGAGAGTGAATGGCTTCCATATATATTATTGATTATTGAAGTCTTCAATTATATTATTATTATATAGATTAATGCAAATGTATATTGATTAAAAACTTTGATAAGCATTCAATACATAGAAGAAGCATCGTAACATATTCTATCAAATACCTTTTTCAATAAACAATTTAAATGGTGTAAAGACTTTATGGACACCCTGTATATTAAGCGTTATAATGTAATATATAATATAGATCATGTCATCTAATATAATGTATAATACTGATCACTTTAAACCTTAAAAAGTGAGGAATTTTATTAACGAATTAAGTTGATATAACCGATAATTTTGGAATAATATTTCATTAATGGCAGGGTTATCATTATTCATATGAAGTTTATATCATCTGGTGAAGGACATTCGTCAGCTGACAAGTGTAGATTCACGATAGTTGTAGATCGTTTAAACAAAAAATTAATTAAAAATTTACTCGATATGTGAGCGAAACTAAACTGTAGTTTTCTGAGAGGTCTTATATTTTAGCGTAGAAACCGCTTGATTTAATCATTAATATTGCTGGTAGTTGGGATGAAAAATAATCAATTTAAAACCTAAAGCACAAAAACTTTTGGAATGGCCTTCGTATTTGGTTAGTCGATAGTCATCATTGTGTACTATATTCCCAATTAACGGAAAATTTATTACTAGATGAATTGGCTCTGATTGTACACTAAGAAAAGTTGAAAGTAGTTTGAAAGTGAATTTGTTATGTTTCTTTAGCAAAGGGATGAAAATAGGGAGATATGAGAGGGTGTGTGAGACACGAGCGGGATTGAGAGGATTGTGGGAGAGTTAGGATTGACCGTCTTTCTCAACACAGTGCCTAGCTGTCAGCCTGTGCCAAGCTTTCCTTACACCCATTACCGTTCAAACTTCTTTCTATTCCTAAGAAATTATTATATTTAAAGCCCTGTGGGTATTTTTTCAGAGTTTACAAAAAATGGCGGCCGCCTTTGTTTCCAAATGACATACAGAAATTGAGGCGCATATTCGAACAGCTGACCCAGAGCGTTGGGTTTGTGTTTTAGCAAGTTGGTAGATAGCGTAGCCACCTGCTTCTTTGCCTGGCCTGCTCTCACAGTGACGTGACGCTGAAGAGACAAGTCTACTGCACTGCCTTTAGTCAATAAAAAAAAACACGATCGGCGTGCTTAACTCAAAAACTGACTGTCGTTTTAGTTTTTTTAGGAGCCTGGGACAAGTGATGTGACGATTCATAAACAGCATATTCTACAAGACTTTACGATAAACTTGAGTGATTAAAATTCGCATTATAGGTTCACAGCACTCCAAGATTTCTTAATGACACGTTAGTTCAATCACCCTATCAACACAAATCTACACACTGACTGATTTGTCACTCTTATTTCATTATTGCTTATATTGTAAATAGACAGGAAACACATGTTAATTCATTAAAACTATACCTTAAATTTAAATATTAAATTCAAAAATGTATTTCATACACCCTTGCTTCATTAATTACAGACAAGTACAGGAAATACTGATATCAACTAAAAAAGATAACACTAAGGCAGTTTCCTAAGTGTTACTTTTTCAGTTTGATTTGTATATATATCAATGATGAAACCACAATAAGAAAATGGGAAAACAAGACTAAGATCTTTCAACCGTAACAAGCGGTCTTCGTCAGAGTCAAAAACCCAACTGAAACTCTAGATGCAGAGAACATCTGGTGAGGGGTTGAGAAGAGTGGGAGGGAAGAGTGGTATTTTAAAAGGGTGAAAGCGCAGGAAAGGACTAATGTCCAGAAAGGGATGTTTGGGGAAACAAAGGAGTACAGTAAGAAAGAGTAAAAAACTATCCACTAGCTGTCAACCCTCTTAGAAGAGGCTATTGCCCTCGTAACGAAAGTATCAAATTTGAAGAGACCGTTACTAATATTTATAATATTTGATCTATTAAATTTAATTAGAGACGATTCAATAATATTTCTTAACAACATTGATTTTTCATAGGTAATAAATTTAGCTCCTGTCCAATCAATATGATGATTTTCATTTTTTATATGCAAGAATAAGGCACTACTTTTTTCCTGTCTACTTACGAGTACGTTATATTGGTGTTGTTTTACACATGTCTTTAATGATTTACCAGTTTGACCAATATAAATTTTATGGCAATTTTTGCACGGAATTTTATAAATACCACCGGACTCCAATTCGCTATTATTTTCTTATTGTGGTTTGATCATTGATTGTTATTTCACGTGTTTATGTGAAATCTTTATATATATATATATATCAATGATCAAACCACAAATGAAATAGAAAAACAAGACTAAGATCTTTCAACTGTAACAAGCGGTCTTCGTCAGAGTCAAAAAACCAACAAGCAGTCTTTGTCAGAGTCAAAAAACCAACAAGCTGTCTTCGGTTGAAAGTTCTTAGTCTTTTTTTCCCATTTCATTTGTGGTTTGATCATTCATTGTTATTTCACGTGTTTCTGTGAATTCTTTAGATATATATACTAAGTTTACTTATCTCTAGTAGTCGAGAACACTGTCAAGATAATGTTTTGTATGTTTTAGATATCATCGGGACTAATCAATACATTATATATTACAATTAATTTAGACGTTGATATATATAATTTAAATTATAACTCATAATCACATAGAGACTACAATGACTTATCTTTTATAATTTCGAAAGCAGGTGCTATTGGACACAGTGAAACACTAACGTCGTTCACTTCTATATTTTGTCATCTATTGTCTTACTAGGAGGTAAGGCCGCCAAAGTCAATTATTCAGCCGAGACTTAACGTCTATGTAGGAAAACGTCTTCAAGTAATAGTTTTCCTAGATTTTTTATTTTTTGTCAAAAGTGCTCACTTCCACGGTTGTAGTGTGAAGTTATTATAGTGTTTTGTCATAGGCTTCTTCATACTATTTCTATGTCCACAAAAGTGCTCACTTTCACTTTTTTTTTAGTACGGAGTTTTTGCGACTTGACCACTTCATTTCAGTACTCGACCACTCAAGTGTTTAGTTATACTCTCTAAAAACTCTTCTCTTTTTTAATTTTTCACAATAGTGCTTTCTTGCCAGTTTTTTGTACGCGACTTCTCAACTGTTCAGTTATAACCTTCTTCTTACATTTTTTTTCCCATTTTTAGCAAAAGTGGTCTCTTGCACGTTTTTAGTACGCGACAACTTATCACTTTAGTTATAGCTTTCATATATTATTTTCATTTTTCACAAAAAGGGCTCAGTTGCACTTTTTTAGTACGCGTCTACTGATTTCTTTTTTTCATTTTACACAATAGTTATGACTTGCTAGTTTTTAGTACGTGATAACTCAAAACTTAAGTTACATGTTTCGATATATTATTTTCATTTGTCACAAAAAAGGCTCAGTTGCACTTTTTTAGTACGCGTCTACTGATTTTTTTTTCGTTTTACACAAAAGTAATGACTTGCTAGTTTTTAGCACGCGACTCCTCATCTGTTGATGTACACATACGCTGTGAGTATCTAGTTAGTGGGGAGTTGGTGGATGCAGGTGACAGACATGGATGCCTCGAGAAGGAAGCACTGTGAGGGCTGCCTCGCAGAGAAGCACCGTGCCTCGGTCAATAGACTTAGTAATCTGCTTGCCTACTAGAGTTAGCTTTCACCCGACTAATTGTACTAAGACTAACATAGAGTTGTTTTCAATTTGTATTTCATCTTGTACCCTGAGTGACCTTTAATCGATATTGTTTTGTGAAGTAAGCTTTATTGTATTTGAATTAGTTTTAACTGTGTTTGGTATAATTTGTTTTTCTTTTAATAATAAGTAATAAGTAGTGTTTATAATGCCTCTTTAGCTTTGTGTTTTACGATTGATGTATCTTAACACTATTGTGATAAGTTGTATCTCTTTAACTCCTTACTCTGCAATGAATTGTCATAGTAGTTTGCAAAACTGGAGGCTAGGATAATTTTAAGTAACCTGTTTCGGTACAATGAGGTGTAACTGATCCTTTCGGTCTCCCAACACATTATGACAAGCCAGGATGATACCTTTTTTACGTGGAAGTTCTTCGTCGCATCCTGGTAGACACAAGCCCTAGCCTAAGGTAGAGACTATACATCTTCCGGGATACGAGGAGGACCTCGCAGAGGCGAGATCCCATGGCCATACATCACCCAAAAATCATTGTATATTAAATTAGGGTATACAGAATTAATTAGCTGAAAACTGAACCACACTGTGTTGCTGGAGGAAGTTACCTGTCTTTAGGAAGGAGTTAATTTGAGGCGTTTTTTTATTTTCCTGATAATTTTAAGTAACGGTGCAGATATGGCTACAGTTCTGCAGTACAGTATCTAGTTCTAAGACAAACCTGTTCTCCTGATGGCTCAGGCTCAGGCCTGTCCCTGTGCGGGGAGCACACCCCTGACTCTCATGCCTTTCTGACGGCGTCCAAGCCGCTATATGCATTCCTGCCTAACGGTTAGAAGGTTTAGAAGCAACTGATCTAACTGTAGACAGTAGGACTGTCAGGTCCAGAGTTCTAGCCGAGAACTCTTAAGATATTGTCAGTACTACATTGAGGAGCTTCATCGCAATTTCACGTCATTGGTGTTGGACTCAAGAGTGGCTATGGTTACTCATCCAGGCAAGGTTCCTCTTCTCGGGAGGTTACCTGCAGAGGAACTGTGAGGGAGCTAGGCCCTCCACCCTTGCGATTGAGAAAGGTCCTGAACTTAGCTGAATAGGCTTGAAATCTGGTACTCACCAGTGTGACTAATGGTAACATGCTGAGTTTCGACCCTACCTTTGGCAGTACCTTATTTCTGAACCATAGACCAATAATCCCAGTTCAGTAAATATTAGAGCGAATGCTCGGGAGACGTCTGATTTGAACTGAGGTGAACCCTGGATCCAGAGAAACATGGAAACAGAGAAGCCCTTTGGATGGGGGGGGGGGGGGGGGTTGACTAAGGTCTTCTGATCAGTATGTTTGTCCTAAAAACTGACGACTTGTACGTATCAGCCATGTAGTTTGTATAATAATTTTCTCTACCAATCCCTCTATAATAACAGTGTTTACGTTTATTAATCACTGTTTTCTCTAAAGTAAGAAAAAGTGCAATTTTCTTTTCTGTCATGTTATTATTATACGGTAGAAACATGTATACGAGGTCTGTAGTTTAATAATGAACCTCATGTAAGGGTGCTTTTGATATTGTACACTGGGAGCATAGGACTTGGAGGGGTGACACGCATTTAGTGCGAACTTATACTCAGTCGACTAAGTTGTATTTTTTTACTCTTAGGTTGGTTTTTGAAAAGTGTAATGGGTTTTTAAAATTTGTGCTATCAGGTGTTTGCTTCAGACTAAGGCAGAGTGCAAGAAAAAATTTTGCAAAACTTTGCAAGTTTAGAAAGTGTTCTGTCAAGAATTCAGGTTTTTCGGTATTAGGTATTTAAACAAATTCATCAACACGTAGTTCTACCAACAAACTTTATTTGGAAAGTTTTTGTTTTTCTAAATATCGGTTATTCGTTTTTGATTAATAACTGGTTTGTATTAGATTTAATAATGAAATCATTTCCATCAGGCGACGTTAATGTGCCTTAAAATGTATTTAATATAGTTAAAAATAATAAAATATTGTCATTCCCAACCTCTTGTGTCATGACATCCTTTCTGATAGAAATAAGTAGAAAATGAACCACATAGTGAAATGCAATATGTATTTTTCTGGTTTACCTTCAATATGAAAAGTTCAATTCGAGATGTACAACCGTTTGTCAGGTTTTAAGAAACGATTTGGGGATAGTTCCGAAAAAGTCTTTCACAGAAATGAAAACATCATTATGGTAAAATGCCTTGGTTTTGGGAAATCGATTTAAAATTATGTTATGTTTTTGGAACATGCTATTAATTCTTAGGAAAGTTTAGTTTTGAATATAATTTGAACTTTTGGGCTTTTCTTTGGAAGTAAACGTAGGGAATTTTAAGAAAAATTTAAACATAAAATCCTGTTTAAATAGTAATGATCCAAATACATCATATTTCATGTGTTGTATTTTTCAATAATTTACTTTAATGAGAAAGTACGACAAAATAGCTCACAGCACAAATAGTGAAATAAAGTTGGGAAAGTTTATTTTTGGAAGGTTGTTGTTTTTAAAAAGCTTTCTATTCTACAGTTCTTTTCCAGTAAATGAAGTTTCTAGGTGGTGGAGTTAAAGAGATACATTTGCAGTATAGAGGCTATTGTAACATGGGAATACTAAGAGATTTCTTGTTTGTTTAGTGTACATTCAGTTCCGCCTACTGACAAGGAAGTAGTCATCGAGGGTAGCCTGACTTGCAAAGTGACGCTGGTTGATGGCAAGGTAAGCTCTTCACTTAATACTAGAGGCATGTGAGCAGAAGGCTAGGTTAAGTTAGGTTGCAGTGGCTGTTCTGGAAGAGAACCCACATAGCTCAGCAGCTGAATACCACAGCAGCAGAAGATGACTCTGTTGACGCTATAGTTCAAAGCATCACTCATAGTTCTTAGTCACTAGGTACAACATTGCCTAGTTTTAACAATTCTTTTTTATAATCTATCATATTACTCTTCTAATTCCAGAGCATCAACATCTAATAAAAATAATCCTCACCTAGTGTAAAATAAATTTAGAGTAATCTAAAAGACCACAAAACATGTTTACTGTGTTCACTATTTTAAAGTACTATTAATATATAAGTTATATATATATTTATAGTATATATTAATATACTTAATATATATGTATTAATAGTATCTCTATTATTATATTTTACTATTATGAATTAATACTATTTATTTGAAGATATTAAACTATAAAATTATAAGAATCAAATAATAAGTGATTGACCTTGTATGAACTGATACAATTAGAAATTATACCTGTCATATTTTGGGTATATTCAGAAAAGAAGCTTTTCCAATTCTCAAAACTTGAATTTGTGCCAGTAATATAATAGTTCTAATCGGAAAACAAAAACGTAAATTTGTGTAAGACATTGGTCCGTAAAGATAATATAATCCAAATTGCACCGTCTGGACAAAATTGAAAGAGATATGGTATATGATTTAGGAAGGTGACATTCTAACATTTTTCTGAATAAGATACTATCCTAAAAAGTGATATCGTGTCATTGCTTGCCACGGTTGTATGATTAAGATATTATGATAATTTGCAGCATATAGGAATTAGCAAGTGTCAAGTTAATGCTTTTTTTAAAGCTCATGTGTTAATGATATTACAAACTTCATTGTAATTGAATAAACATTTTTCTCAACTGTTCTAAAAATAATTTATTTTGTTGTCAACTAATATTGAATGACAATAAATAATTATTTTAATTAAACAATCAAATCATTTCATTTTTTTTTTTACAGAAATCACACGATAGGTCCTGGCGAACTGTGTGGGTCGTTTTAAGAGGAAATATTCTCTACCTGTTCAAAGACAAAAAGGACTCTACTTCTGAGGTAAGTGCTAACTGAACATAGCCTTATGTAAACCCACGCAAAACACATATATATACATTATTATTATTATTTGGGAGTGATTATATCACTGCGGCTTAAAAAAAAACTATTGTACTATCCCCTTTGTACTAATGTACCCCAGCAGTTCGCTTCAACGCCTCCGAGAAGCTCAGCACATTTGCTGTTTCCAGCGGTAAAAGTCTTTCTATGGTTTTATTGAGTGTCTTTTTTAGTCAAGATCAATTTATGGGAAAGATTTATTTTATTGTGAAGAAAGTAAAATAAATATATTAACCTTTTCTTTTGATTACGGTTTGGAGAAAGTTGAAAATTTGAAATGCATACCTGCACAATATAAACATGATGGAGACAATTTTATTATGGATTTAAGATTAAAGGATGAATTTGAATAACTTTTGACATAAAAAAATCTCCACCTGTTTTATTTTTCGAATTCATTTTTTAACTTATTTTTTTAATATTTTCCCAAAGCTATTTCTATAACCCATATTTAACATTATTAGATGATGTAAAACCCTTCCTTTTTCTTCCCTAGGATAGGAATCTATTGTCCAAAGCCCATGTCTTTGGCGTCAGTAGTTTACATTCTGCGTGATGAGTCACTTAGTCGTTAACTTTCAATTTTTATTTTATTATATATATTTTATATATAATGAATAAAAAAACACATTAAAACCAGAAACACAAAGAGAAGACAGGCATCCACTTTTCTCTATAATTTCGGAACTATGTTGGCTTCAGGAGAAGTGTTAAAGCCCTTATCTATTCTATAAGCGAATAGATGGAAGTTAGATTCTAGACAGTGAAAGTAATACTTCAGTAAGGAAAAGGGAAAGATTGAAAAAAAATACATGGAATAGAAGAATTAAATTAAAGAAAGAGATAATTATAAGAAAGAAAAGAACAGGATAAATTTACTAAATATGTAATTAAAACATGAAATAACTGATAAATAACTGAAATAACTATAAATCAGAAATAACTGAGATACTGCAAGACTAAAAAGAAACAGTTTGTAGATGTATTATGTTATCAGATTAAGACCGGAGGATATCGAGTACCCAGCAGTCTGATAAAACTCCTCAAAAGGCCTTAAAGCGACATATTATCCTTATTGAAAACTAGTTTCAAATTTGGATGGGCCAGGTTAGGCAGTTAGCCGCCCACATTGCTTAGTACCAACAACTTAAGGTTCACTATGAGCTAGTTTCATGCGGGTGTATCTGTGGGGGAAATATTTTACCGAGATTAGACGGTCTTGCAGAGGATGAATGCAGTTGTTGGGTAAAGATATTGCAATGAAAACAGGAGAATGAAATAATAAGGAAGAGTTCTTTACTTGTGATTCTTAATTTATTAAGAATAAATTAATAATTAATGTAATACCAGGCGATAAATTAATCATAAGAAATTGTAGTCTCTGTGACTTTTGAGAAGCATGAGGTGTATTAAGAATGTATTTCTATAAATAGTATTTGCTTTAATTAGTTTATGGAAATGTCTAAGTTCAATAATTTTTTGCTTAAGTGGCCCGACACATTGTATTAATCACTGTGCAAAAGAATAACATTAATAAATAAAACTTGAGGCGGTCATTGATTTTCTCCACCTCTACCCTTCTCGACCTCCTGATGACTACAATATCGAAATTCATAGAGAATAAATGGGTGCACTGTTCTTTCTTAATTATCTGCTACAATTATGTATATGGAAATATTAATACACATATAACTTTTTAGCATAACATGAAGTGCCATGACCTCTATTTATATATATTTTATTTAAAAATTGTTATTTTACATATTTTGTACTGATAAATTCAATTCTGTCTTCAAAATCTCTAAAGGTAAGCATGCATGTTTTATGTCAGTTCAACTCTGCAACAGATAAGGTAAGTGCATTTTACAATAATTTCCAGTTCTTTGTTCTCCTAGTACTGATGGATTTCGATATCTAACTGGATCACAATACTTGCGTTGTTCCCAACATTTTCTACACGATAGCAATAATGTGTGGGTTTGGAAGAAGTTCATGGTTCAGACTGCTTTTTACGGTTGAAAGATCTTAGTCTTGTTTTCCCATTTTCTTATTGTGGTTTGATCATTATATATATATATAGTTAGCTTCAGCTACTCAAAGGGACTACTTCTACCCGATGACGACGACTGTCGAAATATCGTTGTGAGTCTTTTGTGTGTGTCTTTATTTGTTTTTTCTCTTTCATGTGTTAACTATATATATATATATATATATATATATATATATATATATATATATATATATATATTAGCTTCAGCTACTCAAAGGGACTACTTCTGCCTGATGACGAGGAATGTCGAAATATCATTGTGCGTCTTTTTTGTGTGTGTTTTTATTTGTTTTTATCTTTCCTATGTGAACTATATATATATATATATATATATATATATATATATTTATATTAGTGAAGGTTGGTAGCAGTCCTTCTTGCAAACATGTTTCTAAAAATTTTATGCAAATTTCACGGTTGGTTACTATTTTTGAGTTACCTTTTTTTGAACCTTTACATACCTGAAACCACCCTACTCCCTCTCATCAACCACCCAACAGATGTCTCAACCCCAACTAGTAATAGTTCAGTTTTGTGCATTGACTCTCACACGATGTGACATTACTTTGTAATACACCCTATACTTCAGTCGTAAGCTTAACCTGATGATGGTCTACGAGACCGAAACATGTCGTTGTTTTATTGAAAATAATATTTATTTAGTTCTTAAATAGTGTTAGAATGTGTAGTTATGAAAAGAAAAGTTTGGGCCAGTTGATTTTTTTATTCCCCGAGGAACTGAGAAGAAGAGCCTGCAGGAGATTAGTGAAACTCTCAAAAAAGGTAACCAAGCATGAAATTGGCATAAAATTTTAGAAAAAAAAATATATATATACATCATGCTGTTTGTTTCTTGACCACTCTTTATTCACAGGTTTTGAAATTTTTTTGAGGATTTGGTCAGTAATAAAATAATATATATATATATATATATATATATATATATATAGTTCAATATAAACAAAGAAACATAGAGAAATCAGAAGAACACACTTACAGTCTCTAATTTTCGGTTTGAACCGTCTTCAGGAGAGATAAGAGAGGGAAACCAAGCGCACTGGATCAGAGACGGTTGGAGACCAACAGTGTTGCCGCATGCGCGCCCGTTCACAGAAAATAAGGTAGACAGGAATCAATTTATAATTAATTTATAATTTATAAAATAAAATAATGGAATATGAAAACAATAAATATATAAAAAAGAAAAAATTGAAAAAATAAGGGAAATTGATACAGAGAAATTGATACATAAACAAAAGTACTGACTAAGCTATGGATCAGTCTCTGATCCAGTGCGCTTGGTTTCCCTCTCTTATCTCTCCTGAAGACGTTTCAAACCGAAAATTAGAGACTGTAAGTGTGTTCTTCTGATTTCTCTATGTTTCTTTGTTTATATTGAACTATATTTGTCCGTTTTGGATCGTATTTCCAACGAAAAAAAGTATATATATAATATATATATATATATATAATTATATATAAATATATAATTAACGGTGAAAAACAATCAGAAACGTACAATTAAAGTAGATTATAGATAAATTGAAAATACACTTACACCCTGTAATTTTGGGTTTCAATCGTCATCGAAAGAGATAGTCAGATAGGGTAAACAGAGCGCACTGATGCAGAAACGGTTGAAGACCCAATCGTATCTGTATTAAATAACTGACAGACCTCCTGGTTTGGTCTGTAACAGTCTCCGAACCAGTGCGCTTGCTTACCTCTTTTTTCTCTCATGATGACCTTTCCAAATCGAATATTAAAGACCATAAGTGTGTGTGTTTTAATTTATCCATGTTTCTTTGTTTATATTTCACTTTATTTATTTGTATTGTATGTTACACCTAGGAAACACAAAAAAGAGACTAGCACTTGATTCTCGATCATTTCTGTTCTTACCTTCTTTAAGAGAGAAAAAATGAAACACAAGTGAGAAGTGAATGTGCTAACCGATTTATATATATATAATATATATATATATATATATATATATATATATATATAATATATATATATAAACTAAATCCACAGAAAATAATATATTCATAAAGTGATGTCAAAAATTCACTAGTTAATTTTGACTGCATCGTCGCCAAGTAAAAAAATGTGTGTTGCTGTTCTGTTTTTTTAAACAAACAGTGATCTGAAGTTTGTTTCAATCAAGAGGTACTCAATCAAGTTTCCCAACTTATGGATGGAGGGGAGACAGTAAAACTGAAAAAAATAAATAATACAGTGGAAATACAATAGGGAGTTTTGTGATGTGTTTTCTTTCTCTGCAATTATTTTTTAGTTCGTCCAACTGCTTTACATAATTACTTATAGAGAATGGAGTTTTTTTCCATAATTAGCTGCCTGGAAAGGAGTATGAGCTTATTAATTTTTCTATTCAATATGTGGTGTGCGTTGTATGTACTATTAAAAGTTTTCTTGTGTAATAATTTAGTTCTTTGATATTTACATGTAAGATTAATTGGTGCTAGAATATTATGCTTTTCTTTAATTTTTGTGGTTATTTTGAATAAAAATACAATGAAGATTTTACTGTCAAAAATACGTACCTAACTTGTATTACGATTTAATTTAGTTATATTTGGTAAAAATAATTACTATTGATTTGTATGATGATGGGAAATAATAATTTTATGTAGAGTTTTTTTTTTGTTTTTTGCATATTAATTGAAAATACCGTTACTGGTTTCGTGTAATAGTCTCTGTGGTGATAAGAGTGGAGATATGTTTCATACTACGCCAGCAGGAGCTAATCTGCGATCAACTGTGTCAATTTCTCTCTTATCTGCCTAGATATTCCTTCCGTATTTCTGAGATTGCTGCTGTAATTCCAGAACACTGCACTCTCTTGACCTCTCATTGGCATATTTCCAAGATAATTCAAGTCTAGCTTTGGTGAATAAAACACTACAGTAGAGATGACCCAAGGCATGGGCCGTGTTAGTTTCTTGACATTTGACAAAGAACACCAGGAAATCCTTTGATATGTCTTGATTTCTATGTTTGAGGAGTCACGTGTTTATTGTAGCATTTTGTCATTATATATATATATATATATATATATAGTTCACACAGGAAAGAGAAAAACAAATAAAGACACAACACAAAAGACTCACAACGATATATATATATATATATATGAGTCGTTATCAGCCTTTGGAGCGATTCACTTCTTTTCCTGAAGACGAGGACATCGAAATATAGTAGTGAGTTCAGTGATTTCCTTTCTATGTGTTCTTTTTTAAATTCTAGTTTATATATATATATATATATATAGTTCAATGAACATAAAGAAACGTAGAGAAAATAAAAACACACACTTACAGTCTCTAATTTTCGGTTGAACCGTCTTCAGGAGAGATAAGAAAGGGAAACCAAGCGCACTGGTACAGAGACGGTTGGAGACCAACAATGTTGCCACATACGCGCCCGGTCACAGAGAATAAGGTAGACAAGAAACAATTTAATATTAAATTAAGATAGGAATATGAAAAATAATAATAAACACAAAAACAAATAAAATAATAAAAACTGAGGTATGAACAGAAGAAATGATACATAAATAAAAATTAAAATTTAAAAGTTCGGTTGAAGACGGTTCAACCGAAAATTAGAGACTGTAAGTGTGTGTTTTTAATTTCTCTACGTTTCTTTATGTACATTGAACTGTATTTGTCCGTTTCGGATTGTATTTTCATCAAAAAAAGTGTATATATGTATGAATTAAACTCCACAATAAACAATTATATATTAATTAGAGCATTTTAATTAATATATAATTGTTTATTGTGGTGTTTAATGCATATATTATAACAAGAGTTATTGTTGATTATTAATTTATATATATATATATATATATAATCATGTAAAAGCAAATATTTTTAAATCCAAAACTGAAGTTTTTACTTTCACATCTTTTAAATTGAAACGCTTCCAATTTTCTTCTTTATTTGATAGGAAGGTGGGTGGTACAACCTAAACTAGATTAGTGCTTCATCATTTGCGAAAATATTTTCTCAGTCAGTATGCCAGTGTTGACAGAAAAAGAAGCTTTCTTCAAACATTGACATCTTAAGCTAGAAATTCAGTTTGAATAATAAGGTTTTTGAACAGATTTCATTCTAAGAAGTTTTAACTTTGAAGAACAACTGATATGTTATTAGCACACTGTGGAAAGTTAAAGTTCAGGTCTACTAGTAAAATCTAGATTGATGTCCAAACACGATAGATAAGATGTCATGTGCCCCAATAAAAGGCGTAGAAATCAGAGACACTGATGGTTGGCAAATAGAATATCGATATTTAGCTCGTTTTTTTGTTAGTTTTTTTTTCAAAATTTCTGATTCAAATTTAACACTTGAATCATTAGTTTGTGAGTTCATTGAAGGCTGCAGTTCAATGATGTAAATTTCTTCCAATATTTCAAGTTGTTTGAAATTGTTTTCATTTCTTAGAATACTCGTGTGTTTCATCAGTTTTTTTCTATTTTGATAGCGTCTTTATATACTCTTCCGT
This sequence comes from Hermatobates lingyangjiaoensis, assembly GCA_026182355.1. Classification (NCBI taxonomy): domain Eukaryota; kingdom Metazoa; phylum Arthropoda; class Insecta; order Hemiptera; family Hermatobatidae; genus Hermatobates; species Hermatobates lingyangjiaoensis. Next base: position 1,717,365 of record JAPFBL010000430.1, read on the forward strand.
TTCACTTTTTTAAGGGTTTAGCCGTGAAGTGCAGGGTAAGATACCCTTGGACGTCATACCAGCGTATCTTAAGCCCAGGGCTACTAGTTCCTTGGATTATTTGTGTATTCAGACACCAGGTGCTCCTCAGTAGTAACAAGGTGTCGTTCCGGAGTTAGTTCTTTAGAATAGTGTTTGTTTCCCAACAGCCTCATCTTTTAGTCTGTGGCCTTTGAAATTAAAACTCTTTAACTGGTTATGTTGTTTTATGGTTGGAACAAACCCATCTGACAGAAACTCTATTAATACTAAAGTGACTGTATGCATTTAAATTGAATAAACCATTAAATCGGCACATCCCTTGAAGGTAGTATCATCGCTGATAACCGTACTTTGCTCTTCAGTGGGAGCCTCTCATCCGCAGCTATGTGTATCGCCTTGAAATAACTACACCATTTGCAGTCCTAAATCAACGGTCGTACAGGATTCATAAACATCTCCAAAGAGTAACTATATATCATTCACAATTACATTAGATCTCGCATCTTAACTCCAAAGAAACAATATAATGACTTTTTATTTTGCATAAAGATTAATAATGAAATAATATTATTTGAACTGTAGTGTGAAATATATAAGTGTCTGAGAAGGTAAACAAACAATTATTTTAGTCTAGAGTGGGAACTTCTTCCCGCTAACTCACACAATTGGGATTGACAACAAAATGAAACGTAATACCTTACCTTTGTATACTTAATTGATGAAAATACGATCCAAACGGACAAATATAGTTCAATGTAGAAAAAGAAACATACATAAATCAAAAGCACACACTTAAAGTCTCTAATTTTTGGTTCGAACCGTCTTCAGGAGAGATAAGAGAGGGAAACCAAGCGCACTGGTTCAGAGACGGTTGGGTCTCCAACCGTCTCTTGGGTTGGTTTCCTTCTCTTATCTCTCCTGAAGACGGTTCAAACCAAAAATTAGAGACTGTAAGTGTGTGCTTTTGATTCATCTGTTTCTTTTTCTACATTGAACTATATATATATAGGTTATGCTTCATTTATTATTACGTGAATAATATCCATAAACTTGTGGCATTAAGTCCTTGGCTATTGTTATATATTTGTCATACATCATCGTCGCACACTTTCATTTAATATTCTTAAGAGGAATTTCAGTGAGGTAACAATTGGTTTATAATAAGTTATATTTATATATACCGATATCTCGAAACACTATGCAATTATATGTATATTTCTTTTATAAGTATTTATTATTTTTTTAATTTATTGATTTTTTCTTGGGTGTGTTGGCTAATGAATAGGTGTAAGTGAGTTTAATTTGGCTGAATCCTGAATTATTTTAATCCTATTCTATTACACGGTCGATACATCGCTAGAATTGTTATATTATATGTACATAGCTACACTAGCTAAACTCTCTGTAACTGATGAACATGCATGAAATTAAATTATATTTCATGAAAATCTAATAATAAGTTGACGCTAAAAGAAGTTAGGGAAGGTCTTTACGAAGGTGAATGGCGGTTTGTGAATGCTCCTGGCGGGAAAGCTCGGCGAGTGTTTACTTGACTCTTCTGACTTGGTCTGGTGGGGAGACTCGATGAGTGCCTATGTAGGTCGGCGCTCTGTCACCTCAAACCAAAGGATACCTTTTACTTCCTTCCTCATTGCATGCTCACAGTCATAAACCAAACGCAAACGTAAAGTTTTAAAAGTCGCCTGTCATAAGTTCTTATCAATGTATCAGTAGCTTCACCTTAGGCTCACAACTTAATAATAATGGTACATTTAAAGTACCGACTCACATTTTCCCAACCAATTATATTTCTTTTAATCATCAGCAACTATTATTAAAAACATGTAAACAAAACCATAAAAAATTTAGACAACAAAAATAACCAATGGTCAAGGGATTTGAACCCACAATATTGACGAGTTGAACGGCATTATTGAGTAAATCATTAGTTGTTAAATCCGTAATTGTGTGGTATTTACTCATTCTGAGGTAAAATGGATAAACAAACAAAAGTCTCCACACAAATGAAGTTTTATTCAACAGTAACAACGCGTTTCGAACACTTCGTATTCATCATCTGGAAGACACTATAATACAAATTGTATCTAATCAGTTACTGATTCGTATTATGTGTTTTCCTGATCATGAAAACAAAGTGTTAGAAACGCGTTGTAGTTGTTGAATAAAACTTCATTTGTGTGGAGACTTTTGTTTGTTTATCCATTTACCTCAGAATTATTGAGTAAGCCGTTGAGACTGCAAATTATTGATTTAAAACATTATTTTCGGTATCTATGTAGTAGGCATTCTTCATAATTAAAAAGTAAGATATTACATAAGTCTATATTTATTGTATTTAAAAAATACAAAGCATGTTTCAGATTTTCATTTTAAAGAATTAATTAAATGTAGAAGGAAGAAACTTCATTACATGAAATGTAATGATTACACCGTGGTAATGATTACAGCGTGGAGGCCACGGTGGGAGGGAGGGATGATTACACGTAAATATATGTTTTATCTTACCATATAGAAATATATAAATATAACAAACTTAATAATATCAACCGGTTGGTAGAATAGGGGTATTATGTAATCGGGATTCGGTCAATTTTGTAGGTTATCAATAATTGATATAGAACCTTACCAGATGTCCTATTTGACTTGTTTGGTATAAGTGAAACTCTGACGAAGACGGGTTGTATTGGTTTGAAAGTCTTAGTCATATTTCTGATTTTCTTACTGTGCTTTCGAAGTTAACGTAAATATATGTTTTATATTATTAATACGGCAAACCGTCATGTCTTGTACGATTATTTTGGAGTCTTGGAGCGCTTTCGGACGTTGTCCATCTTCAATTGATTGTCCAGCTTCAACGTCCGAAAGCGCTCCAACGACTCCAAGATCATCGTACGAGGTATGACGGTTTGCCGTATTAATAATATAAATCATACTAACCTCAGTGGTAATAATAATATGCATGTATAAATATATGTAACTGATATAGGTAAAATCTAGAAATATTACTATTATATATTTCCTGACAGATGTATCGGAAGGAGTGAACAATTTCATTGGCCTCCACGCTTTCCAGATTTGACTCCATTGGATTTTTACAATGGATTTATAATTACTTTATATTATAAATATAAATATATAAATAATAATATATAAATTTTTATTTATAATTTATAATGCGTGTAATCATTATATTTCATGTCAAGAAGTTTCTTCTATATTAATGTCACCATAATATAGAGAAGTCCTCCTGTAGATTGATACTTGATTGTTAAGGGCGCAAAGACCAGTCAGCGTTTTTAGTTTTTAAAAAAATAATTGGTTCCATTTTTTTTTTATATCAGAATGATGAAGGTTGTTTTAGACCAGGATTTCTCAACCTGGTGTGCTAGAAAATCCAGGCAAATAATAGGGTATTATTATTCAAATATATTTCAAGGAAATTATTATTTTTGTAAAGTATTCTTTCTTTGTTGTATAGTCCAAGTGTTCAATAATATTTTGGTTTTATTTATCCTTGAGTATAATATAGATTTCAGGGGTATGAGATGTGAGTAAAATTCCTTTAGGGGTACGGGGAGAAAAAACTTTTGAGAACCACTGACTTAGAGGAAGGTTTTGTTGTAGATGTGTGTGATCGCAGAATTAATGACCACTGTAAGGAAGATTAATGGCTAATCGGTAATGTGATGGTTATAGATGTGGATCATCTGGTGATTTTTTCAGCGTTTGTATGGACTGAAGAGCTCTAATGAAGGAAACGATGCAGTGGTCTGGCGTGGCCGGTTATGCATAATGCATGTCACTAAATACTCATACTCTACCATCCTATTGTTAGCCCTCACTTATATCTACTTTCCCCTATTATAAACAATAGCCTCTATTTTCCTATTATGAAAAAAAGAAAGAGAAAGTTTTATTTGTTCTGGACATGAAGGTTGGACTAATATGAACTGTGCTTTCGGTCCAGTGGCCCTGGTGTCTCTGGTTCACACTCGGCCTCACTCCACCGCTCAGGTCTCTTCCCTTCTCTCAAGTCCGTCATCCTTCCAACATATTTCCACAAACAATCAAATCCCTTTCATTTATAACTTCCCTTTTAAATTTTTAACTTCAAATCAACCACGTATTACGTATATGTGCAACCACAACAAACCTTATTCGTGTACCTTGCCGACCGACCTTTGGAGAGGAACATGCACGTTAGTGCTAATTTCTCTTCATGGTCTCATGGCTTGAAAATGGCTGGATATATAAAAGTGATAAAAGAAATGCGGTCCTGTAGTGCTGATAACGGAAAAGCAGGAAGTTACAAACAAAGATCATCAAAATTAAACTCATTCATCAATATTTCCACTATTACTATGGACTTCATTTCAAAAAATATATTTTTTGGGATTATATATATTTATCATATCTCATTTTGAAATTTGACTCTGACGAAGATGGCTTGTCACTGTTGAAAGATATTAGCCTTTTTTCTCATTTCTAATTGTGGTTTGAACATATAAATAGATATATATCACTGGACGCTGCACCGTTTATTTGAAACGTCGTATCTCTTTTTCATCTCTCTAGTCTCTTCCTGACAACGAACAGTAGTAGAAAATATCGTTTCAAGTTAGTGTCTCGTTCTCTTATGTGTTGCTACCTAGTCAACAGTTACTAATCTGTCCTGTTTCAACTGTTTCTATATTACATGTTTTATAAATATATATACATGAGATTTCGCAGAGAATGCATGGAATAAAAACCGCAGTAAAACAATTCAGAATTGGGGTTAAGATCTTTCGACGATCATAACTGGTCCGTCAGAGTTACATTTGAAGATTTCGGTGAAACTATTTCTGTTAGTCAATAAACAATGAATCACGCATACCAAAAACGAAAAATCCCTGGTAATAGCCGGCTTCAATATTTTGACATAATCTGTCGCCAGAAGAAGAAATTTATATCTTGAAAGACAAATCAACTTAAATTATATAAATATCAATGATCAAACCACAATATGAGGTGGGAAACAAGATTAAGATCTTTCAACCGTAACACCCGGTCTTTGTCAGAGTCGAAAACGCAACTGAGTTTTCAGTTGGGTTTTTGACTCTGACGAAAACCGCTTATTACGGTTGAAAGATCTTAGTCTTTTTTTCCCATTTCTTATTATAATTTGAATATATATATATATATATATAAACCTAAAGGAGTAATGCCATCTCTTGACGTAGAATCGTTATTCACTAACGTGCCTATATAAGATGTATGTATATATATATAATAGATATCTTTAAACTTGACGGTATTTGCTATGTGTAGTTTTCCATTGTTTGATAAACTAATTGACCTTTTGTAAAGAGTTGTCAAACGCCTCTTTCAATCACCTTTGTTAGCCTAAAGTAATTGAATAATAAAGATCAGTTTAATAGACTTCCGGCTGTCTGAGCGGAGGTGGAATAGAAAGTTAAAAGTGTCTTTTGGTGTCATTTTTAGCTCTGATTATTTCAAAGCTTGTGGTTTAGTGACTTTTCTACCCACTCGGGCAAACAGTACTTTCCCTCTCGTCCTTCTTTTACGCCGTTCGCTTATTGTCTGTTATTCTAAAAATAGCAAAGCCTTTCTTGCTACATTTGGCCGGCATACAGCCGGATCTAGGATACCCATCGGTGTCATCTCAGTCATCCACCTATATTTCATCTCCCACACAACTCTTCCTTTTCTGTCTCATCGCAGTCCCAGCCTATTCCTGGCCCAGAGTAAACCAAAGTGGGAACACATTATTATTAATTGTAATTAACTTGAAGCCCGCCTCTGGCCTTTAACAGTGAATCCTTTCTTTCTTTCTTGTGTCTACTTCATATTTCTTTTTGTATCCCCGATGGGGAAAATATTTTCATCAGGTTTTATATTCCGAAGGAGTCCAGAAAAAGTCTATTATTAGCTTTTACTATAACCTTTGGAAATTAATTTGGGATGTAATGATTGAAAAATATATTCCTGTAAATGTTGTATCCTTGCGGACGGATGAGGAATGAGGAAGTCAACCGGACTTTATTTTTTAGTTATGAGAAAACATTTTTTTTTAATTAAACCGAGAGAATAGTTTTAAATGATTTTGTGCAATTAATATTGGAACTATAATATACCGTCTTACCTCGTACACTGCTGTTGAACCTCTCGGACCGGTTTCGGGTGTCACCCATCTTCAACAAGAAATGATCTAAGGCAGGGGTGGGGAACCTTTCTTGGAGTAAAGGCCATTTTAGCACCGTCCACTTCCCCAAAAGGCCACCAAGAATAGATAAGCAAATTCTTATATAATAGTTATATTGTAAAATACTTGATCTATCATTATATTATTAGATCATAGATCAGTACATCTAAATTTGTTTTGCATCTTTCAAAAGATTCAGTAGTGTCCTTACTGCCTTCGATATTACATTTGTTAACCTAGGAAAATTTTTTTCCATAAGCTTAGACTTTTCAAGCAATGATTAATGAATGGTCTTCTTCTTAAATGCCAGAATTTTTTTGTCTTTATTACCATAATTGTAATTCTTTATATTTTGAAACATTTTTCTCAACAAACTGTGGAAGGCCACATTTCACGGTTCAAAAGGCCACATGCGGCCTTAAGGCCGCGGGTTCCCCACGCCTGATCTAAGGAGTCCTATTTCTTGTTGAAGATGGGTGACACCCAAAACCGGTCCGAGAGCTTCAGCAGCAGTGTACGAGATAAGACGGTATATTATACGAGTAGTTTCAATATTAATAATACTAACCTCTGTGGTAATGACGAAATACATGATTTTGTGCAAGATAAGTTTAGCCAAAGATACACACCTCGAGTATGTCGACTCATTGGTCGTAACATTATAGTGGTGCTTGATGGTTCTCCAAAGGAGGTTCTCTGTTCGTGAGGACAGAACACTCCTGTGATATGTGGGAGTATCAGACGATCTCCTCACTCGGACATTAAGGGAGTGATCTTACTCATGCACTTTCACCAAACATTTTATTGTATTTCCTTACCTTATCATTCCATAGTCTTTCTTATATCCATGGTTTTGTTATCTATAGACTTTATTTATTTAGATACGGATAAAAGTCCTTTTTCAACGTAATATTTTACACAGTATAATATTAAAACATTACTAAAGTAGAAAAGTACAAGTTGAACATATTACAATAAAATTAATAAAAGCATCACGGGTAATCTTAGAGACTTATAATAAAAAGTTAATTTTTTTTTTTGAAATTTCTTTAAATAACAAATTGAAAAAGTCTACTATCCAGAAAATTGCATTTAATCATCATCCGAGATAACGGGGAATTAAGCAAATAGTTATTTTTTTTATTCGGCACGTACAATATTTTTGGCTTTTTTAAAACATACTTTAGGACATAGAAACGTAATTGGGAGATGTCAATCAAGTATCTCTTTGGGTAAGGAGAATCAATCAAGTTATGTTAATAGTTTATATGTGAAAACAATGTCATAATAGGTTCTACGGGAAATTATGAGTAAATTGTGAGTAAATAAAAGGATAGTCTGATGAATCTGTAGGATAACCGAACTTATAGCATAGGTTCTTAAAGAAAATTGAATGACCTGATTGAAGCAAGTGTTGATAGCTATTGTAATGCGGATTCTGAACAGGTGAGGCGTACTCCAAAACTGGAAGAATGAGAGATTTATAAAGCATATCAAAAGTAAGAGTATCTGTCAAGTTATGCGTGTTTCTAGTAATGAAACTGAAGCACATTCTCATGCCACGGCTTTTTTAAATCAACAATATGTTATTTCAAAGATAATTTAGTAACTAAAATTAATCCTAAATCTTTTACAGAATCTACTCGGGTCAAGAAGTCATATTCAAGTTTATAGGGATATATTATTTGTTTTCTTAAATGGGAAGAGGAGATTATGAAACATTTAGATAAATTTATGTTTAAATTATTCAATGATCACCAGGCAAGCAGTTTATATAATGAAAGTTGAAGAAGTTTACAATCTTTAGGAGACCAAGATTGGTGGGGGGGGGGGGGGGGAAATAAGCGTTTAAATAATAATATGTTATAGTTAATTGCTTATGTCCAAATATAAATTTGAAGTAACTCTGTCTAAAGAGAAGGTAATTACAGTAATTGTCCATTTCACTGTTAATTTCTTTTTTACTGGCATTTGTAGATCGTCTTTTTTTTTTTAATTATCAGTTTGACCGACTTTTGTTGATAGTTAATTGATTGACACTTCGGCTAAACTCGGGTGAGCGTAAACCATTATCTTTTAGCATTATAGATAACAAACCAAAAATATATCTTATGTGCCTCAGTCGTATTAACGTTGTAGCTTATTTAAATATTTAAGAAACAGCAGTGAAGAAATCAAATGATATATATTGTATTACATTGCTTAACTATCGTACCCCGTTTAGTATGTTAGTCTTTCTAAAGTCGTTAATATCATTAGTTGGGTCAGACGACTATCAGTGGTTATATTAGATAATATAATAAGGTGATTACATAATTATTATAAATTTTACAAATAAATAAACTTATTATTTGCAAAATTGTTAATTCTTAATGTTTGTTAACAGCATAGAAAATGGAACAGTTACATCGATTTCGCCTTCAACAAAATGCCTTCAATTCCTATAGGTTTTCTGTAACTTCCCACATATTGTGAAAAACACTTTTTCTCTAAATAACCAACAAAAATTCTATTTAAACACTCGTTTTTTACTTATAATACAACTAGACTATGCGTGACCCTTTGTGTCACTCAGAAATTGTAGCAACAGTTTTTGAAATAAATTCACCAAAAATGATTGACAGGGATAATTTTAATTGTTGTTTCTTGTTATTAAGACATGGGAACAGATTCTTATATGACCCAAGCTTTTGATATAGTATTCATAACATCATTCAAGATATATATACAGTAAAGTATATTTAGCAAAATAAAAATCATAAAAGTAAAAAAAAATAATTTATTTTATCATATAAACAAATAAAACATTAATTGAAGCTATATACACCAGGAAATATATGACGTTTATTGAAAGTGGCCTATTCTTTCAAAAAAATTTAGCTAGCTATTTAATAATTACATTTTTACGTTATCTTTACTTTTGCAGCAAATTGTAAAGAATTTATTTAAAATTACTAAGTTTTTTTATAACAAATTAGTTGATAAATTAAATGACAATATTTTTAAATTTTGTTAAAAGCAAACTTAAATACTCGATTTTAACATAAATGAATTAGGTCATTTCAATAAGTATATTTAAAACTTGTAAATTGAAGTATTCAATTTATTTACCTAACATAAAATAGCACTAATGAAAGGAATGTGTCTTTATAATATTACCTTAGAACATTCGTATTTAAACTGACACTTGTGTTTAAGTTTGTTTATAAAAATTATTAATTTTTACTCTAATGTAGTAGTTTATTTATAATACATTTGCACTGCTGTCATCAGCGAGCACGCAACCCTCTGGGCTAGTCTGACTCCATGCCTTAATTTTATTACCAGTGTTTATATTTCGCAAATTTTGCATTTATTTCGCAAAAATGTTTTTTTTTTGCATTTATATAATGCATTTTCACTGCTGTCATCGGCGAGCACGCAAGACAGTACCCTGGCTTCAATTTTGGGAATATAGTAATAATTTTCTTTTATTCGATATTATTCAGGTAATAAATAATATACATTTAATTTCAGGTCTCTGTCTCCACGGAAAATGGGTGAACAAACAAACAAACAAACCTACGAACTTTATATATAGAGATAATAATATAATATAAAAAGTTATAAGGTTGTTACTACGTCAGAGATTATTTTATTATTTATTGCCACAATAAATAAATCTCAGAACTCATCACTTACGTAATTCTAAGTTATTGTTCATTTGTAATTTCCTCTCACTTCCTTGAACTTTCTACTAATTAATGCTCGAAATTTGTGTTTGAATCGAATTTTTGTTATTTTATTTGTAGAAAAATTGTTTTTGCACAATTCGTGCGAAGTTATAGAAAAGCACAAGTTTTAGAGGCACTGAATCAGCTATGCGGATTAAGTCATTCTGCTGAAGGCTCACTCAATGTAACCATTTTCCATGGTTACATTCGTTACAATGGTTCCATTTTCAATGCTGTTAATAAACTTCAAGACTTTACAATTTAACAGCAATCTCTAAGAAAAATTATTTTGTTAAGACTATTTACTGTTTTCAAGTTGCTGTAAAATTGCATTCCCAATTAGAAGTATGTAGCGGTACGTATTATTTGGTTTTTGACTCTGACGAAGACCGCTTGTTACAATTGAAAGATCTTAGTCTTGTTTTCCCATTTCATATTGTGGTTTGATCATTGTATTGTATGGAATGTATAAATTTAACTCTACAGTTCCTTAAATAATTTTTTCAGTTCCTTTTATTTATAGAACATAAAACTTTTGTAGTTCTAATTATCTGATAATTCTTACATTTTTGGTGTTTTTTTTTTACCTTGTTGGACTATTTGTTGTATTGTTGCGGACTGTTTTAACGCGTGTCTTGTCGACACAGAAGGGAGACTATGGCCCATAGTGCTCCTGATACGGAGCCAACCCAAGATAGTTCTATCTGAGAGTGGTCTCCTGATTTACTGGCACATTCTGCTCCTTATCTGAGGAATCCTCGGACTGCGTGTCATTGCCTGCCTTCCTGCCCCACCCTCCCCAAAGTCTTGCACTGGAGCAGCTCAAAACACTGTTAACTATTAATAACCAGTCACTTGCTTATGATGAATAAAGTCACTTCTTTAATAATAACACCATCCAGTAGTCAGATATATCCTAATAATTAAAGTGCTTGTAAAAATAACTTCCTGCAGGTGAAATGAAAAATGAAGCATCTTATACACGAAACATCAGTCCCAAGTCTGTACTTATTAAAGGTCTTGGCAGTAATAAACTGAAAAAAAAAAACTGAAAACTTCCGGTGTTAAATATAGTTGCTAACAGGCTGCACTCCTAATTGAAATGGGTGACAAATTACAAATGACCAACACTTCTCGCCCCTGCACAACACGGAAGGCTGAATGAGGGTGGGCGTTGAAAACCACTGGCTATTCACATAAGGAGGCGGCAGCGAGTGGTCAGACAGTAGCTAATGCTTAATTAGCAATATTCAACTTTTCCATTAAAAGTCCTTAAATACAGGATGATTTTATTGTTCATCTTAAAGTAAGTTTTATTTTCTTCATTTATAATCAATTTTATTAAAGCCTTGATATCCTCATAATTGTTTAAACCATTACATTTTTTGAATTTATTTAATTTAATTTTAAATGATCGTATGTTTAAAGAATTGAGGTAAATATTAGTGAAGTGGCATAGCATTACTTGTAGTAATTCTTAATTTATTAAAATAATTTAAAAATTAAACCATGAAATGCTTCGATCTAGAAAAAGGTTTTAACTTTTATTAAGAGGAAAAAAAATTGTAAATTTCTATATAAATATACATGTAGTATATACATATAAATATGGTTATCTATATAAATGTAGGTGTGTTGTCAAATCGGGATTTGATCAATTTTCTAGGTCCATAAATCAAACTCACGTTGCCGACGTTTCGGCTTTATTTTAAAACCTCTTTCATAGGCAGAAGTAAGAATTGTTTGATTAAGAAAATAAAATTTACATTATTGAAATTGAAATTTACATCATGGAAATTCAAATTTACATGACTGAAACATCAGTAGTAATGTTGTTTATTCTTGTTCTGTGATTGTGTTTTTTCTTGAATCTAGTATATTATATATATATATATATATATAAACTAGAATTTAAAAAGAACACATAGAAAGGAAATCACTGAACTCACTACTATATTTCGATGTCCTCGTCTTCAGGAAAAGAAGTGAATCGCTGCAAAGGCTGATAACGATTGTATATATATATATATATAAAGATTTCACATAAACACGTGAAATAACAATCAATGATCAAACCACAATAAGAAATGGGAAAACAAGACTAAGATCTTTCAACCGTAACAAGCGTTCTTCAGGGTCAGAGACCCAACTGAGTCGGGTTTTTGACTCTGACAAGACCGCTTGTTACGGTTGAAAGATCTTAGTCTTGTTTTCCCATTTCTTATTGTGGTTTGATCATTGATATATATATATATATATTTGTATAGGTGTGGAGCAAATCTTTTCTAGGCCAAAACTCTATTATTTTTTTTTTTATATGTTAACCTAAAATACTTCGGGAGTTACCGTAAACGCAACATAATATAGGGAGAAGATTAGGTGGAATCAGGAGAGAAGTAGTTAATGCAGAAGCTGTTGCATATTTTTAATATATATGTGTATATAGAAGTAATTTTCCGACTGCCTCTTCTCCCGAAGACAAAATGAGAGGCAAAATATATAAATATATATAAATATATAAATATATATAAAATATATAAAATATATAAATAAATAAAGTTCTTTCTATATTCAGTTCTATTTTCAGTTCTTTCTATTCAATCTGACATACTGTCTTCGACCAAATTTCATTTTATGGTTGTGCATTTATAAAAATGTATATATCAAACAGAAAAGATACAAATTATATATATTGAGTTAGCAGCATCATCTGCATTTTCTTTTTCCTGATGAGATTTTCTACTCTTCTAACTAGTTTACGGTTAGTCGTAGGTATTTACCAAAGAAGATCTGTAATTTTAATTAAAAAATTAATTTGAAGTTGAAGCTATTTTAAAATTTAAATCTATTATCTTTAGCATTGGAAGTTGTTGAAAAGAAAGTATTATTTTTTTTCCACTTGTCTTTTTCATTCACAACGTTCTACTTATTGTGAGTTTTTCCGAAAGAATACTTGTAAGTCTGTTTGTTTTATGCCACAAAATTGTATTTTTTTTTCTCTGTGAGATGACTTTAAAAGTTGCCTTCCTGTCGTGGTTAGTGTAATGGATACTGTGCTTATTGCATATTGCATAATGTTTCCTTTAAATAGCAATGGGAAAACAAAAAAATCAGAGATGACAATATAACAATGGACGGAATGTAAGAAAATAATTTGTTTGGAATAAGGACTGGCGAGAGAGCGAAGCGGTTGGCCCTGTATCATTTAACAAGACATTCCAATTGTTAAAATATTACATCTATTAAATCCATTAGCCTATACTCAACATGTTGCAACAGTTCAATTCGCTAATAATAATCTAGATAAGTTTAATTCATACAGGCTTTATCCTTTACAATATCTATTCGCACAGTTTCGTAGAAGAACCTGTAAAATCTGTTTACTCGAATTGATTCCAGTTTGCTTCAAATTCCATGTCTATTCTCTATCTCCGTAGTTCTCAATATTGTTGTGACAGACTATTTACCAAAACTGGAAAATAAGTTAGTGGAACCGTGTGCTCCTTTTTTTTTTGTTTTACTAGGCAAGATCCAGCCCAGCAAGATGATGAATGTGGTACATTCGAAACATGTCGACTAGCACTATTGGTGATAAGCTTATAGTTTTAATGAAGAGACGAGGAAAGAATTCCGAAAACTGGAGAAATTGTGTAACAAACAGATACAAGCCAAATATGGGGCGTTATTTAACAATATATATATATACAAATTTAAAATCAAAGAAGAGTAACTCACAGGTAAAGAAAGACAATAACTTACTGAGTTAGTAAGAGTGCCTCAATTACTCTCTGAATTATTTTTCTTCAATTTTGAACTTGTATATGTCCATTTTGGAAAGTCTTTCTGATTTTATAGTACAAATATTAATATATATATATATATCAATGATCAAACCACAATAAGAAATGGGGAAACAAGACTAAGATCTTTCAACTGTCAGAGGGTTTTTGACTCTGACGAAGACCGCTTGTTACGGTTGAAAGATCTTAGTCTTGTTTCCCCATTTCTTATTGTGGTTTGATCATTGATTGTTATTTCACGTGTTTATGTGAAAGCTTTATATATATAATAAATAATCAAGTAAAGTTTAGAAGCAATGGTTTGAGGAAGTTAAATTTGGCATTGAAGAAATACAGGTGATTGAGGTAAACACGTTAGCATTTTGCTATCTTCTAATAGGGCTGTTATCTGAGGTAGTTGATTGAATGACGGTTGGCAGGTACGTACAGAGGGCGCGTGTCGGACACGCCTGTGGTAATGTATTCCGCAGCCGGCTGCCCGCATGGCTCTAACGGACTCGCCACCCGTTCAGACCACGCACCGTGTCAACGCGGTGGCATCTGGGAGGGTGCCAGCCTCTCACTTCATCAAGTACCTGACTTGACTTGCAAACCTTGCTGCGCCCTATGTCCACGTGTCCTTTCAATTACCACATCCAATTTTATTACTTATATTTATTTGATGGTCGGGTTTTCTCTTTAGTCCATTTGTATTCTTATCCGCTTATAATGTATGTTAGTTCTATAGCGTGTCCATAATATCTGGGTTCACGGTAAAAAGCATATAAAACTTAAAACAAAAATAATGTTATTCAATTTTAATGTTAATAAATTATCTTTTCAACATGATTTCCATCATTTTTAATTAACAAAAAGAACATAAACAATTATTATTAAATTATTAAAAATTAATCATTTATTTATTTATAATTAAAAGAACATTAAATACATAGTACACTGAAAAATTTAGAAATTATGTTGAAAGTATTATTTATCATCATTAAAGTTGAATAATATTTTTGTAATAAGTGTTTGTTTTTCACCAGACCCATATATTATGAACAACCCTATATACTCGTATATGGTTTTTTCCTGGATTCATGGTTTAATGTTATGTATATTTGTGAAAGTTTTACGAGTATTATTTTAAATTTCTCTTTTCAAAATAGAATTTCTACTATTAACGTGACATCCACTAAGGTTAAGTTTTTGAATTTTAAGTTTTACGGTATGATATGGTTTTCTGTTTTGTAGAGAATTCGTTTTGTATGAATAAACAAAAAGAAAGAACAGTTCACGAGGACAACACTTCAAAATACACAAAACGGACTCATTTAAAATTACCATTTTAAGGTAATTCTAAGTGAGTTATTCATTCTGAGCACATTCATTTTAAACTTGCAGTGTAATAATTACTAGTACTGGTTTTCCAAAAGTTCATCCTTTTATTTTATATATTTATTTTTTTAAGTATTCGTAAATGTTGACGTTTAAAGATAGCTTCGATCCATGATAACAGCAACATCTCTTGAATGTTGATACTGGCCTATAGGAGTTACCGTTTGCATGTTTAACTATGTACCTTTTCTATGAAGAAGAATGTCAACATATAGAATCGAGTGTTTTTCTTGCCAATTTCTTTATTATGTTTTACTAAACGTTTTCTATTTATTGTATAGTATTTACATTTTAACATATTATTTAATTTAAAGTATTTATATGTGTATATATTTAAACTGGATACAATAACAGTTCAAAATTGAGGATAGGTAGCAAACAAAGTAAAGAAACACACTTACAAACTCAGATTTTCGGGCAATCCGTCTTCAGGAGAAAAGAGAAAGGGAGACCAAGCATGTTGTAGACGCAACGGCTAGTAACCCAAAAATACGTAAGTAGATCCAAATGGATTTTCAATTACTGCAAATTAGCATAGGGCACACAATGGAACAATAAACATGGCTTCAATGGAATATTAAACCCTATGTTTAATAAAAATGTAATCTCAAGATAACGCTTCTCTCTCTCTCTTTCTCTCCTCTCTCTCTCTTTTTCTCTCAAACGCACACACACATACCTTCTACTACTAACTACTTTTCCTTTATGTTATCAAATACATTTTGAAATATCTGAAAGAGTTAAACATTTTTTCTATAATCTAATTACTTATTTACCACAAAATTATGCTTTTATATAATTCAGAACTAACGATATTGTAACTTCGCCAAATATAATCCATATTATTAAAACACAATTCTATTTCAGCTTGTCATTTAAATTAATCTCGATAACTAAACCATTTGTTCAATATTTGTAAAACCTTGACTTAAAAGTTCCATTATAATTGCGATTGTTACCCCTTAATTTTCATTTTATCGGTTACAAGGCAACTAGGTACTATGTTTACATTTTGATATTGAATTCTAAGTACCCTGCAGACATCTTAATGGAAAATTTCTTAATTATATTGACTGAATGCTTCTTCATTGTTTTTGTTCAAATATTAGATTATAATGTTTTAAATTTTTGTCGTAGATAGATTGTTTTAAATGCATTTAATGACGTAAGTTTTAGATGATCAAGGTGTATCAGATAATTTCAGGCGTTAAGATGCTTTAAGACAGATATTAAGGGTTAATACTTATGTTAATACTTTTATTTTACTTGTTAGGTATTCCTTAAGTGATACATGATTTCATGTATAAAAAGAACTGTCCAGTCCAACGAGTTCGGCTGAATTTAAAATAGTGAACTTTACCGGCGAACTGAAAGAAACTGCATCAACATGGCTTCTATTCAGGGTTGCAATGGGACACCTCAGTGATATGGGGTTTCTGTTGAAACTTCTTTTGGAAGTTTCTGCATGATGTAGCCTGCCATGAAGTACTTGAAATTTGAATGTTCCGTAGAAAGCTTGGGTTTCTGTATTATATAGTATTGTTTCACAACTGTTTTTCATTCAGTAAGGACACAAGTCAATTGCATGACCAGCAGTCTGCAAGCTGATTATTAATCAGCCTTCGCTAAAGTCTGTGAAGAGACGTGAAAACAAACTAGTGCCACTAGAAACGCGTAAAATGCTATTTATAGACTGGAGAAGACTAGTCCACTTATAAAGCCTTATTGAACGAAAAACATCTGGCCCACCAATGCCTCGTGAGTGTTTACTAGTGGTAAAGAAGCAGTCGGTGAATAGGATTTCGCAATTGGCAGACTGTTAGTCTTGCAATAGACTTGTATCCTTATTGAATAAAGGACACTTGTGAAAGGGTAACTACGAAATATAGTGTGGAGATGAGAAGGCAGACTGAGGCCATGTTTGGGGAGAACTAAATCAGAACTGAGCACCAGACGCCAACACACACAAACAACTTGCACTGCAAGGTCGATGGCCGGCCAATTAAACAGCCACTCACTATTAAACTGACCCCAGTCCGGTATCAAAACATATGACTCAATTAAGTCTCCTGATTTATCCCGTAATTTTATGCTGCAAGGCAATATCAACATAATTAAAACTTATTTTGATATCGCAGCCCTTAGAGTGGAATCAGAGCAGAAAAATTACCCAATTCATTTCACATAGAAGCGAACAAATTGATTGTAAACCATGATAATTGGCATAATGGTTCTACCCTACTATATAATGAACTAAACTAATTATCGTGTAGCAGCATTGTAAGTCCGCTTATAGTGAGGTCGAGCAGTAGTAATGAAGACAATTCAGGGTAAGTCGCTGTTCGACTAGAGAATGTTCCCTAGTAGTTTTTCTGAACTAATCGTGGCTGTCGGTATACAGAAGGCACCCAAGCGTTGTTTCAATATTGGTTAATCGCGACATGACTTCCTTGCATCTCTTGCACCAGCCAGGAAGTTCTCACCCTGTAAATATTACTTTTTTATCTCCTCATAATCAGTAAAGACATTCTATTAATGCTATTATATTATCCCAGATTTTATTTCTGTATTTGAGCATTCTTCTCCCACATGAAATATAATCTATACGGCTCTAGCAGAGGCAGTAAATTCGTCAAAGCTATGCCTAGTCGGTCTCAGAGACTTGATAATGATGCATACTCGTAATGAGAATTCCAAGATTTAGGACTCCACCTCTATAATCAACCAAGTAATTAGGTTCGCACGTAGCAATTAATGTTTCAACTAAATTACCGGCTCTAAATCTTAAGAGCTGGTAAAAACAACTCCTCTTACGCTGTCGACCTCTTTCTTCTCCTGAAACAGAGCTATCATATTTACTATTATAGTAATATTGGATTGCGTATTTTATACTTGTTTTCATTGCTACGGAAATTATCGTTTCTTCACAGTTAAACATATATTTCAAAACCAGTCTCTACTGAAAATATTTAAAAGTTGGAATTATAAAGTTATTATTATGAAATCAGTATGGAACTACGGTAATGAAGCAAATACATGTTCGATGCGTATTAAATATGTAAAGCATAGCTGCAAATTGTAGGGTGTAGAATTTCATTAACATTATATATAAAATAAATTTATAAAATAACTTTATATATTTTCAAATACTAGCCTACGGAAGACTTACCTTTTTTTGTTAACTTAATATAACTAAGTTACCATGTCTCTTTTTTGTTATCAAACTCTAGCTTTTAGAGGTATTTCTCATGTAATATAATACATTGTAATTGTTTGTTTGTTATCGAACTCTTAGGTTTTAGAGATTGTCTTCCATCTAATTATAATAAACTGTGATTGTTTGTTATCAAACTCCTAGCTAGGTTTAAGAGATAGTTTCATCTAATATAATAATTCCTGGCACTATCTAATATAAAAATATCAAACACCTAAGTTTTAAATAGAGTCCTCCCATCGAATATATTAATGTGTGTTGGTTCGTTTTAGTCAAATTGCAAGGTCTTAGTGATGGCTAGAAGGAATTGAATTTCATTTATTTAACGTGTTCACGTTATTAAAGGTAGTTTTTTTACGAATAATTTTAATTTATAATTTTGATAAGTTGAATATTTATTTTAATATTAATTAGAATTAGACATGTTATTATTTTCCTAAGTATCACTGCGAAGCTAAATTTAAACCATAGGAGAATGTTCAAAAATATTGATTACTGGTATACATTATATTCTGTAGCGTAGGAGGTTCTATAATATAATTAATCATTTCTCGAAATGCTGGTGGTAGGTGCTTCCTTGCTATAGAAAGAACTGATTCAATCAAATCGCTTATAACTGCACTTTCTTCTCATTTCTTCGGAATGAGAATCAATGGAATTTTTATTCTTTAGGAATGATAATGAAGGAAGCGTATCCTGTTTAATTCAATGATTAAGAAATATTAATTTCCTTTTACTTCATTGTATTTCTTCTCTCTCACTTCGATTAATTGAACCTCTCATTTTTTATTAATAGGAAATAATATTGTCAACCAATCCCAAAACCTATGGCGTATATTCTTTCATTCAAAATAATTCACCCAAAACAAGTCGTTTTCTTCCGTGTCTGTTGGACTTAGGTGAAGACCACTTCTTTTCGTTGAAATATCTTAGTCAGTTTTCTCATTTCTTACTGCCGTTAAAACATTTATATTTATATATATTAGTAAAGGTAGGAAGCAGACCTTCTTTTATACAAGTTGTATTAAAATCAATTGACTTGATTGCACGTACCTTTTTCTTATTGAGCTTTTCAAATCTCCTCGCTAATTTTCTTTCTTCAAGGTTGAGTTCATGAATAATATGAGCAAAGCTACTGTTAGACATCACGTTTTATTATAAGCTGCAATTATTCTAAATGTAATAGATGAATTAAATTAACCTAAATGATTAACATGTTTCGGTTGCCTTCAACCATCTTCAGAATGTTCTGATATTGTTATCTACCAAACAGCTATGTAAACATTATAGAAAGGAAAAATTACACTAAAGTTAAGTTTCGTTACAGTATGGTTTCAAAAATTATAAAAATGATTGTGAAAAATTAAAAAAGAAATTATGATGGGTGGGGTTGTTTTAAGTTGCCGTGTGTTTCCTGTATGCTGTTGGTTCAACTCACAAGGAAGATGTTAATAGAAACCACCGTAGTGCTCAAACGAGAACAAGATCAGAGGAGGCTGCAAATAATTGAAGCACTTCTGATTCTGGAAAACAAACCAGAATTAAACCAACTGAATTGGGTTTTTGACTCTGACGAAGACCGCTGGTTACGTTTGAATGATCTTAGTCTTCTTTTCGCATTTCATATTGTGGTTTGATCATTGATTGTTATTTCACGAGTTTATGTGAAATCTTTATATATATATTAATGACCAAACCACAATAAGAAATGGGAAAACAAGACTAAGATCTTTCAACCGTAACAAGCGGTCTTCGTCAGAGTCAAAAACCCAACTGAACACTAGATGCAGAAAACATCTGGTGTGGTTTGGTCATTGATTGTTGTTTCACATAAACACGTGAAATAACAATCAATGATCAAACCACAATAAGAAAATGGGTAAGCAAGACTAAGATCTTTCAACCGTAACAAGCGGTCTTCGTCAGAGTCAAAAACCCAAAAACCCAACGGAGTCAAAAAGTTGGGTTTTTGACTCTGAGGAAGACCGCTTGTTACGGTTGAAAGATCTTAGTCTTGCTTTCCCATTTTCTTATTGTGGTTTGATCATTATATATATATATATATATATATATATATATATATTGCGAAGTTTTTATATTATTTCATTATTTTAGATATTACTTATTTAAAGGTAAAATGAAATGTTTATGAGTGATAATTGAGACTAATCGTTTGGCTAAATGGTTTAATTCAGTTGCTGAGGACTGAAGTATGTGAGAGTGTGAAAGGGCAGCTCTTGGGGTGGGGGGTAGACGAAGGAGGGGGTTGACTGACGTAGTCTAAGGGGAGCTTACTCAGTGTGTGCGCGAGCTTCTGCCTGAATTGATACTCCACTTCGCTATTAACACACGTATCTCTAGGTGACTATCCAAACATAGCCCTTGTCCTCACGCCACTTTCAAATTCTTTAGGGTAAGCTAGTTTTGGCATAAGACAAAGTCAGATTCACATTTATTATGCAATGCTGTCAACTAAAGGAATCTCATATAGAACTTGGCTATAACACATATTTCTTGAATAGACAATTATTACTCTGTATCTTTTTGGTAAATTACTTTCTTAACAAGTATTGTTAATACTTTAATGAACCATATTTGCAGAAAGTAATTTTAAAATCACTGATGGCTGTAATTTTTATCACAAATCACAGTTAAATATATAAACAATTTTTATCACAAGTGTAAGTGTTTATTTTGCAAAGGTATTATTAGATACATATATGTCTGAAAGTTATGCAAAAGCTAATCATTTTTTTAGCTAAAAGTGACACTGAGTATTATATGGGATAAATTTGTTTTGTTTGTTTTCAATGCCGTCGCTTGTTAAGGCTTTCACCTCTTAGTGTTGTTGTAGGCTGGAAAGTGTTGCACATTTTTATTTGGCACCCATTATAGCTGTGAGTGAATCCCATTGCTGGGTTGATTCTGCAATGAGAGTCCTAAATTTTAACTCACAATGGGAGTTAATAAATTTTGACTCTAAAAAAAGGAATATTTATTTGAATAGGGATATTTTATTGGTACTTGATATCATACAGGCTTTCTTTACATCCTCTCTGAAGGACGCATAACTTTTCACATCTCGCACTTGAAAAATCGGAGGTCTTCTAATTTCTTCTGAATTCATTTCTTAAACTCGTCCCTTACTGTTTTGAAATGTTTTGAAGGACTTCTAAAATGCCTGTCTGCTTAGAAGTACAACAGACCCTCTCTCCTCTTTTAAAGCTTTCTATTCCCAAAGGGCATCAGAGATACCTTCATATCATAATTTGTCTAATGCTTGAATGCTATAAGGATACATATTCCAATGCATACAATAAACATGTCATTTACCGTTACTCAAGTATTTTTACCAATTAGGAATTCGTGCAATCTGCTGTAGTGTGGTATTTACACATTTTGGGGAATTTAAAAAACATTTAAGTCTCCACACAAAGGAACTTCATGTTAAAAACCTACAACTCCTTTCGAACACTTAGTGTTCTTTACATTTACATCTGCCCTGTTAAAGGTGTTATTGCAACAGTGACCTAGGAAGAGTCCTTAACACCCTCAACAATGAAGCAGTCAAACTGAAGAAGAACATTAAGTGTTCGAAACGCGTTGCTAGTTTTTAACATAAATGTCTTTTGCGTGAAGACTTAATTGTTTTTGAAATTTCTAATCACAATTATAAACGTCTTAGTCTTGACTTTAAGGCTTTCTGCCTACTCTCTACTCGCAACAGTTCGAGTGCTTTTGAAGGAGGAGAGTTTAGAAGAGCATAAATACGAATTTGGACGTTTAAGGTTTACAAGCCATTTTTTTTTATTTTTGTCAAAATATACCATTGAACATGCAAAAGGTCACCTGATCTACTTATCAAAGTGATATTCGAGATATGAACTTTCTTTAATTAGGGAAATAAAATTTGTGTGAAATGGCATCATCAGAAAGTGTATTTCATGATACCAACACAAGAAGGTTTGTCCTTCAGGGACTGATGATGAACTGGAATCATTTGACATTCCTTCATTTGTAATAGGTTATTTAGTAATTCTATGCATGTAGATAGTAAAGATGAAATAAGGTGAAAATATTCCAAATCACACCTGTCCTCAGTCGTCATATTTGTTTACTTTTGGTTTATTAAAATAAATCGCAGTTTTTTTTAAGACTAACAGAGAGGTATAAACAGAATATTAAACATTAGTCGTAGCAGTACCAAGATAAATATGGAATGAAATAGTGGTTACGATGCTAAAAATATTACCCCCTCACTAAATAGGCGCATTTCTGATTTAGATAAAATTTAAACGCTCTTCTCTTTATAAACACAAATCACATGAAATTTTCAGTGTCACAATTTTGAAATAAATTTTAAATTTTGTAATTTTTGAGGAGTATCCACTGAGTTGAACTATTCAGTGGATTTTATTACAATTGGTCGTACTATTCTCTAGCAATTAACTGTATTTGTACTGTAAGTTTATTACGAAGTTAATTTTTAGTGAAGTTTATTTGATTCCACTATACATTTTTTGAAAGCTGTCTAAGTCCGTTTATTTTTCATAAACATATTTATCTTTTTGCCTAACACTACTCTTTGCTGATTTGTTCTGAGGCAAATGCCTTTGCCCATCCCTTGGGTATCAGGAATACGTTTTCCTGATCGTGTAGAATATCAACTCATTAATGGTGACTACTTATAACAGACTTTTTGGCAAGATATAAAGCTCCCGACGTAAAACTGTTAGCAGTTAACTAATGAACCATAATTTCCTCTCCCATAACAGAACTTACAAAATCCTTAAGCCTTAGTATTGGTAAAACAATTTTTTTTTTGCAAAATTTAAAGCTCCCTACGTAAAACTGTTAGCAATTACCTAATGAACAATATTTCCTCTCCCATAACAGGACTTCAAAAATCCTTAAGCCTTAGTATTGGTAAAACAATTTTTTTTTCTGTTTCTATTGTTTTTTTTAACCGAATTAGTGTTACAGATTTTAAAAAATAATTATTTTGGTGTGATTTACATTGCAAAATGAATACCATTTTTTCCCTATTTCTGTTGGCAAAAGTCATTTGTTATAAATTATTTTTAATTATAAAACATTAAAAATCGATTGTATTTTAGTGATATTTGATCTTTTCAGTTTTGTTACGTTACACCAATATTTTACATTTCCCAGTTGATTGTTCTAATTTTTATTGTTCCATTTCCTATTTGTGATGCGGTCAGGTTTTATGACAGTAATGAAGGGTTGAACTCACTACCAAAGTTAATAGATTACTGATGACATAAACGGTTTATCTCTGATGGTATTTTCTTTCTTTATTTACCTCACAGTAGTTTGAAACTCTTAAAATTGCACTAAACTAATCAAAAATGAACATTTTGGTGTTAGTAGTTCCGAGTCAGCCCTATATAATATACTCGGACATTACTAAGTTACTTTACTTAGTCAGATCGTTTAAATTAAGCACAAATCCCCTAATTAAGTTATAAGCATTAAATAACTTACTCCTGCTCTTCCCTGTCCTAAAAAAAAATCAGAATATTTAGCTCTGACTACTCTAACTTTTATAGTTTTAGTTTAACTTTCACTTTAGCTTTAGCCTTTGATTAAGAGATGTTAGATATCTTGCTGATTAGCTAAGTGGTATTTCGTCACTACAATGTTATAGTAAAGCAATAAAGTGGCTTTCACAAACTTCAATATTGCCCAAAACAATATACAGCACATATTCGTCTTAAGGGGCTTTTAATAATTTATGCTCTTTATTAAATATAGGGAAAAGAAGATATTCGGGTGAATATGTCGTAATCCTGTTTCCAATGGAAATACACGCTTTGGACCCCTTGAGTCAAATAAAATACTTCTGTAAATTGGGTTATCTGTGTGTCTGTGTGTGTATGTCTGAGCAAGATATCTCAAAAACGATAATAGCTATAATCACCTAATTTTTCTTATTCTTGTCACAAAATCTAAAACCCGTTACCAAACCAAAATACATTTCTTAAAAATATGCTTAATTTGAAAAAAAAAGTTTTGCTAGAAATTTGCCCACATAATTTATTAAAATCGCTGTGATTTGAGGCTTTTTTATTGGTATTATATTATATATATATATATATATATATATAGGTGTGTTCTCTAATCGGGGTTTGGTTAGAGAACACACCTATTAGAGAACCCCGATTAGAGAACACACCTATTATATCAAACGTTTGATATATTATTGAATCTGTTATATATATATATATATATATATATATATATATATATATATGGTGCAATTCGCACAAAAAGTGTTCTTCAGGGTTAAAAGTTCATAAAGCTTTTCTTCAATGGTAAGGAACGAACTTTTAAAGGATTTTTTTTCTATTGATAGAGATATCAAGCAAAAATCAGTATTACCATTAGTAATAGTATTTATTTTTTATAAATATATTATTTATAATTATATTCTTTTTATATAATATAATAATTTATATAAAATTATTATATTTATATAATATAATTTATATATTTATCAATATATCCATTTTATTTACATATTGATATTAAATCTAGTATAAATTTATGAAAGTGTGAGTTTTTGTGTGAGAGAGAGAGTGTGAGAGCTCAGAGAAGAGAGAGAGAGATCAGAGAAAGAACATTTGTTTGGAAAGTAATCAGTAACAAAAGCATCAACAGTACTACTATGATACAACAAGCGCTACCCTATCAAATCCGCTTCAGTTTATAATTAGATAAATGAATGTGTAAATTCTCACTGGAGATTTTTTGGTATATATCAAATGGTGTGGCCCGTATCGTGTCCACAAACTTTTGTATATAATGACATCGTAGGTTAGGTTAGGCAAGGTTGCAGTGGCAGTCCCACAAGGGAACACACTTAGGCCAAGTATTGGCCCTTTGTGATACCTCACAATGAAGATTGATTCTACATTGGGAATCCTAAATTTTGCCTAACTCAAGTGTATTGAAGAGTAGGGATCTTTAACGAGTACCTGACATCGACGGTATACAGGCTCGGGATTAACGAGTACAGGGACCGACTTTTAGCGTCTTTCTCCAAGGGACGACTACTCAGATTAATTCACCTCCTGCGATTATAAATCGAGGGCCAGGTGGGGATAGAAGTCCGGTCCTATCAGTTCAGAGGCGATTACGTTATCCACTGAGCTAACCTGGCCCCCTAAACACATAGTAAAAAAAAAGCCAATAATAACCTCAGGACACCTCTAAACGTGCAAATCGATTTTTTTCCGTTAGTTCTATATTTTATGTATAGTAAAGTAAAAATCTAACAATAATTGAAAATAGAATTAAGATATAAATATTGAAATATTTGTTATTAGTAATATAGAACAGTTAAAGCAAACTCGATCTGATAACCGAAAACGATGTTAGGATATGTTTCACTTGTTTACGAGTACCATGTTAAAGTCAACCATGTATAAGAGAAGTCAACTTAGTGATTTAGTTAAATATTAATGAAATTCAGAGGATAGATTTGTGAATTTAATATTTTGGTTTATTGGAGGTGATTTTGATAGTTTGATAGAGTTTGACTAATGAATCCTTGAAGCCTTAGATGTAGTGTTTAAAGGTCTATGATATTTTGACTGTTTGACCTAAAGGATCTCATTCTTGAATAACAACGCAGTTCTGTCTCAATAACTCTGGTTTTTAAGACTGTTTTATGATTTCGTGATATTGCTCTTTTATGGATGTCGTGTACTCTTTTCTTGGGAAAAGGAACCATTTTTGAACGTTGTTCTCATCTTCAATCCTGGCTATCACGTCTAAACTTCTTAAAATGGACTGAACAAACCAGCACCTAAGGCAATGGCCAAGGAGCTGAAATCGAAATGCTATTGAAATATACCATCAGTGGAGTCGAAAGAGCATGAGTGCTTTAGAGGAATCTAAATCAGAGTCCGTAAAATCAACGTCACACTTGTTTAGACACCACGCGCAGGGCTTCTGGAGCTTCAAGCTCCTTGCATTGAAGAATACGCGAAAATCAGCATTTGATTTTAGCAAAACTAAACCATATTTTTACTAATTCCTAAAATAATGCTGATGATACCTATTTCTTTTCAAAATTTGACCATAGTCACTCAAGAGAAATATGCCTTCCAATCATTTAACAATTGACTTATTCAACAACCCATTATATTTTAATTAAAATTGGTACAATTTTAGTACTAACATTTGCTAATTTATTTAATGAAATTGATCGTTTATTATTTTTTATGATGGGTGTACTTGAGTATATATCATCCGTATTTTTTCCAATAACTAATTTGTATATTATTAGTTAACAATCTAATTAACAAGTTATATTAACAATCTAAGATATTACAATATAGTTAGTGTGCCCGGTGTTGGGAAACTAATTATCATGTTTTGTAAATTGTTAACGCGATTGGTTTTGAATTTTCAAGAACCACTGAAGTAATGGTCCAACACTTCTAATGAAAACATGCATCAAACTTCCTTTCTGCTTTGATAAATAGTTGCATAATTGAGTTTTCCATCTGCCCATCTAAAATAGAACTGTTATTTTTAGATTGTTTACATTATTCTACTCTTCAGTTCAATTGTGTAAAATTGTAACTCGTGTTTGACGGTTTGAATTCCGCGTTCTGCTTTCCAAATATTGAAAACGAACATGTTGAATCGTTTATAAATATGACAGCTGTTGGGATAGTTCCTCTTTAGTTCGTTAGAAAATGTTTCTTTTTGGGTAATTTCTCGTTTGTTGGTTTTATGTTGCTTTCATATATTTCTTTATACAGCTATTCTTATATTTTAACTAAAAAATTTAAATAGCTAAGAAAATAAATAAGGATTAAAGTTTTGGCTGAAACCAAGGTTAAAACGAGCTTTAAGGAGGCAAATATGTGCTTCTTGGGCAGCTCTTAGATTAACATGGGGGTTAAAATGTAGGATTTGCTAAATGACCTGGACACAGAAACAGTCATTAATATTAGTATATGGGAGCTTGCCGATATTAACCCCTGTCTTCATTTAAGAGCCTTGGAAGAAGCACATATTTGCCTTCTTAAAATTCGTTCTAAACCTGGCCTCAACCTAAACAGTTAGCTATTATTTCTAATTTTTGTTATCATTTTTCCCTCTCTGTTTTTGTTATTATTGCTTAGCTTTTGTACTCTTTATTTAATTTTTTAATCAGTTAATTTTTATTAGTTATTTTTTTTTGAGTTGACAATACTACTTATCACTAAACTGTACTCGCTGCATGTTTAGTTGCTGTTTGCGAACCGAGCAAACCTCCTCTTCTTCTTCTCCTTACGATGACGAGATCGAAGTATTAGAGTGAGTTGTGTTGTTTCTACGTGTTCTTTACTTGTAATCGTGTGATGAGTTGTCCTAACAGATTGTTTAATGTTTCGAATTTTTCTTATTTTTTTTCATTTCGCGGAACTGTATTGTTTAATCACATAGAAAGCTGCATTGGTTTATTTATGGCATTATTGTTATCCCTCTCTGTTATTGATTTAATAGAATAGTTCCAGTTCGCAGTTGATATTGGATCCAGTGGTCTATATTGAATCACTATTCCCGCGTTTAACATCTTGGAATCACTTGACCAGCCTGTGAGAGGTGATTGACCCGCTGTGGTAGCCCTCATTTAACGAAATGTATGACTCTCACAATAAAGACATCTGAAAATCTTGAGATATTTTCTACTGCTTATAAAGTGTCTCAAAGGCAAGAACTTCCCATACTAGAATTAAAAGAACAGAACTTAACAGGCGCTACTTCGCTTACTCAACAACTCTCAAAATTAGCGACCAAGAATTTCTACTTTATAAGACCATGATAATGTCTATTTGGACTTTGTTATACTTTTGGTATTCTTCAGATGATCAGTTTATTGAATACTACTGTATTCACTTATTGCATATTATTTGAATATGCAATTCAAATTATTGAGTTTATTTAAATGCATATTACTCTAATTATTTATTTGAATAATTAAGTAATGGTTCGTACATTGGTTCTTTTCAGGCTAGTTAATGTGCACATTCGAGACCTATGAAGCCGTGTTGGTAAGGAAATTATTCCTGTTTTAGTGTAATATTTGACGACTCTCATTATTAATTATTGAATTTATTTTTAGCAAGTAAAGTTAACTTTTATATGTGTTGGAACTAGATTAGTTTATGTTTTTTTTGCTGCGAAACTGTGGTTTAGAAGCATACTTCTTAATGGACTGTCAGAAGTAACTGAATCACATCCTAAACTTGAACCTTGAGTGACCTCTCAATTGAGTCAATTGAGAGAGAGGTTAGACAGGTCTAAGATAGCAGCATTCGTAAGCAGAGAAGGTCAAGAACCCTGCCAGCTCTCTGATTTATGGTTGTTTGTTTACGAGGTCCCCTGCGGCTTGGCTTCCCGCAGGTGCATGAATTAAACCTCGCTGACAGATTGTCAAGTAGGTACTCTGCCCTATTAATAGGCCCTCTCGCCAAGTGCTTCTCATTATTTATTACTCTTTTACTTCTGATCCCTAGGTTCTTGAATGGCTTAATACTATAGAGCAATATACTACTCAATCATAAAGTTAACTGTTTACCTAAACTCTAGATATTATATCCTCCTCTGAAATCTATTTTATTTTTTGTTTTTATAAACAGATTTTCACAATCGTGAAGTTAGACAGTCTAGTGTATTATTTGTTTCTAGTAAAATCTACAATGCTCGCATTTTGTCCAGATTATATTATTCTTCATTCTGCTGCTTATTATTATTATTTGAGGATGACTACAGCACTGCGTCTTAAGAGCTATTGTACTTCCCCCCTTCTGTACTAAAGTACCCCAGAAGTTAGCTTCAAAGAAGCACAGCACTTTTGCTGGGTCCACCGGTAAAAGTTTTTCTATGGTTTTGTTAAGTGTCCCGAAGCACCTACCTCTGTGAAGCAACGTGGCCTGACAGTCAGTTAGCAGGTGCAACGGTGTTTTTTCCTCTTCTTTGCAGGATCTACACAAACCACCATTGATAATGTCCATTCAGGCTCCCTACATTTTAGGAGAAAGTGACTTCCTTACTCTTTCTTCAGGTCCTTAGGAGCACTTCTGAGAGGTTGACTCCCACTAGTTGGCGCTATTGGGCCCTCTGTGCTGCCGGAGGATGGTTCCAGACCTCTTTTTTCTTAGTGCCATACAGGGGGAAATGCCTGAAGCTCTGTCGGTGGTATTTTGTCCGCTCCGGCCATGCCCTGCATACTGGAGTTAGGCTATTTACTCGAGGGGTTGCCTGGTCTTGAGGCTCCGTTCGTAATACAGTAACCTCTGCATCGCCCATCCTTCGGCATGGATGGTATAACGCCTTTGATTAGGGTTGAGATAAGAGGAGATGATTTGCGAAGTTGGAAAGATGGGAAACGAAGATGGTCAGGCCCAGCCCCTGATCACCTTTTCCTCCTCTTTCGTTTGTCCCTGCATATAGCGGCTTAACAGCGTAACTTCGCGAGGGCCGAAAGTCGAAGTTGAGTGCTAGAGTCTATTAGAGGCGCATCATCACTCCATTACAACCCCATCCTGCTTAGGTCCTGTTAATGGTTGTCCGATTGCAGTGATCTCAGTCAACTATTATTTCATAATGTATTATGAAATAATAATCCTCCCCCCTCCCTATAGTGGTGCAATTATTTACTAATGATATTCAGTCGTCTTAGGAAAATAAGATTTTCATGATGCATACGAAAAAGTAGAAAAAAAAACACGTTTCGAACACTCACTTTCTCATAATATATAAGCTGTTGAGGAGGAAGTGGGACAACCCTTCCTGATCCTATTCTTCTGGGTATTATAAGGAGTAACTCTACATGTTTTGAAACAGTTGATTTTTTATGAAAACTTTTTCTGTACAAGCCTACATTTCATTAATATATATATTTTTTTAAATTTTCATTTCTTTTGTCATAACCAGCCATTTTTTGGTCGTTTTCTGAATGTTGTTAATTCTACTCTCCAAGGATTCAATTTCGAAAGCTTTGTAGGTACTCTTAGTCTGAGAGAGAAAAGGAAATGTTGGGACATTACAGAGTGATGGGGAGGTAGCCTACGAGTATCAGCCAGCCCTCTGTCGTCATTTGATGCATTGATCTTGGTCAATGCCAGTCTTTGCTTATTCACTATTCCTTCAATACTACTAAATTGTATTACATGTATGAAATTCCTACATGTCTATCTTTTGCTATACATTCCTAAATGGTTTTGTGGGTCCCGAGCCATAACGTTGTCAACCTCTCGTTAAAGATCTATACTCTAAAGATACTTGAGTTAGGCAAAATATAAGACTCCTAGTGTAAAATGTTCTCACTGTTTAGTATCACAAAAGATCACCTGAAATTTCTACATTAAATTCCGTATTAAATATACCAATTTGATTTTTACTGAGGTCTTTCCTTAAGTACTAAAGGATAAACTGAGAAAGAAAAAAAGGGTATTTCATCTAGAGCTTAATAGACCATTTGACATTGTATATAATTAAATTGGATTTACTGATAGATTGATTGCGTTTCCATTATAATTGGGGTTAAGGTTTCATAATGGCCTTGTGGTCGCCCACATGTAGTAGATATCCTCCCGCAGTAGTAGATCGGAGCCGGCTGCTAGAATTCAGCAGTTGGTTCATTCCAGGTATAAAAATAACAGTCTTTATTTATAAAACTACGTCGTCCAGATAAACGAAGTTTTTTCAAAGAACATGTTTTCAATAAAAGTAAATGTTGCTCTTGCCAAGTGGCTTTCTTGACATTCAGTTGTCCCTACATGAACTCTAGGTTGTTTCAGGCAGTTTCACCTGATTGACTCTCATTTCCCTGTTCCACCTCATAAACTTCCTTGCTAACGCATAAGTCGTATATAGACCTATTGATTTCTCTTAATCTGGCATTTGCCTCCTGCTACAGCTTCATTATAATGTCTGCTGATTACGTGATCTCATTAGGACGTAGTGTTTCTCCTTGACTCTGCATATTTCACGTTTGCAGTCAGGCATCGCTTTGTGAAGTGTAAACATCAATTACCTTATTTATTATGTATCTCAAACATCCCCAACTTTCTCTGCAGTGAAAACCCCTCAATGCTTACATAACCATCTACAATAAAAACATGTTTTTAAACTCTTTTTGAAACATGTGATTTAGTCGTCATTGCCTTTGACTGTAAGACTGATTGTTAACCTTTTGAATCTGATTAGTCTAAATTCATATAGGAGTTACAACAGCTTTTTACTCATCCTTGTTATTGTTCATAAGTTGTTGGTTCAGAGTCCTTATAAGTCAGCAAGACAAATTTGAGGACTGCTAATATAAAGCCGGCAATGAGTGGTTGTAACTTACTAGTGCTACTTACGCCTTCCGATCTTTGAACATCAGAGAAGACACAAGGACTACAATATCATTGTTAAGGAAAAAAGATAGAAAAAATATTGCCTTTTCAATTTGCTCCTAGATATTAGGTTTATTTCTTTTCTTGTTTGATTGGTATTCATACTCTATGTTCAAAGGTGAAGCATTAATTTTCCCCGTAACCATTTAACGTAGAACAATGCATTCATTGAAATGTGCGATTTTGAGAATTATTCATAAGTATCTTTTCACCACAGCACCTAAATGAAAAGTTCAAGGGAACTAAAAATAAATTAATTGCTGTTATATTTCATAGTCAGTGAGTAATGCAGTTTCTATTTCGTTGATAATTCGTGCAGTTGTTGAATCACCTATACCTTTGTAAATGCACTGAACATCAGTTCTTCTCGACCTTTTGTCTAGAAAACCAATGCTTTGGATAATTTGCTTTTTGATATCCACAATAAAACCAAATTTCTAATGTTACATCTGGGGTAGTCTACACTCAAGTTTACTGTATGTAATGTCATTATGGAAAATAGAGATCAGTCAATTGCTCTATAAAATAATATGCTATAAAAATTATAAGATTATGTAAAGTGTCAGAACTTTATTTATAATTTACATGTTAAAATTTAAGTTAATTAAGCTTAAGTTAATGGAAAAATTAAAACTATTAATCTTTTAATACCTGGTATGGTGCAAGTTGAGGTTTGACAGCGTCAACTCTTATGCCCGATTGCGTCTTATTATTAGCGTCCCATTCGCTCGATTATTATTTAGCACTGATTTATGTGATTGAAGAGCACTTTACTGAGTTGATTCTACAAAACAAAAATTGATTTATTTTAAAGAGAAGACTGTGGTTCACTCATTGCAATGGAAACGTAATAGATATGTTTGTTTTTGAATTGGTGAACGCTTGGAATGTTTGTATGATTTGATTCGGTTATAAAAAGAAAGAGGTATAATTTTAAAAAATTATGTTAAGTCATACAGTCAGATCAGTTGTTTCCTACATTCGCACTTACTGGGGAAATCACCTTTCTAGGTGATTACTAGGATTTCTGGGTGATTGATTATAGATCAGGAGTACCAAACTAAACTTACCTCAGGGGCCAGGTTAGCTCAGTGGCTAACGTAATTGCCTCTAGGCTAGAAGCCCGGGTTTCGATCTCCAAGTGGCTCTCGATTTATTCACGCAGGAGGTGAATAAATCTGAGTACGTCGTCCCTCGGAGAAGGACGTTAAGCCGTGCGGGCCTGTATGATTTCAGATACTCGTTAAAGATCAGGTACTCTAAATACTCGTACACTTGAGTTAGGCAAAATTTAAGACTCCCAGTGTAGACTCTTTAGAATCACCAATCAAAAAACAAACCGGTAAAGGACTGACGTTATCACCCATTAGGGGATCGGTTTAAACAAACTTACCTCAAACAAGTATGTTAGGGGTCTTTAGCGGGTAGGTGACGCAAGAGAGGCTATGGGCCAAGGTGCCTAGGGAGGGAGATTTTCTCTCTCCTTTGAACAATTTACAGAAGTCAACTTCGACTAAACAGACCTCACCTCAGTCAGATCAGTAGCTATAATTAAAAAGTTAGGTTAGCTACACTCATTGAAGTGTAGACGAAATGAGACTACTTTCATCAAAGCATTAGACGAAATGAAAGTGATGAATCCTCTCTGAGCATTATTAATCATGTCACCATTATATTAGTTATGTTGCCAATTTGTTTTATTACAATATAACTAACTTTTTAGAAACATAATAAATAATTAGCAAAGTGAATAGTAAAATAACTGTAAATATCTTCATATGGAGTATTTTTAATCTGCGTGGTTAGCAGAAATAAAATAAGAAATCTTAAGTGTGCTATAAAGATAGACGATTTCAAGTTCTAAATTACTACCTCATTAGATTTACAGCCATTTAGTTTAAATTATGTAAATGGTTGTGTATTTTATATATATATATTATATATATATTAGAATATGAATTATTTCAAAAGGTAATTGATATTGTCTTTTTATAATTAATTTACTGCTAATAAATTACTTATTAATAATTTTGAGTTTTTAATAAAATTCAATTAATAAAATATGAGAAGAGATTATTAGTGAAAGTTAATAGTTTTCTATCTTATATTGCACAATTTAACAAAACCTTTAATGTCTCATAATTCATTAAATTTCAAATTTTTAGAATAACTGATAGGAAAAGTTGAGGAAAAATCAGAAGTTGCTTTGATAAAATGAATGATAAAATACCTACCTATCTTGTGATGAAATATTACTCAAAAACAATAAGTCGAATTTCCACAAAAAGTACTGTATATTAGATTATTCTATGAAGTTATGTCTCCTTGTGTAAATTACTGATTGTTTACTATAACCATGTGGATAAAACACACATCCCAACATCGTCCTAAAATTATCAGAAATAGATTCAGGTGATCTTAAAATGCCCAACATATAGAATTAGTTTAGCATTCATTTTCATTATAATTATAGTAATTTTAAAACCTTTAGCTATTAAGCCTGTGAATTATTTATTATAGCTATGGTTAGTTAAAATGTTTGTTCCAAAAGCTAGTATAAATCGAGTTTGAAAAAGAAAACCCTTACAATTATATAACTTGTATTTTAGGTCTTGAAAGTTGGTACAATATGGAACATACTTACATTTACACCATAATAAACAAAGTAAAATGCTATAAAACTTTTAAGATTACCTAAAGTGTCAAACGTATTATCTATAATAATTTGCATATTACAAATTTAAATTCAATGCTTAAATTAATGGAAAAATTTAAACTATTAATCGTTTAATAGTTTAAGAGATTAGCCACTTACTGTAAACGTGGTTTCTTTATATAGAGTGATATGTCACAAGTATGTACTATGTTGAAAAACTTTAGGAATATCTTCAAAATTAGATCTACAACTCCCCGAAATAGAAAATGTTTCCATTTGTGTTAGTTCTTCTGGGTTTTTTCATGCAACAATATTATATTGTTTATCAGAAATTTATATAAATAATTCAAATAAGAAAAAGACATTTCACCACGAGAGGTACAAAGGAATGAATGTTAAATATTATAAAAACACCTCTGCTTTTTTTTCGTACAGAATGATGCGCATCGTATGTGAGTTCACAATCGCAAGTTCTTCTTGTTTATCTACCTCACTTTTTTCCGTGATCCTGCAGGAGCTGAAAGTGTGGTTGTCTGTTATTGGGCACCCGTATTTCTGTGGAAAGGGAAGGGGGCCTGGGTAGCCCAGTGGCTTACGTGCACTCCTCTGGACTCGTAGATCTAGGGTTTGATACCCACCGTGATCTTTGATTTATTCACGAGAGAGGTGAAAAAACCTGGCATGTCGTCCCTCGACGAGAGCTTTAAACCATCGGTCCTGAGTCGGTACGATGTCAAATACTCGTCAAAAATTCTTATTCTAAATACACTTGAGTTATGCAAAGAGTAGAGTTGCCAGTGTAGAATGTTAATTGTGTAGTATCACTAAAGGTCAATCTTTGGTCTGTATGTGTTCTCTCGTGGACGGCCACTGCAGCCTACTCCAGCCTACAACTCTGGATGGCCATCATTAACTGGGGGACGATATAATGTAAGTCTGAAATGCTGCCTTGTCCAGTTGACTTGAGCAGGGATATTAAAGAAGTACCTGGTGTGGTGCAGGTTCAGGTTTGACAGCGTCCCATCGACTCTTAAGTCCCATTGCGCCCCATTACCTCGATTACTATTTATTATTGATTTTTGTGATTGGAGAGCACATTACTGAGTTGATTCTACAGTGGAAGTCTCAAATTTTACCATACTCATGTCAAATTACAGTAAAGATCTGAAACGAATACCTCAAGATCTTGGCTCTGAATTACGTCTTCTGAAAATATAAAACATAAAAGTTTCCAGTTCTCGTAAGAAATCTAAGATAATTGCTAAGTTTTTAACTCAAACCTTTGGTACTTTAGTTAAGTACGCTAATCACTCCTCCTCCCATCCCAAGCTGTCATCATTAATTACCTCTTCAGTCAATTCCGTTGTAAATTCGCATTACAGAATTAACCGCGTCTTATTTTCAAATTGATTTCTGGCTAAGCTCTGTACTGTTTGTTTTCCGTTTTCATCTCTTGGCGCCTCCGGTCTTGAGTTATTCAAGGAATCCTTTTATTTAGTCTTTCTTTTGTTATCCCAATCACCTTCCACAGCTGTACTCTCCCACCCTTCACACTCTACTACTCTTCTCTCTAGTTGAAAGGTACTGCTATTTTAAGATATTTCAATTGTCTAACCTTTGAGATGGAGAGTTAAATTTATAAAAAAAAATTTTGCAATGGAATATATATTTTTTTTTTTTAAAAAATAAGTAGTTACACTTTATTTTATTTATTTTTATTGTTGACATCAGGCTTTTTTATGACTGTACAAAAAATAATAAGATTTCATTTGACGAATCTTTTTATGTTCGATGTACATATTTTATCTTACTACATTGTAGAATGACAGCCCTAAATTCTATTTGAATCGGAATATGTTGAAAAGAAACTATCAAATAAAAAGGAATATAATTCACACCAATAGATAAAAGGTTATCTATTAATTTATAGTTATACGCATGAATCTAGAAAATAATAATTTTTAACCATTGCTATATCAACGCTTCAATTCATCGAATAAGAGATTTTATCATGTAAAGTGAATGGCAATTTAAATGAATTTGCTGAATACCTCTCTCACTGAGCTGCGAATGTCAGAATGTAAACAAGTAACAAACTCCAATTTACACCATAGAGTTCTTTTTTAAGAATCGAATGGCTTAGAAGACGTCACAAGGAAAAAATACAATAAAACTTGTAAAGAATGGAATTTATACTCATGGAGGAGTTTTCAGGTTTTATGTAGAGTATTTTTTTACTGCTTTAATCTGAATATTTAATTGTCATTCTTTTAATTTTTCATCGTTTGTAATTTAGACAAGATATATAAAAGTCTTCCACGTAGAGAGTTCATTAAGGTTTCATTAAAAATTGATTATTATTTGGTTATTACAGGCAGCCATTAGATATCAGAGTAGCCTACATACAGGGTACTAATGAATAAAGTGCAAAAAAAACTTGACTTCTTATACATTAATACTTTTCAAATTATATATAAAATCAATTTTACTAGATTTTTTTTACACTAAAACTTGTTGGGAAAATTTGGAAGAAATTGAGATCCCTACTTTTAAAAAAAAAAATTTTTAATTTATATGTACTATGTTTATAAACATAATTCTAAAAATATTAAAAACCAACTTATAAATGTTCATGTTATTATATTTTTTATACCAGGGGTGCTTAATATTTGATATGGTACAATTTAGGGCTCAATCCAATAATGTGGTTTCATAATATAAATGGGTAGTAAGGAACGAATCAGAGTCGCATTTTGAAAACAAAATTCTGATCAAGAGTAGACGCCAAAGAGGTGGAGAAACAACGGCCCTCCCGAGCTCTACTATGTGAGGTACTTGTTAATGATCCAAAGCTTAAACTTGAGTAAGGTAACATGAAAGAGATCGAATTATCATCGTAGCTCACCCATAACGTAAATGGGTGCCAGATATCTAAAGCTTTGAAGACGCAGTAGTAATGATGAATTGGCAGGCGATTTCGTTGAATCAGTTGATGGTTTTCCTCCTGGCGCCGGTGACATCTTTTCTAATTGATTTCCTCCGTCTCCTTCGCTGGTATCTAGAATCAATAACCAGTGATAGCTTCTCTTATCTGTTTGTCATACCATTTGAACTGCTGTCTATCTTTTGTGACGTTGACCGGAACAAACGATACATCTTTCTCGGCTAATGCCATACCAAAACCTAATAATCTGCTCACTGCTAATGATTCTTTGTGGCAAAATTAAAAATCACCTCTAGTACAGAATCCTCGTCAAAGAAAGATGTCCCAGTGTTATTTTTAACAAAGTGGAAAGACAAGCTTAGCAAGGAATGTTTACAAAAATATCTTGTTTAGTTATTTATAGAAAGTACTGTGTGTATAATCAGCACAAGAAAGAAAACTATAATGGGCGTGATATGGCCGAGGCTATTAAAGTGGTTATTTACGTGACCAGTGTGTGGTCAGTTTTATTGATAGGTCCTTTGCGGTGACATCAGAGTGCAACATGATAATCTCTGTATCACTGTATCTACCGCCAAGTGGTCCCACAATCTCTGTTTCTTTTTCTGAAATATACCAATTTACAAGACATACTCTCAACAAAAGTGATACTTTTTAAAAACTGTCTGACAGGAACCTTTGAAATAGATATAATCCTTAATGACTGCAGAAAAATAATTGCTTATATCGTAACATGGGACACGTATAATATAAAGACATACTATAGACAATATATCAAACGTTATTCATCATCAGGGGAAGACTTTCTAGATCGATAATTATGTATTAAAGTTGATATATGTATTATATATATATATATATATATATATATATACACTAGGCGTAGTTTTTCTTGTATATATCATATGCAATAACAAACTTTTTTCATACATTATTCTGTATTAATTCTGGAGACTTGTTCTGTTTGTTACCTCAGAATAAAAAATATTACCATGAAGAGTAGTGAATTAACGCTCTTAGGCCTTTGTCTTGAACATTGTGTCAGATCGCAATAAAAAACGAAAGGCTTTATCACCTACTCTTCATAGTGAGTTACTTGAACATATATACCATGTGTTATTGAGGTAATTTTGATATATATATTTCAAAATTTTTAGTTTATATATATATAGTAATAATAATAGTAATAATCTGCTTACTAAAAATGATTCTTGGTTTCAAAATTAAAAATCACCACTAATACACAATCCTCTTCAAAGAAATATTTCAGAATGTTATTTTTATTGATTATTTTAGTTAATATATATATATAATTATTGTAATTTGTATAAATGTAAATTTCAAAATATATATATTACATTAAAATACACTGCAGCTTTTGCGTTTACGACCTTTAAGCTGTTCTGCAATAGTCTTCTAGTGACTTTACATAGGCTGGATGCAAAGACAATGAACCAATGAAGACAATACTTTTATCGAAAAAAAATATATTTATACTACAATAAAGTTAAATGGTCTAAATTGAGAAAGGAGAGTGAGAATACTGAAGATGTTGGGTTGATTAATTGTTTGGGGAGGTTTATTTGAAAGGCTTGTTAATAAGTTTGTAGGACGCAATGATGGGCTCAAAGAGGCCAAGCTAGAGATTAAGATTACCCTAGGGATGTACTGTGCAAGACCTCATTGTGCAACGAGTCCTTTGACGGGCCGCATTAGTGTCAGCCCTGGAGCTAACGAATCTTCCACTTAATGGATAACATTCCAAGGACCTAAGCTTCTTATCTAATTCAAGATTGTATATGCCTTTTGTTCGCAGTCAATGGCGATTCTTGTCATTCTTTGCACTTACTCTCGTCCTGAGCTAAGCATTAGATCAGAAATCTTGGTAAACTAACCCCGTCTACATCTCTTCATAACAGTTCCCTTTATTCTTAAAAGTAGTAATATGTTGCCCTTTTCATGACTTACATTAGTTGTAGTATATTAATTGTCAAGCAGAGTAGTCCTGACCATAGTACAAATTTATTCATCCGATAATGTTACCGTTTCAGCATTCAGAGTTTTCAGAAAATAATTTGAATTGTTTATTAGATTTAAGAATGAAATGACGGGTGTTAAAACAATTTCATTTTAAACTACAGTCGAACTGCCCACCTGACGAAGACCGCATGTTACGTTCAAAGATCGTAGTCTCTTTTCTCAATTCTTATTGTGTTCTGGGCTTGGACTGTTATTTTGAGTGTTTATTGTGATATCTTGTTATATATAAAATTCCGTGCAGAAATTGCCATAAAATATCTATTGGTCAAACCTAAAGACACGTGTACAACAACCACAATGTAACGTAAGTATACAGGAAAAAAGTAGTGCCTTATTCTTGCATATAAATAAGGAAAATGATCATATTGATTTGACCGGAGTTAAATTTATTACGTATGAAAAATCCATGTTGTTAAGAAATATTATCGAATCCTCTCTGATTAAATTTAATAGATCAAATATTATAAACATTAGTAACGGACTTTTCATACTTGATTATTTCTTGACAAGGGCCTCATTGACAGTTAGCAGATAGTTTTTTACTTTTTCTTACTGTACTTCTTTGTTTCCCCAAACATCCCTTTCTGGACATTAGTCCTTTCCTGCGCTTTCACCATTTTAAAATACCACTCTTCTCTCCCACTCTTCTCAACCCCTCACCAGATGTTTTCTTCATCTTGTGTTTTAGTTGGGTTTTTGACTCTGACGAAGACCGCTTGTTGTGGTTGAAAGATTTTAGTCTTTTTTTACCCATTTCATATTGTGGTGACTTTGTTTACACCCTGTATGTTTCTCTGTGGGTGTCATTTCAAAGTCCCATGAATCTCTGTTTCTGCTGTCTAATTGAAGTTTGCTAGTTGTTGCTTTGTAGTTAATATCTTCTTCTAGGACAGTTCTAACACGAAGAGTTGCTGAACACTCTTATCTCATATCCTCACAGTTTATTTTCTCACGTTTTCCTATGTGCATAGTTCCATTTTTAATGTCACTGATTTTCAAATTTGATTGAAATGTCATTGACTGAAAAACAGTTTTTCCAATAGATTTCCTTTTTGGGAGGGCGTCTTCGAAAATTTATCAAATAATCTTCTGGAGGTAGAGTAGTTAAAGAAAAGTAATTTGTATATCACTTATTTCATTTAAATGTGACTGCATATTTTTTTTTGTGAAAAACTTCTTTGGACTCTCAAGTGTGAACCAAAATATGAACAAAACGGCTGATTTAAGTGGAATAAGTATTACATGATCACTGTGGTGGTAACTCTATGACCTCCAATTAATTTATCATGTATGTAAAACTTCC
This sequence comes from Hermatobates lingyangjiaoensis, assembly GCA_026182355.1. Classification (NCBI taxonomy): domain Eukaryota; kingdom Metazoa; phylum Arthropoda; class Insecta; order Hemiptera; family Hermatobatidae; genus Hermatobates; species Hermatobates lingyangjiaoensis. Next base: position 1,758,083 of record JAPFBL010000430.1, read on the forward strand.
TGGGAACAACCTCAATCATCGAGCTTAAAAATAGTGGATGCACAAAAAGCAGGTTATTTATATATATTTATATTATAAGCAGAATGTTATATTATTTAGATGTAAATATAGCATTTTAATTTTAGAACTACTGTTTAAATAAATATTCGAAAGTCAACCAAACCTAAATTTATCCTGAAATTGAAAACCCTGTAAAAACAGAGTTATCCAATGATTTTTAACCGTAATGTAGTAGTTTTTTTCTAACTACCGATTATCATGACACGATTGTATGTTTTATACTCCTGATTCACCTGAACACTCTTAAGTAAGAGATGCCTATGAAAACTAAGATTATTTATAAATATCGGTGACAAACTGAGTGGTTTAATAGAAATGTGAATGTTCAGGTTGCATATAAAATTCATTTAGAAGAACAAGACAAATATGTCTTTTGGTCCGCAAAGAGTTAAATGAAGGAACAAATAAATTGACGTCCTTTCTGTTAACATGCATCTAGCTATGTCGATTACTCTGTGTAGGCGACACTTCCAAAGCGTAGGTGTCGCGACGATGGGAAAGCCTTATTTACAGTGTAGAACTCCATGTGTCTGTCGGAATTGTTGTTGATAAAGCAAGGGCGTGAATCGTGCTAATTCTAGAACTGTTCTATCAGAATATAGCAATATCGTTGATATTTCAATATAGAGGAAAGGAACCTTTAATTGTATTTAGGACAGTGCAGATAAATAAAACCATTGGTAGATAATTTCTTGATTAGAGTAACATATGAATCTGATGGTACAAGTTGAGATTGCCGTCATTTTTGAGGTACATCAAAACTACCAATTTTGGCTTAAACAGTAATTATAGTGAACTAATAATTACTAAATCATGTTAATTTTTTCTGTATATCTGGGTACCCAAGACATTGAACAAACGCACTTTCATAATTTATAAGAAATCCTGAAATAATATTAATTGTATAAAAAACCTACTAATGCCTTACTAAATCGACAAAAATCCATGAGCAGATATTTATAAGTGTCAATACTAGTATTTGGCAACCCTGTCAGAGTATGAAGAAATCAAATATCACGTGTGTCAGCTGTCTTTATTACCTTTCAATCACTCCGCCATGCGTGACGCACGGATTAATTCTGTGCAACATCTGTTTTCTTAGATTTATTGTTTGATGAAGTAATGATAATTAACTGTACATTTCAAAATGTGTAATAAATCAGCTTAGTTTTACGTACGAGTTTAAACTTAATAGTGAATGAATAAAGTTTTGTTTTCATTTATGGTGTTGTTTTATCGTCATTCCATCACATACTACTCGTGTTCCGCAGCATTTTCAGTCTCTGACCTCTTGATCCATGCTCGTTCTATTTTCTGGCACTGTTTTATTCCATGAGTTCATACTAGTTTTCTGCAGTAGTTTCGTCTTTTGACCTCTTGACGCTGTTTTTCTGCTGTCTTGACCTCTTGTCTGCTGTTTTCGTTGTGCTATTGATACTATGGTAGTATTCTGTACTAGCTTTATGCGAATGACCTGTCATGCTTTATGTATTCTCTTCTTCTGATGGCTTATAGTCTTATTAGAATCTTACTAGCATCATTAACGTTATGTTTATCATAACTCTATAACAGTTATACTTAATTGTTATACTGTGTTTATGAAATCAACTTATTCATCGATACACATCTCCGACACACATGTTTATGTTTAAAAGAAAAAGATAGGAAAATGATAAAAACTGTGTTTCCTGTTATAATTTTCATGGTAAAAGTTAAGTGGAAACACTTGAATTTTCTTTAGTGAAACTCTGGAAACGATTATTAAGTGTTTTTTCTTCGCAACTTGGTCTTTGTAGCACCTTCTTTGTTCTCTCCGTAACACTTCACGGTAATTGTCATAATTTTTCGTGTCTTGCCTCTTAAGTACTTTGCCTTAGTATTTATTTTACCTGGCCTGATCCCAATCCAGCTGAATGTGTTTTGATTTCAGTTAACGGCCCTATTGCAACAAACTGTCATTGGTTACAGACAATGTGGAGCAGAGAGACGCGGTTTGTCGGCTAGAAAGTCGGTGTTGTGACGAGAGTTGCTACTGAGCGCATTCCTAAGTGAGCTGACCTCGGCAGACTCATGCATTATATATACGATGAAGCTATATCGCGGCATGTGCGAGCTATTATTCGCCTGATGCCTCATTCATTAGTCGATCTGTATGCGTGAGCTGCGATTCGCTTGAGTCAGACTCTTCCTGTGTCCTCAGGCTCTACAGATCGCAATTCATTCTTCTTGACAAATACTCCTCCCTTGATCTATATTTAGTTTATATCACCAATACTCCTTGTGACACAACCTTTTATTAATCTCTGCATGTATTTTCATTCCCTCTCCTTCAAACACTCAAATATTTTTGAAGATGACGCCACTTCTTACTAGCGACAACACCCATAGTCATGTTGTACACCGCTATTCCAATGATATCACCGAATTCTACTCTTTTATGGATGACAGCATGTGTCATTGGCGGTCCCAGCCAATGCTGTATGTAGGTCCCAGTAATGTAGGTGTCTTCCACCTATCGACACTTAAAAAAGACACAAAATCTATGAGTGTGCGTAGCAGTAACAAAATGAAATATTGTTGTTTAACGTACATTGATTAAAGTCTGTTAAGACTTCATCATGATTCACCATGAAAGCACCATTATAATAGATAGTTTATATAGTTCGAATTAACACATACCTGTGGGGCTACATTTTACAAGCCCTTCGTGAAACTTGTAAAGAAGGTTAAATCTACCTGGTCCTGTACAAGCCTGTTCATATAGTTTTGGAGAATTCAGTCAGGCCCTGTTAACATCATAGCATCAACAATCCTATTTGATTTATTAAAAGTGTTATTGAATAACCGAGTCAACGTCTCATTATTTTACTAGGTATCAAGTAGTGAAGAACCTAGTTTCGAATCATTGTAGTAACCTTGCATTTTTGAAGTGAAAGATAGTATGAGAATGATAGTATGAACGTTACAAATCCTTGGGGACCAGGATAACCCAGTGGCTTCTTCGTACTCACCCCTAGACTGGTAGATGCCAGGTTCCATTCTTACTGTGACCCTCAAATTTTCCACGTAGGTGGAAAAATAGTCTTAGCATGTTGTTTCAAGCGATTCGATATTGATGAAAGTGATCATAAAGAATTACATAAGAAAAATGAAAGGAAAAACCCGAGAGTAACATTAATAGGGAGTTGAGCTATATAGGAAAGAATAGATAATCAAGGGAAGAAGTCAGAGATTGCAACAAAAGGTATAACCATGTCGTGACAGGCCCGGCAACCTATGTCCGCCATTACCAGCCCCAACGAATAAGTCTGAATGAGTCTTAGTCCTGAGAAGCAACCGAAGCTGCCGGACCACTGAGGCGCGAGAAAAAGACTTAAGAAGGACAGGTACTAGACGGAATAGGAAAAGAAGGGTTTAGGATGGAGCACATGAATAAGTGTGGGACTGAGCGGGTTTTGCACCCCTTGACACTTGTCCAAGAACGGGGATCTCAAGGGAGCAGCTAAAGTCACTGTTGTGCCAGCACAGTGAGAATGGAGTCTTGAAAAAGACATACGATACCTGCACAAGTCGAAAGGACGGACAATTCCTCAGGACAGAGCTCGTCAAGAGGACCTACCGCCTGTTGATACCTTTATGAAACTTTTTTTACATGGTGAACAAATAAATAAATGTTCATTTCATTTCTGGTTGTGAGATACAACCACTCGACCAAACCCCACAAGAGAATGTCTTGAAAAAGATGTGCCTTTCTTAGTTCACGCCATGAGGGAACAACCACCCAGGCATGTTAAGCCCCCCCACCACGACAAGGTGAAGGCACATGGGGGGGGGGGGGGGGTGTTCAACCGTCGGCTCCGAGCCTTTATGATGTCAGTTACCCTTGAGCTGGGCAAAACTTAGGATTCCTAATATAGAATGAACCCAGTAATGTGGCTCACTCATTTCTAAATGGGTGTCAAATAATAAATGAGCCACACTTTCTGCCCCTAGAACAGCACTAATCGTGAAGGTTATAAGTGTAAGGATTGGAAAACAAACAAAACATTACAAATAACTATCAAGAAAAAATCTGTAACTCCTTCCTAAAATCAACTATATTATAACTAAAATAGGTGCAAATTAATAAAGATTAACTACAAAGTAGCCAGTAGAAAAGCACTGAAGGACTGATGTAGTGATTGTGTTCCATCGTTTTTGGTAGTATTTTAGATATTTTTGTGACATGATTTTTCATCAGTAAATAAATGCTTCCTGTAGTACACACATAATTAATTTCATTCAGATAAATGTTAACACTACATCATTGCTTTATCTCAAACATATGAAATGGCTTTGGATCTCCCTTATTCATTTGCTTCACTCCCTTGCCATTTACTGTGGAGTAGGTTGTTGCTCTTTTCGTAGCAGGTTTTAGGAACAAATTTAAGAGCTCTGTACAATTCCAAGTAATTTTATAATTTCAATTTCAACTGTTTCAGAGTATTGAAATTGATATTTTGATGTGAAATGAGATTCCTTTATACAGTTATCGTGATAGGTTTATTTTTGATGAAAAATATCTAATTTCGGACGTATTTTTTTCAATTTCTGTGATGTAACAGTGAGATGCTGCCTATTGGATAAGCAGTGGTTTGGTAAATAACCTAGCTAGATAACTAGACCAAACACTGGTGAGAGAGTAATCAAAGAAAGTGACAGACCGTTATGGTAGAAGTGGCTGGACGATCTGTGAAGATGTACGTTCCCAATGATTCACCACTGCAGACTTGTTTACCTGAATGGCTGGGGCGGCGAAAGGCCAGACTGCGTCGCTGGAGCTCCACAGGATCGTGGGTGAGTTCATTTCATTCCTATTACTAATAACCAGCTCGTATGCTTTGTAATGCCAAGAACCGTAAGTTATTTCCTAGACTTTTAGCCCAGGAGGCACCTAAATTTGGTAAGTACCACAAATGATAATCAGTAGCCAATTATATCGTTTATTAATGTTTAGTTGTTGTGGCCATGGTTTTAGTTTAAAAACTCTGCCTTATATACAGAATATATATAAACTCCAGACCCACTTCGGAAAAATCATTTAGTAATCTATGAAATGCATCTTTTTCAGGAATGCAATTTATTTATTTATGCAGTGGTATTCATTTTTTTTCGCAGACCACACAGTATATATTTGCCATTCTAGCAGACAATGTAGTGAATAGAAACTACAAGACAAGTTCATTTGACTACATTAAAACTGGCTGTTCGTACACATTCCAACATCGAAACATATATAGAATTCAGTTCAAATATTTCGTTTAGTCTCTAATAACCAATAAAACAAAAATAATGCCGTAGTATCAGCTTGTGGCGGAATCGTCTGCGATGACACAAAGTACAGATCTGCATCAGTGGTTTTCATGAGAATTTGATTACAAATGCTGTATGAATGAAGCGTTGATGACTAAACAAATACCCTGTATCAATCTGCGGTCTAACACAGATCAACAGGTCCTATTTCTGTCGCTTGTTCAGTTATTCCTTTAACTTCCATAATATCAGTGGATAAGATATAAAGTTCTTCAAATATATCATTAAAAAAATCGCTGAATGTGTTATCAGGGACATTGGTAACCTTTTCGTCATACACTAGTCAGCATTACATGCACGGCCTAGGCAGTGTTGGGAAGTCCTGTGGTTTGAAACGCCCCAACGTCGCTTGGGTGATCCCCGCCTCACTCAGAAGTTCTCACCTTTTTCTGCCCACCTAATAACCTTTAGAATTCTTAACCCTCGCATCATATACAATTATTACCATTAGTAAAATAAACTATCATTTTCTTTAAAAAAAATGAAATGTAAAACCTTGGTTAAAAATAATTGCAGATGAATATGGCAATAAAAAAATAAAAAACAGCCCAGCTGTCTTAAAAAACAATGTTCAGAGCAAGATATTTCTAAAAATAGAAAAAGCTATTAATTGAAATTGCCCCCACCTTCCTGAAATGTTAATTTTGCTGGCCTGAGAAACAGATGGGAAACGTGCTTCCCATGTTGAGAAGAACTAAAGTATTTATTCGACAAAATACATACCGTGCAATTTGATTTAGCAACAATACAGCTAAAATAATGAATGAATGAATTAATTGATTATTGCAGTAATTTCGTTTCCCTATCCTTGCTTGGTATTCCTTTTTCTATTAGCATGCAAAGTCGCCTTTAGAGAGCTCGTACCTGTTTTTCCTGCAGCCGCGCTGCCGGGCCTTTCGATATTTCTTTCACTGACTCCAGTTGCCCCTGGACATGTAGGGAAGTGGTTCGTGTGTGTTGTACCGGCACAGTTGCGCAATCCCTACAGCCCATATCTTACTTTCTCCTCAACCCACACGAGCTGTACTTGGTCACCCCTTATCGCTTCAACCTCTGTCCCTCTTACAAAACTCTTTTATATTATTTCGACGAGTGTCAATCAAAATTCCCCCTATGAAAACTTAACAAAATAAAATCACTTATTTTCTATGAATAAATCAATGTTGAAAATAATTTAAACCGACATGAAGTTAAGTGTAATATGATGGTTGGTGTGTTTAACGTTAGGGTCGAAGATTCGAAGCTAGAATATGGGTAATGAACATGGAGTTTAGGAAATTGAAAAATCACGTGCATTCTATTCCGTATTAGCTTGTAGAAAACTTAATCCTGATCCTTTAAGAAATCAGATATTCGGAAGAGGCCTCTATTCTGTTAAGTTCTAAAAGACTCCTGATCTAAAATTTTAGAAGTGGATCACGATATTGTGGCCTGGCCAGTGCATTTACAAAAAATCACACGCAGCTCTTAGAACCAATTAGACAAAAAAATGTTCAATATTGGGTTTTTTTGTAGTTAGGTGATACATTATGCGTTTTTTCGTAACTTTTGGAGTAATGGGAATTATTTGCTCCGATAGAACTTAAGTCCTATCGGGTACTTACATCAAGGTAAGGTATGTACTGTTGAGGTCATGGCACTTGTACTAATACTGCAGAAGAACTTGCTTGAGACATTGAGGTGGCAGGGAGAGGTGTAATGTTGGTTTGGCTTACAGACGCCGGTAGAGCACGAGCGCGTGGAAGTGGGTGGAGCGGTGACTGTTTCTGAAGAGGCCGGTAAGAGAAGACATGTGCTGAGGTTGTGTTCAGCCTCCTCGGAACTGCTCCTCCAGGCCGAGTCGGGGCAAGACTTGGCGCGCTGGCTGCAGGCCCTCCATCACCACAACAACAACTACCAGGTAACATGCCTCATGTATGCGTGTGTGCCAACTGCTTGCTTAAAACAACCTGCAAGACATTTGCCAAGTGTGTCGTTTGCGTAGAATGGCCTTGCAGTCATTAGTCAACAAGACCCTTGAGCCTCAACTCAAGTGTTCACTAAGCAAAGTTGACCATAAAAATTAAGAACTTTTTTTTTCCTATGTTAATGAAAACATAATTGATCCATAGTTAATGCTTATTCTTTTCCTGTTCATTCCAAGAACTAAATTAACTAATTGATATTTGATATTTCTCAACTAAATTTATGATGAATTCCAGGGAGTTAAAAAATAAATATAAAATTATTACTGAAAAAGTTTATTTTTCCCCTTATACCTTAATGGAATACACTTTAGGCTTGAGTCGTAATTTCTTATGTTGTTTTCCTAATAGTTGCTTGCCTGGTCTCTCACGAGAATTGAATTTCTTTTAGACGCTAGAATGTTTGATGGGAAACTTGCTCGCTTGACAGAAAACATTGTTGCCTGAAGGTGAAAGTTTTCTGGGAGTTTTTGCTCCCCTTGTCCCAGTCAATCACTCAAAAGACGCTACAACGTTTACGAGACATTTCATCTTTCGTAAATGGCTTGCACCTTCACTTAGCTTTACAAGATTACTTACATTATTTTTTTCTAACTTTATTATAAAATATCTATAGTGTTAGTATGACTAAAATTATATAACAATCACTTCAGTTCTCCTTTGAATTAACTATCAAAAATAAACAAATAATTGTTTTATAATGACCTCTAACTTTAAGTTCGTTAGATATAAGGTCGTTCATATAAATTTTGTTCCCACCTAGATTGATTGAATAACAAATGTCTGTTTGATAATGTTATTATATTAGTAATATAATACACTATGTTAGTTCGTGGAATTGTTTTAATTAGTTCCTTATATATATATATATATATAAACATTTCACATAAACACGTAAAATAACAATCAATGATCAAACCACAATATGAAATGGGGGGGGGGGGGGGGGGCGCTAAGATCTTTCAACCGTAACAAGCGGTCTTCGTCAGAGTCAAAAATCCAACTAGCGAAGACAGCTTGTTTTGATTGAAAGATCTTAGCCTTTTTTTCCCATTTTATATTGTGGTTTGATCATTGATTGTTATTTCACGTGTTTATGTGAAATCTTGTATACATATATATATATATATATATATATAAGTGTATTATTTAATCAGCATTCGGTTAGTTTTCTAGGTTCAAAAATCAAACTGTCGATGCCAATGTTTCGGTTTATTTTAAAACCTTTTTCATAGGCCTACAAACAAAGGATAATAAGAAATTACATATCAACTTAGAAGTTTATATTATATACGAGTATATTGTAGATTATATGTATACCATGATAAACGGAAATGGTCCAGCAGGACAGATTATACTTAAAATAAACTATGACACATAGACAGTCAACTGTTGACTGTCGTCCCTCCGTCAATTCACTTCTTCTCCTGAGGACGACCGCCTGAGGAGTTTATATATATTTAAATTACACAAAACAGGACACAAAAAAACGATAAAAAGCAAACTTACTAAACTCAATGTTTCGAACTGTTGTTCGTCATCAGCAGAAGACTAGAAGAGAAGATGAAGTGAGAGAGACCTCCCCACGTCGAAGGATGGAGAGCGACGTGGTTTGATATCATACATCAAATTGAAAACGATGATTGAACCAGGTACAAATTACTGGGTACAGAACAAAGCACAGTATTTATTGCGATTGATATATCGAACAATGATTGATCATCAGAAGAAGAAGAGAGAGGAGATAAAGCGAGATAAATGTTCTCAGGCAGTCGAACTTCTTTCTCACTTCATCTGCTCTTCTGATTGGGTCAGTTTCCAACCTTTTAAATCTAGTGTTTCAATTCTTAATAATTTGTTCTTCAAACTCCATAATGTAATATTCAAAGTTTTTTTTTTAAATTTCTTATTTCTTATATGATGAAGGATTTATTAAAAAAAAAAAATATTAACAACGGATTTGAAAGCTTGATTTGAACCAAAAACTGACTGCAAATTTATTTAATTTTGTTACAGCATATTTAGACGAATCGGGATTGTTTTTTCATAATTAATACTCGTTTAACAAGAATAAGTAGAAAACAGCTCAAGCTGTAAATATGTTGAAAACATGAAGAGAGATCAAGTCTTGCAGTCAGTAACGGCGTGCATTAGTCTCGGAGATAAACTCCACAGTTAACAGTCTTCTCTTCAGTTTACTGCTTTTCTGTTGACTACAAAAAGGTCAAGATTTGAGATGTTTTGACTTTGAATGGTTCTTTGATAAACTCCTTTGAAAGTTTTTCTTTTGGCTTGAACAGTGATTTTGTTTTCTCTGTGGTAAGGACGTATTAATTTAATAACTGGACTAATTTGACTGGAGTGCGATGTTTTGCAGCGAGGGAGCGTTAGCAGTGGTAGTTCTGGAGGCAAAGGAGGTTTGATGAAGTTGCCCAACTTCAGGAACAGATCACCTACAGGACAGTCACCGTCATCAAAGAACAGGAAACCAGCACAAACAGGTGAGTGTGAACATAGCAAACTTAAGTGCCTGGAACGCAACAAAGGACTTGCTAAGATCGATATTTTGAAAGTAGTTCGTAACCAGGTAATGATTAGAAGAGAGGAACTAGCAGAGGGGGATGTGGTCCGGCTAGCAAGTCGGAGCAGAGTCTACGAACCTAACCACTTCTCCCCTGATTGTTCTTCTTCTTCTCTCCTGATATTCTCCTGGCCAGGAACTCTTGTTCAAATTATCACACTCTTAGTAACTGCTTTCTTCTGCTGTTCTCTATTTTATTTTTGTTTAACTATTTTAGGCCACCTTATCCGTATTAAACTGCATATGATCCGAAAACAAGTCATAGTTGTTTCTATATAAAATTATGTCTATACACTTTAAATCTTTAATCGAAAATGACCAGGGTATCGCAATACCTAGGCTAGTAGATCCGAGTTCAATTCCCACTTCGGCACTTGATTTTTTTTTCACGTCATAGGTGAAAACTTCTGAGCACATCTTCTCTCGAAGAATATGTTATACCTTCGGTTCCGAGTCTGTACGATGCCAGGTAACTAGTAGACCTAATGAGAATTTATTACTTTCGTTAGTGGTTTATTTTTTTCTGTGAAATTTTCAATAACGTTTCTTCATTTTTTTTTGCATCAGTTCATAGCTTGTAATATTCATGGCAAAAAACTAATTTTTTCTTTAATATGTAAACAGTTGTAAGTTGGTAAGTGATAATTAAATAATTTTGCTGGCCTCCTCATGGCAGATAGGTAGTTTTACGTTAAAAGTTTTCCCCTTTAGGCACAAAAAAATTATGTTTTTAAAAGCATTTCCTGAGACTGTTATTTGGTTTACGGAGTATATTTTTTATTGTTTAAACCGATTCTCTATCAGGTAATGATGTCAGCTGTTTACCGGCTTTTTGTTTGATCGGTGATTCTACATTGGGAGTCCTAAATTTGCCTAACTCTTAATGCATTTCGAGTAGTGATCTTTAACAAGTACCTGACATCGTATAGGCTCGGGACCGACCTTCTCCGAGGGATGACGTGCTCAGATCTATTCACCTCTCGTGTGAATAAATCGACGACCAGGTGGGGGCCGAACTCCGGACTACCAGCCCAGAGGCGAGTACGTTGACCACTGAGCTAACCTGGCCCTCCTACAATGTGTAAGAATACATCTTTTGATTTTAAGTTGCATAGAATTAAACTAAAAACTGGGTTCGATAAATATTGTGTAGGTTTCTTTGCTGTAACAGTGACACTGCTACACAAACTCTTAAGACAGTTAGACAAGTCGAACACAGCCGTTTTGAAAACGACTCTTGACTCATCACAAAATATAAACTACTCTTCAATAATCTATTTTGAGATGAAACGTGTTGAAAAGGGAAAGGGGTAACATTCTTGAACCAGCACGTTTTTTTTCACTCAAAGGCCCTGGGAAGATTTAATTTGCTGACATGAGTTTATTAGTGTAGAGCAGGGGTGCTTAATACGTCGATCGTGATCTACCAGTCGATCACAAGGTATTATTGGTTGATCGCATGACATTAAAATAATTAACATCATCCTATAATAGTTCCCTCAGTTCATTGATACACAGGGTGTCAGTGCAATGAATTCTGATGTTTTTTATACTTACTGTGCAACAGTAAAGTGACTCTAAGTTCTGTAAAGCTAATGAGCTAGTCATTAAGTTGCCTTTTACTCTTTACTTCTATTTTTGACTTTTAAGATTACAAAAATTATAAAAATGAGTGGAGAGACAAAAAAAGTGGTAAGAAGAAACAGATGTATCTCTTTCATATAATATCGGAAGAGAAGTTTTTTACGATGAAATATGATATACATCATCATAAACTGTTAGACCACTCAATATATTTCCAAATAAATACATTGTGCCTTGTTCATTTTATAACTAGCTTGCTTGAGCAGCCCTGATATGGGGATATTAAATGTAATGGTAAAAGCTATAAAATTCAAAAGATGAACATTACTAATTGAAAACTCACTGAGCACTAACTAGCACGAGACCCTGGATTGATACATTAGTGGCTGTGATTGCAGAGAGTGCTCCAGGGTCAGGTGGATCAAAGGCCAAGACTTGGAAGGTCCGGGTTGCGAAGCAGCTGCGGCGAATGGGCGGTAGTTCCCCTGTGTCACCCACGCACTACCCTGAAGGCGCTACCATCAGTATTCCTCTAGAGCTCTGTCCCATGGTGAGACTCCTTCACTTTACCGCTTCCATGTCTGTCCCACACATCAACTATCACAACTTTATCTATTGGTTCATTTGAAATGTTAAAGTGAAACAGATTTTCATGTTAAAACTTTTTTTACCACACAGCCTCCAGAGAACCAACCGCATCTGATAACAAGTCTAATGCATGTTTCTTGATGCAGTACATACACTTATACTTCAAAGTATTGAGGTATAAGAATACTTATATAAAATATGAGGCTTCAATATAAGTTTGAGCGAACTTTACTTTTCGATACTCTGGAAAAGTAAAAATGTATTTTTTTTTTAATAATAACGATCTCTTTATAATACCATTTCCATGGGGAAATAATAATAATATGTCAACACATATAGTTCAAGTGTTTCAACTTTGTAACTAAAATACTTATGAAAGGTTTAAAACTTGGTGGTCATTTTTCGTCAAGCACTTCCTGACATATAGGATTAACTGCCTAAGTCATTATATTATATCTAGAAAGTCATGTTATATGCTTTTATTATTATTAATGTTATATTAATTTTATTCTTAACTTTAAGTTGTATTGCTATATTGAATTATCAAAACAATATATTTGAATTAAAAAAGTTGCTGATTTTTTAATTCAAAATAATGTAATTCAAGAATTAGTGAAATATCTGAAATTGACTTTTTTATTGATGTATGAAAATCGAATGATGAGCACAGTGATGGTTGAAATGTGGTATTTCATGATGAATTTGAGGGACTTATGTTCTTCTGTCTTGGCGTTACTTGAAGATGACCATAATGATTGTTGAAATGTTTTGATCCTAAGGTAGGTAGGTGTTGAGATAAAGATAATATTATTGTAAACGTCAGTCATATCTGGTTTATCGCTGGTGGAGTCACCCTACCGATTTTGCAAAGGCTGCATCATCAGTGGGAGCCCATTGGCTTTGCAGCATGGTGCAGTCTTTGCGACTCCACAAGCCATGTACGAGGTATGACGCAAGTTTATCATAATAGTATCTTCACTAATCTCTGTAGTAACATGCATGTTGAGTGAAAGTCTCTCTGCCTTCAAGTTACCTCAAGATAACTACAGCGATAGTTGAAATGTATTGATAATAGGATGTAATATCTCAGCAACTAAATTCCCTATATTTGACTCTTACACTTTAATATGGATTAATCAAGTCAAATAGTATCAAGTTTACAAGGAAGTTGTTAAAAGACAAAATTCTTGAACCAGCACGTTTTTGATACTCAAAGGGAAGATTCAATTTCCTGATATAAATATATTAGTATAGAGACTAAAGTATATTTATATTTAAATAATCATATAACATAAATCAATCTTATGACAAATTTCTACTCCATTATTATATAAGTTATTCTTAGTTCAACTTTTCACTCTGGTATCCTATTAATTCAGTGATTATTGCTAATTCAGTTAAGAACAAATGGAAGAGGTTTCTATTTATGTACCATTAAGTTGATACATAAGAAATCCATATTTCGCCCAGGACAAGACTATATTTACTTGTGTAAATAAAACTTCGTATTATAAGAATTATAATTATAATTTAAATTATACAAAAATATTTGTGATTTAATTGGCATTTATTGTTATGAGTTTAATCTTTAATCTATTTTAAATTTAAATCCATTAACAACATAATAGTTTTAAATATATTTATATATAAATATATTTAAAAGTATTGAAGTATAAGAATACTTATATAACAATACGAGGTTTCAATATAAGTTCGAGCGAACGAAATACATACACTGGAAAAGTGAAAATGTATTCCTATTTTTCTTAAAAATAACGATCTCATTATAATGCCATTTCTATTGGGAAATAACTCTCTTTATGTTTTCTCAGTTTACCAGTGGTAATTTAGTTACAATATTTTCTTAAATTGAAACTACCTGTAATATTATTTTATAAGCTTATTTTATGAGGATACATTTGACTTGTATTAAAATATTTATACACGTTGAAGAATCAGTTTCTTTTTTGATTTTTGATAATTATATTATATGTACTTCATTGTATGTGGCAGTATTTATTATGAAAACAACGCGTTTTCGTACACTTGGTGTTCTTCCTTAGGTTTATTTGGTTTTTATTGAAAAGGAAAGGAAGAAATGGGTTATAGGGAGTAATGGTGAGCCATAGAAAGTAACGTTGTTGTACTGAAAAAAAAAAATCATGTATTATGATATACAAGCATGAGTAAATACCAGACAGTGACTAGAGAAGCTTATCTGATAACAACTCTAATGCATGTTTCTTGATGCAGTCAAATTCGAACGAATTCGTGCCGCTGCTGGTCGAGTTGTGTACGAGTATAGTGGAAGCCAAAGGTCTGGACATCATTGGTATCTACAGGTAAAATACCTCCGTTATTATTTTATTAATGCAGTTTAAAAAAGTTTTTATACGACTCAACGTGACTTCCATTTGTCTCCCCATATATTTCAATAAATTAAAACAACTCATTGGAAGCGCAGTTTAACCTGTATGTATATACATTTTTAGATAAAGTGTAATGATATAAGCATATTGATATAGCTTCTTGACCACTAATTTATCAAGTTCAAACAAGGGGTTCATGAGGATTTTGGTCTTAAAGAAAATTAAACTCCTGTTTATACGGCGACGTTTCGCCAAAAATTATTTGGCATTTTCGAGGCTAAAAAACACATGGTCTTCGTTAGAGTCAAAAACCCAACTGAAACACTATATGCAGATCTTTATATATATATATATATATATATATATATATATAATACTTTGGGAGCAGACCTTCTTTTAAACATATATCATTAAATAACTTGCCAACTTTAAGTCTAGTATGTTTCTTACATACCTTCTCGAGTTTTCTAAATGTGTAGACCGAAACGTCGGCCCTGTGTAAATATGGAAAATAGAAATATAAACAAATCATTCGGTGAGTTGATTTATATGGTACCGGAAAGATGGAGGAATAATATATGAAAACTCGAGAAGGTATGTAAGAAACATACTAGACTTAAAGTTGACAAGTTATTTAATGATATATATATATGTATATAGAAATAACCCTGTTGTTAAGTAAAGACATAATGTTTAGGATATATAAACGCTTTCAAGTTTTATTCCTTGGTTCGTGGATTGTTTTTATTTCCTGTTGGCTATATTCTTATGTTCCGTGAATATCTGTTTACAGCATCATCGTTTTATTTATTTATTTCATTATAAATATGAGTGTTACAGGGTTGTTATTTAAAATAATTTGTGGGTGCAGAGTTCCAGGCAACACCGCTGCTGTGAGCTCGCTGACAGAAGCCGTCAACAGAGGCCTAGACTCGGCTCTTCTCGACCAGGACCAGCGGTGGACCGATGTCAATGTTATTTCCAGCTTGCTCAAGTCATTCTTTAGAAAACTGCCTGACTGTCTGCTTACCACCGAATTGTATCCACTTTTCATTGATGCTGACAAAATCACGGACAAAACAAGGAGAGTGGCCACCTTAAGAAAACTGGTAAATCACTCAAAATGTACTAATTAACCATTTTATTGTCATATAAGGA
This sequence comes from Hermatobates lingyangjiaoensis, assembly GCA_026182355.1. Classification (NCBI taxonomy): domain Eukaryota; kingdom Metazoa; phylum Arthropoda; class Insecta; order Hemiptera; family Hermatobatidae; genus Hermatobates; species Hermatobates lingyangjiaoensis. The sequence goes on from JAPFBL010000430.1 coordinate 1,773,739, forward strand.
AAAAATGTAATAATCTATATTATATTTTAAAACGGAATTAAAATAACTCCTTTATTTTAACAAACGTAAAAATATGTAGGCAAGATGGATAAAGAACTAAATGAAAATAATCTGTTCCAACAGTTTATTGTGTGTGCTAAATATTTGTTGTGGGCATGCAAGGAGTTATCTTATCTGTAGCCCCCTTATAACTTAGGTTAGGTTTAAGTGACCATCCCATCCCATGGTGTTACGCACATACACCAAGGACTGGTCCTTTGAGATACCCCACAATGAACATTCTACATCGCAAGTCTTAAATTTTGACTATCTGAAGTGTATTTAGATTAGGGATCTTTAATTAGTACCTGACATCGTACAGGCTTGGGACTGACGGCTTAACGTCCTCTCCGAGGGAAGATGTGATCAGATTTTTTTCACCTCCTGCGCGAATAAATCGAGGCCAGAGAGGGTAACGAACCCCGGATCTAGCAGTTATTGAGGTGAAAACGTCAGCCATTGAGCAGCTTCGGCCTCTCCATATGACTTAACAAACCAAAATATACTCATATGAATATTCGAAAGAAATGTATTGTAGCTGAATTAAAAATCTAATAATTAAATAATTCCGTTATTTTTGTAAACAAAAAAAAACTTTAAAAATATATTTAAGACGGTAACAGTGATATAGCTTTATTCAAATTTTACAAATAATTTGTAAAAAAAAAATCAAATTTTGATAAAGCATAGAAATTGGTACTATCATATTTTAAAACATTGGACATATGACAAAGTAATGAGAACATTGTGTCACATGTTTTACTTTGCAATAATGTTTCAAACATTATTACTACTGTTTGAATATTCCATTGACGAGCATTTTTGACATTATTGATATATTTGTATTGTGGTGTATTTAAATATCTATACAAATTTATCATGGACTACTAGAACGTTTAATAGGTCCCATAGTTCCATTTCTTTTATAGTGGATACCTACGGTTCCATGTAGACCGTTATATCTAATTTGGGAACTCCTGATCTAATCTAACAAAATTATTTAATATTCTCTTTTTATAATACATAAATTGTATCTATTTCATACCTTTGCTTTGTGTCTTTGTTTATATATTTTTAGGATTACTTGTTTATTCTAATATATATCTCATTTTGTTCAATCTTCATCTTAGTATTTAAGTTACACAGACAAATATTAAGTAAGTATTGCTCTCGTTTACCTGCAATTAAGGCAGAAGCAAATATGTCTTCGATTCAGTTTAGGTTTGGCGGGACTCCAGTATTAGAGGACCAGCACATGAGGTGTTCCTCTACAGATTTTAAATTTCAAAGAACAGGCATTGCTCTCCTTCCAAAGGTATATGAAATCTTCTAAATAAGAGTCCATCGTTTAGTCCACTTCAACTCTTTGGTCAAAATTGTTGCCAAAACAGTTATTGAAGAAATTAATAACTTTTAAAAATAGCATAAGCCCTGAAAAAATGTATGATAGTATACAAAAGCTTTGATATATACAGCTGTCTTTTAATACATCATCAGTAAATACGGAGTTCTTGTTGTTTGTTAAGTTAAGAACATCTCCTGTATTACGTAAATCTGTTTTATTTGTATTTTTATTTGAGTCGTCGCCTATTTAACTATTTTGCAGAAATTCTAATTATAGTGAATACCCAGTTGGTAGAGAGTAAGCGATAATCGTTTAGATACAGTCCAGATTATTTACTTGCTGACCTTATAAATCATGATTATCGCATTCGTCTGATATATTTATTGACTTCGCCAATCACATTTCTATTATGGGAGCCTTATCGAACAGGATAAATATGGAACCTCAGTATTTAGCAAATTTATTTTTGAAATCAATTTAAGTTCACTTGCTTGAGAAACCAATAGCACCATTTAGTAATATGATTTGATCAGGTATGTTGAAATTTAGTTGTACTAGTTTAAGCAGGACCCTTGAATGGAAAAAAATGTGACAGTGCAAGACCTTTTCTAGGCGGCCCTCCTTTCAAATTTATATATATATACACTTTTTCGATGAAAATACGATCCGAAATGGACAAATACAGTTCAATTTACATAAAGAACAGTTCAGTAAAGTACTCTAATTCCCTTTCTTCTTCAACCAACACTAAAAAAATTCATGCATAATTGCCGATTTCAATTTTTAACTTTGATAATCATGTTATCAAACGCGCCAGTTTCACCCACCTTTTGAGGGTTCTGAATTTAACCACAGCCTTTCTGGGTCTAATTAGGGAAAGTCCTTTTAGACACATCAATTAAATCTTCAATTTCGTCTTTCAATTTAGTTTTCCTACCATCTCTGCGACCTAACATAACCAATATCGAACCATAAACCTTTTTTATCTTATTCACCACTGTACTGTTTCATTTATTCTTTTACCAGCTTTTCCCAGTTTGAATCAGCCAAATGATATTTTCACCTATATAAAACAGCATTTTTACTTCATTAGGAGTATTTATTATTACAACAATTAACAGAAAGTATGTATTTTAACTGTAGGGTATTTTAATCCACTATAATGAAATAATAGGTCCTTTGTTCAATTTTGATCCTCTATTTAAAGATAATGTATTTTTATATATTAATCTTTCGGAACTGAGGAAATATGCGGTAATTTAAACCTGAAGCTGGTTTCCTTGAAATTACAAGTAATTATAATTACTTGTGTTTATAATGAACCGTTCGTTAACTGGAGGATATTCTATTAAAATCTTATACTTATTTGTAACTCGTAAATGGAATATTTTATAGAGTGGAAACCCTATTTTTGAAAACTACATACAAAGTTCACAGAGTAGAACAAAACACTTACCGGGATAGATATTTTCTGCACCTGTTCGTTATCACGAGAAAATCAAATGAGAAGAAGCAGTGAGAGCCCTTTCTTTTAGTTTGGCGTCTTTGACTTGCCAAATGAGAACATCTCTCCTTCTTCTTCTCGTGATGACGCACTTTGTCTTATCGATTCAAGTACGGTTTTGATTTGTTCTATGTACTGAGTAATTTCTAGCCTTATGAAGTCCGTTAGACAATCATTATGTGCAAAAAGAAAACAAAACAAGATACATTATTAACGTGAGTATGCCATCAAGACTACATAATCTAATTTGTCAATAATTTAATCCCAGGTATCATGGATATTATCATTAATTTGCCTTTATAACTAACAACAATCTCTTTGTCTTATAATATAGATCAATATATATATATATATATATATATATATATATATATATATGATAAATATATATGTAAAATGAATGTATCAGAGTCACTGTTTAATGTTCCAAAATATAATTCTACGCTAATGTTAAAGATATATTAATACTGAGACATTGTTCATAATATAGGATAAGCACTTTTGCTCTTGTAGATTATTGTAAAGTTTGGTTTCTTTTCCAGATTCAAGAATTACCAGAGCACAATTATCAAACATTAAAGCATCTTATGTACCACTTGAAGGCAGTTGTTGAGCACAGTGGCATAAACAAGATGGAAGCTCGTAACTTAGCCATCGTGTTTGGCCCAACTCTTATTAAAGCAGGCGATAACAACATGGCTACCATGGTCAACGATATGTCGCACCAGTGCAGGATCGTAGAAACTCTTATCTTATACGTGAGTCCTCTCACTGTGTCACAGTGTTTACTTTTTCCTCTTTTAATATATCTCATATATATAAAGTTTAAACCATAATGGAAAAAGGAAAACAATAGAAAAAATGCTCTGAGGCCTTTCAATGTATATCATCAGAGAGCAAACAAAGTAAAAACTGAGAAGCTCATTTTTGTTTGCTCTCTGATGACATAAATTGAAAGGCCTCAGAGCATTTTTTTCTATTGTTTTCCTTTTTCCATTGTGGTCTAAACTTCATTGATTGCATCACGTGTTTATTTATTGTGATTTTTCTGCATATATATATATATATATATATACGAGTATATATATTGTTGAAGGCCACAGCGGCTTCAGTATTTACGATCTTTCTCAGTTCCTTTTTTCTGAACACTTTCCGGTGTTGAACATTTAATTGGTGGAGTAACTCTCCTAGGTACATTTTAACTACACAGTTTTTGAATACCTTTACTTGTCTATATTATATCAAGCTTTCGGCTCACATTAGCCATCATCAGGTAGAAAAGAAATGTTCAACACCGGAAAGTGTTCAGAAAAAAGGAACAATTACTGAGAAAGATCGTAAATACTGAAGCCGCTGTAGCCTTCAACAACATTTGTTTAGAAGAAGATTTGTTGCCCATTTATACGAATATATATATATATATATCAATGATCAAACCACAATAAGAAATGGGAAAACAAGACTAAGATCTTTCAACCGTAACAAGCGTTCTTCGTCAGAGTCAAAAACCCAACTGACGAAGACCGCTTGTTACGGTTGAAAGATCTTAGTCTTGTTTTCCCATTTCTTATTGTGGTTTGATCATTGATAATGTTATTTCACGTGTTTATGTGAAATCTTATTTATATATATATATATATATATTTTATTTCTTTTATATATATCTATATATATATTAATATTGCCTACTTTTTTAAATCCCTATTTATATTTAGCTTCCATTCACTAAATGCTTCAAGCACTGCAATATTCACTAAGATTAATGTTGTAAACAGTTCATCATGAAATCAGAAGTTGAAATAAAAAAATATGTTTTTGCCAGATCCATGTCATATTTCAGTTCAACTTTGTCAACTAGGGTCTGCTTATTCCGCTAGACATAACCTGATCGCTTCTATATTATCAATTGATTTTTTTAGTAAAACTATGATTTTTGGGAAATTAATATAACATATTAAGAACATCCATGTTTTAACATATATCAGAAAATGCCTTTGACAATATTGAGGGCACAATTAACTTTTCCTTTTTTTTACGTTTTTCATAATGTAATGAAAAACCTCAACACACAATTATCAGGACTTTCCATCTATTAATACATTCCCTATTTTAATAATTTACTCAAGTCTAAGCGCACTGTAAATCAAATTAATCATCTTTTTTAGTTTATTAAAAAGAATTTATAAACATTCTAATAGAAGAGGTTTTATATTATATTCAGACAGTACCCATATGCCGTTGAATTTGGAAATTACAAAGTCTACACATAAAACAACTCGTTTTGAGCACTTCATATTTTCAAGTTCATCTGTTTGTATGATATATAGAAACAGGAATAAAACAGGAAACATTCATTCCCATTTCTACATCCTCACAGTAAGCGGATAAACTTAAAGAAGAACACCGTGTGTCCGAAATGCGTTGTTTCCTTAAGTTCATGTGGAGACTTTGACTGTAATTCCAAACATGTTTTATATTTTTATGTTTCTGTATATCGTCCATATTTTAAAATGCGATAGTTTAAACAGTTACGTCTTATCATAATAGGATGTTACCCTATAAAGCCAGTAATTAATGGCTCCCCTCTCAATAAGTAATTACCCTATTATGCAGTAATGTCCGAAAGTGCATTACTTATTTTAGCTTTCAAACGTTCTAATAAACAAGGTTTGGTTGCTGGCACAATTGTATTCATATGTTGTCATTGAAAAATATTAATTTCTTTAATATGTATTTATTAGAGAAGTTGTATACTAATTTATGGAATATTGATACCGTCTTGCTAATCAACAGTATACGAGGCAAGACCTGACCAAATATCCATTGTGTAACATTAGTTTATTTTCTGGTGTGGGGTTTTAAACACGTAGTGTACTTTTTCAGGCTTCATCTCTTGTGTCGTAATACAAGTAAAAGGACTCAGCAGTCGTTTTAATATATTACAACAGCTACGAGTTGTTATATAAAATATATATAAATATATATTATAATTATAAATAAAATATATAATATATATAAAACTACGAGTTTGTTGAATATAAGACATGTCTGTGAAGATTTCAATTATTTTCATAACCTCAATCGAAGTTTAATTATTCTAAAGAAAATGTGTATTGTAGAGTCTAAAAGATTATAAAAATATTAAGTTGAAGAATGACTAATTCATTATAATTTAAAGTAGGTATATTGTGCTTTTGATTTTATGTTACAGATTCTTATCACAAATACAAATACAGCAATTTTTTTTCTTAATTCACACAGACTTATGATCGCCCTGTATACATCCCATTATAGTTATATTCTCTACAAATTATTCAAGAAATTAGAATTATATTTATGACCTTCACATGTTATGACGGCTGGTTTAACAGGTTTATCTTTTTAATCAACTTTGATAACGGTGATTCATAAACCCATAGCTCCAATTACTGTTTAATTGGACAAACCACTAACTGTATAAAATGGACGTATTTAAATATGAATCACAGGGGATGATGAGCACACGGTTATTTGTGCATTGCTGCTAGTTAGCATTCATACTAAATGTCCCGTGAGGGTATGCTAACAACATTATTACAGTTAATAATTCAAAAAAAAATGTTATCCATTCGCCTCGACATATAAAATGTAATATGATAAAATATAATTCTAAATAATAAAATATGAAATAAAAGTCTGTATTTACAAATGTTCTAATCAATCACTGCGTTTCGAACTCATACTATTCTACTTCAGGTAAAACATCAATTCTTTTAATGGCACAGGTAAACTGCGCTGCAGTTTTTATCCATCACAAAAGATGATGTAATCTGAAAAACACTAGGAGTTCGAAATGCGTTGTTTATGTAAAAGATCTATCTGTGGATACTCGAATTATTTTCGAACTTTAATCATTTTTCCTATACGAGATATGGAATAAAGAATGAGGGGTTGAATAATATAATATTTTTGTTAATATATGTTTTTATAATCTCTCCTACCTTAATCCTAACTCCTCGTCACTAGTAAATACATTTGCTGTGCTCAGGTGGAATGGTGCTTCAGCGACGACAGTATAGAGAGCTTGGTAGTCAAAGAAGACAGTTGGAGTGGTAGTGACCATCAAGAGTCAGACATCTCCAACCAAACCCTACTACTTGACAATATCCACAAAGTCGAAGGTAACTCTTGGCTGTTTTAAATGCATGCTTGTCATGACGATCTATATTTGTAAGCACTTTTTTAATCATTGCACATTCAATGTTTCCTTTGTTTGTTGCATATCATTTTTTATATAAATATATATTTAAGATAGATGTGTAGTGAAGAAAATCATTGAATGTTTAAGACTTCATTCTTCTATACCTCATTCCATTTTTAAAATATTTATGGTTTATCCTCTCTGATAAGTTAGCTTTCCTCACATAACAAATTTGTTAAACTGAAATCTTATATTAATGTTACCACACATTAACGAGCTTGAATCAAAGTAGCCTTTATTTAATATTGAGAAATATCAAAATATAGTTAAAAAGAGTAAGTCAGCTTACTAATACCACTTATTACTAAAAATTATGTACTTATTGAACTTGATACTTAATAGTTAAACCTCTTTGGATTACTTATTACTGAGTTGTGAGTAGTAGGTTTATCCAACACCCTTATAAGTAAGCTAATTCATTTAACTTATACTGTTCAGAAATTTGTTTTTTATTACGACTACAATCACTTGAGCATTATAAAGGAATTAAACGATAATTTCAGTCGGAGTCGTAAGAGTGAGATGTTTCTATTGAGTCGGAATTTCCAATCAGACTTCTAAAGACAATGCAGTCACTTTGTTTGATTTCCTTAATTAACATTAAGGCGTATATTACACACACATATATACATATCTCAAAATAAACTGTGACACATAAAAAGAAAACTTAACAATAGGACTCACTTTTCAATTATTCACCGCCATAACGATCGTAATATTGAAAAGTGAATCCTATTGTTACGTTTCTTTCTATTCGCCAAAGTTTATTTTAACCGTAATCACTCCTGGGTCGCAATTCGTTTATCAGTTATATATGTGTATTTATATATATATATATATATATATATATATATATATATACAAGGTATTGTTTTCTTGACCACAAATTACTAATAACCACTTTTTCTTCTTCTTGGAATTTAGTCAGGGTTAATATACGGAATCACCTTTTCGCCAACGTTTTGTCTTTATTTTAAAACATCCTCAGGGCTATAAACAAACAAAAAACAATGGACATTTGTGATATCTTCTTTCTCTGTGTGTTACTTTTCTTCATTTTTGAACTGATTTGTGTCCAGTTTGGACAGTTTTTTTCGAATTTTGAGTGCATATATATATATATAATACAAAATGTCTTCTAAGATATTTTTATGTCTCACTGGTTGGGTCGTATTTAGTGATACTGTCAACATATAAATAAATATTTAAATATTGCGTAATATATTTAAATATTTATTTTGATCAAAGCAGTACATTGTTAGGGCTTACCAACCTGTGTCAAAATTTAATAGCTGCAACCTCCCCACATCAATGGAACATATTCTAATCTCTTAGAATATTGTATAAAACACAATACTAAAAATTGAAATAATGCCTTAAATAAAACAGGAATTGTAAGAATAACTGTGAACTTTTATCTGCACGTCTTGTTTGGAAGACAAGACTTTGAAGTTGAAGTTATTACAATGATATACCAGACAGATTATACTGAAAAATACGTGTTCTAAGTACCAGCTCAGTGTGCACTTAGGGCATCCTGGAAGCTAATCCTTTTAAAGATTTCTTAGTCTGAAATCTCGGGAAGGAAGTGCAGTGCTTTTTTGATTCTAAGCACTGAATTTGAATTAGTAAACGTAAGTCTACTCACTAACCTAAAAAAGTAAACTTGCTCTTTCAACTTATACCTTTTAGAACAGAAAGTAGCATCGTTGATTCCAGGTACCTAAGCACTACTTGTTAGTTAAAGTAAGTCTGCTCACCACCCTAAAAAGTAAGCTTGCTCATTCAACTTATACCTTTTAGAACTGAAAATTAGTATCATTGATACTAAATACCAGTGAACCGTATGAGTTGGAAAGTAATTTTACTCACAACCCTAATAAGTACGCCTGCTACTTATAAGAGATAGTCAAATGACTCTCTCTTATACTAATAAGTTACTATATTGGTTGATAAGTAAGTTATCTATTACGTAGATAATTTATAATTATAACTCCTTATAACTAAGGAGTTTATAATAAAGAAGTTTAAATTTTACTTTTCTTACATCATTTCCTGCAACTCCCTTCAAAAATTTGGATTATTCCATATGACCTCTATAATGCATTATAATATTAAAAATCTACTTTATATATTTTTTTGAAAGGAATACTTCATTATTTCTCCTAACATCAAACATATTTATGTTATTACGACCATAATTGTATATCTAAATAAAAAAATGTTATTGTTAAAATTAAAAATGAGATACAATATTTGAAGTTTACTTTGTAATGAGAATCTGATAAATATATTAAGATGCTCTGATAATCAGAAATTTAATGGACCATTAATTTATGAATTAAGGATTTTTAGAATTATTAAAAATAGGGTATGTTCTTCATCAACATTACACACCTCATTTGTGCATTCTCTGTGAACAACTCTTGTTAAACATATCAACTTTTCTATAACATTATAGTAGTTCTCCATTGTATAGAGAATTATAGGGAATTTTACAGTGATTTTTCCAAATTATGGAGTCCATTACATTACTGACTTTTTGCTTTATGGACGTCCTTTAATAATGTTTTTTTTTAAATTCTAATGAAAAGACAAGTGTAATTTGCAACATGTTTCATACATATGGTGCATTCATGACCTTTATGCCAAGAACTAGTTTAGAATAAATAGTACATCTTTTACATTCTTAAAACATTATTTATAATTATATAAACGTAGCATTAAATGCAGTTTATAGGAACATTTTAAATTCCTTACAGTTTTGTTCTTTAACGTTATAAACAAGGCTATAAGAACTTAATTCGTTTGGGGAGTTCCCATTAACATGTAGGTGAAGGGGATCTACACCAGGGTTGCCAGATTGGCCTTTTGGAGGCCAAATATCTCAAATTTGGCTCTATTCGAAGCAGTTTGGCCTTTAAAAATTTAATTTGGCCTTAAATTTGGCTCTCTACATTTTACGCATGGAATGGACATTGATTCTTATTGTTTAGAACAGAAACTGAAATATTAAATTACTTTTAAAATTATAATTCACAATACCGTCAATTTGTTCATTATTTTATTAAATTTGATGGTAATAGAGCTATAATTGTGCTTTTCTTCTATTGTTTTAAACATTCGTATGTTTCTCGTTCAGTTTGTGTTTTGTTTCGTTTCATTTTCCGTTACTTACTTTTGAGTAACCACTAACGGTTACGTTTTCAATGTGTAAGTGTAACAGTTCACGTGATGGTTTAGGTGAGTGTGGAGCAGTATAACGAAGTGTATTTTAGTTTACTTGAAATAAGTACTATAATTTAACTTAAAGATATTTTTTTACTTATTGCTGATCACCCTTCATAATGTCCAAGTGGAAAACTAATTATAGATAAATAAAATAGACTAGATTTATGTCCTTTTTTTTTCAAAATTCTTTATTGTTGAACTAATAATGGAAGGTTTTTATATAAATTAGATGTTAAAAAGTTAAATCTAGACTAGGATTGTGTCCATTTTTTCGTAACTTTAAGAATTCTTTATTTTTGAACTAATAATGTAATTTTTTGATGTTAATATTATGTTTCGTGTATGTTGGAATGTTAAAACTACCCTAGGATTGCTAGTCAGTTTTTTTACATCAAGTGGCATTCCTATGGATACTTTGAAATTCTAATACTTTGCTAGTATAGATGCTTTAGTTAGGATTCGCACGTACCTCATAGATAATAAAATTTGCTGCAAAGACTTCATATGTACGTCACGAATGATAGAACTGCACAACAGTCATAATTTGTATGAAAAAAAAGATGCCAAATCTGATGACCAAATCAACTACATGAATGTTCTTTGTGGTGATGATGAATAAAATGTAAGTACTTATTGTACAATTTCTTTAAATTTTATTGAAATAAGAGGTGATATTAGTTGTTATGCATTTGGCTCTTTTTTGGCTTTATTAATTTCAAAATTTGGCTTTAAATGTTTCTCATAGTCTGGCAACCCTGGTCTACACTCGTTCAGACTTACACATTTGTAGTATAGGACAGACAACATACTATACAAGACCTCCTTAGGAAAGTGGATAGGGAAAACAGGAAGCAATACTGGGATTCTCTTAAAGGATACAGACAATCAAATATACTTCTCAATAAGTTTGAGAATAGGGAAATCTTGATTTGTATGGAAAGTAGGAGGAATAATCTAAGGCTTTTAACCGGATTTCTAACGTGTCGCTGCAAACTTAATGCCCATCTGGGAAGAATGGGCATTATCAATGATGGTTTGCGCAGATTCTGCAAGGAAAAGGAAGAAATGTTCACCGTTGCACCTACTGATTAACTGTCAAATCCACTGTGCTATACAGAGGCAGGTTCTTAGGGACACTCAACAAAACTATAGAAGATATATATTTATAAGAATATCGTGGAAAAAGCATATAAATAAAGAAATATATGGTTTCTGTTTGGTCTCTTCTACCATATTAGGTATTCTCTCAATACCATATAGTTTACTTCCTAAATTCGTACATATTATAGGGCATATCTTATTCTTTTGTGCAAAGCGATTGATAATTCACAAAGAACTTTCAATCCGTCTTATAGAAAAATAAGCTGTTCCATATTCTGGCCGAACATTTCTTACTAAGTTCATGATTCATATTAGTTCATAATCCTAATAGGATGATTCAATAGACATTAGGAATTCATATGCTTTGATATGAGTCACTTTGTTTTCTGATGACTTAAAGAAATAGTATGGAATAGTGTATGAATTAATATTTGCAAAAAAAGCATGTAAGCAAATATTTTGTTGTTTGTTAAACCTATATGAAACTCATGATATTTTTCAAGTAATACAGTTAGTAATAAAATATAAAGGCATGGCATTTAATTAGATAATTTTAATTTGTAAAATAGTTGAACCATACGAAATATGATAAACCTGAATAATTTGATTCCTGAAAAATTTTTGGAAGGAATACAATTAGTATTGAGATGCCTTCAAAAAGAAATACTTCATAGTACTTAAGAAGTCGTAGAAAATATTATTAGTCCTCTTTCTATGTCTTATTGGAAAACTGAATGAATGTTATTTATGGCATTATTTCTGGTTTATTTCAGCTTTAATATTACATTACTAAAAGTTCCAAGGATTGTATTGTTATGAAACACCATATTTTTCGATAATGCCTTTCTTCTGATGCTTGAGTGAAATATTTCGACTATTTTTCAATAGTTATCATGCATAGTAGTTCTGGTAGTCGATCTTATATTTGGTTATAGTCAAAATTGTTAGAAAAATTGTGAATATTCTATATTTCACATTGGAGTGTTTAGTAACCAATATAATAAGATTCGTTTTAGGATAAATGTCTCTTGAACAATATTCTTATATAGGAGAATAAAAAAAAACTGATTCCGGTTTTTAATATAGGCTTCATTTTGTAATTTAGTGAAAGAATGAAATGAATTGAAGTTGATAACTATTTTATTTTGTTTAAAAATAGTTGTTCCAGCAAGATAGAATTACTAGTAAGGTCCTTTAAAGCGCGCGCTCTCTCTCTCTCTCTCTCTCTCTCTCTCACTCTCAGAATTTCTCGGACAGAAAAGTTTCTCTCACACTTCTAATAAATTGTTCAGGGTTTGGCTTAGTGAGATCAGGCAAGTTGATTTCAATAGGTAGTGACAGAACATATGTTAGACCCCCAACATTTTTTGGGATTGCCTTTTAAGTAGTGCTGATGGATCATCATGAAACTCAAGGAAGCTATACGGGAAGACATTAGGGTTGGTCTATTTAAAAGACCAACTTTGTGATACTCCTTAAGAAATACACAGATTTAAAGGTCATTTCAAACATGTCTTTTAGAATAAAACAAACTTCCATGTTTTGATATGTTTTTTAAATACCATTAGCAATTCATCACCCAACCCTTTCCTCTTGCCCACCCTGTTAAATTACATTAGCCCTTGAATAAAAATGATTATACATCACGAAATAACGTGCATACCTCAATATTTCTACCAGTTGTATATTTTCAGACCGCGAACTGAAATACAAAACTTTTTTTTACATTTCCGACATTTTAATTTGATACTATAATTGTTTGAAAAGAATTTATTTATTTATTTTTCAAGGAAAAATACTTAATGTATTTATGAAAATAACGTTATTTCAGCGCCCTGTATATATTAGTATACAGCATTAGTTTAACGAGTTTGCTTTAAGATTACCTTAAATTAATACTGGAAGGCAGTGTATTGTGCTTAGTGTATATAATACACTCTACTCACTTGTGATTTGTCGCTCTGATTATAAAGTAATTCATCCGTTTGTTCCTGTTAATTACAAATACTTACCAAAACTTACAAGTTTTCCCACTTAACTTGCAGGGTAACTGTTCGTTGTAAAGAGCAGGTACTGATGGTTTTATTTCTTTCTGAGGGAGAAAGTACGCAAGTTTTTCCAGCTCCCAAATGAACTAGTCAAGGATCATAGCTTCAGCAGAACTCAAAACCTTCGATTCTGACAGTAAATGTGAAAACGCCAGGCTTGCCTGACTGTTATGTATTTATTCTTGATAATTGTGCTTCTGTGACAAAATAAGTTTTTTATTACTACTTCTGGGTGTAAAATTTTATATGTTTTGACGTTGGTTGTAACTCAATAAAAATTATATTTGATGGCTTGGAAGGTTTAAATATATTATTATTAATATGGATGAAGAAAAGATTGGAAAAGTACTGGGTTCCACAGGGAGACTGCGAAATCATAATTTTAAGTAAATCGGCTCAAGCTTTCAATCATTGCAAACTATTTATGTTCTTTATTTTGGGATATAGAAAGTAGGTTGTTTAAAGAGTAGTAATTGCATATATATGTCTTTAATTATCGCTAAATGCTGACTCAGGTGGCTTGGAAAGGTTGTAAATCTGCTGTTGTGGTGTGTAATGGTTGCAGTGTGTGTTTTCAAGCTTGTTTCTAAACAGTTATGTTTTTTATGTATGTTTCATATATGAATAAATAAAACTGAAATGTTGCGAGGAGTTGAGGTTTTTGGAGTGAGATAGAGATAGCTAGCTCTAAGCAAGATTTGTATTACTATTGCTGAGCGGAGGTGGACGACGTTTGTTGTTAGGACTCAAAGAGTCTCCCACCAAAGACGTCTCCGCGAAGGATATAGTGTCATCACTCATCTCAGCTGCCAATAGGAAAATGCAAAAGGCTCGCACCAGGAAGACGGTCGTATCTATTGCCGAAGAGAATCTCTCCCAAGACGATGCCAAACCTCAAGTGAGTATTATCAACCAATTTTAATCTTGTGCACTTTATTTCGGTCTGTAAACCTATGACTTTTTTGCAAATTGCCAAAAAGTAAATAGGATTTTTTTTTGCAGCTGACTTAAAAAAGCACTAGGTTTTTGTGCTTTTTTTGTTTTATTTCTTGTAAGCATTTTTTTGTTGCTGCATAAAGGTGGTGGTCCTTCAAACATTGTTAATATTAAAACAAATTCACTCAAGATTATATTCATGTAACTTAAAACACTTTACGCTTTGAACAGTGTGTTCTCAGTATGCACAACGAGTCGAACGTCTTTTCAACTTTGAAAAGTCTTATTTTGTATTTTTTTAATTTTCCAATCATCCCTGATAGGTACAATAAACTAAATGGAATTAGTGATTATTTAACTTTTGATTTATATATATGTCGCTCATAATCAAAAGTTATATAACAATATATGTCTCATGCTTTTACACTGAAGACACCTTTCAAAAGTTTGAAATTGGAATTTATTGACAAATTTTAATTAATTCCAGTTTTTTTTTAAATATCAAAAATTTTACGTCATATTACTTACTTTTGAAAATAGTTTTTCTGTTTATTTGAACTAACTGAAGTTTGTATTTTATTATTGTTATTATTTATTAGTTAAAGGTATTTGTGACAACTATTCACAGTGACTAATACTTTTATGTATGATACACAATTTTCACTGTTAATATCTCTTTGTTCATTTTTCGGAAGTTGTTTCAAGACAAAATAAAATAGCATCGAGGTAGGCAGGTCCTTTAATCATTCTGAGGTAAAATGGATATTTAGCACCTGTTGTAATTAAACAGTACTTTTCGATTATTTGAATTGGAAGAGTCTCAAGACCGATGGCTTTATGCATCTCCAAGGGACGACGTGTTCAAAATGTTCCATTTTCCATATGCAAAATTTGGGTTTTTTGTTATTGCACTCCGTGGCTATGCTAATTCTCCATCGGAATTAAATTTCCTTTTATTCAAAAATGCTAGTGCAGAGATCTCCAATAAAATATTTGACCTCATATATGGTTAAAACAGACAGTTTTAAATCCCCTTCGAGTGTGTGGACAGTTCTCATATAAAAAAACTTAATTTTTGGCATTACTCAAACTAAAACCTTTTGTATTTGAAAATTTCTCCTTCTCTTGTAGAAATATGTATATAACAAAAAATCATTCAGAAATGAACTAAAGTTACTTATTGTGCAAAATATAAAATCCCATATTAGCATAGTGTGTTTAGCACAGTACAGAACTGGCTCTGCAAAATGAAAATCTGAATATTTTTAATTTATCTTTTTGCTCAAATTGTACGAATGTAATTGCCTTTTAAGTGGTGGAACACCTACTCAGTGGTTTAGCCGGAAGCCGCAGGCACGCGTATAGGTCAACACAGGTAGAACGAACACCCCACTTTATTTTTGATCTCATTGTTCTTTTGTTTTTACTTTCTTCATTCGAAAAATTAATCAGAGTTAAACATTAAATATAATTTTTTTATGGTGTTGTGATCTAACGCTAATTCGTTGTCTTACCAAATAGTGTAATCAGTTAAATATCTTGGAATCCGTAAGAAATAATTTAACAAAAATAGTTTCCTAAACCATATTTGGTTACTATATCTTTTGAAGCACGTGTTAAAAGCGCTTCAGAATTATTTAATGGCAACCCAAACTCGGAAAATATTCAAGTTTTATAATAAATAATTATTGTAAAACTTTTACTGGCTTCAGAAGACGAAATTTGATTAGAATCCTCAAAGTGAAAGTGAAAATAAATCAAAGCAATGTTACAGAGTTAGTAGAGATCTAATCCATTGAGTCAGAGAGCTCTCAAATGAGATTGTCACGTTTGTGCCAAACCAAATGAATATGTTTGTCTAAGAATTACTTCTCTCATTCCGATGCCAATCGACTTTAAACTAAATTAATAAGTAATTCCATTTCACGAACATAACAAATTATTACTTGTTCTCTATTTCTAATATGCAATCCAAAAGAAATATTCGGCTGGTGCTTTATATTTTTGCTCATTTTGAAGGAATTATTATTAAGGAATTTGATCTTAACAATGTACGAGTTCCGAAACAGATCGAAGCGTGGTGAAAAGGAAGTAAGGCGTTAGATTTTGAAATATTATTACCTTTCAGTTAATAGATAAAATCAAAGTCACTCTGATGTATCCAATATTCTGATTCCTTGGCTGTTTCAAATCTTTATAGATTTATGACTACTGTTTTTAAGAAACAAGTTTCTTTTTCTGCAGAATCCAAAAATTGTATTAAGCAGTCATTCTTGATGCCCTAGACCTGGAATGGCTCTCCATATAGGGAGTTCTAAAAATAAGGAAAGGTCTGTCCTTAATGAAACACTTTTTGTAGCTCAAAGAGCTCTGATGAGGATTGTATCTGTTTTGAAATATACATGCTGCCTTAAGCTTGACTATAAATGTTTAAAAACAATGTTTTGAATTCTCCTTGAGCAATCTATGAATGTTTGTTGTTTTTGAGTTGATTTAATCCTTCTCAGTGACTTTGATACGTCTCAAAGGTGGCTGTTGACTAAGAGTCTGAGTGTCGCATGCTTCGGTCCACGCATGAATCCATTAGAGCTAGCTTATGCTTTCGCACAATCACCAAACTTACATCATTTTCTCTTCAGTTTCATGCCTTGGCTGCTTTCAATTGCCCTCTCAGCCTCTTCAATATAATCATTTGCACTTATATATATATATATATTAATCAAGCCCTAAAACTTTATCAAATAATTATCTGTTTCCTATTTATTTCGCAATACAATGTCTGTTGGATTACTCTAAAAGGTATTTATTTAATCTGTTTGAACTTGAAAGCTGTAAGAGCTTGCTTCTTGAGTATTTTGACAGTCTGATGAGGCAGTGTCACTCAGTGTCCAAGAATTAGATCTTTTGATAATGAAACTCAAGCTATGGTTGAGATTTTTCCTACAACTTCACTGACATTTCCCGTAGGCATCTTTTTTTTTTTTTTTTTAGCTCTATTTAACTTAAGACACTGAGTTTTTAAATTAGTCGAAAACCAAAATGAATGACTAACATTTTTTTTAATTATAAATGTAATTATATGATGCAGGAAAGTTAGTTGATAATGGAAGAAGGTACATAGACTGTTATAGGCTGAAAAATGTTCTCGCCATTTTAGAATAGCATACTTTGGTTTAAACATTTATGTATAAATATAATATAGAAATTAAGGTGGCAATTAGAAATAATTTTTAACAAAAACTAATTACTTTGTAATTATTGTTTTTTTGTTATTTTTAGTTCATGTCTAGTTTATGCTAGACAATAGTTTTCTATTATTTATATTTTCCTGAAGTTTTATTATAACAGAAATATGTTGGATTTTTATTTTAAAGTTTAGTATTAGTTTTTAGTACAGAAAAATTCAAAATAAATATATTTTTTTGTGATCTAGTTAACATTCTTCCCAGTGATTTGAAACACAAGTTCGAAAGTTGGAAAAAGTATCCAATATTGGTATGGTTAACAATTGGCTTAATATTCTATGAAACATATACAAATGTATATAAATTTTGTATAAACAGAAAACAGTCCAAAACGTATAAATAATTCAGTATGAGGAAAGATGCACATATTAAAAGACCAACATTTTCAGTTTAATCCATCATCAGGAGAATAAATGTAGTGAGATCAAACGCACAGAAGCAGAGGGTGCATTAGGGTGTGCTCAGTATCCGTCTAGTTATTCTCTGATGACGATTGAAACGAAAATTTGAGGTTGTCAGCGTTAGTCTTTCCGTATTTGTGCATCTGTACTCATATTGAGCTATATCAACCGTTGCTTCGCCAGTGCGAAGCACTATCTCTTATTTCCTGATGACAGATAAACTGAAAATTATAGATTGTGTCTATTAGCTATTTACTAACAGTGTATGTACCAGCTGTTTACCTTTGTTTTCCCTGAAGTATATGTATATATATTTGTAAAAGTTGGGAGTAGTCCTTCTTCAATGCAAGCTTTTAAAAACTGGATGTCTGTTTCCACTTGGTTGAAAGTTTGAACCAAGTGGAAACAGAAATCCAGTTTTTAAAATCATATATATATATCATGGATTGTTTTCTTCACCCAATATTCATTTTTTTTTTTTTTTGAGGGTTGAGGTCTTATGATTGAAACTACTTCTCTCTCCGAAGTTTTGACGTATATTTATGTCATCTTCAGAGTTAAGAAATATGTTCTTTTTCAACATTTATTCCTTAACTGCATTACGTGGTTGATAAATCCGGGGTACTGTCTATGCTTTTTGGTAATGAAACCTCCAACAAACATAGACAGTAGCCCGGATTTATAAACCATGTAATGCAGTTAAGGAATGAATGTTAAAAAAGAACATTCATTGAGAAGTAGTTTCAATCATAAGACCTCAACCCTCATCAACAAAAAAATTATATACGTATATAGGTTATAAAGAAAGTAACCAGAAAAATAGACACTGACATAACTCTCTTCTATATTTCGACAATCGTCGTCATCAGGAGGTGAGGGTCCCACAATGGGTCACCTCCCTGCCACTGGGTCAGTCCATCAATGTATATCTTTGAAT
This sequence comes from Hermatobates lingyangjiaoensis, assembly GCA_026182355.1. Lineage (NCBI taxonomy): Eukaryota > Metazoa > Arthropoda > Insecta > Hemiptera > Hermatobatidae > Hermatobates > Hermatobates lingyangjiaoensis. The sequence continues at coordinate 1,792,766 of JAPFBL010000430.1, forward strand.
TCCTTTCGTCATAATTTTTGTCTAAACTCTTTAGCTCCATTTCAAGCTTATCAATTTATTAATGATACACGGCGTCCTTTAAACGTATAACGGTCCTAGACAGAGTTTAACCGTGTGAAGAAAAGTGTCTATTAGACTTGGTTTCATGTTTGTTTTTCTGAAATGACTGATATATTATACTGGTTTTTTTATTGAGATTTTCTTTAATGTTTGTACAGAAGGAGAAGGCGACTGGGCGAAAAGAGAGATCTGGTTCAGGGGAAGAGGGCTCTTTAGGAAGGAGCGTCGCCTCCAGTGTTAGGCAGAGTGCTCTCTTCTCTGGCTCCATTGTAGACCCCAAGTTGCTTTCTTCCACCGAGTCAACTGGTCAGTTATCCTTCTACTATCAATCTATTTACTTTGCTATTCGATCAAACAAATTACACCCATTGGGGAAAATTATGCATACCTTTATGTACATATTATGTATATAATGAAAAAAAAGTATATATACCTTTATACATTCATTTTCTATTTCCATTGTGGTCCATCTGAAGGTAATACATATAACCTAACAATTGATTCTCAACAAAATACTACCCTTTATATGTATAAAAGTCAATATGAAAATATCAAAAGGTTTGTGGGAAGCTGGACACAAATATTGTTTACACTCGCATTGGTTTATTCCAAGACTACTATACTTTAAATCATATTAAAGCAATAATATAGTAATTATATTATCATCATATATTTAGTTGAATCTCATGTAACGGTAATGTTAATAAAAGGCTGAGTTTTGTTTTGGATTACTAAATGTTGCTAAATGGTTGCTTCTGTTGTGCAGATAAGGAGGTGGAAAGTGGAGGTAAATCAGAAGAAAGTGATACTGCACCAGTGGTGCCCACGAACTCTGTTGAAGGAGGCACTATCAAGTCGTACACGGGACTTCATCAGGTTACTCAGGAAAGAGTCAGAAGGTTAGTGCCAGTTTTACTTTGAATCAGTATACACTAAAAATGTTGTTTTTTTTTATTTCATTCACTCTCCATGTAACCTACAAAAATATAGCCTTTTGCGTATTATAAAACCACCACAATCTAGCATTAGTGCTTTTTTAACTATTATAACACTGCTAATACTCTTGAACTACATATGATCACCAGAATCAGTCATAATTCTGGATTTGACTACAAAGAAAAACAGACCCTATAAAATCATCTGACGAAAAAATGTATTCTCTATAACTTGATCTATTTCGTAACAATTCCATTTTCTAGAGTAAACTCATTTCAGAGGAGTTTACTTAGTTATCACTCCAATTAATAATTCCTGGCGAAGATTGCAAGCAATAATTTATTCATATCCTTTTTAAGGAAAATGATTTATTATAATTTCTGTAATGAGGTAAATGAATCTTGAGTGGGTCTTACACCAGGTTTTTTTTTTATAAGATACATTTTTCTGTACTCTAGTTTATTTTAGAGTTGGTATCTCTAAAGAGTACCTCACATCACACCGACAGGAGTCGGTGAAGGTGTCGAGGACCCTCCCTCCTGCTTTGATTTATCCGTGTATAAAAGAGAAGTATCCAACCTCTAACCACGTCATAACCGGCCAAGAAAACCTATGTCCGTCATAACCAACCGCAACCAGCGTCTTCTTGATAAACCTTAGGCCTTGACTGAGCAAACAAAATTTACTAATCTGACTAATAAGGGAGGGCTGCCACACAAACCAGCGGGACTTTCCATCACTGTACGACCCAAGCTAACAATCCGCCAGGTGTGCCTTTCTTAGTTCACGCCATGAGGGAACAACCACCCAGGCATGCTAAGCCCCCCCACCACGACAAGGTGAAGGCACGTCGGGGGGGAGGGACTCCCCACAATATTTATGGTTATACCAATCTATGAACTCCAAATCTCTGATAACATCAACAAGCATGTTAATAGAGCTCTGTGACCTCCTATTACAGTTAATAGAAAATAATTAGAATAAATAATAGAAAATAATTAAAAAATATTTTTTTAAATAGGTAATTTTTTATCGTCTTATATATTCCATTTATAACCTGATATAAATTAGGCCTAGAACTAGTTTACGAACTATTTTTCATTAACTTTTGTTGATTGAGTGTCATAGTAGGATAGTAATTTGATGAAATATAAAGCATTTGTTTGCTTAGGTTTGAAATGGAGACGAAAGCAATGCTGCAAAGAGAAAATCTTAAGAAATGGGAAGAAAACAAGGAAGCAGCTGCTGGTTCAGGCCTCTCAGGTATATTTTTTTACCAATACCTTACAGAAGCTTGAATTACAACCTCTGCTCAAATACATCTCTGCGCTCAAAAAAAAAAAATTGAAAAAAAATTGCTTATAATTTATAAGTGTTTCTGAATCATAAAAACTTATATTTGCAAACATATATGTCTATAATGAAAGCTAACTATTAAATGATTGTATTTATTTTCTAATAATAAAGTCTTTAGTTGTAGATTTATCAATAAAATTCTTTGTTTTTTTCAGCTATTGGTAAATCAATAGATCCTACGAAAGAGGCAGTTAACACAATTGGCAAGAGACTCAAAGCTTGCAGAGAGGTGAGTCTCTTAATCCTTTACTGAGTGCATTCAGTCATATAGTTGGTTGGCTAGTAATTACTCTTGGGTTAGTAATGACGTGAATTACAATAATTCGTTAATAAGTTCACTTATGTTATATCAGTGTTCAATACATGCTACTGAAATTGTTTATACTTACAGTTGTCTTCTTTTGTTTTTTATAATCTAAAAATTGGATTTTTAACTATTTAAGTACTGTTTAAGTTGATTATTCTTTTAATCATTTGACTTAAATAGTAATTTTTGTTTTATGAATTGTAATTGTTAGTATAATGGTAATATTAGATAAGTGTAACATTGTTTTACAGTTGTTTATGTAAACTTACACTGTTCTTATTTATCGAGGTTTGGTCCAGCCTTCAAAGGGTTTTAAAAAATCCTTAATTGACGTTTACTACTTCATTACCATGTTCTAACACCATGATATAATGAAATAGTTTTCTTATCTTGACCACATATATTTTATTCTTCTATTGTTTTATAAACTGCCGAGTGGCAGTTTGGTCTAGCTGGACCAAACCTAGATAAAGAAGAATAGTGAAAGATAAAAATTTGAATTATGTAAGCTTAGAAAGTTCTATCTTTTCATCTTAATATTTTGTAGTTTAACTTGATTTCAAATTATATTAACGACCAGTACCGTTATTTTTAAACATGAATTGGTTATACCCTTTCGCTTATTTTATGTTTTCATCTTCAAATATCCACTCTTCTCTCAGACGTACTGAAGAAACACCCTTTCCCTCAAACTAGCCAATTATCTATCCGTTCCCTTTAAACTGTTTGTCTTGTCATATTTCATAATAATAATAATAGTAATAAGTTGTTGTATCATCAACAACTTCTGTTTCATCAACTTCTTGATTATACTGATGTTTAAACTATAGAGTTTATGCTGGTGTTGCAGTTATCTCCCATTGGGATTTCGATGATGCGCAAGGGTTCTCTTGATTCTCTCAAAGATGCTGGTAATTCGAGTTGGCAGGAGTGGCAGCAGTCTAACGCCTCAGACGATGGTGAGTTCTTTTCAAGTTGTATCATGCCTTATATTATCAAAACTAAATCTTCACCAGATGTAATCACTCCTTGACTCCAAATCTTTTTTCTTTTTCTTACAAGCGTTTGAAGTGTTTTTTCATTCAATTTCCAAATTTATCGAATTTACACCTTTTTTTTGCAAGGGATGGAAGTGTGATATACTATTAGGCCATACGTTGGGCAAGCACTTCACCGAGGATGCCAGAGCCACATAGTTTCCTCCATGAAGTATTAACTAATTCTGCTTTACTTTATTATCTAGTGATAACTAGTGTATTAAACATACCTATTATTTAAGTATATTACACCATTCTATATTCCTTTTCCCTATTAACTGTAACAAAGTAGAACTTCTTATATTATCTTTTAGCTAATCTCTCCACTTTGAAATGTAGTTTAACTCTCTATTATATTAAGGCAAACGTTTAAGTCAAATTAACTGAAATTTATGATAATCTTGTATTTTTCTATTTTTGGAAACCCCACAAAATAATCAACATACATATGATAGCAAGAGTAGAAGCAACATTTGTACACAACTTAGAAAGCCCTAAAAGAATCAAGTATTCAAACTATGACCTAATGTTCAATGAATTATCTTTGAATAAGAAATTTCCACGTAATTTTTAAATTATACGTTTGTCCTTCAAAATTAGAAAAAGGCTGTTTAACCGAAATACATGGAACTGTCAATAGAAGGAAGCACTTAGAAGAGTAGATATTTCGAACAACATTTCTAGAGATCAGAGAGAAGAAGAAGCAGAAGAGACGTGATGAAACTGGCAAATGGAAGCGAGTGATAACTAAACATATGTATTATTTAATAAGTGGAATATCAATGCAAAAAGTTTGCAAATAAACTAAAGGCATGCAATAGATTCAGATAATGGTTTCAAATTTCCTGTTGAATCGCTAACAGGAGAAAGAAAAGGGGCAGACACAGCGAACAGTCAAAACTTCGGTTACTGTCCCCCCCCCCCTCTCCAATCACCATATATATTTAAAATTCTCAATAAAAGACCTTTACGTCTATACTTGTAGACATCGTCAGAGCTTTGTATATTTCTATTGCAAAAAAAAATAGTTTTAGTGAATTCCTTTGTTGACGTCACTAATAAGGTGGCTTCTGTAATAATTCGTATTGTTCCCATATTTTGATAACCATTTGTATTAGACTGCATGCGAGCAGATACAAAGTTGTTGGTTCTCAACAACGAAACAAAAATCGCCATATTTTAACATTTTTCAATTTTTTGAGGGTTTACTTCCCTGTATCTTTGATATTATTTCAAATATCATAATAATTATTAAAATATTTTAATCTCCCTATTAATTAGTGAACTTCATAATTATCTAAGTGTTTTATTAATTTAAATCCCAGTTAAGTTGATTCAAGTTGTTTTGCTCCTAGTTTATTTGGTAAGTATAATAAACATGAGCACTATACAAATTTGGATTTAATGGATTTTTAACAGTATGCAACAGTTGTATAAGCCATTGATTCCCTTTTACAGTGGTTTCTAACCGCATTACTGGTCGCTGATAAGTGCCGCTCCTTACCACAGCAGGCAAAATATAAAAAATACAGAATTTTTGTTTTATTGATTGCCAGAGACTGAATGGTGCTTTATTTCGACATATGATAATATTGTACCCTGTTTCTCACACCATGTTAAGTTTTTGATACGCAGTTTACAATTGGTTGACGCCCACAAGTATGCCTCAGTTTTTTTGTTTTCTTTTTTAATGAGGAGTTATTCTGTGTCCTTTCTATTGACCGATTGTTGAAGGCTGGTCCGTGATCATATATGTTACTTGATACCGGTTGTGGACCACTGCCTTGATGATTGTGCATTGTTAAGAAGGTAATGCCTATGTTTTGTGCGACGCAGACTTGCTAATGTGTTTGGTTGTAGCCAAGGCGGGCGGCCAGGACGAGCACAAGGTGATTGTCGTAGGTTGGAGGAAGAGGCGGTAGGAGCTGGCGTAAGCACACAAGCCTCCTAATCACGTCGCTTTCTAACCCTCATGTCCCTTCCCGTCCTTGCTCTCATTCTCTCTTACCATTGTAAATAAATCCTACTCGTGTAGTTGAGCTAACAGATCGCTACATCATTAGAATAGAGCGTCGTGTTGTCATTTATAACTTTTGCTATTTTTATTTCGCAATTAACACTTCTATTTGTTATCAGCAAACACCAAAATTATATAACACTCTTAATACTACAGATGTGGAGAATCATATTACTATAAAAATATACCGTTTTATACTGTATAACTTTTCATATAAATTGACCGGTTTTGGAACTCTTCCATTGTAAAGAGAAAAATAGTGGAGTTTCGGAATAGGCTGAGATGAGTGAGAAACACACACTCATTCAGAGTACGACATGTAACCAGTTTCAGAACTTGTCCTTTGCCAGGAGTAAACTAAGTGGTAAGAAGTTTGCTGTTGACAATGGAGGCACTCTAAAATTACTCAAGGTTTAAGAAAAACTTACGAGGTAAAACGGTATATTTTTACAATAAAAAATCACTAAAATTGTAATGTATTGATGATAAAAAAAAAAGTTTTCTTTCATAAGTAGAGTTCATACTTCAAGAGATTGACCAATGATACTATGACTAGAAAGTGTAAGACCCAGCAACTGCGATCACAACAGGAACTGACTGATGAAACTAAGCACGACCGACATTCAATCACTGACACCTTTCTAAAAGTAGCTTATTAATTAGGCAAGATATGTTAGTTAATTGGTTATTTCAAAAGACTAATGGTTCAGTAAGTTAAAGAATATTAGTCAAATCACACCCACACTGCAACTGTAGTCTCCCAAATCTGTCCAGCCTACAATTGTTAGCAATTATTGAAGTGTTGAATTAATCTAATGTTCATTCTGTTACAACTAATTCTAAGGAATATTGTATATAATGTAACCTTTTCGCATTTAATACACGATAGTGTTATACATACTATAATATCTGAACTTTTTTGAAAAAAAAAACGGTTGTTTCGTTTCTCATTTTACAGATTGTTTTTTTATTTGATTTACATGTGGAATATATTATATGAATATAATTTATATATATAGAAATTCAGGACAGAAGAAAATACTTGCTACGATCGATATTTGGAATAGTTGTTCATCGGTAAAGATGACAAGACGAAGTGAAGAGAGATGTGTTCAGTCAGGCATATCAAAGCCTAAGTATGATTGAAGTTTGGTGCTTCAGCTTCGTCTGATCTGATAACCAACTGTTATTCGAAATGTCGATCGTGCTGAAAGTTTTTTTTTTATATATTTATTGTAAACTGAGGAACACAAATAAAAGAGATATTCTCACATTTCTCCATAATTTCTACATTCGACCATTCTCAGGAGACTAATAGAAATAGATTAGGCTGAAAATGTGAAGGTATTCCCACACTGACATGAAGTGACGCCAACTTAGAGGAGGCATCTGTGATCACCTCTTCTTCAAGCTTGTCTTTATTCTCCTGTGAACGGTAGAAGCGAGCAAATTTGAGAGAAACGTGAAGTCTATCCTTTTTTTTTAGATACGTTCCGTATTTTAAATATTAATTTATTTGAATACCTGGATCGTCTGTTTTGCACTGGTAGTATATGCATAAAATCAAACTGAAATTGTCCGATGGATCTCCGATTAAACTATTAACAAGATAGTATGCGAAAATAACACATAAAGTCATCAACAAAACTCTCTTAGATATGTTGTAAACCATCGGAAGTGAGTTCTGTTAGTGAATTTCTATGTTCTCATCTCTATGCTATCGTTCAGGTGTTAACAATAAAATAACACAGGGCACACAACAGAACGAATCGCTCTCTGTAGTTTTTATTTCAAACCTGTTTTGATCGCTGTGCTCCCTAGCCTTCCGGCCATAACACCTAATTTTATTTCAAACCGTAGTTCAACATCAGGAAAAGACTAGGATAGATAAAAAATCAAAAGATACCTTCAATTTAACGAAATATAAGCGAGTCGTTAACTCGACTACAAGAAAATTATGAACTTTACAGTAAGTTGTTTGTTCTGCTGTGTACCCTAACTAAGTTGCTTTATAGTTGCTGATAATTCTACTTAGTTTGTTCTTTCGTTATCTGAATGTTCTATTAATGTATTTATATATAAAGTGGGGAAAGTACTAACTAAAATAATTGAAGCAGTCTTGGTCATAAAGATAGCGACAAAAACTGACATGACCATTTTTCGACATCTGTTTCATTTATATAAACGAATGTTTTCCAATCTCGACCACATATTTAACACATATTTTTTTCTTTCTTATCGAGGTTTGGTCTAGCTTCAATAATGCAACGAAACGTCGGCTTAAAGGTGTTGCATTATTGGAGCTAGACCAAACCTCGATAAGAAAGAAAAATAGTGTTATATATATAATATATATATATATATATATATATATACATATATATAATATATATATATAAAGATTTCACATAAACACGTGAAATAACAATCAAAGATCAAACCACAATATGAAAAGGGAAAACAAGACTAAGATTTTGGTTTGATCTTTGATATATATATATATATATGTATTTTAATACTAATATTCAAGTCAGTTCTATAGGCACTGGTCTTTGGACACTGTTCATGTTTATATCGATTCCTCTAAAATGTATAGCAGTTCTATTGGATCAGTATTGGATAGTTGATGTTTGCTTTAATATAAAGTGTCCGTATGTTTCACAGGCAGTGACCTGCTCGTGAGTCTGACCTCGACGTTCGACGCCAAGATGAGACACTTGTCAGTGTGCCCTGACTCCAGTGAGAGTGAAGCTCCTCCGACAGAGAATGATTCGCCTGCACCTCCTCAGCAAACTCTTACCTTTAGGGACCCTAGTCTCCACAGAAACTGTAACAGTCAGACCCAGGTATGCTTATGCACAACCTTAGTGCAGTCTTTAAACTTTACAAAATTTCACGTAGACAAATTGAATTGTATATGATAGAGACTTGTTCTATACATCGATCCTGAGTTGATTTTTAGTTCGTCGTTTATGTAAACAGTGATTTGTTTTCATAAAAAAAGTAATTATTATTAAATACTAATAATCGCAATCAATTAAAAAAGGCATATTTGGTAATTTAGAGTACTCAATACTAACCATGGAAAATTGGCCAGGTCGAACAACAGAAAGTTGTGCTCGTTGAAAGTTACTTATATATGATTATATATTTGTTGATTGGAAACATGAAAATTAATCAACATTATTGAACAATACTTTTTTGCACACATTTACGGATTGCTGTTTAAATGTTTCTTCTCCAAATACATATTTTGGAACTAATCCAGTTCGCGAAATTTGGTAGATATGATTATAATAAGATTACCGAAAACCTATTGCTTACATTGCAAAAAATGTTATTTATTTTGCATATAATTATGTATGTATTGTATGCCATAGTGCACTGCAATAGTTATCACTAGCAACTAATATAAATGACCGTCTCTTGAATTAATTATAACTTTCTGTCTTAAATCTTTATCTACAAATTAGTTAATGATTACAAATTTAAAAGTACTCCATAATCGCTAGATTCTGTCGTTAATAGAGTAATAAAAAGACAAAGTTCAAGAATTATATAACCATACACACGAAACAATTAAACACATTATAATATAAACATAATAGAACACAGATTAGCAAACTCAGAACAATCAATTAAAAGTATATAACAATAAGTAGGCACGAAATCTTTTTTAATACAAGTTAATTTAAAATGTGCAGCAGCTTCTGTAATGACAACTTTCTACTAATTTTCTCAAATTTTCTTGCTATTTTCCGTTGGTCTTGCACTAATTCCCTCAGTAATTTAGTTAGAGAAATGAAAACCTATATTTCAGGGGTTTGGTTGACACTAGGAATCAACTTAAAAATGATTAAAAAAAGTTGTTCAGACAATTCTCGACATACGTTTTAGTTATGTTTGAACCGCCGAATGTAAGTTAGAAATCAGCCTAAGTTGCTATGGTAATGTAATGTATAGTGTTCATACTGTAATATACATCCATTAATTCAATTACCGTAATAAAACACCTCAGAATAACATAAATGTAATTTTGAAATGCGTAAATTAAATTAAATGAGTTTTATTCAAATTTAGTTACGTTTGGCAGTGGTATTCGAAGCGAAATGACGGAGGAGAGGGAGAAGTCACATAAGGAGTGGTTGATCGTCGAAATAACTTTTGCTATCTTCCAAGAAAATTGAGTGTCAGAAGCTCTTATAGAGGTTGATCGTTTTTGGAGGTAGAAGGTTGAGACCTCTCGAGGCTGAGCTTGGGCTTTCGAGGTTGAGGGTTTAGGTCGGAAAAACTTATCCAAGGTAATTGGATAGTTTTCTTTTTTAATTCATCATAAATCATAGATAGCATTTAATTGCATCATATATTGACAGATAATTACGAATATTTTTAACTTATATATGTTCACATATGAGAGTACTGGTAGGTAATGGGTGAATGTATTAAGAATGTACTAATGAATGTAAATTAAGAATTGTCTGTGGTTGAGAGTCGTTGTGATAAGACGTGATTACACTAAGCCGACAACCCTCCATATTGCAGCCTACCCTAACCTGGAACCTAACCTTTTAGAACCTACCTCCTTATTTTTATTTGTGGCTTTGTTTATTTCCTATTTTCTTTAAACTTATTGGACCTATATTAGCTACATTAATCTGAGGATGACCAATGTGTGGGTAAAAGCTGGTTTTTAGTGTCTTAGTTATTGTAACAAATTAGTTTTCTTGATTCCCTTTTTTTATTCCTCTTAAATAGCTTCATAGTGTCAAGCTACTGGAATATGGTTTTACATGTCTCTTAACTAAATTACTCTGGGAATTACCGTAAGTCCAACGGAAAACAGCAAGACAATTTGAGACAATCAGCAGAAAAGTCGCCAATGCAGAAGCTACTACATATTTTAATTCAAGATTACAATATGCATATATAGTAAGTCCAATGTTTTAGTAAACAACAAAAGTTAAATGTCGTTTAGCATTTCGAATATATAACGATGTATCTGTTTTCTTAACGATTCCTCATCACAGTGCAAATGGAAACAGTAATTCGTTACAATTTAAAAATGAAACATGTATATTCTTGGTGATATTTTAACTGTTTATTTTTTACACTAAAGGATGTATTTCTAAGATGCGCTTCTCATTGAGAACAGAACATTGTAACCCTGAGTGGCAAAAATAATTCTTATTTTTAAACGGGAAAAACAAAATAGTGTATTGTGCTTGAAAGGTTGCTTGCAGTTACCATAGATGAATATGTTTAGATTTGAATACGTGGTAGTTACAGCTTTGGTGAAATCAGTTCTAGATATTAAACTCTTAAGTATTGATAGTTTTTGAAATTAATTGGTTAACTTGGTAAGTCATGATTAGTGAGATTATGTGATGTCAATTGTGATCATGTTTTATGTTTTAGTGTATGGTGTAGGCTTAAAAGAATAATTAAATTATTCTTAATTAACCAAACGTTTTAACCACCTATGTTTTTTTTTTACTTCCGACCGGAATTCATTAAATTGATTGACTTGAGACTTGTATGAAATCACTCAAAATGGGTCAAACATATGAATGTAATGTTTGATTGTTGTAATAGTAATAAATTGTGTTCTAAACATTTGTGGTACAATCATCATATAGTCTAAAATTAGTGATGACTAGTAAATGTTTATAAGTTTAACACATGTAATGTTGGTATTATTGTGTAGTTCAAGGCTGAGGAGGAAGAAAAGAAAGAAGAAGAAGAAGTTAAAAAGGAGATTTCCGTGGAGAAGGAAGAGGAAAAAGAAAATTGTAACACCAAACTGAGGAGGTCAGAGTCCTTGAACAAGCGGGATGAGAAAAGAGACGCCAACAAGTTAAGAAGAGCGGAGTCCCTGAATAAGAAAGAAGGAAAGATCCTAGCAGACAAGCTGAAACGATCTGACTCACTGACAAAAAACGAGAAGACCGAGTCTAACTTGAACAAGCGAAGACAGTTGGAGGCGGGAAAGCTGTACAAAATGAAGAGGAAGACGGGAGGCAGTAGTGAGAGGTCGATAAAGAGGAGACATACAGTGGGAGGAACCAAGGACTTGGATAAAGTTACCTGGCTAGACAACAGGCAGGCAGAGGAGGCGGAGAAAGGCCGGAGGACGAGCTCGCCGGACTTGAGCAGGCATGTGCTTGTGGAGGTGCGCCCCTGGAGTCTGGTGGAGCCTACCTGCCGGAGCAGCAGTGGCTTTAACCAGCCCCTAGAGTCGCATATGTAGCGTTGCCGCAGTGCCGACTGGCTTGCCTCGGCCTCTCGCCGTCTCCGTATTCCCTCCTCCTGAGCAGGCTACCTGGTGGAGGTGTGAGTCTGGAAATCCTCCAGACTTCATGCCCTGGCATCACCTGACCTTGAGCCGCACATGGCATTCTTTTGCTCGTCTCGCTAATTCCCACTTCCCAAACTGTATGGTTTTGTGGGATTCCTAAACAGCAAAGGAAGCTCGCAAGCCTTGAAATTGTCTTGGTTCCTCCTCATACTGATTGGACTTACCTACCTGGTCACGATGAATGGCTGATTCTTATCAGAGGACATCAATTTCCAGGACGTGATTTCCTCCTTAGCAGAATTGCTAAAGATGCAGCTCCTCCTCCACTCTCTGGGCTCTAGACTCTCCAGCAGCCGCATGACATCTCCAGCGACCCAGATGCCTCCTTCACCGTTGGCTGTGACACCGCCCACTTACCACTCCTTGTCCATCCAATGGAGCCACTAGTCATTGACTAACCACACCCCACTTGATCTCACCTCTACCTGTACTAATCCGTCTGCTCTCCCACCCTAGAATTGGCCTCTCCTCACCATCTACTTTGTACATTCTTTGTAATTACCTTCATTGTATATTTGTACATTGTTTCTATACATTTGTACATAACGTTGCACATCGACCCTCCTCTTGCCCAATGCATAGTCCTAGCTTAAAGCACCTGTAGGAACTGTAGTTTTTCAACGTCACATTGATTTTTTCTTATTACCACTAAAACTACATTCCAAGAGTTATAAGTATTTTTTCATGAAACGTTTTTTAAAAAAACCATAAAATGTGTATATTTTTTTTAATATAACGGGCAGGTGTGTTGTTTGTTATTAGGGATATATCTAGTCTTTCAAAGAAAAATTTTACATGTTAGGTTTAAGTTTACATCTAAAAGATCCCTTTAAGGTTCATATGTGTGAAAGTAAAGACCTTTTGCGTCAATAGCTTGATCCTCCAGTCAGAGACTTCGATTATTATATTCATTGCACTTCTTGTAATAATACATCCAATTTTATTATTCGTGTTGACCTATTTTACCTCATTAACATGTAGATGTGGTTTTTTTTGTTATCTATGTAATTTTGAACCGATTTTTCAGACCATTTTAAATTTGACTGTGAATTTTGAAATAACGTAAATGTCTTTTCGTGAAGTAAGGGCCTGAACGATAGCACTCGACCAAACAGGCTTGTTTGTCGTTGCCCTCTGACCAAAATGATGTGCCCTTTCTATTGCCCTGCACTATGTACTCTTTCTGCTATTGTATTACGATATTGTTATTATTGTAGTTAATCTAATTATTTTTTGTTCTCTTTTCCCATATTGTTGCTTTTTATTGTACTGTAAAGGAACAACGTTTTTGCTTGCTTTGGTGGTAGCAGTGCTTTAACTACGAGAATTCTTTGCTTTTTATTTTATCAAGGAAAATAATAAGACCTCATTTCTCAATTTGTAAAATGTTTTCCAACTTATTATAATTCTTGATTAAATGAACTGAAACTTGAAGTGCATTGTCTGTCACAAATTCACTTTATTATGTTTTTTTTGTTTTTTGTTTTAAATATGAAATGTCAATATTTTAATGTATGCACTTTCAATCTTGTCTTCTGTAGAATCGTAGAATTTAAGTATATCAGAAAAATGCAAAATGAAAAACAGGAATTTTCTGTTCTAATAAACATTATGTTATGTGCAAATTATGTCTATCTGATATTTCAAAGTAAATATATAAATAAAGATTTCCGACGCTTACCTTGTTTTCATACCTCTCAACGTTACTTATAAAATTCTTAAATATGTTTTTAAGGTATTCTTTTAAAAAAACAAATGAGACAATGTATCATTGGATAAGTTGATGCAGTATTAAATTCATTTTCAAAATACTCACCTTGGCCAATATATTGCAAGTTAATATTTGAACTATTAACATGTCGATCAATGTGCTCCGCCAAATTTGTTTCTCATGTTGCCAAAAAGTAATTAATTAAATTGTACAGTGTAACCTAAATTAAAGAAACGTGTGGGGAATTTAAGAATACATTCCAGACAGTGTGGGGGGGACACGTGTCAGGACATACAACTATCAGGGAAGTGGGAAGGAGTTGAGGAGATATTCACTTTTTGTTTCCTCAGCAATTCAAGAGGCCTCTGAAATCATACTCGTGGAGAGAACTTACATTGTATTCTCGTAACTGAAATAAATGACGGTTTTCTGTTACTTAACCCGCTTCTCCTCTCCCAAAGATGTCTATGTTATGTAAGATAATTATATGGTATATATAGCTGGGTCTTTTCTACATTCGTTAATTTCCCTGCATTTCAAAGAAGGTTCTTAGAAAGTGACTGAGCTATCCGGGTCTTGGAAATGGCTCTTTACTGGCAGACTGAAATGGCCTCACCATAGTCCCATAATACCATAGATGGGTATTTTGTTTTTGGCGACTGCTTGTACGTTTTCCGAGAACACAAGGTGTCAGGATTATCTGGTTTACATTAACCCACTGCAGCTATTTACTTCGAGGAAAATACTTCAAACTAACCTCAAATTGAATGTTCATTTCACCAGTGTCCCTCATTCGTGTGTGCTATTTAGCCGTGGTTTCTTTTATTTAAACAAATTATTTTCTCTTCAACATCTATGGTTTTTTCACTCAAAGATTTCCCAAATAGTGTAAGCACATTGAACACCTGCTGGCCTTCAGGAATAAAACAGAAAGAAGGAACATTGACGTTTCTCTGTAAGTTCGGTATTCTATACTCAGGAAAAAATAGAGAGGAGATGATTTCACTTCTTCAACCTAATTCTTTCTGAAAATGGTAAAATGCAAAAACTTTAGAGAAATATGAGTGTTTGTTCTTTCTTCTGAGTTCTTAAGTTAAATTTTCATTTGATTGTCCCTTTGCCTCTTTTTTTTACCGAAAGTATATATATTTATATATAAGTCAGTGATCAAACCACAATATGAAATGGGGAAAAAATACTAAGATCTTTCAACAACAACAAGCGGTCTTCGTCAGAACCAAAAACCCAAATGGTTCTTATCTTATCTTTTTTTTTTCATTTCATTTTGTGGTTTAATCATTGATTGTTATTTCACATGTTTCTGTGAAATTTTGTTTTTTTATATATATTTAGTTCAATGTAGAAAAAGAAACAGAGAAATGCACATAGAGACTAAAAGCACACTTAGAGTCTCTAATTTTCGTTTTGAACCGGCTTCAGGAGAGATAATGAAAAATGAAATACAAAATCTTTGCATTTCATTTTTCATTATCAAATACTCTTTGTTATCCTTTATTACTTAATTACTTCATTTTTTATTATGTAATTATTTCTTATTTATTATTTAATTACTTTATATATCTAATATTATTTGTATTCTCAGTTTTATTTTATTTTATCATAGCTTAGTCCGTGATTTTATTTAGGTATCAATTTCTCTGTTCATCCCTCAATTTTTTCTTTTATTTATTTATTATTATTTAACCAATTTAATTGAACTATAAATTGATTCCTGTCTACCGTATTATCTGTGACCGGGCGCGCATGCGGCAACATTGTTGGTCTCCAACCGTCTCTGAACCAGTGCGCTTGGCTTCCCTCTCTTATCTCTCCTGAAGACTGTTCAAACCGAAAATTAGATAGAGACTGTAAGTGTGTGCTTTTAATTTCTCTATGTTACTTTTTCTACATTGAACTATATTTGTCCGTTTCGAATCGTATTTTCAACGAAAAAGTGTATATATATATTTTTGAATGTTTGAAAATAATCCGGAAAGGACAGCAATTGTTCAAAGTTAGTAAATAAACATAAGTAACGCACAGTTTCTAATTTTTTGTTTCAACGGACTTCAAGAAACAAACTGAGAGAGACTAAACACAGCAACGGTTGGAAAACATTGGATTCCGAAGCTTTATAATATAGTATTGAATTATAAATAAAGTAATAATCAATATTCATTCTTTATGAAAGAATAAGCAATGTTAAAAGACTGTTTTAGAGGGACAGCTGATTCCATTTACCATGATTTATGATGAATAGAGGCAGGGCTGTTCATCATGATCATATTTCTGGCGTCATTAACGGAGCTGAAGTGAAACTTAAAACTGAACCTCATATGTTGTTAAACTAGCTCAAGAACCAAGCGTCACCTTGGAAAACAATCTCTGTACAACTTCAGTTCACAAATAAAAATAATAATTCAAATTATTTGAAATGCTTACTGAAGATAACTGAATATCCAAATATGAACTAAAACAGAACGATAGTTATAAATAAACTAGAATAGGTTTCTCAATTTTAATATTCATAGTTTTCGAAAATTTGTATTTAATATGGATTATATATTTACCTATCGGAAAAGGCTTGTTTAATAATGATTTTTTGATTAATATTTTTCGACAATTTTTGGATATAATCTATAATAATAATAATTGGGTAAACTTTTTTTTAAAAATACCATACATCTCTGTGAAAGAGAACACGGAATATTAGTGTAAAAGACACAAACTGTTAAAGAAGTTAACATCGTAAATAAAAATACATTACAGTGTGTTTAGATATAATTTAGTATGTATATACATACTTTTTGATGTCATTTTGTTTCAGGTAACTACAATTGAACTTGTATAATGGATACGAATTGGTTTATGCACAGCATTGGGAAAAGGTTATAATTTGCCTTTTTATAATATTTCAAATGCTGAGGAGTTTAATTTTTAGTAACATGTATTAATAAAATATTAATTTTTGATTTCACCATTGAATAATCTTCAATTACTCATTAGTTCAGTTAATAAACGGTGAGAGAGCAAAGAACAGGTAAGTAAGGAAAGGAGTCACAGATTACAAGAGAAGGAAGGAGAAACCTTCCGATGGTGACAGGCTGGGCAGACGCATGCCCACCACAAACCAGCCATAACAGTCTCGTCCGAATATATATGACCAGTATTCTCTAAGAAACTGATAGTTTCGCAGGGGCAGAAAAAAGTCTTAGGCACGCACAAAGTCGGAAGAAGAAAAGATGACTTGGAACCCCGCCTCGAGACCAGTGTGCGACTGGGTGTGCTGCCACCAGTGGACTCCAGCCCAGGGTCAGGAACACCAAAAGCTATTGTTGTGCCCACAGTGAATGGTACCTGTTACCTACAAGGGCGGACCACTCCAGACCAGCGCGCAGACCTGCTACCCACGGACGCCAGTCAAGGCAAGCACCCCGCCCAGCTTGTGCCTTTCTTAGTTCATGCCATATCCAGGCATGTTAAGCCCCCCCACCACTTCAAGGTGAAGGCACGTCGGGGGGGGGGGGGGGGGGGGGTTCATCAGGACTGATTTTAGAAATATTGAAGGAAATTTATTGAAATCTACACCCAAGACGGCTACAAAGGATTCCACAGAAAACTCTCAGTTCATACAAACCCACCTGCTCAAAACCTTTCCCCGATAAACCTCCCAAAGACGACTAAAAAGGCAATGGCCACGTGACTTTCTGTCGTCATAAAGCTTAAATATAGTTACGGAGTGCCACCAATGGGTGTCCACCCGATTTCCATCACATAATCAAAAAGCTAAAGGAGAAACCCTGAAACGAAATAGTCGAATTAACCAAAAATACCAAAAAAATCGTAATTAATACCTGCAATCATTGATAGGTGAATGTTTGTTTGTTTTCAATGCCTACAGTAGTAAAGCTTTCACTTTTCACTGTTGTTTTTGGGGCGGAAAGAGTGTTATATTTATTATTTGGCACCCATTATAGCTGTCAGAATTACCGGGTTTATTTTACTTTAGAGACCCTCAATGCTTCACTAAATTTTTATAAGAGTAGAGATATTTTTACTTACTTTACAGCTTTACGTCCTCCCGAAAGGGAAGGTGGATTTCACATCTCCCGCTTGAAATTCTAGGGTAATGGGCAAGATTCAGTACTTAAGTCCACTATGCTACTTATTAACCTTCACTTGACTCCTCTGACGGTGAATGTGAAAGTATTGACCGGTTTAACTAACTTCCGGTAAACGTTAGAATTTTATTGGGTCGGATGGTCTACAAGCTCGTTTTTGCCATTAAAACTGAATATCTTGGATCCTGATATGGTCATGAGGCATGTTTCTCATGTGGACGCTGAAAATGTTGTGACCGTATTGTTTCAAAGGGTGCAATAAATCCTGCTCCAAGCCTGTGCATCTGTTTGGTTTTCTTTAAGGATCTCTACTATGACAATCATGAGTGAAGAACTCATTGGTACAAAGTCAACCTGGTAATTATACCAAAAAAAAAAAAAAATGAGACTCATCATCAGCCTGGAATATGGAAGTTTATATGGGTTAGACTATACAGTTTAAAAAAATGAAACGAAGGAAGACTGTACTACCTTACCTAATAATTTGTCTTCGTTATTTCATCAGATTTGAGCCTTTACGTCCATTTTTCAAAATCACACTCAGAGTTTTTGAAGGTTATCCTATATTTAGAACCCCATTCGATAAACCTAAAAAAAAAAGCTAGTCAATTAATAAATAATCGATTTATTTAATCGAGTTGACATGAATGTCCAAACCGGTTGAGTGGGAAAGGAATATTACGAGATGAGATAGTACATTTTCAATGAACAACTCAATGAAATTTTACATGTTAATTTAAGTTAAACATGTGGAAGTTTTACGTCGGTCAATTTTATTTAACTAAAACTTATTTTCATTGCTTTTTTGTTGTTTATTATAGAAATCATGATAAAAGTATTCACAGAGAAGTACAAACAAAATAAAATTTATCAAAACTCGGTTAATTCTTCAGGTTCAAGTTAAACTCTCAATGCCTACGTTTCGGTTTTTATTTAAAACTTTTTTCAATTGTTATTCTTCTATATATGAGAAAGGTATTAAATAAAAACTGAAACGTCGGCATTGAGAGTTTAATTTAAACTTAAAGAACTGATTGAGTCCTGATATATATTTTAATTTGTATATACGCATATTAGAAATCTCCAAAGTTCATGCTATGAAATTTAGAAGATCCCTCCAAAGAAAGCTATTGAAAACCGTCTACTGATTCTATTAAGGGTAAAAAGACACATTTTAAATGAAACTGAAGATACAGAAATGGGACTAGGAATTAATGAAAAGTAGACTCTAGGAGCTGTTCAAGGTATCTGACTAGACAATAAGAAGTAGAGAGCAACAAATAACAAGCTTCAATTACATGCAGAAAGCTGAAACACCGAAACATGTTACTTAAAATCTGTCTTCAAAGCATTCAGCGAGTAAGGCGTCACCCTTCATCATAGCAAGTTATAGAACAATAGAATAACTGCTTTTATTTAGTTTTAGCCGTCCGATAAGCTTCACAAGTAGTGTATTTTCAAATAGTGCTCCTTAAAGGTGCACGAAGGAGCCTGGTTAGCTCAGTAGTTAACGCACTCGCCTCTGGGCTGGTATTCCGGGGTTCGATCCCCCACCTAGCCCTCGATTTAGTCACGCGAGAGATGAATAAATCTGAGTACGTCGTCCCTTGGAGAGGACGTTAAGCTGTCGGTCCTGAGCCTGTACGATGTCATGTACTCGTTAAAGATCCCTACTCGAAATGCACTTGAGTTAGGCAACATTCAGGACTTCCAGTGTAGAATCACGGATCAAACAAAAAGCCGGTAAACTGCTGATATTATCACCCGCTAGGAGATCGGTTTAAATAATAAAAGAAAAAAAAAGGTACACTACGAGTGAAACCGATCGGACGACTGCAATAGCTATGTGCGAGTTAAAAAGTATTTCTGTAATACCAGACCAGAGATACAGTTTTTATTAAAATTTAAACAATGCTTTAATCAATGCTAAGTTTATTGATTAATATTTTATGTTATTATTTTGGGGATGTTGCTTGGTGTATTGTTGTTTTTAATTTCATACTTGATTCCATTTTTCTAAAACAAGATATTATCTAAACTTTCATTAGAAAAGTTCAGACAAAAAAAAAGTTTTTTCTAAAAATTGTGGATCCAAACAGAGAATTATCAGAAGGTATAATTGTTTTAACTAATAATATTGGTGAAAAGTAGCAAAAAATTGTTTTTACTTGTCAGGTCTTCCAAATGCAGAAACCTTTATTTCCATTTTGGCCACATCATTTTGAGAGAGCTGTAACCACAGATCGGGTATACTATGCCAGCTACTGTTTATTGTCCACTGTGCTACCCAATACATTCATCTCATTTATTTGCATTAGCACTATTAAAATACATTTTACAGGTGTGCAAATAGAGATACCAAGTTGCATAATTTCAGATATTTCTTTACTTTTAGATGAAAAAATATCAGATTTATGAATTATTGATAGGTGAGTGCAAAATGTAAACAAATCGCAAACACTAAATTTGCGCTTATCAACATGTTAGGCGTTTGATAAAAATATTTAAATACATGTTAAAGGGAATAAAATTCATAGTCAGTTAAATTTTTTCAGATTTTTGCTGTCATTAATTATTAAAATTTTTGTAGTTGAAAACTTTTTATACATTTGTTGTTAATAACGTTTACCGTTTATGTGTATACCCCATGCAAATGTCATTCATTTATGCAGGCTCGAGTCATTCAGCTGTTCAGGCGTAATTAATCTCTTAGGCTCATTAGAGCATATACTAGGTATGAGTAGTACTACCCGCTGTGTTAACCAACTGTTAAACTGATCCAAACAAGCGGCAAAACTGTATCCATTACGTCATGGATACGTAGAATATGTAAATGAGAAATACATTCTCAAGCATACTGGTTCATATAGGTAAAAAATATACATAAATATGTGGATCTATCTATAGAACCCTAACAGGAGTTTGATTACAACAGACAGCTATATAATATTACGTACCACATGTTCTTACAATTTTGACAAAATTTAAGGTATCAGTTGTTGTTCTCAAGAGCAAGATTTCTAGCATTTCAACTTATGGTACTTTTATCATACTGAGTTGGTCAGAGACCTCTAATCACGAAGTATAGATATTATTGAAACAGACAAACAAAAATTATCTCCATTGCTTGCATTTCCATCACAATTAGCAAAATAGTTATTTTGAATAATAGTAAATCTATTAGTTAACTTTAATCACTTGTAATCAAATTAAAGTCGTGTTCTACGTGTAGGTTAACAACATACGAACCGGTCGAACGATCCCACCAAAACAAACGAAGTAACTCGGTTATTTCATGTCTTAATACATTTATAATAGTCATGTATATTGTTGATATCATGGGATGCTAGTCTTGAGAGTATTTTCAGGGTTCGTTTCTCATACTGGCCCTCAATTCCTTCATGCGGGAAAATCTGAGCATGTCGTCATTCGGAGAGGACATTACACTGTCGGTAATCTGAGCCTGTGTGATGCCAGGAACTCGTTAAAGATTCCTATTCTAAATACACTTCAGTTAGGCAAAATTTACAAATCCCAGTGTAGAACCAACCCGGTAATGTGGCTTACTTTTTCCTAAAATCGGTCTAAAATAATAACTGAACCACACTTTCATTCCCTAGAACAGCACTAAATGTGAAGCCTGCAGTGTAGCTATTGGGGAATAAAAGAAGTTGTTAATATAGGAGAGGTTAGTAAGAATCATATTCAGATATAAATCCACCTTACCTCACAAAGAGTTTCAGTCATCTGACAAGTTTCGCACGTAGGGTATTTTCAAATAGTTATTTAAAGGTTCACTAGGGGTGAAACCGGTCGGACGACTGCGACAGCTATGTGCGAGTTAAAAAGTATTTCTGTAATACCAGACCAGAGATATTTTTTTCGAAGTTATATAATACTGGAAACAAAAGGCAAATAAATCTTACAATATTTCTCTGTATTTCTTCACCAATACAGCTGCAAATCCTGTTTATGAGTGTTATCCACATAAAGAAATGGACTAATGGACTTTACAGCATGTAGCTTGTCAAGTACTGAGTTACTTAATCAATATAAGTCACTGGAACTGTTGAAAATCAAGATATCTGACGACTATCGTTCAGAAAGTTTACTGCTTTTGGTTTCATTATGTTACCGTAACTGAAGAACAAGGAAGAGTACCTTCTCAACTATGGCACTGCTAACTGATGTTACAGAAATATTATCTGCATTGTTGGCAAGTTCTTTAAAAGCGACTATTATTGTTATTTTTTTTGTTGTTTAAACCGATCCCCTAGCAGGTGATAACGTCAGCCGTTTACAGGCTTTTTGTTTGATTGGTGATTCTACAGATTCTACATTGGGAGTCCTACATTTTGCCTACCTGAAGTGCATTTCAAGTATGGATCTTTAGCAAGTACCTGACATTGTATAAGCTCGGGACCGACGGTTTAAGGTCCTCTCCGACGGACCACATACTCAAAATTATTCACCTCGAGGGCCAGATGGGAATTGAACCCCAGACTACCAGCCCTGAGGAGAGTACGTTAACCACTGAGCTAACCTGACCCCTAAAAGTGACTAATCTAATACTTCTTATGCGTTTTCTATCTTTGTATGATGCTTTTTTTTTTTTGGTCTAATGTCAGGTTGTACAAAGAGAAATAAACAAGTTTTTTCTTTTTTAAAAACAAAAGAAAAAGAAGCAATGGACCGATAATTGTGTCATTTGGTGAAAAGCCTCTTAGTTATTGTACTTCCATTATAGACCCACGCCAGGAAGTGTAGTCACTCGATTGTTTCTTCCCTCCTGTGTTCCCTCCTACATCTGTGTTATCAGTGTCACTGGTAATGTAATACTTACATTATTGTGACTATGAGCAAATAACATTTAAAAAAAAAAGTTATTTTACTTCCATTTCTATTTTGTTTTATCCGGATTGTAAGGTGGACACTATCTATTCTCTTGCCAAGATAACTATGTGTCTGTCAGTCAAGCATATGTCGAGGAGGTGAACTTGAAGATAGTCTGGTCTAATGCACGCAAGAAGGTCGACTGGAGCGAGTCCTCTTTACAGTTTGTTAACAATGGGTTCTTTTATGAACCACATATAACTGTTGTTCCCTTCCTTGCACCACTGTTGCAGTGGGAAGAACATGAATGCTCTTCATCGTCAGCATTAACGGATATATTGCACAAAGAGAAATTTCCGTTTGATGTTGTTTCGTACAGTAAAGCATCTTATATCTTATTTTACATTTTATAAATGATAAAATCATTCATCATTTTTTATGAGAATGTGTGGATATGAATTGAAAAGACGGTGGCAGATGGCCACTTAAACAATCTAATTCCTTACAGTAAATTTTAATATGAAAAAAAATATGAACATAAATTCCTTAAGACTAAGAACGTAAAATTAAAATATTTCGCGAATTTGATTTTAAAAGGTAATATAAGTTGGATGGGTATAAGAAAGGGTAGTCAGGACTAAGGTGTTAAGAAGGCAGCAAAAGATTTCAGACCAGGCCGCGAGTGGATTACCACAAGGAGACTCCACCCTCTTCACTCCTTATAAATTATAAATCCTCCTTTTGTTTCACCAACTTTTCACAATTATCCTCTCTTTGTCTTTGGCTTTAGAACTCCTCTTCCTCCACACCATTAATCTGTCAACCACGAAATCCCTCAACTCTGTTAACATGAAAATCATCATACTTTTCATACTAGTTTTCCTTCTAAACTTTACAACCATTTCTTTCCATTTAAATTTAAATAATCAAATTTTTTTTAACATATAGTAGCGCTTGCAGCATTTTTGTTGTTGTTTAATATTTCTGATGTGAATCTACACTATTTCTGAACTGTACAATTCATAAATATCAAAAATAACGTGTTTGCCTCTATGAAAGAACGTTACAGTTAGATGAAAAGATTAGGAAGTATTATGTAGGTGATATATATAAGTGAATACAGAAAATCATTTATAATCTAACTAAAACAAAATTGATGAGAAGAAATGTAAGAAAACACAAAAAAACTCTACGATATTTTATATTTTCATAAAGAGAGTGAAGTGAGGTACTCACAGAAGGCTCCTGCTTGATATTGGCTTACCTTCCAAGTGGGTCACTTATACTCCCGATGATGACTGATATCGAAATATTGTAGTAAGGTTTTTGTATTTTTGTTGCGTCTTCTCTGTAACTTTATTTTCAATTATAGATATTTATATATACTATATATAGAAACTAAAAGTTTATCAGGACTCGATCAGTTCTTCAAGTTCAAATTAAACTCTCTTTGCCAACGGTTCGGTTTTTATTGAAAACCTTTTTCCATAGACCTGCAAAACAGAGGAAATACAGAAATAAGGGCTTCTGAATTTTGAATAACTCTGATATAATCAAGGAGACCGAAACATATCAGTTGAAAATAATGAATCATTTGGAGAACTAATGTTTATGGTACCGGAAATATTCAAAGCGAATGTGAGAAAACTTGGAAGATGGTCAATGAAATTTATTCATGCCATAGTACAGAGGTCATTTAACAGAACACACACACACATATATATATATACACTTTAACACATAGAAAAGAACACAGAAAGACACTACAGAACTCACTTCGATATTTCGACATCCGTCGTCATCGGGAAGAAGTGCGAAGTACTCGCGTTGAGAAGCAAACTGCTACTGGCCACCGGAGTAACTCGTGGAACCACCGCAATGCTGCTCCCCAGCGGAGGAGAGGAAAAATAGAAATCCCTCCAATATTTATTTAGAAAACAAGATAAAAAATATATAAAAAAAATACGAAATAATAATAAAAAATAAATAATAATAATAAAAATAATAATAATAATAATAATAATAATAATAATAATAATAAAATAAAAAATAATTAACGGTACAGATTGAGACCAGGAGGAGAACGAGCCCCAAGGAGGCATATGAATGCCTCTTCGGAAGCTCTAAGGGTGACATGGGAATTAGACTCGGGGATTTGTTTGAGGATTTGTACCCTGAAACAATCATAGATTGTTTCTATATATATATATATGAACTATATTGACTATATATTTAACTATATATATAGACTTGAACTATATACACACATATATAAATAAAGATTTCACATAAACACGTGAAATAACAATCAATGATCAAACGACAATAGTTGGGTTTTTGACTCTGATGAAGACCGCTTGTTACGGTTGAAAAATCTTAGTCTTGTTTTCCCATTTCATTTGTGGTTTGACCATTGATTGTTATTTTACTTGTTTATGTGAAATCTTTATATATACATATAGTCAGGTTTTTACTCTGACGAAGAGCGCTTGTTACGATTTAAATATCTTAGTTTTTTTCCTCTATTCTTTCATCATTGATTGTTATTTCACGTGTTTATGTGAAATCTTGTTTGATATACTCGTATGTATATATTGTTAGAAGTAGCAGCAGCTTCTGCTCTCACGATTTTTGAGCTGGCAGCCTCGATCTTGCGGCGATTTCTGTGAACTCTGTACTCATATAACAGTACAAGCAGGATGAAAAGCCATACAAAAGATTATTCATACTCATATAAGGCCTAGGAGTGAAAATAGGTGATTAAATTAATAGCCGATTAATTTATTAATTTAAGGTATTAATTAATTACAAGGAATACAAATGCCGACGGCGTGTTTTATACTTGACACTATTAATACAGTGATTACTCAAGTGAAGAGGCGGTCGACTCCAGACAGAGTGGTTGTCCTCAGTTTCGTCGTCACCATCTCCCTATATTTAGCCTCAGATTGCCCTCAATCTAGGTCACGATTAATAAGCACCTTGGCCACATCTCAACTTAAAACCCCTTTTATCTTTATTAATAGTTAATATAAACCTATGCCTGTCCCATTCAACGACCACACCCCAGTCTTAAGTGTTTCTCCTTTCTTTTAACTACCCTTTAATAAAATTTGTTAGACTTTTATTGGTAGTTTGTTCCAGCTCAGTAAATAAGGATGAAAACCTTTAAAGATGAATGTTGCTTGTCGCAGATTAAAAAAACTAACACCTTTCAGAAAACACAAACATAGTTTTTTTCTAATTAATTTGTATAAACTATATCTACCATACGCACAAGAAATAATAAGGAAAAAATTAATGTTTAGTATAAAAAAAAATTTTAATATGTATAATTTCGTAATTAACTAAAACCTCTAATGGGAAAATATAAAACAGAAGCAACAAAATAATATAAAATAAGTAAAAACCATACTTAATAAAAGTGAACGGCATTTGCATATGCACTCCGAACTAAAGAGAAGTAAATGAATGTTCTGGAATTGATAAATGACTGATAGGCAGAATTATCAATATTGACTTACTACTTTGATAAGAAGTTTGGAATAAAGAATGGAATAATGGCTACAATGAAGAGAGGAATTACACTAATAAAGTTGTTCAAATAGTTTGAGGTCAGTACTGGGAAGCAGTAAAAAGGAATGACTGTGTGTGCTCATGAATCGACCTCGAGTAGAGCACATTCATTTGGTAACACACTTCATCTGATCTCGAGATAAAGTCCTCATTGTCTATGGCGTACTGGATGTCAGCCAAGACAGTCCGCTGTCTATGTAGGTTTATAGTAGAACAAGTCAAGAACTTTAGCACCTGCTAGAGTATTTCCCAGGAATATATTATACTACTATAAAAAGTCAAACATCTGGAAATATACTCGTTACCGTAAACTTATTTCATAATAATGAAAAAGAAACTAGCATATTGACTAATTGACTAATAAATGTTTACACTATTATAGTCCTAAGTTTTTGAAGTGAATCCTGACCCAATCGACTTCAGAATTAAATTTTTTCAGATACCCGATTTTTTAAAAGAAATGGATTACGTATACATGCAGCTTATACGGCATAGAGAAAAAATCACACCTAAGCTCAGTTTTCGATATCTTCATATCGATCGTCTTCAGGCAGAAGTACACTACTCTAATGACGTCAGTGAACTGATGAGAAAGCACGAACGTGTTTGGGTTTGCCGAAAGCAAGGCGCGTTAAATCCTCGAGCTTTTGCATCAGTTGACTGGCTCCACTCGAATAGTGCACTTCGACCATAAGTCAACGGATATCAAAATATTGAACTTTTAGTTCATCCCTGAAGTTATTTAAGTGTTACTGTCCGGTTTTCAATTATCACTTATATTTATATAAGTGCTTGAGTGATTGTGCTATCGGGATTCAGCCAGTTTTCTAGATTCAAAATCAAACTCTCATTACCGTTTCGTTATTATTTTAAAACCTTTTCCATAAACTTACAAATAAAGGATAATAAAGATATCAACATAAACGTCAACAAATAAACAATATGAAAATAGATTATTACAGATTTTTAGATAGTTCAGAATTCCAAAAGGTTTGGTAGAACTTGACTTATTTTATTGATATACATAGTGCATTTTATAATAGTTTTTTTTTCAGATACTCTACTGCCAATTTTTCAAATTAAAAAGATTTTTAAAAGCTTAATCTGTTTCTATGGAATATTTTTCTCATTTTGATTCTTTGAAGTTCAATCTGGGGATTCTTGGTGGTGATGAATTTTATGTATATCGCTCGATATCCAATCCAAGCTGTCAGTTTAACTTCAGTCGTATGTGATATGTGAAGATTAACTAGCACTAAGTCTAGTCGAGTATTTTGTTCCACAAATGATAAGAAATTAGGAGGTGGTCTTTAACCTCTAACAGGTTTTCGTCTATCAATTCTTCTATCTTTCTACCTGCTGGTGTTGTTGCGTTATAACCCCTTTTTTGGAAGGGCTGTTAAAATCCTCCACTATATTGCTATTGTTATGGTCTTCAATTTTTGCAATGTCAAGTACATTACCAGGTAGGTTAACAAGTGTGTTCGGTTCTCCACATCTTTAGGAGGATTATAGCTAACTTTATAATTTTTCTGTATTCCATTTAATATTAAAACTTGACTCTTCGCCTCCTGATGACGACGATCGTGGAAATATAGAATTGAGTTATTCTTTTGTCAGTCCATGTGCTACATTCGGTTTAGTCCGTTTTTATTTAAAAGTCCGCTGGATTGTTTGATCATTTAATCACTGTATATATCTGTGTATACTTATATATTCAATACGTTGGAAGTAGTTCTTCATTTAAACATACATGATTAAAAATTTGACCATATTTTGTAGTTACTTGTTTTTAGTGAACTTTTTCAGATTTTTGCTTGAATAAACTCTAGCCGGTTTCATCGAGTCGTTAGATGGTTTTATATCAATATACACTATAAAATAAAATATACATTTAATAGCAATTATAAAATATATATAATTGTATAATAATATAATTGAAACTTAGAACCATCAACAAAAAGTTCATAATTTTTAATGATTCTCAATATTCCGAAACAAAAAGGAGAGTTAAGAAGTTTATGCAAGAAGCAAAGATCTTTAAAGAGAATTAAACAGTTAGTCAGTGTAGCAAACATTACTATTGAAAAACAACCCAGCTAATTTGGTTCGCTAATTTGATGGTAGACCTGCACCTGCACTTTAATCTGATGAGACGCTTCTTACATTTCCTATATTAAATTTATAATTAACTTTGATATAATTTTTACTACTGCCATTTGCAGATGAATGAGTTCTCAAGGAAATATTAAAATGTGAAGTACAGATGAATGTTAAGAGTACAGCCTTCACAGTTCCAACCGTCATCAGATGAATAGTATCACTCTATTTTTTTACATCTTTAAAAGATATTCTTTCTTTATTTGTGTTTTCTTAGTCATATTGAACTAATTTTGACCTATTCGGATAGTTTCCAATTCGTTCAAATAGTATGTTTATGTACATGTATCTCGCTATGCTTCTCTCAAACCATGAACATCTCTCTTATTATGACAGATGTCAAAATATTAAAGCCATTCTTTGTCATGTATTTTTATTTGTTTTCTTATGGTTATTGATAAATGTATAAATAGTAAGTTGGCAGCAAATCTTCTAGGAATACCTTATTAACAGCGGAGCGTGTTCAGTATTGACAATATTTTGCAAACTTGTTCTTTACATCATATAACTTTTATTTATTACTGGTAAACTAAAAAGTAAACTACCAAAGAACATACCATGCATTTTCTAAAATAAATTTAAGTTATTTCTTGAGGAAAAAAAAATAAAAATCTTATAATGCTTCATTCCAGGCAATGGCTGCTACATCACCCAATCATTCTTGCTTTAAAATATTCGATTCACTGATATCTTGCTTCTTTATCTCACTTATTTTCTATGATTTATTGTAGCTACAATATAAAATAATGATTTTTTTTCCTTAGTTGATTTCAATTTGACAAATAATAGGACATGAGTGGGACAAACAGAAACCATAAAATACAATCAGCAACATAGTTTTAATTGATATAAATTCTAAATACACATATAAAATCAATTACATAGATTTGTAAGTTCCTTCTTAGCAGTATAAAATTGTTTGGGTTTTTGCAGACCTTATGTTTTTACTATTTTCATAAATTGTATTTATTTAAAATTATGTATTATGAGCCCGATATCAGTAAAAGAAATACAGTGTTTATATAAACCTTTTATAAATATTGAACTGTGTGGAAGGAACCAAGGTAGTCCAGTTGCTCACATACTCACCTCTAATAGATCTGGGGCTCGATACCCGCTCTGGTCCTTGGTTTATTCACATGAAAGGTGAAAAAGGACTTTAAGCCGTCGGACCAGAGTCATACAAAGTCATGAACTCATTCATAATTCCTACTCTGAATAAACTTAGGCAAAATTTAAGACTCCGAGTTTAGAATGTTCCGTCGTAGAACTGAAACTGCAACGTAACCTAAACTACGAGCTGTCAATTCGAAAGATGATTTTAAGAGTTGGGAGTAACGGAGATGAGTTTGAGCTGATATATATGACATTGTCAAAAAATTTGCATTGTCAACCTAATATTTCTCTAGGCGTTTTCTTTTTGGGGCAAAATAAAAAATTTTCAGAATACTGGAAGCACCTGTTACAAAAATTGCAATGTCTAAAATAGGCGAAAATAAGACCTTGCCTTTACTTATGTTCCATTTGTTTTATTGATACTAGATGTAAGAGTAAAGACACCGGTTCACTTGGATGGATGAGACTAGTTAGCATACAATGGGCTCTATGTTGTTTTTGGTTTAAGTTGTAGCTTGTCGAAGTGCGAGGGATGGCAATGAAGGCTTTGACGTGAGAGAGGAGCGTGGGTGAGGAAGCAAGGCCGACGTGAAGTCGGAGAGTCAACTGGAGGGAGGGAGTCGATACCAGTCGTCATGGCGACAGCTTGGCCTCAGTCGCCTGTCTTTGCCACTTGTTAGCACTTGTACTCGCTTTATTCAAACAACCGACTTTCTCTTTGTCAAACTATGGGTATCGAGCAAGGGGAAAACAAGCTCCTTTCAAATCAAATCCCATATCAAAAGTTCAAAAGCAGGGCTTCATTTTCAATGAAATGGAGTTCTCATTCTTGTTTAATATCGACATTTCATTTTACATGCTGTTTTTTTCTTAGCATGTGCTTTTTCAAGTACTTCTTTTTTGACATAGAAAAGCATATACAGGATGGTTCATAATTCTTTTACTCAGAAAGCAGACAGAAAACAACAAATTTGATATTTCTTGACTTTATTTTTCATTTCTGACTTCAATCTTTTTTTGTTTCTCAATATACTTTACTCGACTGTTTACAATTCTGACATTCAAACTTTCAACAGCTCTCATTTTCATCTGAGCAACAATCCGTTACTTCTTCATCGCTCTTAGGAGATTGTAAAATTATTCCTTGTTTTCCGAGAGACTTTTGCTCATGTACCTGAGCCAACAATACTTGTACATTACTATATCCCAAGGTTCGTTAGGCCAAATCTGTCGCCCTTCTATTCCCGAGTAATAAATATAACCACTCCCTCTACGCATCACAGTCGGCATTTTCCTGTATTCTATCTACAAAACGAATGTTAAACTGTCTGATCATCTGCAAGTTATTAGAATGAGCAGGTCAGCAAGATTTTGTAGAAAAAAAAGATTAATGTTACAAAATGCAAGAAATTTTGTAATATAGCAATTGTAGGATTTTTATTACATAAATAGTTCAAATTCCAAGAGTAAACTACTTTAGGAGCACCTACTCTACATTCGTCTACTACAGTGCTTCTCAAACAGTGCACCCTGGAAGTGCACCCCAAGATGACGGAAGAATAAATTTATACATGTTTATATCTTAAAGATTTGAATCATTTTCACGTATTTTAGAAACACCAAAAGTTTTTAAGTCTCAGTCAAGCCTCTGTTACTGGATATATTGAACTGGAAGGTATATTTCTTTAATCTTTAGGCAGCTATGGATAATAGTTTCTCGTTTCTTTCCCTTGGGGGTTTAAGTCATTTGTTACCGATATTTGTTCATAGCTGCACCCTGAAGTAAAAAAGTTGGAGAAACACTCGTCTACTATGTAGACATATGCATATGATAGTTTTTTTTATTGTTTGAACCGATCCCCTAGCGGGTGATAACTTCAGCCGTTTACCGGCTTAACCTACCTCGGTAGGTGTATTTTTTGTTTAGGCAGGAACTACGAAGTACACACGAGACGATATGCTTCCTTTGGTTAACGCCAGCGGGAGAAAAGACCATGCGCTGGTTCTTGACCTCTATGTTGCTAGTGCTTTCTTTTTCAAGACTTTTTGATACCTCACTGTAGTATAAACATCAACTGTTTTAGCTGCCGTCATGGGATGGAGGACTCTTTGTGTTGGGAAGTCTGCCTGATTACGCGTTGGCTTGTGGGTGGTCTCCCTGTCCCTCCATCTTTTCTTCCTCCGGCTATCGTCTGTCTTTCTCAAAACTTTCTCAAGGGCTATAGTGGAATTCTCAGGCTTGAATTTTTGCGACATGTTACTGGCTGTCTTAGACCGGTGTTCACCAGCGGAAGGTTGGTTTGGCTTTGAAACAGTTCAACGCACGATTCGTAGCGCATCTTCGAGAGCAATCATCCAAAGTGTTTATCTTACACAGGCACTTACGTGAGATACCTAATTACGTGAGGTCCAAACACAACCATGCAACAATTTTCAGGGAAAGGTTATTTTTGATATTTCAACTAAATATTATATTTATTTGAGACCGTGTGTGTTTAAAAGTTCTTTGGGATTAATATCATAGTATAATATCGACTAGGTAGAGTTTTTTTCTAATGTTTTATAGGTCCTAAACTTTATACTTACTTTTCATATAATGGACAGCGCTATTAATTTTAACAAACAGGTGAATAAAATATAAAAAAACTCTCTGAAATTAAATGTATTTATTTAATTATCCACTGTAATTTATTTTCTTGTAATTGTTTATTTTAAAATATTCGAGATGAGATAAGAAGTTTGTATGTTTTTATAATACTGCCCTCAGTGAAATTATTTGTTACCCTGCTGCTATGAAACAAATGCCCTAATTCTAAAACCTCTTTTCAAAATGTTGACGCTTACTATGGACTTATATTTAATAACATCCTCTCACTCAACAACAAAAAATTGAAAAAGCATTAAATCAATATTAAATGAAGATCTGGTATCTCTATAAATTAAAGAAAGGTTTTATCCGTACATTGCTTAGAACTGACTCATTTCAAGTTATCTTTATGTTTTATATATTAGAGAAACCAAATCTACTTTTATAAAAATTACTGTCTGTTTGGTTGTCCAAAAATGTTTGTCACTAGCAAACTCATTCACTGTAAGCCAAAGCTAGCTGATACTTTGACAGCAGATTTTTGTATGCCTAACTTAAAAGCTAAATTTGAATGGCTTGGAAAATCAATGTAGAAGTGAAGTTATGGACTTTTAAGCTGTGTTTGGCTAGCTATACAGGTTCAGAATCTTTGATGGATCAAATTGATATTTTACACAAAAATGAGCCTCATACTTTTGATGAGCCCTATTGTTTAGGATAAATTATAGATGACGGGAAAGCCAAGTTTTTGCCAAAAAAATTGGTTAAGGTTTTAAGAGATTTTTTTTCTACTAAACTACTAATTCTAGATTCTTCAAATTTTGGTATTATCTTTGAGGCTACAAAACAATAAACGAAAAATAACCTCAGATTTTTAAAACAACGGGAAATATATTTTTTTTTAATAAAATGTAAATATTCTGATTTATCATTCAATTTGAATGTTTGTGAGATTGATACAAGACATACGTTTGACGGATCAAAACAAAACAATACCTAGAAATAGAACCTTATGTAAATAATGAGTCGAGATAATTTTTTTCCAAATTACATTCACTAAAGGGCTGTTAGAGTACATTTTCTATTTTCAGAAAAGTTTTTTTGACGTTAAATGGCTCATAAAAAAACCATACCAAAAATTTTAACAAAAAATCAACAGTTTATAAAAAAAAACATGAAATAAGTAAATTACGCCAAAGAGCATTAATTAAAATTATCATAAAACGACATTTTTTCTTAGATTTTTCTGAAATTTAATAAACAAGGAATATTTGTAAGTTTTAAATGGGAAAATTTGTCTTAAATGTTGTGAGAGTGATATAAGGAGATCAGGTAAACTATGTAAGAGACCGCTGGGTATTGGATTAAAAGGGATGTTCTCCTGTAAGAGACCGCTGGGTATTGGATTAAAAGGGATGTTCTCCTGTAAGAGACCGCTGGGTATTGGATTAAAAGGGATGTTCTCCTGTAAGAGACCGCTGGGTATTGGATTAAAAGGGATGTTCTCCTGTAAGAGACCGCTGGGTATTGGATTAAAAGGGATGTTCTCCTGTAAGAGACCGCTGGGTATTGGATTAAAAGGGATGTTCTTTTGTAAGAGATTATTCTATAACACGAAATCTACAGTATGCATCAGTAAAGTGACATACAAAAATAAGCGTATATATTGATAAGTGGATCAATCACTATCTGTACTACCTCCAGTAATGAAAGACCTCTGCCATGTAAACATTTATATTATGCTTAAATGGGATATTATATACCCAAGAAGTTTGCTATTAAGTTTACTTATAGTAAAGTTGAGTGTAGGTCACTCCAGATTTTTTAAATTCATTTGTAACTTTTTTATTACGATATTTTTACATATGTGCTTATTATTAATATATACTTTGTGATATCGATTGATTTACGATAGATGACAATTAGAGGGAAGTCATTGTCTGCAGCTTGAGAGTTACAGAAATCATAGCCACAAATAACAGAGGGGATAATGGGACTGTCTTATTTCGATGCAGTTTAGGTGTGTAATACTGATTCATCGAGTCATCTTTCTGTTTATAGTGCTTTATGCTTTTCAATATAAGTTTGGGCAGACATTAGGAATATTAATCCCAGAGAGCGGAGCACTTGAGGGATGAATTCTTTGCCGCGTTTCGGCTGGGTGTCAACATTCTCTTTAATCAATGAGCCTGTGTGTCGGAAAAAGTTATTGGTCCATAAACGTCAACTGTTATTTGATCTCTAAGGCATCATCTTACAACGGCAAAGGAGAGAGGAGCATATAGAATATATCTCGTAAAACGTAAAACGAGATACATTGCTATGTCGTAAACAGATTAAACCTCAAAATTATAAAATAACTCAACATATTCACTATGACCGGCAAATTTTTTTATCATTCATAGCAAAATGCATTTATTGCTATCTATACAAACCCTCAAAAACATAGTTTCAATGACTGTTTCCGTACGCAATATTGAAACATATTCCTGATTCCAGCGCAAAGTGCACTTTGAAGGCCTTTGAAGAGACACATATCAGTATTTATTGCGTTAAAAAACTTTTTGACTCATTCTCAAATATTAGTATATTTTTCTAAAATTATAATTCTGTTTTAAATTATTATTTATTTATATTTTTTTAGCGTTTTATATTAGTCTCTCTCTTTTTCTTATTTTTTACTAGCTGATCTACCCAGCGTTACCCAGTTGTCATTTATAATTACAACTCTAATTATAAATTACATAACGTCATATGTAACGTTAAATGTAAAGACATGCTCTTTTTGGGTGGCACATGTTATAGCGAAATATGAAAACATATTTTCTATGTTCTTTGCGCAATCAAAAGAAAAAAAAATGAAGGGGATGAGTTATTCCTGGGGACTAAATTTTGGAAACATTTTCAAGACTAAAATATGATCCTACTACTCATGTTATTCTTATAAATCTTTTAACTTTTTTTCTGTAGTTTTTAAAAATTATGAAATTCTAATAAAATTAATATATGGAATAAAAAGTAAATTGTAAGCTAAATTAAATTTTAAGTCAATTTTAATGGTTGCCATTTATAACAGGACTCTTAAATAACTGTTAAATTTTCATTAAATTTCTTTTACGAATCTTATCTCTTAGTAACTGAGATATTTTATTTAATATAATGTTTCATACAATTAGTAGTTGATATAGCAGATTAAAGAATAAATGAAAAAAAATATTTTTTTGGAACAGGTCAACAAGATAAGTTGGGAGAAGTCTTAGCTGTAATTATATGTTAAGAATAATAACACGTGATATAAACCTACAAATAATTTCGATTAGGAGACAGTTAGTGGATGAGGCTATATCACACTACATTTCATTCAATCGTTTCAATTTGAAGACTTCACACAGTTTTAAATGTTTAATTGATAATGTCTTATTCTTGCAGCCGTGAAATCGAAAAAATATATTTTAGAAACGTTGGATTAAAGATTTGAGTTTTTGACCAAATAATTTTAAAAAAGTGAAGCAACTTGGTTGCTTAGTGTTAAAACTTTTACTGGTTCGAAATATAATATAAACGTATTAGAGTTTTTGTTCATTTTCTCAAGATGATGAATATATTGCATTTAATAATAATAAATGAGAGTCTTATTAATATTACAATTAAGGGTTGTTTGTAATTTCTTTACTAGATACAAATAGTTGCTCAAAGTAGTTTGTTGGAGTTTTCCGGTTGACTTTGATTTATGCTTGGACTAAAACAGGATTTCCAAACAAGGTTGCATCAAAGTGATTTCCTTTATTATCATCTGCCCTGTGATATTTATCTATCTTTGAAGCCAGGAAGATATTTTGATTAAACTAGTTTTGGATTCTCGACAGGTGTTGCCCTTCCTGTACTGACGGAAGTGTGATGAACTCATTGCACTGACACCTATGCAACTTTAATTTACGAAACAACTCCCACCAAACAATATTAATATCTTTTCAAAGCCTCATATTGATTTTTGAAATATTTTTTTATATTAAGATACAATTCATCTCACTAATATCGAAGATATAAAATGAATATACTAGAATGTCATTTTTGTTTTATAAAAGTTCCGATCAATAGGACTTTTCTATTTGCTCAATACACATTTCCTAAATAAATCAATATTTACTCTTATTTATTTGATAACATATTTATTTTCAACTAAGTTGTAAACAGTAAAAACGATTGATGTAAGTTTTTTTTTTTCGTCGTAGGATGTGGAAAAATCTTGTAAGT
This sequence comes from Hermatobates lingyangjiaoensis, assembly GCA_026182355.1. Classification (NCBI taxonomy): domain Eukaryota; kingdom Metazoa; phylum Arthropoda; class Insecta; order Hemiptera; family Hermatobatidae; genus Hermatobates; species Hermatobates lingyangjiaoensis. Next base: position 1,829,192 of record JAPFBL010000430.1, read on the forward strand.
AAGGTGTATACAATGTTTAAAATCGGAATACAGTGATGTTATCTAACAGATAGCTTGCTAACCTTTTTTACTTTACTATAAGTAAAGTATAGTGATCGTGAAAAAATTCGATCTAGAGATTTTGACGGAATTACATGTTTTGAGGTACCAGAAGTCGTTTTATGACGTTTTTACGATGATGTCTGTGTGTGTGTGGGTGGGTGGGTGTGTTAGCATTGCTTGTTACCACGCTACGGTCCAGAATCTTTGATGGATCAAGTTGATATTTTACACAAAAATGGGCCCCATTTAGACGAAGATCCCTATTGTTTGGGAAGAATTATGCATGATGGGAAAGTCACTTTTTTTTGCCAAAAACCGTTTTTTTTAAAACATTTATTTCTCCTAAACTGATAACCCTAGAGTTTTGAAATTTTGACATTATCTTTGAAGTTACAAATGCAACAAACGAAAAATATATTCAGAGTTCTAAGACAACAGGAAATATTTTTTTTTCAATAAAATGTAAAAATTTTGACTTATAATTCAATCTCAAACCTTGTGAGAGCGATACAAGCCATACTGTTTGACGGACAAGAATGAAACTATGCCTACAAATAGAACATTATATGGCGAATGAGTTGAGATATTTTTTTTTGAAATTACTTTCGCTAAAGGGGCGTTACAGTACGATTTGTGTTTTCAGAAAATGATTTTTTGACGCTAAACGGCTCGTTAAAAAATAATGAAAATTTGACCAAAAATGGAACAAAAAATTAGCAATTCACAAAAAAACATTCATGAAGTTTCAATTACGGGAAAGAGCAATAACGATATAAAAACTGTTTGTTTATCCTAGACTAAGAGATCACCTGCTATACTTGTCGATTTTTTTGTATTTTTTTACATTGTTTACATTGACTTAGAAATTTTTTGAGCGAATCCACTGAGATAAAATTGATGTTTCTAATGGAAAAATGAAAATATATTATTGACTTATAAGAGATGTAAGAGGAATAATATTGTGCAGGTAAATGATAACACTCATTACAAAAAAAATCGTATATATGTTATTTGACAAAGGGGAAGGAAAATGATTTTATTAAATACTAAGAAGCCATAAAATTCCCAGCATAATAATTCTGTTAAAAACCAAAAATGTAAAAGATAATTCAAAATATAAATCTTTCGTTTAGAGATTAATAACTGTAATTATCGTACATCTTTAATTAACAAATCACCTTAAAACAACATTTTCTTCGCTGTTTAAGAAGTTTTTCAGAGAAAAAAAGAGTATTTTACTGTTTCAAATTTGAAAATTTAACATTAATATTCAATGTAGAAGGATGTCAAGTAAACGATGTAAGAAATCTACTGGCTATTTGAACAATAGCCATGTTCTCTTGTAGGAGAATAAATCGTTTCAAGAAATGTTCACTTTGGTTTTTCAAAAATGTTATTACTGCTGTAGTTATACTAATGAAATTATTTGCAAATAATAAATTATTTGTGATGTACAAAAATAAGCTTATAAATTGATATGTCCTTCAATCACTATCTGTACTACCTCAGGAATGACAGGCTAATAATTATATCCCATTTAGATGTTTACGTTATGCTTAAATGAGACGTTATGTTTTATATACTCAAGAAATTTGACATTAAGTTACTTATAGTAAAGTAGAGTGTAGGCCACTCCAGATTTTTCATAAGGTTAGCGTAAATTTTTCATAAGGGAGATGAAAAATCGTTTAAACCATTTTTCATCTCCTTGGAGTGAGAGTACAGCTTTGATGATAAGGATGCACAATTAGAATTAATGAACACCACTATAATTTTCAACACCGTAATATGCCTTCAACACCCATACTTAAATAGGTGCAAAATAACAAATGAACCACTTTGAGCCATTTAAATTTGCTCTCTAAGCTCTGTAAGTTTCTCTAGGCCAGGAAAACGGAGAGGTACGAGTAATTTCAAGGAAACTAGTTTCTTATCAGATTCCAAGTAAGTATGCTAATCTGCGCAGTCAACCTGGCTACAGTGCCTGACCCTCAGGGTAGAACTCATCTGATGAATTACCAAGCCATCAATTATTACTATTATTTTATGGTTTATAAATAAATTTAGATTATAAGATACATCTCAGATCATTAATATGGAAGGTGGAAAATAAATGTGCTGTAACTATGATTCTAATCTGTTCATGGCTATAAAGTTTTCATAAGGGAGATAAACAATCTTTTACACCCTTTTTTTCTCTTTGGAGTGAAAGTGCATCATCGATGTACTTTTGAAAAGGGCTGGTTAAAGTACAATACTCCTATCATCTTGAGTAAAGTGCAATGTAGGACTTCTGATGTATAATCAACCCGGTAATGTGAATTGGCTACAAATAAAAAAGTTCAGGACAACAAATGAGTCGCACTTTCAGTCACTCAGAACATAACTGAAGATGAAAGCTTATATGTGTGGGCAATAGAAACAAATAAAGAAACAATTTCTGAATAAACTAAACCCCTTTCAAAAATGCTTCAAAGATTTTGAAATTTGACTTTTGTTATGCATCACCAAACTATTGTGCCGGAGTTATGTAGCTCCTATAATCAGTTAAATCAATATGTTAATTCTCCATCAGGTTATTAAAATTTTACCTTACTTGAGTTCATTAGAGGAGGTTTTTTGAACGTCTACCTGACTTTTAGAGGTCGAGGCTCCTGAGGAGGTAATTGTTTTCATATAACTCTTTAGATAAAATTGTTTAGAGTATACTGGTAGACACTCGTCCTGGGTAAGGAGCCATATCTATTACGAACTAACACTAAAACATGAACAATGACAGTGATGCATGAAACCAGTATAATTTTTGAGGTTCTAATTATATTTAATAGGAATTCTGGTGATATCCGTATCATATACGAATATGTCGAAAGCTTAACGACAGAGTGGTGGCAGGAGACATCCGTCATGTGCACAAACTAAGCACACTGACACGGTTGACAATTGAGGCAAAATGTCCTTTTCGTTATATTTGACCATACTACAACTCTACATGAATCAACGCTATCACTGACCATTTTTCATTTTCTCACCAAATAGGCAGTGGTTCATTCCATTGTACACAACACATTTTTCCTCTTATCTACACACCCTAACCACGTTAACATAAAGCAAAAAAAATATAGCCAATCACAACGTCAGAGGAGATCAGGTGAGGTTGGTACTTTCATAAATCTGTTGGACAACAGGAATTAGCAGGCATTTCTATATTATCATATATATGTAAAGATTTCACATAAACACGTGAAATAGCAATCAATGGTCAAACCACAATATGAAATGGGAAAAACTGAGTTGAATTTTTGACTCAGACGAAGACCGCTTGTTATGGTTGAAATATCTTAGTCTTGTTTCCCATTTCATACTGTGGTTTGATTATATATATATATATTGGTATCCCTCATTTATATAGGTTTGATTAAATAATACGCCATATTTACGATTAACTAGTTTTCTCGTATATTTTTCAAGGGACCGGAATAATCTTCTTGTGTCTTCATCCAAATTGTACAGAACATTTCCAATGGTTCCATTGTCTTCAATGGAAATGGAAGATTTGAAGACAATGGAACCATTGGCAATGTTCTGTACAATTTGGATGAAGACGCAAGAAGATTATTCCGGTCCCTTGAAAAACATACGAGAAAACTCAATATTTATACCATTATGATGGTCAAAATATTGAAAACTGAGTCTTTTGTTACGTTTTTTTCTATGTGTCACAGTTTATTTTAGAATGTATATATATATATATGATCAAACCACAATACGAAATGGGGAAAAAAAGACTATTATCCTTCAACTGTAACAAGTAGTTTTCATCAGAGTCAAAAACCCAACTGAAACACAACATGAAGAAACATAATGGTGAGGAGTTCAAAAGAGTGGGAGGTACCTCTCACTATGATCTGTCTGCATCTTGTGATTCAGTTGAGTTTTTGACTCTGACGAAGACCACTGGTTGTGATTGAAAGATGTTAGTCTTTTTTTTCAATTTCACATTGGGGTTTGATCATTGGGTACTCTGAAAGACATACAGTGCAGAATCTACTAAGTGAGAGTAGGGCTCTCTGAAAGACATACAATGCACGAATCTACTAAGTGAGAGTAGGGCTCTCTGAGAGACATACAATGCACGAACCTACTAAGTGAGAGTAGAGCTCTCTGAGAGACATACAATGCACGAATCTACTAAGTGAGAATAGGGCTCTCTGAGAGACATACAATGCACGAATCTACTAATTGAGAGTAGGGCTCTCTGAGAGACATACAATGCACGAACCTACTAAGTGAGAGTAGGGCTCTCTGAGAGACATACAATGCACGAATCTACTAAGTGAGAGTAGGGCTCTCTGAGAGACATACAATGCACGAATCTACTAAGTGAGAGTAGGGCTCTCTGAGAGACATACAATGCACGAATCTACTAAGTGAGAGTAGGGCTCTCTGAAATATCTACAGCGCACAAATATAAGGTTTACAGAAAAATAATTATATTGAAAACATATGTTTATAGCAATGATATTACCACAACTCATCAAAGTAACACATTTCCATCCATTGCTAGGTAACGTTTAAAAAGCGTTCAAAGAGTTGCAACGTTTTTAACCGTAATTCGACTGTTGCCTTGAAATAATTCATCAGCCCGTTTTAGATGTCACAGGTGATTAATGTTGACACACATCCTAGCTTATCAGTTTTAATTGTTCTCTTTCATACTGTTATTGCTCTAACGTACTATTTTTTTGATAAAATGCAAATTTGGAATTATAAACAATAAATATTTCACTATATTTCACATATATAAACGGAAAAACAAACAAATAATATTTAATATTTAAATATTAAGTTAACTGAATGAATATACGTATCATTATAATTAGATGTCAAACGTAAGCCTGGAGGAAGTGCGACATCGTCAAGTAATAGAGGGATATTTAACATGTATATGAATGAAGTTGGCATTACTGGGATGCCGCCTCCCGCCGGATATAGCTCAGTGAGTCGGTGGCCGCGAGACCTTCGTCACAGCATCCTCATAAGTTAAATACATCGAACCCGCATACAACGTAAGTATTAAGTCAGTGATGCTCAACTCTGAATAACCCCCATATCGCAAATTAGCAGAGGATGCCACATGATGATGCTTGATACTAAATATCTGAGTTCATCATACATTTTTGACTAAGATTTTAAAGGGCTTCAATTAAATTATTGGATGATGTTACATAACTGTTGTACTCTTGTCCCAGCGTAATGCATGTAAACGACCTGCCACTAATAGCCTTGTCGCTTTTAACTCCTAGCATGCTTCTAATACATCTTTAAATCTCAGATTATTGTGATACTCTTCTTACTAACAAGCTGTTTCAAGTTCGTTACTCAATCTTTATTTAACTAGTTATCGTCTAAGTAAGAAGGATCCACCCCTAAAAGCGACTTCAACAAACAACAGGCTCTGCTGATCGGAATCAAGGCCAATCAAACATTACATTATTTACTTAAATACATCATTATCACCTATTCAAATCGCCTTGTGTGCTTCATGGATTAGTCTTGTACAAAAACATTCAATGCAATCACTTAGTAGAAACTATCTGCGCCTAATCAAAATTGCGTCGAACTTTAATTTGTGAAAAACTAACATTTAGATACTTACAGCCATATGTTAGATCAAACAACCAAATATGATATAAATCAAAGTTCTCTTCAATATAAATAAGTATATAAAAATAAAATCAATGACATTTTGAACAGCCATGAACAACTTAAAAAGAAACGTATCACCTTTGCCTGAATGAATGCTATGATGTGGAATGGAGTATTCAACGCAACTATGTCAATATCATTAACAGAAAAAGTAAACATTTTATTTATTGACTAAATACCAATAAAATACATTTTATTTGTTTACATTTAAAAAAAATGTAATATATTAGGAAATTATATATGTATAAATCAATGATCAAGCCAAAATATGAAAAGTGGAAAAAAGACTAAGATCTTTTAATCGGAACAAGCGGTCTTCGTCAGAGTCAAAAACCCAAGTGAGGGTTTTTTTTTTGACTCTGAAAAAGACCGCTTGTTACGGTTGAAAGATCTTAGACTTTTTTCCACTTTTCATATTGTGGTTTGGTCATTGATTGTTATTTCACGTGTTTATGTGAAATATTTTTATACATATATATAATCAGATTTCTCAGTAAAGAAGTGAGTGTTTACTGAGAGTCTCACTCAGTATGGGTAAGACTGTCGAATACCAGTGGTTTTCTGATCGATCTTAGTCACATCTCTCTATTCCTTACTCTGTGGTTTAAAGTTTATATATGTATATATATATATATATATATATATGTATTTATGGTATATATATAAAAGTATCAACTGTGGAATAGAAAGAAAACTTAAGTTTATCGGGACTCTGTCAGTTCCTCAAGTTCCAATTAAACTTTCATAGCTAACATTTCGGTTTTTATTTAAAACCTTTTTCAGAGGCAGAAGTATAAATATTGAAACAGAAATAGTTCAGTATCACGAGTTCATTCAAACTACAGTTGTTGTTTAAATCTACAGACTATTTTTCTTTCTAAAATAATATGTAATGTAATACTTAGTTTTTCTGTTTCAAAATTTATACCTCTGCCTATGAAAAAGGTTTTAAATAAAAACCGAAACGTTGGCAATGAGAGTTTAATTTGAATCTGAAGAACTGACTGAGTACCGATAAACTTTAGTTTTCTTTCTATTCCACGGTTGATACTTTTAACAATATGTATATATATATATATAATATATATATATATATATAATATATATATAAATTGCATGATTGGTGTGTGTGTGTGTGTGTGTGTGTGTGTGTGTGTGTGTGTGTGTGTGTGTGTGTGTATGTGTGTGTGTGTGTTTGTGTATGCATCTGCAACACAAAGAAGAATTTCCAAACTTAATGTCGCCGGCGCGTTCTGTTCGAACTTCAATTTTTGTTCTTTCATTTATTGATTGACTAGCTAGATAGATTAATTGTAATTTTCAAGATAATCTAGAAACTTTTGATAGCTGATTTTAATCGTTCAGCATATTTATGTAATATTTCTAATGTAGTTCAATCAGTTATTATGTGGTATTTACTCATTGTAGGGTAAAAATCTAATGAAATGGTCTCCACATATAAAAATTTTAATGATATAAACAACGCGTTTCAAACACGTAGTGTTCTTCCTCAGTCATTACCTAAAAAATACAATGACACCAGAGAGTTATCTATAGTACAAAGTAAATAAGTACAAAAATTAATATAAAATAAAGTAAGGCAGAAAGTACGAACCTGACTGTCAGTCTTATTCAGAGGCACTCATCCTTAGGTTCGTACTTTCTGCCTTATTTTATTTTATATTAATTTTTGTACTTATTTACTTTGTACTATAGATAACTCTCTGGTGTCATTGTATTTTTTAGTTAATGCCTGAGGAAGAACACTACGTGTTCGAAACGCGTTGTTTATATCATTAAAATGTTTATATGTGGAGACCATTTCATTAGATTTTTACCCTACAATATGTAATATTTATATATATTACATAATACATATAAAGTATTTATATACAAAAATAATTTTCTTCTTCTCGGAATTTGGTCAGGGTTAATTCTTTGAAATCACCTTTTTTTTCCAACGTTTCGTCTTTATTTCAAGACATCCTCTGGGCTAGAAACCAAAAACAACAGACAAGGCAGTAGAAGCTAGTCTTAATTAAGTAAAAGTTTTAAATATCAATGATGAATGTAATGCAGAATGATAAAGAAGCTAGAGAGTCTCAGTAAGAAAGTGGTCAATGCAGAAGCTGCTGCTACTTTTAGTAACATATGCTTAATGGAAGACGCGCTGCATATATATAAAGTAAAAAATAAATCTGTCCATACAGGTAATTAATCAAGTACAAAAAACTATTTGAAAAACTAATATTTCTATTTTGAAGTCAGTCTACACGAGATTATTACATATTATAAACAAATGTTCAAATATTGAAGTGTTACTTCAACAGTTGAAGTGTGGCTCGGATAAAACAAAATTGTTTTGATTGAAAGAGATAAGCTGTATTTTAGAATTTTTTACTTAGTTGTTGACCTTGATTATTATCAAATATTGTTATATATATATATATATATATATATATATATATACCATTCACTGTTTCGTTATTGAGGGCTAGGTCAAATAAAAGAAAATAAACTCCTTTCTAGGCCGACGTTTCGATGTATTTGTACATCATCCTCAGGGCTAAAATTAGATTAAGACTATAATACATTTATCAAAACAATCTACAACTCACATAGAGAAATAACACACACTGTTGGTGTTAACAAAAGTGTGTGTTATTTCTCTATGTGAGTTGTAGATTGTTTTGATAAATGTATTATAGTCTTACTCTAATTTTAGCCCTGAGGATGATGTACAAATACATCGAAACGTCGGCCTAGAAAGGAGTTTATTTTCTTTTATTTGACCTAGCCCTCAATAACGAAACAGTGAATAGAATAGAAGAGGTCAATAACAATTTTTGAGTTTATATATATACCATATATATATACAAAACAAGATTTCAGAAAAACACGTGAAAAAACAATTAATGTTCAAATCACAATAAAAAATGAAAAAAAAAGGGTAAGATCTTTCAACCGTAACAAGGTGTCTTCGTTGCAGTCAAAAACCCACATATTAAATTGGGATTTGAGTTTAACGAAGACCGCTTGTTACGGTAAAAAGATCTTGGTCTGTCAGTTGAGTGTTTGACTCTGAGGAAGACCGCTTGTTACAGTTAAAAGATCTTAGTCCTTTTTCCCTTTTCATATTGTGTTTCAATCATATATATATATATATATATATATATATATATATATATATATATATATATATATATATATATATATATATTAGTATATTATATTTTGGTAGTATATTATACTAATAGTATATTTTGGTAGCAGTCCTTCAGATATGCATGCTTTGTTGAACACGACAGAGTAGTTCCTCTGTATGAGCTTCTTCTCAAGAACTTCGACTTGCTTAATATTGTAAATATATATATATATATATATATATATATATATATATATATATATATATATATATATATATATATATATTATAGGTGTGTTAAGTAATCTGTATTCGGTCAATTTTCAAAAATCAAACTCTCGTTGCCAACGTTTTGGTTTTATTTTTGAACATTTTTCATAGGCAAAAGTAAGAATTTTTGAATAAGAAAATTCTTACTTTTGCTTTTGGAAAAGATTTTAAATAAAACCAAAACGTCGACAAAGAGAGTTTGATTTTTGAACCTAGAAATTAGACGGAATCCCGATTACTTGATACACCTGTTTTCTACGCCTTATGAGTTCAAATTTTTCGTATAATCAATATAAGGAGAATACCGATTTAGAGAACAATGTTCATGCGTCATATGATGGACATATTGTAAATTTTAGACTTATGGTGTGATTTTTACTTTTTGACCTACAACATAACTATGGGTTATCAAAACATGTAAAATTTCATCAGTTTTTGTTAATATTTAGCGATATTGGGTGTTATCAATGAACGTTTTCATAGTTTTATAACTTTGCAGATAGATAAAATTATTATATTTCTAATTAATTTATTAGTGACTCTGGTCGTTAGTGAAGTGATAAAATGACGTATGGATTTATGATATCGGAATGTAGACCGTGAATCTATCAGAAGTGGATTTTCCAATATTGTATTTTAAGGTATGGTAGCTTTTATCGAAGTTTTAAGCAATATAAAAAGAGAATGGGCTGCTGCTCGTCATTCATTTCTAAAACAGCCATTTCCAATAATGGTTAAAGCCTAACGAAACTGTGAAGCACTCTTCTGTGTACTAATCAATGCAGAAACACACTGACTAATTACTAATCACGCTGGAACTCGACAATCGAACGCTTAATGACTGCCTCCCGGTAGAGGGTTAAACGAAGAAATCGATTCCAAACTGAGAAATCCATTTGTACAAAACCACTGTGTAATAAATCCCTGTTGACAAACCTAACAACATATATGTTATTTATTGGTATTTTAACATTTGTCATTTACTTTCACTAATTTGTAACCACCTACTCCTTTAAAGGGAGCATCAACTTTTGATTGACTCAAGTTGAAAGAATCAAAATAGAACTATGGTTTAACCGGCTTATTTTGTTTAAATAATATATGTTGAAATTAAATAAATAAATGAGGCTTCTCTGGAGTTGTAGCCTTTTTATCTCTTTATAAGCACATTTTTGTCTCTTTTGATACCACAGTAAGCACACATTAGATTACAATGAAACATATCGCTACAATAGATAAAAAAAATAAATAGAAATTTTATAAACTTTTTGACGTGGTTAGTTCTCAGAGAATTGTCTTCTTTAACAATGATTATACGTCGAAAGGACTTAAAATTTCTTATTATTGGTTGGATTCTGTTGCAAATTTTTTTAATATATATATATATATATATATTGGTATAAATAGGCAGCAGATCTTCTTTTAAACAAGTATCATTAAAATTAACCGCAGTCTCGGCATTCACGATCTTAAGACTGAGAGATTCGATCCTACGAACTAACCTCCTGCTAACAGGGTTCAACTGGAAAAGGAGTTGGCCAAGTGACATGTTAAATTAAAATCGATGACTCATGCTTAGTCATTGCTATAAATAGATTAAAAGGATAGTACAGGTTAATGTAAAGAGAAGGTGAAAGGTCAATAATGAACAAGAAACAAGCGGTTAGAATAAAAGAGTTGAAAGTCCAAGAAATTCAAGAAAGGCCAAGTGACATGTTAAGTTAAACTCGATGACTCATGCTTAGTCATTGCTATAAATAGATTAAAATCGATGACTCATGCTTAGTCATTGCTAAAAATAGATTAAAAGGATAGTACAGGTTAATATAAAGAGAAGGTTAAAGGTCAACGGTATAACTGGACTAATAGAGAATAAATAGATTAAGAAAATTAATAATAATAATAATGATAATAATAATAATAATGTTAATAATAATTAATAATAATAATAATTAAGATTAATAGTAAACTAGAAAAGATATATTAAATAACGAGTTGAAAGAGAGTAAGAATTAAAAGGGAAGGTATAGTTAGTTAGAAAAAGAAAGAAAAGTTTATAGTTAGTTAGTTATAACGAAAAGAATAATAATAATAATAAATATAGAAAAGTAAACGTATTGAGTGCGCAAGCTTTCGACATCACAGATGTCATCGACGGGCGAAGTTGTTCCTAGGAGATCCAGGACGCAAAAGGCATAGGGAAGGGAAAGCAGGCAAGTAGTGGGGGTAAGGGGAGTGGGGGAGCCCAACTGGAGAACAGCTGCAGATCACCTGATGCCGGAGGCCGACTCGCGCCGAGCAGCCTCGGGAATACCGACCGCAGGCCGAGCGCCCGCCTCACACCACTCTCCGTTCCACCAGTCCGAGTCACCAGATCAACCGAGCCACTATTATCAGCAGCACTATGTGGCGCTACACTCAGTCCGGTATCCCGCTGCACTTCACCGCTTACTACCATACTCCTCATGCTGGGAATGACGAACATGTCTACCATCTGGCAGTTAAGGGAAGGCTTCTTAGACCTAATGTAGAGCGCTTCCAGGATTTTCAGGCGGTTAGGGTCACTTTGCAGTTGAAGGACTTTGGTTCCTTCGACTAACTTCTCCCTAGTGAGACGAGTACCATGGACTTCTTGTTCATGCTGTTTTGGTCCACCAGCAGACAGATGTAGGGTAAGACGCCTCGAGAGCTTCGTGTTTGTCATGCCGATGTATGTAGAAGGCAGGGCTGCACAGTTCCCTGAATTACAAACATATTCATACACGAGATGACTTTTCTGGAGCTCTGGGGTGACACACTGGGGGCTGTTCTTAAGAACAACATTACTGGTCTTATTGTTCTTATAGAATATTGTTAATTTAAGCTTATCCTCCTCCGTCGTCGTTGAAACGTGCTTAGAGACGATATTTCGCAGCGCTTGTTCATCTTGCTTGTACTGGCTGCTCATGTATGCCCTGTAATACAAGCGTATTACTTGATGCCTCTCCTCTGAGGCATCTTTGTTCTCTGTAGTACCATACCACTTCTCAAGGCATTGACTGATAGTTTTCCTCACATGATTATTGGAATAACCATTGTTGACCAGGACCTGGGTTGCTCTTTCCAACTCCGAGTGGACATCCGACCATTCACTGCAGTGAGTTAGAGCCCTTCTTACATAAGCCGCAATGGTTGAACGTTTGTACCTATCCGGGCATTCACTAATCCCATTCAAACACAGACCCGGGTTAGTTGGTTTGCAATAGACACCTGTGCTAAAGCTCCTAGACCGTTGTTGGACCAAAACATCAAGAAATGGCAGCTGACCGTCAATACTCTTTTCAACAGTTAGTCTAAGGCCTGATTCATTCTCCAGGTGTTCCTTCAATCTTTCGATCACATTTACGTCTCTGGCTAAGACGAAAATGTCGTCGATATATCTCCCATATATTGTGGGTCTTTCTAATTCAGAAAAGACTTTCCTCTCCACAGCGCCCATGAAGTAATTTGCAAATAGGACACCCAACGGTGATCCCATGGCAACACCATCAATTTGCTGAAACATGCGGCCATCAGGTGAGATAAATGCAGACTCTTTCGTGCATATCTTCAGAAGGGACTTCAGGCTCGTTTTAGGGATGTCTATCTTAGGTTGCTCTCCCTCAGGGTAAACTTCTTGCAGGATGATGTCAATCGTCCTGTCAACCGGCACATTAGTGAAAAGGGACTCGACATCAAGAGAAGCTATAGTACCCGTACTCTCCGAACCCTTTAAAAGCTCAAGGAAGTCGGTAGAAGATGCAAGGCTATAGTCCTTGGGAACGAAGGGAGTGAGTATTTCATTCAGTCGCTTCGCCAGTTGGTACGTAGGAGAAGGAATCTGACTGATAATAGGCCTTAAGGGGTTCCCTGGTTTGTGGGTTTTCACATTGCCATAACAATATCCCAAACCATAGTCTCCGATGATAGGTGGAAGACTTTTCTTTCCAGTTTTGGCATTTACCACTTTTATCAGTTTGTTAACTCTTCTCTTAATATCGTCAGTGGGGTTACGGGAAATATGACGAAACTTCGCAGGGTCACTTAGGATGTCGCTGATTTTAGAGTTGTATTCATCTGATCCTATCAAAACATAGCAGGCAGCTTTATCAGCTTTACGGATTGTGATGGAACCATCTTGTTTCAAATTCTTGGCCGCTATACGGTGTCTCGTTTTTAGTATATTACTCTTGTAATGGCCTCTTTCAATTTTAGCTTCTCTAAGTAGTTCCTCACGGATTCCGTCATCGACCTTTAATCGTCCGTCTTTTGCAAGGCTATGGATATCGCCTAGTAGCGACTCAATTTCAATTCGTTTAGCATATGGAGGAGGTTTGGATAGAACATGACAGTTCAAACCGAAGTTCAGTAATTCCTCCTCATCCTTATTCAACACCCTCGTTGTGAGATTGATGTAACCATTCACAGGTGCTGGCTGCTTCAAACTGCCACCATTAAGTCGAACTAGTTTCCTAGTTGTTCTGGAGATAGCGGCCTCCCTATGCTGCTGAACGGTTATATCAAGCTGTTCGTCAATTTGGGTTTTACATTCTCCATCAATTTCGAGAGAGTTCCACTCGTTGACAGCATCATCAAGTTCACGTCGGAGCCGGATGACTTCCTCTTTCTTAATATTCAGTTGCCTCTTGACAAGTTGTCTCCTATACGCCAAAGTCTCTGAGGTTTGGCGTGCTGCTAAATCGTGAGTTCTAATATTGGTATAAATAGGCAGCAGATCTTCTTTTAAACAAGTATCATTAAAATTAACCGCAGTCTCGGCATTCACGATCTTAAGACTGAGAGATTCGATCCTACGAACTAACCTCCTGCTAACAGGGTTCAACTGGAAAAGGAGTTGGCCAAGTGACATGTTAAATTAAAATCGATGACTCATGCTTAGTCATTGCTATAAATAGATTAAAAGGATAGTACAGGTTAATGTAAAGAGAAGGTGAAAGGTCAATAATGAACAAGAAACAAGCGGTTAGAATAAAAGAGTTGAAAGTCCAAGAAATTCAAGAAAGGCCAAGTGACATGTTAAGTTAAACTCGATGACTCATGCTTAGTCATTGCTATAAATAGATTAAAATCGATGACTCATGCTTAGTCATTGCTAAAAATAGATTAAAAGGATAGTACAGGTTAATATAAAGAGAAGGTTAAAGGTCAACGGTATAACTGGACTAATAGAGAATAAATAGATTAAGAAAATTAATAATAATAATAATGATAATAATAATAATAATGTTAATAATAATTAATAATAATAATAATTAAGATTAATAGTAAACTAGAAAAGATATATTAAATAACGAGTTGAAAGAGAGTAAGAATTAAAAGGGAAGGTATAGTTAGTTAGAAAAAGAAAGAAAAGTTTATAGTTAGTTAGTTATAACGAAAAGAATAATAATAATAAAATATAAGAAAAGTAAACGTATTGAGTGCGCAAGCTTTCGACATCACAGATGTCATCGACGGGCGAAGTTGTTCCTAGGAGATCCAGGACGCAAAAGGCATAGGGAAGGGAAAGCAGGCAAGTAGTGGGGGTAAGGGGAGTGGGGGAGCCCAACTGGAGAACAGCTGCAGATCACCTGATGCCGGAGGCCGACTCGCGCCGAGCAGCCTCGGGAATACCGACCGCAGGCCGAGCGCCCGCCCTCACACCACTCTCCGTTCCACCAGTCCGAGTCACCAGATCAACCGAGCCACTATTATCAGCAGCACTATGTGGCGCTACACTCAGTCCGGTATCCCGCTGCACTTCACCGCTTACTACCATACTCCTCATGCTGGGAATGACGAACATGTCTACCATCTGGCAGTTAAGGGAAGGCTTCTTAGACCTAATGTAGAGCGCTTCCAGGATTTTCAGGCGGTTAGGGTCACTTTGCAGTTGAAGGACTTTGGTTCCTTCGACTAACTTCTCCCTAGTGAGACGAGTACCATGGACTTCTTGTTCATGCTGTTTTGGTCCACCAGCAGACAGATGTAGGGTAAGACGCCTCGAGAGCTTCGTGTTTGTCATGCCGATGTATGTAGAAGGCAGGGCTGCACAGTTCCCTGAATTACAAACATATTCATACACGAGATGACTTTTCTGGAGCTCTGGGGTGACACACTGGGGGCTGTTCTTAAGAACAACATTACTGGTCTTATTGTTCTTATAGAATATTGTTAATTTAAGCTTATCCTCCTCCGTCGTCGTTGAAACGTGCTTAGAGACGATATTTCGCAGCGCTTGTTCATCTTGCTTGTACTGGCTGCTCATGTATGCCCTGTAATACAAGCGTATTACTTGATGCCTCTCCTCTGAGGCATCTTTGTTCTCTGTAGTACCATACCACTTCTCAAGGCATTGACTGATAGTTTTCCTCACATGATTATTGGAATAACCATTGTTGACCAGGACCTGGGTTGCTCTTTCCAACTCCGAGTGGACATCCGACCATTCACTGCAGTGAGAGGAAAGGAAAGTGGAGAGGAAAGTCTTTTCTGAATTAGAAAGACCCACAATATATGGGAGATATATCGACGACATTTTCGTCTTAGCCAGAGACGTAAATGTGATCGAAAGATTGAAGGAACACCTGGAGAATGAATCAGGCCTTAGACTAACTGTTGAAAAGAGTATTGACGGTCAGCTGCCATTTCTTGATGTTTTGGTCCAACAACGGTCTAGGAGCTTTAGCACAGGTGTCTATTGCAAACCAACTAACCGGGTCTGTGTTTGAATGGGATTAGTGAATGCCCGGATAGGTACAAACGTTCAACCATTGCGGCTTATGTAAGAAGGGCTCTAACTCACTGCAGTGAATGGTCGGATGTCCACTCGGAGTTGGAAAGAGCAACCCAGGTCCTGGTCAACAATGGTTATTCCAATAATCATGTGAGGAAAACTATCAGTCAATGCCTTGAGAAGTGGTATGGTACTACAGAGAACAAAGATGCCTCAGAGGAGAGGCATCAAGTAATACGCTTGTATTACAGGGCATACATGAGCAGCCAGTACAAGCAAGATGAACAAGCGCTGCGAAATATCGTCTCTAAGCACGTTTCAACGACGACGGAGGAGGATAAGCTTAAATTAACAATATTCTATAAGAACAATAAGACCAGTAATGTTGTTCTTAAGAACAGCCCCCAGTGTGTCACCCCAGAGCTCCAGAAAAGTCATCTCGTGTATGAATATGTTTGTAATTCAGGGAACTGTGCAGCCCTGCCTTCTACATACATCGGCATGACAAACACGAAGCTCTCGAGGCGTCTTACCCTACATCTGTCTGCTGGTGGACCAAAACAGCATGAACAAGAAGTCCATGGTACTCGTCTCACTAGGGAGAAGTTAGTCGAAGGAACCAAAGTCCTTCAACTGCAAAGTGACCCTAACCGCCTGAAAATCCTGGAAGCGCTCTACATTAGGTCTAAGAAGCCTTCCCTTAACTGCCAGATGGTAGACATGTTCGTCATTCCCAGCATGAGGAGTATGGTAGTAAGCGGTGAAGTGCAGCGGGATACCGGACTGAGTGTAGCGCCACATAGTGCTGCTGATAATAGTGGCTCGGTTGATCTGGTGACTCGGACTGGTGGAACGGAGAGTGGTGTGAGGGCGGGCGCTCGGCCTGCGGTCGGTATTCCCGAGGCTGCTCGGCGCGAGTCGGCCTCCGGCATCAGGTGATCTGCAGCTGTTCTCCAGTTGGGCTCCCCCACTCCCCTTACCCCCACTACTTGCCTGCTTTCCCTTCCCTATGCCTTTTGCGTCCTGGATCTCCTAGGAACAACTTCGCCCGTCGATGACATCTGTGATGTCGAAAGCTTGCGCACTCAATACGTTTACTTTTCTTATATTTATTATTATTATTATTCTTTTCGTTATAACTAACTAACTATAAACTTTTCTTTCTTTTTCTAACTAACTATACCTTCCCTTTTAATTCTTACTCTCTTTCAACTCGTTATTTAATATATCTTTTCTAGTTTACTATTAATCTTAATTATTATTATTATTAATTATTATTAACATTATTATTATTATTATCATTATTATTATTATTAATTTTCTTAATCTATTTATTCTCTATTAGTCCAGTTATACCGTTGACCTTTAACCTTCTCTTTATATTAACCTGTACTATCCTTTTAATCTATTTTTAGCAATGACTAAGCATGAGTCATCGATTTTAATCTATTTATAGCAATGACTAAGCATGAGTCATCGAGTTTAACTTAACATGTCACTTGGCCTTTCTTGAATTTCTTGGACTTTCAACTCTTTTATTCTAACCGCTTGTTTCTTGTTCATTATTGACCTTTCACCTTCTCTTTACATTAACCTGTACTATCCTTTTAATCTATTTATAGCAATGACTAAGCATGAGTCATCGATTTTAATTTAACATGTCACTTGGCCAACTCCTTTTCCAGTTGAACCCTGTTAGCAGGAGGTTAGTTCGTAGGATCGAATCTCTCAGTCTTAAGATCGTGAATGCCGAGACTGCGGTTAATTTTAATGATATATATATATATATATATTCTCAAACTGTTCTTGAACTCTTCAAGGTATTTATATATATATATATATAAAATAAATTCAAAACAAAGGAAACACACAGAAAGACACAGACATAACTCACATCGATATTTCGACCATCGTCGTCATCAGGAGGTGTGAAGAGCGAAGAGTCCCTAAGGAAGGCAGGGCGGTGACTGCACTTAATAATCAACAATAACTCTTGATATAATATATGAATTAAACACCACAATAAACAAATATATATTAGATACAATGTTCTAAGGCCTTTCGTTACAACATAATCAGAGAGCTAAATGAACTAAACAAAAAAATATAATAACGCTATCGTTCGTTAATAGCGTTATTATACTTTTTGTTTAGTTCATTTAGCTCTCTGATGATGTTGCAACAAAAGGTCTTAGGGTATTGTATCTAATATATATTTGTTAATAGTGGTGTTTAATTAATATATAATATATATATATATATTACTCAACCAATGATTGTTATTTCACGTGTTTATGTGAAATCTTGTATATATATTAGTCCACTTTGGTAACAGCTCTTCTTTTATACAAAATTTGTCGTACACGACTGAATATTTTCTGTTTCGTTTCCAATTTTTCAAGCTCCCGAAAAATTAAGTTTTTGTTGTGAGAACAACGGTTGAGGTTGTCACGCTTTTTTATTGTCTCTTGCAATAATTTTCAAGACATAAAACAGGTATATATATATAAGTATTGGTTCAGAAAAGAAAACACATAAAGGTGATCAGAGCAACTCACTGCTATATCCAATCCGCGTGTCAACAGATACTGAACAAAAAACGGTCTTCGTCATTTTTTCCATGATTCCTCAAGAGAATATTTCATCCTCTTGCAGTACAAATGATTCTACTTTAAGAGTACTAAATTTTAATTTATCCAAGTTTATGGCGAATGGGAATCTTCTGACGAGAGCCTGACATCGTACAGGCTTGGAACCGACGGATGGCAAGCTCAGATGTTTTTTTCTCACGCTAGAAAAAAATGGAACCCTTGAGTGAGAATTGGACACAGATCACCAGACCAGAGGCGAGCACGCAAGCTATTGGGCTACACTAGTACTTTGACGCGTTTAATATAAGCAAAGAATTGTTAGTAGCTATTTAAGACATAGGCCATATCTGGAACATCTCTACACACCTGAAGATATCTTCATAGATGTTAAACCCATGGTTAAGTATGTACAGGAGGTCATTATTGTTGATACATTGAAACAGAAACTGAAATCCATGGCGTAAAGAATCCACTTGTTTTTGTGAAAGACTTGGCATCTTATATGTGTCCATCATACTGAAAAGAACACGAGGTTTGTTTAGAGTCCATCAACATAGAGAATGGTTTAGCGAAAGAGAAATACATAATTTATGAAAGGATTGTGATTACTGAACTGGGGAAGGGATTTTGTGAAAAGAGGGGAGATGGGAAACAATTTGTCTGCAGCAAGGGTCGTATGGTAATAGGAAGCGATGTGGGTGTAACAAGTGGTAGCACCTGTTGCACGACGCATGACAGGCGACCTCGCAAGCGAAGCCTGCAAAACCAAAAATCAATCTTCCCGTAACTCGCACATACCTTCATACCCACATTACTCTATATTGTTAAAAATATTTCATTATTATAATTAAAAAAAAGTAATACCTATAGAATATTTTTTTTTGTTCAATAAGGGGACAACAATTTAATATATTTATCATCCAGATAAACAAAACTAATAATTTAGATTTGACCAACAAGTATATTGACAATGGCTGAATCAACGCAGCCGATTGTTTGAGATATAAAAGTCAGCTACAAAGGTGACAAGAAACGACTGGACACAACTGCCAAATCAGATAATATATCGAACTGTATTCAGCAACAATCAGCATGTATTCAGTGCTCATACATTGAAATAGTAACTCAAATATCAATAGCTTTGCAGAGCTGCTTTTAAAACTTTTTTAAATCTTCCATATCTTCCTGAATACAGTTTTTTAAGCCTCTCTGGATCAAATTTTAATAAAAACACATCGAAGGTAGCAGTAACATGTCAATATTTGCAAAGATCATGTAAGTTAAATAAAATAACACATTTTAGATAAAAAAAAATTCTAATTTTATAGACACGTAAAATGTCAAATAAAATATGTTTCACATCACTCAAAAATAGATTTACGCGATAACTTATATCTGCCCGATCTCTAATATGTATCAACCATAAACACACATCCTTACACAAAATAGGGACATATATTTGGATATATATGTATATATAAATATATTCTCACAGATGACTTCCATAAGTTTGGGACCAGATACACAAGTTCAACCAAATTTTTATTTCTGTAATCCGACATGTTTCGATCATCATCGACTATTTTCAAGGATATTTTATATAACGAGGAGTTTCATAACATATATACAATTATTACGAAATCTAAAAGTAAACAATAATTGAAATAAACTGCACAAAGTCAACATAACTCATAATCACAATAGGGTAGGTTATCAAAAGGTAGTGGCATGCTGAGGTTTCCCCAAGGTCCTGGTTACCTTCCATCTGTTGTTTGTATTTGGGAAGATATTAAATTGTCTTCTTTACCTCTCCATGACTAATTCGCCAAAGTACAAATTTTAGAAGACATTTTTATCCTTGAAAAACAACCAGGACGGAGGATTTACAAGAATTTTGAAACTGAATGAAGGCAAGCAGAAGACGAACCAGTCAGGTAGAGGTAAAGAAGACCATTTTAATTCCTTCCCAGATGCAAACGATGGATGGAACCAGAACCCTAGGGAAACCCCACCATGCTGCTACCTTTTGATAACCTCCCTTATTGTGATTATGTGTTGTGTTGAGTTTGTGTAGTTTATTTCAATTATGTTTACTTTTAGATTTTTTTTTAATTGTATGTATGTTATGAAACTCTTTATATAACTAAAAAGAGTTTCCACGTTCTTTAAAAACGAGATAACACCTAAAAGCGCTTAGGATTGTTTCCATATTCTTTTACTATTTTTAATGGTGACACTTCCACACACACCTACCCACACAAATACATACACTACGATATTTGACATCATCTGGAGGATGAAGTAACTACTCGGAAGGTAAGCCAAGACTGACAATATGTAGTCTGTCTTTCTTCCGAGTGGATCACTACACACCTGTGATGACAATGGGTTTTGAAATATTAATTGTTAATATTTGAAATACATTCTTTTTTACTTAATTATTTTGGACTTTATAAAGAAATGCCAATTAGTTCAGATTGTACTTTATACTTCAGTTATATAAAGTGAATTAATATAATTCACTATAATGATATAAATTTTGATTTTATAACAATTTTTTTAAATTGTAAAAAAGATATGACTATAAAAGTGAAAATATTTTATTGTTTGAAGGATTTTAGCAAAAAAGATTCCACTGTTCACAGTATAATGTTTACTTGAGAAATGAATTATTCAAATCAGAAATTATAATCAATGAATCTGATTCTGGATAGAAGCCTAGACGTTCGAGTGAGTATAATAGTTACCTATGAGATCTTTGAACACACTAGTGCATATAAAAAACGCTCGAGTTCAGTGATGAATTGAATTGAATTTATCACATCAAAATATCCTAATGGAAAAGTAATTCTTTATTCTTGTAAGATATAGCTAGTGAGAAAATTATTGCATACACATTTGAATATTAAACCCATATTTCTGAAACTGCAGTGCATTTTGATATTTATTATATTAATAAAAAGATAAACAAAACAGCGACATATTTGCTTATATTTTTTACAAGATAAAATATAATTTGAATACAAATAATTGGTGTTTTTAAAAAATTTCTGCACTTTAGTATAAATTGTTATCCAATAAAAAATGGTTTGCTCAAACTAATTTCAAAATTTATTTAATATTAATAAAGAGGAAGTGTAGAGAGCTGAGTTAATTAGTTGTTTATTTGTATAGAAATAATATAATGCATTGTAGCGGCTACTTCTGAAGGTTCCCAGTCATGGGGTAATTATCTTTACCGGATGACCTAAATCAAAAGTCGATTAAAATCACAAATAACCACTAAATTTACATAATGATGTTAGCTTCAATCTCAATGAAGGTTGCTCAACATGGTTTTTTTCCATGAATAAAGTTAATTAAACAGAAAAATAAAAATTGTTTGAATTATGAATTTTTTTCTTATAAATACAGTTAACATGGGAATAATTAAAAAATATTAACGTAATTAATTGAGAGTGGTATCCTAGAATGTATGTATACAGAGTGTTCCAAAAGTAAATGAACCGCAAAATTTAATAAAAATTATTAATCAGAAAGAACAAATTTAATAGATGTATTAATTAATGTTCGAAATGTCTAGCTTCAGCTGGAATACAATCACTATATCTTTTGACAACACTGTGACATACATTGTGACAAGTTTCGTCTAAAATTTGGTGCCATTCTCGACAAATATTTTGTTTTAGCTGATTAATTGTCCTTGACTTTTTATCATAGTCTGCGTTCTTTACAAGATCCAGAAAAATCTGGAGTTGTTTATCCAAACTATACTATCGGCGTTCTACCAATCGTCTAGGAAATGCTTCGTCAAGCCATTGTCGAAAATCTTTGTCTTGGTACTCAGGTACCAACTGTACCTGAGTACCAAGTACTTGGTACTCAGGTACTTGGTACTCAACAACTTTCATGTTGTTGAAAGTGAAGATGACTGTAATATGGGAACTCCCTAATAATAGGAAACACTGTAGTGACTAACATGTTCTGTTACTTTTGGGACACGCTATACAAAATAAGTGTCGTATGTAATATGAATGTAAGAAAAAAAATCTGGAGTCACCAAGTTCAACTTTACCATAAATAAACATAATATCAAACTTGCCTCTACTGTTCCTCTATGTTTAAAAGTGAAATACAAATACTGGGAAATTTTGAGTTCTGCGTTCCAATGATTACTGCTCTTTCCTCTTAACTGTAAATTTTAATTTCTTTAGTTTGTTTTGACTAAAAACAATTTTTTTTACGTCATCTCTCGGAGTGTGTAACGTCAACTTTGGTTTTATACATATACCAGAGGCCTTTATTTATATCATGGCAAAGCAGACTAGGTTTACGAGTATATCTCTATTAACCGCAATAACCATATGTTCTATGGTAAAGATACTTGAACAAATTGCATCATACAAAAATATGATAAAGAGTGTTGAAAATTACTTGAAAAATGACAGGAAGAGAAGTTCATATTGAATATGGGTGATCAAATAGGTAACATGCTCGCTCGTAGTAGAAAAAAGACTGAGCCTAAATAATTTCATGTAAAAAATATTTAGTTTACATTGTAAATTAAGAATTGTTCACATGAATAATTCCACATTTATGTGGAAAATAAATAATGTTGTGGACGACGCTCTGCAGAGATTTAGTAAAGCTGGCGGCCCTCAGTCAGGCACTCGTAAACGATCTCTACTAATAAACAATGTACTTTACTAGGCCTGCGATGTAGAGTCGAACTGTTTCTCTAGTTCATCCATGTCTGAAATAGGTACCAAGAAACAAATTTGCAATGCTTTCTGCTAATATAAAAGCACTAAGGTGAAAACTTACAAGTGTGAGCGTTAGAAAAACAATTTATTTTATATTTACATCTCTCTTTTGAAGATGAGTAACACCCGAAACCGGTCGAACAATTCAGGAGAATTATACTAGATATGGCGGTTTGTTTTAATTCTAATATTAATAATAGTAGTCAAGAACCAAAATCTGTTGCTCATGACTACTATTATTTAATGCTATTACTTTACTACTATTTTTATTATTATTATTATTTGCATCTTAAAAACTATTGTACTTCCACTCTTCTGTACTAAATTACTCCAGTAGTTAGCTTCAACGCCTCCAAGAAGCTCAGCACTTTTGCTGGGTCCACCGGTAAAAGTTTCTCTATGGTTTTCTTGAGTGTCCCGAAACACCTACTTCTGTGCAGTAAAGTTGCCTTATAGTCAGCCAACAGGTGCACAAGTGTTGCACTGTTCTCCTCTTCTTTGGAGAATCTGCACATATCATTGATAATGCCCATTCAGGTTCCCTACATTTTGGGGAAAAGTGACTCTTTCTTCGGGTCCTTAGGTGCACTTGTGGAGGTTGCCTCCCACTAGTTAGCGCTTTAGGACCCTCACGCTACCCTATGGGAAAATCCCTGAAGCTCTGTCGGTCATATTTTGTCTGCTCCGTCAGAACACCGCATACCGGAGTAAGGCTATTTACTCAAGGGGGTCACCTGGTGCCCTTGAGGCTCCGTTCGTAATACAGTAACCCCTGTATCATCCATCCTTCGGCACGTATCGCATAACACCTTGAATTGGGGCTGGGATAAGAGGAGGAGGTTTGCGAAGTTGGAAGAATGTGAAACGAAGGTGGTCAGGCCCAGCCCCTGATCACCTTCTCCTCCTCTTTCGTTTGTCCCTGCATATAGTAGGTTAACAGGGTAACCTCGCGAAGGCCGGAGTCGGAGTTGAGTGCTAGAGGCTTTTAGAGGCCCATAATCACTTCATTACTACCCCAAGAATTAGTTAATGCAGCCCGATTTCTTTACTTATTGCAAGTCATAGTGGTTTAATAGGATCACTTACAGATACTTTCCCCTCACTGTTATCCCCAGATCACACATTCAATTCATAATAGTATTTGATCCATATTGTGTTGATTGCTGTGATACTAACTTCAAAAATGTTACGTAGGTTTGAAGTTTTGAGTGTGAGTATTAATTAACTCTAATTATTTATTTGTCTATTTCTATTCCTTAGCACTGAATATTACCTTTTCACACTGAAGTTATTTCAGGTAGGTACAAAAATATGTTTACTTTTAACCAAAAAATAATACAAACGAAGCAATTTTTTATATGCCTTCCCCATTTTCAATACAGTAAGTTAACATATCTGAGCATATACGTTTCTGTGATTTTATAAAAAAAATTAGTTCAATGGTTCTTAATTTTTAAAAATAGATATAGATTAATGTTAATTGTGATTATTTAGCACAATTTTATTTTGAGAATAAAGGAAACTTGGTTTGAAATAAAAATAAACACTTGAATTAAAGATAGTACGTATAGACTTGATAAGCGTTATCATAAGAAACGGATAAATATACTTGTTCATATATATTTTCACGGAAATTATATGCAACCTTGTTGGATGCTAAAAAATCTTCTGCAAATGAACTAATTAATTACAAACTTTTGTTTTGATCGCTAAACTGTCTTGACAATTCACAGGATGAGAAGTCATTGTAATTGAGTTAACTGTATCTTAAATAAAAGTATCATAACTTAATCTTCCATAGAAAATTATAAGAATTGATCCAATATCTCATACTAAAGCAGTTTAATTTACAAACCAATTTGTTGCTTTAATCATCTAACCAACTTAATTATATTCTTCCAATGCTAAGCTCTTAGTATTTGAGTATTTCACTTTAAATCAATTACTTTCTAAGTTTCTAAGTATTTATAAAAAAATATCAGCATTGATTTTTATAAGTTCCTTTGATATTTTCTTATTTAAATATATATATATATATAAGTTACGCGTGTCCGGGTAATGAATAGGTTTTTAAAAAAAAAAAGGAATTTAAATAAACTAGCTCGCACGTGATTGAAGACAAGAATCGAGTTTATTAGTCAGCTCCTTCTGTTTATAGGAGAGGCAATGTTGATACGGACTTCAACCCTCTAGTCTCTCGCGGGCGGCCGGCATTACTGCCCCCCTCCCAGTCCTTATCAACAATGCTCTCCGTACAAGTGTCTGAGTTATATCATAAAATAACAAAACAAAACTTGACTCTAACATAAGAAATGAATATAATGTTTTAAACATTCAAAAATAAAATGACGTCCACACAAGTAACTGAATTAACATTGTTTATAGAAATTACAGAAATAACAAAAGATGAACTTCAATGATTATTTGTACAAAACAAAAATAACAAAATTAACAAAGGTAAACATAACTACAAAGGTAACATAACTACACTATATCGTTCGCACCATTGGTGTGATTTTCCTTCTCACCCGTCGCAGTTCCTGAAAATGAACTATTTCTTGTTTCAGGGTGTCCGTTCCTATCCTCCATATCTGTGCTCTGTACCGTGGTAACGTTGCGAGTACTTCGTATGGCCCTACGTATCTCGGGTCCGATTTCCTTCGCTTCTGCCTATTCAGTTTATATACGAAGTCCCCTTCTTGTATCAACCCTACTGCTTCTTCTGCTTTCCTTTGATTATATTGCTTGGTCCATCTTTCTTTTGCTGCTTTGACTCTATTATGTAACCTTTGTGGATCCGCTTCCTTTTTCCGCAATTCAAATGGTGTTGCCTCTGTGGTCGAGTGAATACTACTGTTGTATGCTAGGACCGCTCTGGCCATTGCCACATGACCCTTTATGTTTTTTGCATCAGCCAATAACTGCAAATGTTCCGTTAGAGTGTTATGTAGTCTCTCTATTGCTCCGTGGGACCTTGGATGACCCGGTGTACACCAATGGGGGTTTATATTGAATTCTTTTAACAGGGTTTTTATTTTAACGTTGTTGAACTCTCGCCCTCTGTCCATATAGATCGTTCTCGGGCAGTCAAACGTGGGCCAAATACGACAGCAATGCCTCTTCTGTACTTTCACTTGATTTCTTGTTAGTGGCCATGCTGAGGCTAACTTCGTTAGTCTATTATTGTTGTTAAATATTTGTTTCCGTCGTATGTAAATATATCAATTTCTAGCTCCTCAAAGGGTCCCTCGGGCGTCTGACTTTGTAATAATGGAGGTACAAGTGGTACTCTTTCATACTTCCTCCTTTTGCATATTTCACAGTCCTTTATCACTTGGGCTATCCTCTTGCCCATTTGGAGCCAGTAATGCGCCTCTGTAGATGTTTAAGGGTCTCTGTGACACCACGATGGTTGGTTTTTCCCCTGTGATAATTTA
Source organism: Hermatobates lingyangjiaoensis (assembly GCA_026182355.1). Lineage (NCBI taxonomy): Eukaryota > Metazoa > Arthropoda > Insecta > Hemiptera > Hermatobatidae > Hermatobates > Hermatobates lingyangjiaoensis. The sequence continues at coordinate 1,855,900 of JAPFBL010000430.1, forward strand.
GGATGACCTCTTTCTGCGCTCTCGTCTTCTACGTTTCTACCTGGTTCTTACAGATTATGAAATGAGCTCCTTGTCTCAGCTCTCTTTCCTGAATTAGTCGGAGTAGTCTATTTTCAAGTTCTTGTGATTCTATAAAGAAATGGTATACCTTTCCTGGCACTGTTAGTTGGTTTATGACTGTACTTAATTGTTCGTTGTTCGCTTTCGTTCCTCCTGTAATAATATTTATTTTTAATGGCCTTTTTATTTTGCAATTGGGTTTTTTTTTTTCTTCTTGCGTCTTTTATAATTATTTGATTTTCTTTTTTTTTATTATATCCTGACAATCCAGTTCCGGCCTTTCGTTGCTTGGTTTATCGCTCTTTCCAGTTGGGGAACTCTCCAAACCCCGGATACTTGGCCTTGATCTTTCTAATAGTTGACTTTCGGAAAAAGTGGTCGATTTCAACGCCCTTTATGCTACCCTTTTATGGCTATCCTTTTTTCCTTTGTATCCGGGCTGCGTCTCCCTTTAAATTCCCGATCCCATTAGGGGCCTATGATCTTTCTAATGTGTAGGCAAAAAGGAGGTCAAATGTTCTACAGTCACACTATGCCTCTTTCCTTCTATTGGGATACCTTTTTTCTGCTGGTGATAATTTTCTGCTGGCGTACTATTGGTCGCTCTCCCTGGATAGTTTCCTGCACAAGACTCCCCCGATAGCTTCTTGACTGGCATCTGTCATTACAATGAATGGTTTGTTTAGGTCAGGAAATTGGAGCAACAGCGGGCCCCGCAACGCCTTCTTACACTGCTCCACGCTTCTCTTAGATCTTCTGTTTGTATAAACTTCTTTCCTTTCTTTAAACTGTCCGTCAAGGGGTTCGTGATTGCTGCAAAGTCTTTACGTACCTTCTATAGAAACCTATCATACCTAGAAAAGCCCTGATGTCTTTGGGTCCCTTTGGATAGGGTAATCGATCTATTGCTTCAACCTTCTTAGGGTGGGTCTTACTCCTTACCTGAGATAAGGTGCCCCATAAATCTAACCTCTTTTTGATATAAGCGGGTTTTATCCATCGCTACCTTTAAGCCAAAGTCCCTTATTCTTTTCAGCACCCTTGTAACATGTTCCTTATGCTCTTCTATTGATTACTGAACACTATGATGTCATCCATGTAGATTTGCGTAAAGTCTTTCCCAGTCCTTCAAGCAGTTCATCCATGAGGCGTTGGAACGTGGAAGGCGCATTCTTTAGGCCAAGGCATCCTCAAAAATTCGAAGTGGCCTCTATCGAAGTAAAGGCCGTCTTTCGACATCTCTCGGGTGCATCCTAATCTGGTGATACCGGCCTTGAGGTCGAAGGTACTGAATACAGTTGCTCCTGCCATATGGTCGAGTATGTCTTCTATCCTTGGCAGAGGGTATCTTTCAAGCTTAGTGTACTTATTTAACTCTCTAAAATCTACTACCAACGGTATTTAGGGGGTTTACCCTCCTCGACCTTTTTCGGGACCAGCCAAATAGGGTCGAAAATTGCGACTTAGACCTTGTATTATGCCCTGGTCCAGCATTTCCTTTATTTCCTCCTGCATTATCTTTTTCAATTGGTGTGGGTACCTTCTAGGTTTCACGTAAACAACTGTACCTTCAGGGAGTTCTATTTGGTGTTTGACCTACCTGTAGTGATACCCTTGTCCTTCACTATAGAATACTTTTTCAAATTCTTTCATTAATTCACTCACCTGATGTTCTCCTGGTATCACTTTTCCACAGTTTACCGTTATTCTCTTCCCTGGTTTAACTCTCCCTTCCACGAAGTATTTTCCTTTTTCCTAGTTTAATGTCCCACTTCCCTCTTTTACACTCAGGTTTTGCATTGATTCTTCCAAAAGTCGCACCCTAGAATAACTCCATATTTCTGGGTCTCTAAGTGGGTCACATGCACTTTCATCTCCAAGGTTCTCCTATTAATTCTCCCATCTCTACCTGTAATTCGCCTACCAGGTCTTCCTTCCTGCCATGGTGACCAAGGTAAGTTGCACGGTCAGCCCTGAATAATTGTCCATTCTTTTTGCCACTTCATTGTCCATAATTGTGCTATCTGACCCTGTATCTACCAAACACTTAGTCTTCCATTTGGGAAAAAAAAAAATATAGGGAGCTTACCTCTTATGTATTCCTCTGTTGCTGCCTATATACCTCTCGCTAACCTTCAATCCTTTTCCTCTTCTCTCGATAGCGATCCTCCCACCACGAGTCTCTTCCAGTGAAGGCCACTTCCCTCGCTGTACCAGCGCTCGTGTCGTTCTATCGATGTCTCTTGCTCCGACCCTGTTGACTTGATGAGCTCCCGTCCTTGAAGAGCCTTCCCCTTTTGTCTTCTCCTGCCCCACATCTTCTCCGCCGGTTGTGTTAATTTCCATGGGCTCATCTCTTGGTGTTGGGTTATACTGTGTCGTTCGTGGTCTCTCCTTGCGATATAAATACGGACACTCTCGCGCGAAGTGACCGAGTTCACCACACTCCCAACATCCTCTTCTTACTGGCTTCTCTCTTCGCGTGTAGCCTCCCACTGCCTCATAGCTGTTCCTCCTGGCTTGAGATCTTCTCTCTTCAAAACGTCCCCGTGGCTTCCTCTCCTTGAATACCTCCCTTGTCCTCGATCCTCATAGGCTCTTGCTCTGAATTGCCTATCCTGAGGTACTCTCCTCCTGGTCACAACTGCCATCCTCCTTCTGACTTCCCTCTGTATATAACACCGTTATCTTCTCGGTCCATTTCTTCCTCCGGATGGAATTAATTGTCTCCTCGAGACTAGTGGGCTTCATGATACGGAGGCCATTCTCACTCGTTCTGGAGCTGCCTTGAGGAGAATTTCACTGGCTATCTCTTCATTATCGTCGTTCTCCATTTCGCTTCTTGACTGTCTGTGCACTTTTATTTATTTCATAGTTAATTTCCTTTCGCATCCCCCAATCTGCGCCCGAACTCAGCGCAGGTCTCACCATTCCTTCCGCATTTCAAAAATTTTTAGCGCACTTCTAGCTACGGCTTTGCGGCTCCAGCATATTGTCCTTAAGGGCTGCTCGCACCGCACTCCACTCCGCACAAAACGTAACCTAACTCCAGCATCACCGTAAGGCTGACCCTGGCGAGGAAGTAGGTTTTGATGTTCTTGTCTGTAGCTGGGTCTAGTTGAGTTGTGACTAACTGCTCGTTGATGGAGTCCTTCTCTCTATGAACAAGTCCAACTCTCGAGCATCACCCTCGAACCTCTTTATCGAATCTAATAGGTTCATCAGGTACCCTGCTTTTGCTACTCTCGTGTTCTATTTTCACTGCGAGCCTAACATGGCTCCTGTTGTCTGTTTACTCGTCATGTTGGTTTCTACACTGGACACAACACTACACTATTAAACAGTTGGCGAATGATCCCGGGTTTCGGCACCAGTTACGCGTGTCCGGGTAATGAATAGGTTTTTTAAAAAAAAAAGGAATTTAAATAAACTAGCTCGCACGTGATTGAAGACAAGAATCGAGTTTATTAGTCAGCTCCTTCTGTTTATAGGAGAGGCAATGTTGATACGGACTTCAACCCTCTAGTCTCTCGCGGGCGGCCGGCATTACTTATATAAAGATTTCACATAACCACGTGAAATAACGATCAATGATCAAACCACAATAAGAAAATGGGAAAACAAAACTAAGATCAACCGTAACAAGCGGTCTTCCTTCCCACTCTTAAAATACCACTCTTCCCTCCCACTCTTCTCAACCCCTCACCAGATGGTTTCTGCATCTGGTGTTTCAGTTGGGGGTTTTTGACTCTAACGAAGAGCTTGTTACGGTTGAAAGATCTTGTCTTGTTTTCCATTTTTATTGTGGTTTTATCAATAAATATATATATATATATATATATATGAAGATCAAACCACAATAAGAAATGGGAAAACAAGTTTTATATTTCAGGATAATTTGCCATTTTAATTCTTAAATAAAAAATGATGGATTTAATTTATATAATAGTTCGCAAAACCCTGTAGAAAAAATATATCTTATACATTGCCCAACAATATAAGAATTTACAACAATTCTAAATGAAATAAAAGGAAACAGTTCTAAATCCTATTGACGTTACACGTTGTCCAATACATTTCTTTATCAAAGAACTGCCTCGAAATAAATATTTTTTTCCTCTTCTTATGAATATGAATACACTAGTAGGAACGTAAAACAGATATTATTTCAAAAAATACAGTGTTAAACACAGCAGCTTATGCGTTCACAAACTTTTGATAATTTTTTCCATTACTTTGTTACCTTTTTTTTGGAGTGCTAAAGTTTGTGATGACAAGGGCAAAGTTATTCAATACAGTCAACACATTGCTCATATCTAATTTGCACCCTCAATACTATAGGTTATCTCTGGAATCAAAGGTGCAGAGAAGTGTCTGAAGACATGCCATAGTTTGACAGAAAATTGTAAAACATAGAAACATCTAGGTCAGGGTGAAATAAGGTCATTGAGCTGTTTTGGTCTCAGGCTTGTCGCGGCATAAGCACATATTCTTAATGACCTCGTTTTTTAAAAGATCGCATATGTGGTTAGATATTCTTAGAAGCTGAAATTATGTGCATATCATTAATCTGAAATTTAGTTTAGAAATTATCTCTTTGACACATGTAGAATCTAGTACCTATGTAATACACTTACATACTGCAGTTATTTGTAGACAACACGTAAACAGAATAATTATTACTCGATATTTAAAAATATGTGATAGCTATATGAGAAGTTCAGAACTTTGGCAACCTTTTGAATCTTTTATATATAGTTGTCAACCCATCGATATCCAAATAAATTTAATAAAAAAAAAATTATATTGTTGATGAGATCTTTGACTTTTATGATGTTGAACAATAAACCCCTACAAAAGTTACCAGTTGTGAAAAGTTGAACAATAATTACTGTTGGTGATACATATATTATCAAAATTTACAAAAAGGACACACTTAAAAGGAATTACTCACTATTTCCTTCCTTGTCTTTGGAGTAATTCACATTTTTCTTCCTAATGGTGAGACAATCAAAATTTAGTAGTGAGTTTTTGTGATCTCTTTATGAGCTTTCACTAAATTTAGTTTAAATATATAATATATACCGTGCAGTTAAATTATTTCACTGACCCAGTTCATATCAAACCAACCAACTTCCAAGAAAGTTGTTATCCATCCCATAAAATAAAACCTATTACCTGGTTTTCTTCTATTTAGTTATATCTACTCTGCAAATTCTCAAACTGATCTCAAAATCAAAAATATAATTTAAAAAAGAAATTCGAGCAACTTTGTTACCCTTCTATGAAAATAAATATGTGTATTGTACCAACGCGTGTTCGCTATTTCCCCTAATAGAGAGAGATCGTAGTGATGTGGTATACCTCCTGAGATTATTTCCTAGAGCCGACAGCTTGGTTGAATTTATAAAGGACCTTTATTCTTCCTTGTCATCCACTTTCTCAGTATACAATAATCGAATTCATCATCAACGACCTCTCAATCTAGCAACGTTTTTGGCAATTTTACTTCTATAATAAAATTATATCTATATAACAAATTAAATGAAACGATTTTGAAGAAAAAACTAAAATAGATTCACAGAAATAAAACATATAAAATGTATCTCAGAAACTCACTACTATATTTCGACAGTGTCATCATCAAGTAGAGAGATAAAGATGTGAGTCGCTCCGAAGACAGGTAACGACTAAAGTCATATCATTCAAGAGACACTCAATCAGTGTAGCCAACTTACAGAGGGAGTGTGTAGGCAAGGACAAGAAATAAACATTAACATATATATAAATAATGATCAAACCAGAATATGAAATGGGGAGAAAAGACTAAAATAGATTCACATCATATTGTGGTTTGATCATTGATTATTATTTCACGTGTTTATGTGAAATCTTGTTATAAATATAAACAAATACAGAAAGTAATCTTATTTATTTCTGTTAATGTATAATTACTTTACTATAAGTAAAGTATAGTGATCGTGAAAAAATTCGATCTCGAGATTTTGACGGAATTACATGTTTTGAGGTCCCAGAAGTCGTTTTATGACGTTTTTACGATGATGTCTGTGTGTGTGTGGGTGGGTGGTGGGTGGGTGGGTGCGTGTGTTAGCATTGCTTGTTACCACGCTACGGTCCAGAATCTTTGATGGATCAAGTTGATATTTTACAAAAAAATGGGCCCCATTTAGACGAAGATCCCTATTGTTTGGGAAGAATTATGCATGATGGAAAAGTCACTTTTTTTGCCAAAAACCGTTTTTTTTAAAACATTTATTTCTCCTAAACTGATAACCCTAGAGTTTTGAAATTTTGACATTATCTTTGAAGTTACAAATTCAACAAACGAAAAATATATTCAGAATTTTAAGACAACAGGAAATATTTTTTTTTCAATAAAATGTAAAAATTTTGACTTATAATTCAATCTCAAACCTTGTGAGAGCGATACAAGCCATACTGTTTGACGGACAAGAATGAAACTATGCCTACTAATAGAACATTATATGGCGAATGAGTTGAGATATTTTTTTTTGAAATTACTTTCGCTAAAGGGGCGTTACAGTACGATTTGTGTTTTCAGAAAATGATTTTTTGACGCTAAACGGCTCGTTAAAAAATAATGAAAATTTGGCCAAAAATGGAACAAAAAATTAGCAATTCACAAAAAAAAATTCATGAAGTTTCAATTACGGGAAAGAGCAATAACGATATAAAAACTGTTTGTTTATTCTAGACTAAGAGATCACCTGCTATACTTGTCGAATTTTTTGTATTTTTTTACATTGTTTACATTGACTTAGAAATTTTTTGAGCGAATCCACAGAGATAAAATTGATGTTTCTAATGGAAAATGAAAATATATTATTGACTTATTAGAGTTGTAAGAGGAATAATATTGTGCAGGTAAATGATAACACTCATTAAAAAAAAATTCGTATATATGTTATTTGACAAAGGGGAAGGAAAATGATCTTATTAAATACTAAGAAGCCATAAAATTCCCAGTATAATAATTCTGTTTAAAACCAAAAATGTAAAAGATAATTCAAAATATAAATCTTTCGTTTAGAGATTAATAACTGTAATTATCGTACATCTTTAATTAGCAAATCACCTTAAAACAACATTTTCTTCGCTGTTTAAGAAGTTTTTCAGAGAAAAAAAGAGTATTTTACTGTTTCAAATTTAAAAATTTTACATTAATATTCAATGCAGAAGGATGTCAAGTAAACGATGTAAGAAATCTACTGGCTATTTGAACAATAGCCATGTTCTCTTGTAGGATACTATTTCGTTTCAAGAAATGTTCACTTTGGTTTTTCAAAAATGTTATTACTGCTGTAGTTATACTAATGAAATTATTTGCAAATAATAAATTATTTGTGATGTACAAAAATAAGCTTATAAATTGATATGTCCTTCAATCACTATCTGTACTACCTCAGGAATGACAGGCTAATAATTATATCCCATTTAGATGTTTACGTTATGCTTAAATGAGACGTTATGTTTTATATACTCAAGAAATTTGACATTGAGTTACTTATAGTAAAGTAGAGTGTAGGCCACTCCAGATTTTTATACTTGTCTCCCTTAACTCTGAAAGTTGGCTACACTGATTGAGTGTCTCTTGGATGATATAACTTCAGTCATACTTGTCCCCAGAGAGTCTCACTTCTTTATCTCTTTCCCTGATTACGAATCAGTCGAAATTTAGTAGTGAGTTCTGTTTTATGTGCGGCCTTTCTATATATATATATTTGATTAAAATAAACAGACCAGACTTTTAGGCTGGTCTGCTCTAGTTTTCTAACAACTTTCCGGTGGGCTGGTGTTAATTCCCAAATCATTTGTCCAAAGGACATGTCAAATATAGTATTATGTATACTATATTTGATGCAAACAACAAACGATGCATTTTGTTTTTGCTCATTTCAGTTTTAAAATGCCAGTTTGCACTAATACACAAGTCAAGGTTACTCAAATCAGGTCCAATTTCAGACTATGTTTTGTTGGTTTTTATCAGAACATGCTTTTTTGCTGCTTAGTTGAAAATGAGATAAAATGTGAAGACTAGAGCAGGGCAAGGAGAAGCATGAAAAGATATTAATCAAGAGGAATTGAAAACTAGAGCAGACCAGCCTAAAAGTCGTGAACGCAGAAGCTGCTGTTTATTTTAATCAAATATGCCTACGTGAAGATTTGCTGCCCTCATACACCAATATACATTAATATATATATATAATTTAATGTAAAAGAAATGACTATAACAGAAAGAACATTGAATAATCAGCTATCATTATTTTCATTGGATAACTGATGTTGAGGGATAGGAAGTAGCAATGAATAATGTTTGTTTGTTCCCTGCCCCTACAGTTCCTGACCGTTGCCTTCAATTTTGCTGTAGTGGTATTAATATATTCATTTTTCAATGTGCATCCATTTTACACATGGATTGGCCTCATTAGGTTAATGTCACATCAGGAGTTCTAGATTTGTCCTTACTCAAGCTTCTTTACAGTACGGATGCTTGACAAGTAACCGACATTGAACTGACTCGGTCTATTCCGTCTACATCAGCTCCGAAGGACTGAAATAATGACAAGTGCTACTGAAGATAATTAGTCTGATTTATTGTGGAGGATTTAATATGATATCTGAACGCACTGATAACAAATGACCTTGTAGCAATTCTAACCATACTTATCATATCAGACAAGTGATAAAAAGTCATATTTCTCTAAAAAAAAATCAAATTATATATGCAGTCATTTATTGATGTTCATAAATTAGATAATAATCCGTTTATCTCAATTACATAAGAAAAAGGAAAACACTAGCCTTTAACAAATTACGCAAAACAGTTTTTGAACACTTTATATATATATATAGGTTTTTCATTTATCAGGTGTTATATATATATATAAAGTTCAATATAAACAAAGAAACATAGAGAAATCAAAAGAACACACTTACAGTCTCTAATTTTTGGTTTGAACCGTCTTCAGGAGAGATAAGAGAGGGAAACCAAGCGCAGAACACACTGTAAGTGTGTTCTTTTGATTTCTCTATGTTTCTTTGTTTATATTGAACTATATTTGTCCGTTTTGGATCGTATTTCCAACGAAAAAAAGTATATATATATATATAAATATATATCCAGTGAAAACAATAAACATACATATTTTATTATACATATTATCTTTTAAATATAGTTAATGGGTTAGTTCCACTGAGGTTAGCAATATTAGAATTAGTAATAATACATTCCGTCATACCTCGTAAAGTCTCTGAAAAGCTCGACCGGTTTCGGGTCCGTCTGGATCTCATCTTCAAGAGCACCTAACTGACTGTGATGGGATCCAGACGGACCCGAAACCGGTCGAGCTTTTTAGAGACTTTACGAGGTATGACGGAATGTATTATTACTAATTCTAATATTATCTTTTATAATATATATATAACAAGATTTCACAATAAACACGTGAAACAACAATCAATGTTCAAACTACAATAAAAAAACTGGAAAGAAAGACTAAAATATATTAACCGTAACAGGCGGTCTTCTTGAAAGTCAAAAACCCAACTTGACTAAGACCGCTTGCTACGGTTGAAAGATCTTAGTCTTTTTTCCCTGTTCATATTGTGGTTTGATCTCTGATTGTTATGTTACGTGTTTATGTAAAATCTTGTTATCGATGAATACCATGTGTGATATCACTCCTATTTCTGTCATCTTTTTCCTTTCTTCGTCCCTGTTATAAAAAGTTGTTTGTCTAGCTTGACAAAGGCTCATAAATTAAAACTAAAATTAAAATTTTTCAATAATTGTTTGTAGGGTTTTGACTCTGACGAAGACCACTTGTTACGGTTGAAAGATCTTAGTCTTTTTTTTCATTTCTTATTGTGGTTTGAACATTTATATATATATATATATATACTTCGAATAAAATGAAAGGTCCGTGTGGACAATAAACACTTTAACACAGAGAAAAGAACACAGAAAGACACTACAGAACTCACTTCGATATTTCGACATCCGTCGTCATCGGGAAGAAGTGCGAAGTACTCGCGTTGAGAAGCAAACTGCTACTGCTACTGAGTAGCAGTTTGCTTCTCAACGCGAGTACTTCGCACTTCTTCCCGATGACGACGGATGTCGAAATATCGAAGTGAGTTCTGTAGTGTTTTTCTGTGTTCTTTTCTCTGTGTTAAAGTATATATGTATATATATATATATATATATATATATATACACCGACTATCCACATTGTTTCCAAGAGTCATTCTTTTAATGATTCTAACATGCCTTTCTGTAGGATAGTCTTCTACGTTTTAGAGATAGACTAATTCTGTTTCATCATCTTTATATTATTTATTTACCTCTTTACTGCTTTGATCTGTAATTCTTCCTTAATAAAACATTAGAATGGAATTAAAGAATAAATATTAGCGTGAGTTGTTGAGAATTTATCGATAAATAATATTATTTAATAATAATAATAATAATAATGAACATCGTTTAAAGCTAACGTTACGACATGCTATACACTTCATCAGAGCTAAATATAAGACTAAAAATAATTTAAGGTCTATATTCAAAGAATAATGTAAATCCAGTGAACTACATTAATGTTCCGGGACTTGTTGCAGTCAACTAACCAATATTTTTGTGACTTATGCTTCCTAGTAGCTTTTTACAAATCGCTCCGCTATCTACGATTAAATTCCATAAGCTATTACCATACAATGTCTATTTGTTCTATAATCTATAATACTTTGAAGACAAAGTATTATAGATTTTCTCGTAGTAAAGAATGCTAACATCGAAACGCTGGCATTGGAGCAATTTATTTATTGTTACAATCCACAATACTTGTAACTCATTTGTTTCTTAATGTGAATAATGATAAAAAAACTGAAGTATTAATACAGTATGACCTAGAGAGAATAAGCTGCAATGCAGCATAAAATATTCTCATGGAGTCTTTGTGGACCATGTTGCTGCATATAACTGTGTGTGACGATGGACAAATCCGAAGATTAACAAATGAAAGTAATAAAGTAAACAAATATTGCTTCACGTTGCATGTAACTCAAGAGTTTCAGCACCAAAAATTACATGCTTTGGAAAAATTAAATTCTGTTAGCTTATGTGTGTTTAATTATGTTATATTGTGATGTTATTATTATATATAATTATTATTATATATCTGCTTCTGTTATTAAATTAATTATTATATTATCGGTATTTTTATATTATTATTATTATTAAAGTCATCGTTCTATTTTTATATATTTCTCGATCATACACGCTAATGGAATTACAGGCTGGAGGTGTCTGTATTTATTCAGGTGTCTCATAATATTCACCATCTATTGTTTCCCTATTTCTTAAGGAATTTGTTCAAACATAGCAGGTTGTAGTTCCTTCAATTCGACATAAATATCCTCATTCATGAATTTTCTTAGTAAGTTTTCTGCTGTTATAACCACCTGTTGTTCATTTTGCTTCTTCATGCTTGGATTAGTTTGCAAAGCTAGAACAGGTTAACTTATTTTTCTCGTGTCTTTCATTACCATATTTCTTAAGTAAATTAAGATCTTTATTAATGAAAAAGTTTAATCTATTGATATCCGAAATATTAGATTCATTATTTCCAATTTTATACGCTTATACCTCTAATTTTATTATTACAACACTTGTGCCTTCAAAAATAGTCACGATCGTTGTAGAAGGTATTCACCTCGTAGGTATTCACAAAAGGTCACATAGATTTTTGTAATATTAAATTATTTGATGATGTCTACTCTCTGGTAGGAGTGTGATTCGATATTCTGTCATTAAAAGTCAGGAGCTAATAGTTATCGTGAATTCCTTTAGAAGCAGACAATCCGCGACATAATATACCACCCACTATATTGATTTAATGTCAGGTATAAAATATCTTGTTTAATCGACTTGGTAGGCAAGGCACTTATTAAAGGTACTCACTCCAAGAACTTTACTCAGAAAAAGTGTTCAGCTCTCGGGGTAAAATCATCTCAAATCGAACTATCTCGAGAATAAAAAGAAGCAGTTAGAAAACACTATTTCAAGAGAATTTTTATATATATTAACTGAGTTGTGTTAAGTTCTAGTTGTTTAAATTGGCCACAATTTATGAGTTATAAATGTACTTATGTTCTAAATAAATCACAATGCTAAAATAAGATTTCAATGAGGAGTACTTTAAACATGTGAATTAAAAAGTGCAGTGGCCAAGTGACATACAGTCTGTCGAGACCGAATAAAATGGCTTTTGCAAACAATCTAATCTGCCTAACTAGAATAGTCCAAGAGAGATGCAAGTGGCCCAATTACGCAATTACTAACAAGTGATTAATGAGAGCTTTCATCTTTGCTGATATGTTACTCCTAACGAGATTAATGAGAATTCTCTTAAGACTAATTAATTTGCAATTAGTGTTTCTCGTGAGTCACATTGTTGGCATACAATGTAGGATTTTATAACCTAACAGATATTTCTTTTATTTCACTTGTTCTGAACAAAAATGTAGAAATAAAAGACGTTTGTGAAAATGCTATGAATCATAGTATTAATGTATACGATTTAAAATACATCAAAAGTGACCAAGAAATAGTGAATTAAATTAATATAGAAGGTAAGAAATATGTAATAGAATAGAAGAAAAAATTGCTATTTTTTTATACTCAGGGCTGAAGCTTTGTAGGTAACTGCAATTTACAGACTGATCCACCCTTGCAGATAAACCGCCGTCGACGGGACGGAATCACTTGAGCTATTGTTTGAAAGAATCAATTCTGATTTTTTGCACGAATAATTCATTTATTATTATAGTATAGCCATTTTCTTTACTCTTTAGTAGAATGTTCAAATATATTCATATTTTGCATAAAATAAAAAATAAAATATTATGAACATTATAAATACCCCACAAATGTCAAATCTTTTCAATGCCTTAATAAGAATACTCAACAAGGTCAAAATAAGTCAAGCAAGGTTTTGTTTGTTTCCTAACGCTCACACTTATAAGACTTCCAACTTTTAGTACTATTCAATGGGCGTAATTTATTATTTGGCACAAAGTTTAGCGATGGTAGAGCCATGGTAACTGTTGATTCTACAATGGGGATCTTACATTTTGCCTAATTTAAAGTTTTGCCTACAAGTACTCGACATCGTACAGGCTCGGGACTGACGGCTTAACGTCCTCTCTGAGGGACGACGTGATCAGATTTATTTATCTCCCGCCTCAATAAATCGAGGATCAGGGATCAAACCCCGGACCTACCAGTTCAGAGGCGAGTATGTTAACAACGGAACAAGTCATGCACAAGTCCCTACCCCACAAGTCAAGCAAACAAAAAAGAACATTAATAAATTTTGTCAATAATACAAATTATGAAACTGAAAAATTGTGGAACACCGCAATTTAACTCGAAAAACTGTATCTCGATAAAAGATGGGAGTTATAAATCTACGGTTACTAGTATATATAATATATATATATATATATATATATATATATATATATCAGTTGGGTTTTTGACTCTGACAAAGACCGCATGTTACGGTTGAAAGATCTTAGTCTTGTTTTCTCATTTCTTATTGTGGTTTGATCATATATATATATATATATATATATATTATATATATATATATATGATCAGACATAATAATCAGACATAATATATAATAAATTCAAAACGAAGGAAACACACAGAAAGACACAGACATAACTCACATCGATATTTCGACCATCGTCGTCATCAGGAGGTGCGAAGAGCGAAGAGCGAAGAGTCCCGCAGGAAGACAGGGCACCTCCTGATGACGACGATGGTCGAAATATCGATGTGAGTTATGTCTGTGTCTTTCTATGTGTTTCCTTCGTTTTGAATTTATTTTATTTTAAAAAAGTCCGCTGGACCGTTTCTTTTAATTGTATATTATATATATATATATATATATATATATATATATATATATATTTACTCAAAATTCGAAAAAACGATCCAAACTGGACGCAAATTAGTTCAAAAATGAAGAAAAGCAACACACAGAGAGAGTTTGTAAGTGTGTCTCTTTCTCTGTGTGTTGCTTTTCTTCATTTTTGAACTGATATATATATATAGATAGATAGATAAAAGCATCGATCGTGGATTAGAAACAAAACTAAATTTTATCGGGACTCGGTCAGTTCTTCAAGTTCAAATTAAACTTTCATTGCCAACATTTCGGTCTTTATTTAAAACCTTTTTCATAGGCCTACAAAAATTAAAATTACGCCTTTTTTTTATAAGTCAAAAGAAACTTAATGCCACTGCATTAGCAGCACACAGTATTAATGAAGGCCATAATTTTGATTTTGATCAAATAAAAATAATAGCCAAAGAAATGGATGAACAGAGAAGGAAAACTCTGTAAATGTTATATATTAGAAAGGACAAGTCATCCATTAATTATAGAAGTGACATTTCAAATTTAAATAGTATTTATTCGGGTGTGTTAAGTTAAACATTGTTGATAGATGAAAAATTGTGTTAGTGTCTTTTTGGTTGTCTGGTGAAATTTGGTTACCTTGCTTGGTTATTTCAGTTCAGTGTCACGTGTTCATTCAGACTACACTTGTTTTTAAAGTCCACATAACATTTTTCTTTGTAAAATAATTTGTAATATAATACTTAGTTTTTCTGTTTCAAAATTTATACTTCTGTAAGTTTTCTCACTAAACTATAGTAAAAATTTCAATTGTTATTTCTTAATTGTAACTAATTGCACTTTTATGTGTATTTGATTTTTGAATGATTGTATTACTTCTTATATTTCCTTTGTTTTTGTAGGCCTATGAAAAAGGTTTTAAATAGAGACCGAAGCGTTGGCAATGAGAGTTTAATTTGAAATTGAAGAACTGACCGAGTCCCGATAAACTTTAGTTTTGTATGTATATATATACTTGCCTTATCATTCTTGACTAAAACGTTTTTCTATGTTTACTATATTGTTCAAAACTATAGAATCTGCTTCTTGGAGATATTAACGGAGAATAGATAAGTAGGCATTCTTATAATAACTATGAATCTACCTGCACGAGAGATAGAGATAGAGTGAGAGAGAATGAGATTGAGAGGGGGTGTAGGGAGAGAGAGAAAGAGAGAGAGTGAGAGAGATTCACAGAGTTACTTTCACAAATTCAAAGAGACAGAGGACTAACCTCAGTCAAGTGCACTAATCTCAATTCAATAAAACATTTTATAATCTAATCGGGACTGCAATAACGGAAAAATCATAAAAGAAAAAGAATAAAATGTGTTCAACACATACATTTATCTTTCACGGTGAAAAGTACCTATAATTTTCAATAGGGTTTGAAGAATAAGAGAATAATCAGCAACATATATTTTATAAAGAGTATTTTTATCCTAATATTTCTGAACATGCATGCAAACTGCTTTTGCAAGATTGATGAACTCAATACCTTCTTGTATTTACTTCATTTAATATCATTTACAACGCTGTGATAATTGTATATTACAATTATAAGATATATATTATAATTAATTGTATAGTTATATATTATAAAGATAAAGGTAATTATATATTATCATTACTTATATGCTCCTTTATTTGATGCTGTCCTCATAGAACTCCTAGGTATATCATTCTGTGTTTAAATTAGACATAATTTAGGACTGGATTCTTTTTCTGTATATTGCATGTCATGAGTTAATTGTGGGTAAAATCATTTATTTAACTATATACTTTCAATATTATTACAAAATAATACCGTTTTACTTTTTTTTTTTCATATTTGGATCGGCTTTAGAACTCTGCCATTGTCAAGAGCAAACTAAAGGTTGTATTGTAGTATTGCTCGATAAATCAGTTGCTTATTGATTTCCTGTCTGATATAACTTCGTCAATATTATCGAAAAATCAAAAATAACAAAAATACCAAACAATTATAAACAGAGATAATGGTTCAACTATATATGAAAAGAAAAAATAAATTAATATATGTATATATCCAAACGGGACACAACACGAGTTCAAAATCCAAGAAGAGTAACACACAGAGTAAGTCTGTAAGTGTGTTTCCTTATCTGTGTGTTACACTTCTTGAATTTTGAACTCTTATATATATATATGTGTTTTATTAAAGAATATGCCGATTTTCATTTTTGTCCTTTTTCTGTTTAATTTTTCAAGTTTCCTAAACTTAGTTTTCAACCCTTCAGATAATATATACCTTCGAAGTTTAGCAAACTTGAAAAAGTAAACAGAAAAAGGACAAAAATAAAAATCGGCATACTCTTTAATAAAACATGTTTAAATGAAGGTCTGCTCCCAAAATATACTAATATATATATATATATATATATATATATATATATATATATATAAGGCATTAGACTAAAGAATTTATTAAAGCATAAATAAACATCTGCGATAGAAGATAAAAGCAAAAATTAGACTAAAACGGGATGTATTGAGTTAAATGTGAATATTATAGGCAATATTATGTGTGACAGACAGGACAATCTTAAAAACTAAAATATAAAAAACAATATCGTTTAAAATATAATAAAGTTTATTCCAATTTTGCAAGCCACTTAATAACTGATTGACTTACAAGTATTCGGGCCGATAAAATAATTCAATCAACTTACTGTATAAAGTACAGGAAGGACTGAGGTGAATAACAGAAGCAGTAGAAATGTTTAAACTTTGACAGTTCAAGGATGCATAATTAACAACCAGACTGACCACTCGTCAAACAACTTGTTATGATGATTTAACAAACTCATTGGCTTAAAGACAAAATAAGAAAGGCCGGCAGGAGACTGACAAGTATGACATAAAGTCTCCCTTGACTATGAGCGACGTATGAAAAAAGCTTACCTGGTAATATGAGGCATTTTCTAATAATATTATCAATAACTTCTGTGGTATTAGAAAGAGTATCAATATGTTTATACTTTACAATTTAATAAATTCCATATTTACCGGACTATAAGTCGCTCCGAAGTACAAACCGCACAGGCCATAATAAAGAAGGACAAATCATATATATATATATATATATATATATATATCGCACTTTTGGAGATGTTTATTTGATGAAATCCAACAGCAAGAACAGACATGTCATTTAAAATTTAAATAATGAAGAATTTGAAATAAAATTAGAATAGAGGCAGCAATGGTTGAACAGTATGCCTACTTTACAGGACACAATTGAGGACGTGTCTGGTATATTACAATAACATATTCAGAGTTATTATGATAACTATAGTATAAATAACATGGTAAGAAGTTTACCTAAACCATCTATGTAACTCCAAATACCCGGTGGCTAAAATCCAATGAAATTCTCATCTTTGGTGTCACTATTCATCAACTCCGCTAAATACGGAGGTAGAAGATGCGGTGCTTTCTCTTCCACTCGCTTAATAAAGTCTGAATTTATTAAATGTTTCAGTATTTTTTCCTTCAAAATCTGATATAACTAGGAGATTTATATTTAGGAAGGCTGGTATAGAGCTCTCTCTTGGGGTTTAGTGTGAAAATAACATGTAAAATGATATACCAGTAACAATGCATCAATAATTTCACACATAAGTCGCTCCAAAGTATAAAGTACACCCCGGCCAAACAATGAAAAAAACCGTGAGAATGTGGTTATTATACACTTCACTTGTTGACATTCTCTCATTGGTATTGGAATTCTCTCTTAGAGGTCAATGGATACTGTAACACAGGTCACAGTTAACCATTCCTCATTTTTTTAAATTTTTGTTTGTTTGTTTAAACCGATCCCCCAGCGGGTTATAACGTCTGCTGTTTGCCAGCTCTTTGTCTGATCTGTGATTCTAATCATTCTAAATTTTTCCTAACTCAAGTGCATTTCGAGTGGGGATCTTCATATAGTACCTGATATCGTACAGGCTGGGGACCGACGGCTTAACATCTTCTTCGATGGACGACGTACTCAGATTTATAAAATAAATCGAGGGCCAGGTGGGGATCGAACCCCGGACTACCAGCCCAGAGGCGAGTACGTTAACCAGTAAGCTAACCTGGCCCTCTAATTCCTCATTTTCTTTGTTCTATTATTTTCTCTCTGGTGATTGTTACTTGATATGTGGAGATTTCTGGTGCTGGTTGCTTGCTTTCCATGGATTCATAAATAACTGGCTGATGGACAATTCTACCTCAAATACAGATTACATTTTTCAAAATATTCATTGTATTTTTTTTTAAAAAAAAAAGCAATTATTTATGCTAGTAGTTGGAATATAAATTGTCAAACCTTTTTTTGACCAAAAAAAAAAAATCAATAGCTTTATTATCTCTATTGGTATCTGGTATAATCACTAACTGGGTGATGGGCTAAAATAAGTTTTTCAAGTCCTTAATTTTTGTTTTTCAACATTTTTCAAAAGTTGTTCAAAAACATGTTAATATGAATTGTGATAGGAATTGGGTCGTAGGGAGCATAAGCACACTCAAAGCCTCTTGACAAACGATTTGAACTGATAAATCCCAATCTGCTTCCTGTGTTGTGGTTTTCTTTAAAAAATACATATTTCAAATGCACATTGATAACATTTCTCATAATTTATTTATTTTCAAAACCTGAGCTCAATAACAAACAAAATTGGTCATATAATTTATGCACAAAAATAAAAGTTGTTTAATCTGTAGCATTTAGTAAACATACATATTTAATATTCATTTCAAATTAGACGTATTACTTAAAAATGTATGTTTAATTAAATAGAAATATAATTTTTTTTTTGTTTATTTCCACCTTCAAGAGCAACTACTTTGTATCGGTGAAACAATTTCGGTTAAAAAGGAATGACTTGATTTAAAAGCGGACCAAAGACATACAACAGTACATGATGAAATATCACATCAACTACTTACAATTCAACAAGAATTATTCTTCTTATTTATCCATATGGAAGAATATGCATTTTTGAGAAGCATATTTTTATAAAGGAATTATGTAACTTCACTATCGCTAATCTAACAGTCTAAAAGCCGGAATATCTTTAAAATTAAAGACATATAAAAGTTTAGCATATTTACCTCAGTTCAAAGATGCCATACAAATTTTAGAATTATTCCATACATTTATTTTGCCATAATATTTAGCTAAAATAATTAAGTTCATAATAAATCAAATTATATTACACTCAATCTATTAGTTCTGAACTTTTGGTTATTTTTTTTAGATATATAGGTTACTCGTAATAACTTTATTTACATAAAATATAATTGTTAAAAGATATTCCTTACGCCTTGAGCTGTTTAAAAACCCCTTCATTGGAAAAAGAAAAGTCTAGTTTTTCTCTAGAAAAAGCGTTAGTTTCCTCTTGACAATGGACGATTTCTAAAACCGGTTCAAGCAAAAATAATAGTTACAAAGATAAGACGGTAAATTTTCTTAACTGCTTTATTCACTTTAAAATATTAAAGCCAAGTGAAGAGTTATGGAAAGAAATCTATTTCATGATTTTGATATTGTCATAAACACGAAAATTTTTAAAATGAAACCTCTTTTATGGGATAAAACTGACGTTTAATTAAACTATTTCAGTTTAATAAAATTGAGGTAAAAAAGCAGCAGTAAGAACCTAGAAAAGTTAAGGGCTGCTTTTAAACATAAATGTAAGAGAAATAATAAAATAGGTCTTACGAGCTTGATGAAAGTAAGAGATTTCATTTTATTGTAAATGTAAAGAACGATTTGTTGTATAAGTAGCTGTAATTCTAGTAACAAATGTTGTTAGTATATTAATATTTATCAGTTTACACAAGTGTTAATTATTTTAAACATATAAGAATATGACTGCTGGTCTGTAAGCAGCATTTTGGTCTGTTTACGTAGCCTTAATATTCGAGAAAACATTTCAACTTGAAGCCTAAAAGTAACTAAATATTCGTATTATTTTAAAAAAACGTTTTTTTTTTTAATCCTTATCCGAATTTTTTATCCAAAAATTGCTCCTAATAACTGAAGGTATTTTTGAATAACAATGTGTTCTAATAATGCAAAACAGGGTAAAACAATTGTTTTTAAGGGTTTTGTGTTATATATTTATTTTTTTCACATTAGAATAACATTAATTTCATTATGATCTGTAATTATGCTGTAGTCTGCGGTAAAGACAGTTTAAACTGGTCTGCTTTTTGTTTTTTTTTTTTTTAAATAATTTCATCATTTAAGGTGCCACATATCTTTTTGATTATTAAACCCTTTGAGATATGATAAGTTTTGCACGACTTCATATTTATGCAGACTGGGAGTAAGGCGGGGTCGCTGCTGCTGATTACTAGCTACTGGAAGCAGATTGCTTTCTATTTGTTTTCCAAGCAGGGCTAATTTTCGCGGTAAACACATCTGATTGCCTCCCTCTCGCGTCACCGCCCTCTGCCTAGTTCCCACAGAGGCTTCACTGTCATGATAATTCATTTGCATCTTCTCTTTTGTTACTAGGTTCTATGACGGCCATGGAGATGACAAAGCTCGTTTCTCCTCCTCCAGGAGTTGCAATTAACAAAAGGCAATGTATTTATTTTTATTTTATTATTATTATTTTCTTTTTTTTTTTTAGAATAGACGAATTTTTATTATTCATTTCTGGAGAAAAATATTACTTTACAAACAAATAAACAACTGATTGTTAGTTATTAGAGAAAAGTAGACTTCTTTACCAAATGTACTCTAGAAGTAGTATAGTTTGTTCTCATTATTATCGTATTTAACACACAGTATTGATTTATTGCTACTATATAATTCTGTATGTATGTATATTGCCACCTGAGTACAATGCAAACGAAATATTGCTATAATGTACTGTGCTTGCTCCACCTTGAACTATACCAAAGAGGTAGGTACATCAATTTAATACATATTAATGCTGGTATATTCAGAGACTGAAGCCTGCCAAACAAGCCTCCAACTGGCCATTGTCCATGCCAGTTTGTCTGTAAACAAAAACAACCAAGGATTAAGAGAAATAAACCCACGTCTGGCTGAAGTTATATGTCGAATAAACCTCAGAGATGCCTCTTATATTAATATAAACTTTTTTTTGTAACTTACTCATACAAAATTATATAAGTTGTATTTACACAATGTGACTCACAAACTGCTTGTATTCGACTTGAGTAGAGCTATAGAAAAGACTCGAAAAGTGTAACATCTTCCATTAAGTCCTGAAGAACTTGGCTGACTCTTTTCCCAAATATGACTAATTTGGATTTACAAGAGGCAATTATGAGTTTTATTATGAGTATTATGAACTTTTCTTCTATTTGCACCCCTTTTGTTTTCTGTTATTCAAGTCTCTGCTATTCTCTTACTCTCTGCTTCTGTTCTATTCTCGCTTCTGTTATTCAATTTTTCCCCGCTTCAATCATTCACATATTATATTGTAGGTACGGCATATGATGAGCTCTTGACAAAATTTTTCTGCAAAACCAACAAGATCTATAACGGAAGAAAACTAAATCTTTCTAATTTGAAGGGGTTTACACTCAATTTGAAGACAACTAAACACAATATCAGGCATATAAATTATTATTTTAATTGTTAATTTAATTTCGAAAACATTAGACAAATTAGGGTGATAACATATTAATTACAATTCTCTTCATAATAATATATATATAATATCAGTGTTAACATCCTATTGCTTAATTCAATGGTATTAAAATCCTACTAAGAAGTAGAAGTGTTCACAATTTAATTTATAAAGATGAATTACTAAGGATTCAATTTATATCAAAATTTGATTTCCATATGAATTTTACAAGGCAAAATTTTAGTGAAATCTTATCCATTGATTATGTTATTAGTAATCTTAAAGCCTTTCCATGTAATATGTTTTCGAAATTTGATTATCAATACAATATTAGAGAAAGTGTTATTTCAAAGACGTTAGCTGAAACAAATATGATAAGTAAACAGAATGTGTAGGAGCTCCGCTGTTAAGAAGAGAAAGACTCGAAAGGGGCAAAAGCTTTTCTCATTGTATTTTCTATCTCACGAGACCTCGCTGAGCCCAACCATGTATGGGAAAATTGAAGTCTCCAAGTAGTAACACTGGTGAAAGTAGTCGTTCTATCGTAAGTTGAAGTTCATCTAGATCCCAAGAAGGGTATTAGTGATAAAACGAGCAGAGAGTAACTGCAAAAGGATCTAAGTTCTAACTGTAACTGATTGTAACTGTATGAAGTAAAATTCCCTTACTTAAAGTAAAAATACTTTCTTGAATGAAAATTGCTTTCACGAGGCAGATTTTGTCAAATATAGTTTTATATTTACGGTAAGATATAGAGCCACTTAGAGTGTGTATCGTGAATATTCAGTGTGAATGGTATTTGTTTTCCTATTATTCGTCCTAGATCATTAAATACATTCACCATCCCCGGATGTTCCATTGTAAAGGTGTATTTTTAGTGTTTTTTTAGTTATGTCAATAGTTATGACATGTTATTTAGTTATGTCATGTTTTTTAGTTATGTCAAGTTTGGCCGTTTGTTAGATTTCTTGGCACTCCTTTTCGCCAACCTTTTTCTTTCTCTTCTTTCTCCCTAAGACAAATGTTTCTTCTTCGTTATCTATTAAGTCTTGTTGTGTTTATGTCAATGTCTCTAAGGATGTTGACTCAACTATGCGTCTCTCCAGGGATCTTGTGCGCTTAGGTACCTTCGTTGTTGGGGAGATCATGTGTTTTTTTTTCTCCTGATTCTGTTTGTTAAGCTGCGATCTTAGACTTCCTTGATTGAGTATTATGAACTTCTATTCTATTCGGACCTCTTTTATTTTCTGTAATTTTTCAAGCCTCTCTTCCTTAAAATGTTTTGTGCCTGCTCCAGTCATTATTATTATATTGTAGGTACGCCAAATGATGAGCTCTTGACAAAATTGTTATAGCATCTCTGTAAGAAAGTACTCTTCACTGTACGAATTCTTTGTATTGCTTTTTCTAAAATATATTGAAAACACATGTTTAACTTACACAAATTTTTCCTTCACAGTGAACACAATGGAAAGGTTCCTTACAGGGGGTATTATCTCTATGAGCGGCATATCCTCAAATGCAAATCTGATGCTGACCATGGCATCGTATTAATATGTATCCACATTTTCGGCACTTCTAATATCTCATGAAGACTGGTATATATTGTCTTGCTTTTAAAGAGTAACACGCTACCGATATTCTGTTTGGTGGAGTAGGAGCTCCAAATGTGACAATGAAGGCAAGGATTATCTTCTCTCCTATACTTCTTGTACTGTCTTAACCTCAATCACTGAGGTGTCAATTCTTTTTCTAATTACTCTTAGTACAGTTTATGAAATCTAGGCAGTAAATGACTTCACGGGAAGAATTTATTTTACCTTCGGTGCAATATTAACTGGATTACCGCACAAAGAACTGGCTTTCAATAACCTAATTGGTTCTTTATCATTTAGAACTTCAACAATAAGTGTTCCAAGAATAGATTTTTTGACAGAGCCACCTCTCCTTAATGTTTGTTAAGTCTCTTTGGCATAGAACACCTTTTCAAGGCTTTGCCAATCTTTCACAGACACAGTGAGACCCATCCTTGTAGAGACTGGTGTCCCTCATTCTTTGAGCTTTATAATTTGTTTTCAAAAATAGAATCCAGTTTTTATCACATCTAAGTCACTATGCTCGATAGAGAACTTGATAAGTCACTTCGACTTCTTCTTGACCTTTTCTTCTTGTTGTGTTGGTCTCTGTGTTTTGACCTCTCCCTCTTCTGTTTTACTATTATTTTTGAGAGGGATATCTATTAAGGTAGTTTTACTGGTTTTTGTTGAGTTTAAAAACTCTGATTTTTGGGTGCTTTTAAACTTGAAATACTTATTGTACTTTCCTTTTTTTTTAATATGTAATATGGTCTTTTGTATAGTGATAGTGGTTTCTTCCCTCTCTTAGTACAACCAAACTCAAATTTCTGAGTTATACCTGGTTCTGGTGTTCTTGAATGGCCTCAGAGGTGCCTCCCAGACTGATCCCCAGGCACCTCCTGTCCCTAGAGATCAGATGAGATTATGCGAACGCAAAAAGGGCAGCCTCCCTCTTGACTAGTGAAGAGTTACATGCTAGTATCCTCGATACATGCCAGTTGACCAGAGTCAGACAACGCCCAAGGTGTGCGAGGTACCAGTAAAAAGGGAAAGTCCTTTGTATGTTATTGGGGTGTATGTGTGTGGTAGGTGAGCTCGGGGCCCCGGGATTCGCTACACCCCGTCAGCTGCACACATCAGCTGCCCCTGGGGTGGATAATATTGTTAATGACTTAATAGAATTATCAGCAACAAAATGACACAATCCTTATCGATACATTAAAGCTGACGTAGTTATATTCTCAAATTATTTTGCTTACCATTTCAACAAATTAATAAAAGCATTATAAGTAAATAGTAAAGTTAAAAATATAACAACTTTTTTCACGGTATAGTATATTTTTTAGTGATACATCAAATTTAATTCAGGTTTATTAAACTGACATTGCAACACATTTATTATATTTGTCACAAATATAAGATGTTTAAAAAACTAAAAATAAGTTGCTTGTATGCTCGCTTGCTAGTGCCACCAGATTGCACTGATATTTCAATCACCGGTGTTGTATTAACACCAGATTAATAGTAGGCTTAGTGCTCTTAATCTCAAAGTTCACAATTTTTCTGAAGCAATAAATTCATAATTATATAAGTATTTATAATTTATTTGTTAGTATCAACCCACATATTGTATCCATCTATTTTTGATTCTATACATAAATTTATTGATTAAATAGTTAACTTCTGTTTCACCCCGAGTTATACCTCAGTTTAAAGAGTTTAAATAAAATTCGAACCGTCGGCATTTGAGAGTTTGATTTGAGCATGGAAAACTGACCGCTTCTCGATCTTTCTATTATAGTTGATACGTATTTGAAACATATATATACTTAAAATAATCTGTACACTTATTTTAAGTGTAATCAGTCATTCTGGATCGCATTTCGTTTATCACTTATATATATATATATATATATATATATATATATATATGATCAAACCACAATAAGAAATGGGAAAACAAGACTAAGATCTTTCAACCGTAACAAGCGGTCTTCGTCAGAGTCAAAAACCCAACTGAACACTAGATGCAGAAAACATCTGGTGAGGAGTTGAGAAGAGTGGGAGGGAAGAGTGGTATTTTAAAAGGGTGAAAGCACAGGAAAGGACTAATGTCCAGAAAGGGATGTTTGGGGAAACAAAGGAGTACAGTAACAAAAAGTAAAAAACTATCCGCTAGCTGTCAACCCTCTTTGAAGAGGCTATTGCCCTCGTGACGAAAGTATCAAGTTTGAAGAGGCCGTTACTAATGTTTATAATATTAGATCTATTAAATTTAATTAGAGACGATTCAATAATATTTCTTAACAACATTGATTTTTCATAGGTAATAAATTTAGCTCCTGTCCAATCAATATGATGATTTTCATTTTTTATATGCAAGAATAAGGCACTACTTTTTTCCTGTCTGCTTACGTTATATATATATATATAAACTAGAATTTAAAAAAGAACACATAGAAAGGAAACCACTGAACTCACTACTATATTTCGATGTCCTCGTCTTCAGGAAAAGAAGTGAATCGCTCCAAAGGCTGATAACGACTCAGCCTTATATATATATATATATATATATATATATATATATATTTGTGTACAATGGCAGCAGGTCTTCCCTTAAGCATATGTTATTAAAATAAACAGCAGCTTCTGCATTGACCAATTTCTTGTTGACACTCTCTAGTTTTCCTATTACTTTGCGGAGAGACTCTGGTACTTCCAAAGAAGGTTAGCGAAAGACATTAACACACACAATAAACTTTAGGTCAAACACGAAAACACTTGAATAAACCACTTTTTTTAAAAAACCGTTTTTAATAATTAAAATAACAAACTAAATGAACAATACATACGAGCTTTTGGCTGTCATTCGCCATCTTCAGGTATAAGATAAATTAATTATGGTTGATGCACTGAAGTTACAATGGAATAAAATATTTCAACGGTGTCTACACAAATACTGTGTGTATTTGTAAATACACCTGTGCTTTAGGAAGTAAAGCTAAGGTTTTTTAAAAAAAGTGGTTTATTCAAGTGTTTTCGTGTTTGACCTAAAGTTTATTGTGTGTGTTAATGTCTTTCGCTAACCTTCTTTGGACGCTACCAGAGTCTCACCGCAAAATAATACGAAAACTAGAAAGTGTCAACAAGAAATTGGTCAATACAGAAGCTGCTGCTTATTTTAATAATATATATATAGTTGAACTATTTTCTTCTAAGGAAAACCAAAATAGTTAATTTTACAAAGAGCATTTGGCTAAAAATAAATAAACTGATGCCATTAATGAAGATGAAATTAGTCTATAATTCTTGAAAGTTTTATTTTACTTAGACCCAGATATTACTTAGTACTTCTATGTTCTAATAATAAGTATAAATATTTCATTTTATAAATAGAATCTTTGTTAATTATTTGGAATAACTTTACATTTAAAGTTAAGATCATAGTGGAATATTTTGGTTAAGACATATGGCAGTAAGGGGTTCCTGGTAGAGGGAATTCTTAATGTGAATTCCTTTCTCATTGTAGGAGTGTTATATTCATACAATTTCTTTACAACCTTAAGCCATAAATAAATAACAGTAATATTAGAGGCTTTCTTATCTTATTTTAAATAGTGTTTTATAAAAATTCTGGCTAAATATTAATTACTTGCTTTTGGCATTAGAGTTTTCTAATTTTACACAGTGAGTATGTGGGGTTAATGCATTAGATGTCTGTCTATCTGACAGTACACATACATTATAAATATATTCATTTTTATAGAAGTTAAACTAAAATTATAAGTATAATAAGTACACTATAATATATTTGTATAAGTGGGCGCGAAATCTTCTCTAAGATAAGTTGAATTAAAATATGTGACAGCTTCTGCTAAAATTTAAAAGTTAATAACTTTACTGATTATCGCAATTCTTTTTATTTTTTACATTTGGCCTGCGGTAATTTGTAGAGTTTAGCTAGAGACATGTAAAAAAATATTACAGAGGTTTGGTTGACACTATGACACTACTTAAAAAGAACAACAACAACAAAAAAAGAATCAAAAAAAGCTAATTTATTACAATAGCTAACACAGTAAAAACAAGCTTCCAACCAAACATTGATCGTCTTAAGGTTATAAACTAATCTAGGTCGAATAGTTACTAGACTAGATTAGTTATATTAATCTGAGAATGACCAATATCTGGTTGAAAGATTGTTTTTAGTGTGTTTAGTTATTGTCGCCTTTAATTTATCTATCAGGAAATTAGTTTTTCCTGACACATATATATATATATATACGTTTCACAGTGAACTATAGATACAGAATAATGATACAAACACAGTTAAAGTCTCTAATTTTTGGTTAGACCGTCGGCAGGAGAGTTGAGATAAGAGACAGCAAGAGAGCACTTGTGAAGCGACGTTTAGTGTCAACCGAAAATTAAAGGCTGTAAGTGTGTTCGTAACTTTATCCTGTGTCTAAACTTTACTGTGAAACGTTTATTGTCCTTTTTAGATTGTTTTCCTGTTCACAATATATATATATATATATATATATATATATATATATATACAATTAGAAGAAACGATTCTTCGAACTGAATAAACTAGAATTTAAAAAAGAACACATAGAAAGAAAACCACTGAACTCACTACTATATTTCGATGTCCTCGTCTTCAGGAAAAGAAGAGAATCGCTCCAAAGGCTGATAACGACTTATATATATATATATATATATATATATATATATATACTCGTATATATATTAGAATTACAATGATGGAACTTAGTTCCTTTCTAATAGTTCAATTGCTTATAAAAGTATGTCAAGTCTTTAATGTGCCCTTCCTCAAGGAATAGAGGGGAGTCACTGTGTTTAATACTGCAGTGACGTTAGCTTACTTTTAAAACCTATCAAATAATGTATGGAAATATGTATACATATTCCTTAAATAGACCTATACAAACCTATATTGGCTAGAATAGAATACACAATTTGTACATACTATCCTTTCACGGACAAATCATCCGTGACAATTGAACTTTTCTCCTAAAGCTTTGCAGGTCAGCTAATAAAGGCAGTCTCTGCATGTGCAACGTGGGCGATCATTTCCATTCAGGAGGTAAATGTAGTAGTCTGGTGTAGTCTGTTCTTTGTCTGTTTTGCTTTGCTTCCCCCTTGATGTTTTTTTTTTGCTAAGTAGAATAGTTCATTAATTATTGATACAGCAAACACTCTTAGAAGTCATAGATGGCATGCTGACCTGTATAAATGTATGACACTGTGAATTGTGTGTGTTAGGGGTCGTGGTTCTGTTTGATTGGTGCACCATGTTACTCTGCCTCCCTGCAATGCCATTGATGTTTTTAATGTAAGTCCTTTCCAAAATGTTTCAAGAAACCAACCATATACCCACAAATGAGGAAATCGAGACAGCTCCCGTGAAGTACCCTAGTTTGACCAAGAAAATGCGGGACGGACCTTAATCTAGGCTACCTATATTAAAATAGCTGAAAACATTATGTCTTGTAATCTTTAAAACACTGATAGTCACTTGGAAAAAGAGATCACCAAGGATTAAAGATGAGATTTGAGAATGAAAGAGGAAGAGTAACAGGTAATAGGTAGTTATGAAGAATGGAAGACTAGACTATTCATAGGCGGAGTAAGAAATCGAAGAAAAGGATAAAAAAAGGAAGATGAAACGGAACAAACATTAAACAATGCTTGGGGACGAGTAATCATCACTCAAGGATCAGACCTAGAGAACTTTTCACCCGCAGATCTCAAACTGAAGAACACGCTACCCCAGAATGGCAGCTAAAGCTGCAGTTGAGATCCGCAGTATTAAAAGTTTTGAAAAAGACAGGTGCTTATCACATAAGATTGATAGCGGTGAATAACTGCTCAAGCCAGAACAAGATGAAATGGACTTCCTTCCCATCCAAGGAAGCGAAAAACAAGGAAATACTGTTCCATTTCACCTTTCTTAGTTCCTGTCATAAGAGAAAAAACACATAGGTAAGATAAGTCTCCCCTCTCCCCTAGTACGACAAGGTGAAGGCTCATACGAGGTGGAATCGTCTTCTAACCGATGAGTGTTTACAATTCAAAGTTGATAATGGTTTAAGCAGCGAAAACTGTAGCATGTTCACATTCAATAGCCAGAGATCTCCACCCTCCCTAATAAACACACTGCCACACATACGCATACATATATACGAGAATGTTTATATATTCACGCATGTACTCGCATGAAAATATGTCAAAAGCTCAAAATCGACATATCTTATGATTACTGTATTTTACTTATAGTAAAATAAAAATAGAGAAAATAAGAAATATGAATCATAGTAGGTATGGATAGATAAAGGGATATAGTGGGGAAATGAAGCGAGGAGTATTCTGCAATGAGTAGGGATGTGGGCACTTATGATTTTATAAATAACCGAATCAGCGAGAGTTGGCAGGAGGGCGCAATCAGAGATGCTTGGCTGTCTGAAATCACCACTAGGGCTGCAATTGCCACTGACCTAGCCTTCATGCGTCATTACTTTGCCCACATGTCTCCTCTTTACTGATTTCGTATGTCTAGAACAAGTTGACCCGAGTCTAATCTTCCAGACTCAGGTCTTTTTCACGAACTGATCCAAGAAAATGCCACTAGTCCGCGAATACTTAATATATATAATACCATTTTACATTATTTAAACGCATTTTTGCAACAGAAAAAAATAGTTTTTTTAAAATTAATCTTTAAAGTATAAATAATGGTACATACATTATTGACTAGCTCATAGTTTATTCAAACACAAAAATTTAAAAAAAAATTAAAAATCTATAAGCATACGACATAATCTTAAAGATGATTAGGGTCTATTTTCTCTGAAATCAACATCTAAGCATAACCATGGTTTCTTATCCAGTCTTTGATAGTTTGATTAAATTATAGTTTAAGAAACTGACTAAACAAACTTAGTCAACTGCTTCAAGGCTTACCTAGAGATAACGTTGAAAAGTAAGATTTATTGAATTGAACCTTTTCTTAATCTAATATACGCCACTCAGTATTAGTTACCTTTGTCCTTATGATGTTTTAGATCTCTTAAGGAGGTCATCAATGCTTTCCATCAATCTTTAATTGACTCTCTATTGCACAATGACATGTGCTCTCGAAAACAAGGTTGAGAAACTGAGTAAAACATTAAGAATCTATCTGCATTACAATCGCTTTTAAATACGTCTTACGACTGACAAGAAAATACAAGTCTGAAGCTTCCTTCTAGCAGTCTGCCCGTTTTACTTTAAATGTAGAGATCCTCCCACTAAATGTTTGATACTAAATGAAGTTAGTCAGTTGGAGTCAGACTATTTCGGGGTCCTGAAACTGACTACTGTATGGATTCAGTAGTCTTATGGATTACGGGGTCTTATAAAACGGGGTCTTATGGATTACTGTAGTGACCACTGATTGATGGAGGAGTTAGGATTTGAGGCAGAGACCCTTTTACCAATAAGATTGGATTTGAGAGTCTATTGTTTCCTGCCACAACTTACGATATAGATGTTTTATTATCAGCACCGGCTATAATGCTAACATTTGTTTTGTAAAGTTTAGGGAACGATAATGGTAGATAATGCACTTACTATATCTTACTGTAGACATATCTATCAAATGTATTTACACCTACCATATATACATAGTCTATTTCACAGAAGGCCCATAATGTTTGCCAGATGGGTGAAGGTTATAGGTAAGTAGAGTTTGCAAATATCCAGAATACGCAAATGACTATTAAGACCCACCGCACTTACGGTCAAGTTGCCGACCTGCACAAAACGGATTTACGTCTTAGCCTCTGTGTGACTTAGACCAGTTCTCAATGATCCCTTCCTCTTCATATACATGGATATACCGTCATGTAATGGTTAAGTTATAATCCCTACTGTATATCGTGCCTTCTATGTATTAACTGATAAAAAGAACAAAACCTCTGACAAATATCTCCCAGTAAGCATTACCTATATTATTAGGTCAGAGCTCTATGGCTCTTTGGTGAGTTATAATTTGATCTCAAAATAGTAAAAAAACTGTTTGAATTGTGTCTAGATGTTTTGCAAAACTGCTCTATGAAGATACTAGACCTTATGTTTTTTTTGTCATGAAATAATAATATACATGTTCCTTAATGTTTGAAAATAATGTATACATAATAACACTTTTTCTATGAAAATACGATACAAAACGGACAAATGAAGTTCAATGTTGATGAACAAACATAGAGAAATTAAAAACACACACTTACGGTTCAAACCAAAAGTTAGAGACTGTAAGCGTATGTTTTAATGTCTCTATGTATATATAATATTGGATATAAAGTTTAAACTGTTTAATGCAATGTGTTTATTATTAATGAATGCACGGATTAAACAAAAAACAATACCTTTATTAGACTAGTGCGTTTATAAAAAAAATTTGATTATTTAATTTACCTATATTTTTAACATACGTATATAAAGATCTAGTAACTTTAGATTTGCGATTTTCTCTTTTAATAAAGTATGCAGAGGATAACAATCATAGCTGCATTTCTTAACATTGTTATACTAACGACAGTAAACTCCATCCGTCAAGTTTAGCTTTTTTATTTCTGTAAACGTCACTAATGAGGTAAAATAGCTGGTCTTAATGGGATTGACTGAATGGACCCCCCCTGAAGGGGCATTCAGGGGGTTGGGCTAAAAAATGAAGCAGTTAATGATGTCTTCTTGCTGCAGGCAAGAATTTTTTCCTTTTTTTTTGTATAATGCAATTTGAAATAAATTTAACCAGAATCTTATAAAGATTCAACTTTTAACATAGAAATGATAACTATTGACTATTAAATAGTAAATGACTTATTAGTATTGTCAGATATTTTTGGACTAATATTGACATCTGTAAAAGTTGAGGTTTAAACTAATGATTTCAACTCAAACATAAATGGTTTTGTTATCTTTAACGCAGGTGAGTTAAGTCTTCCCTTGCTCTAAATCACATATAAAGTGCACTATACTGGCATGCAAGGCACAGTATTGATGTCGTGGCACATATTATATTTGTACAAGCGATTAAATCAGTGCCACCAACGAGAATAACAGCGTAACCAATATACGATTTAAATGGCAGCAACTCTAGACCGTAGGGTGTATACCATGCCAGCCAGTGCGGTGGTAGTTGAGATCATTACGAGTCCAAACTGTTGGCCTTGTTTGCGGCTCAGTCTGCTTTTGTGGTTATCTGATTTAGATTGTTACCAAGTAGCTCTCTCTCAATAAGTTTTGTCGCTGTAATTTGTTCTGTTTAGTTTGGGTTGCCAGTGATTGTTGCGGACTCTTGCGCTAAAAGGCCTTACTATTGGATGAAGGTGAACATCATTGAATTTTTTCCACAATAATGTTTTCATGATAATTTTTTTATTACAATTGTTATAATAAGATGCACGACGTGATTTTCACTGGGTGACACGTGTCGTTGGCGCAATCACCACTCTGCCTCGCCCATTGCTGATAGCTGCCAAAACAAAAATGAACCACACTTTCACAGACATGTGGTGTAGCGCCCATAAATGTGACATTTCTTTAACAAGACTTTTTAAATGAACCTACGAGATATATTTGTTAGAGGATCCAAAAAACCACAGTTATATAAAACTAAAATTATTAATTTAATTTGTTTTTAATATTTATATATCTACTGTTATTAAAGTTCCCACAAGTAAGCCTGATACAATCAGAATAAATAGGAATTGTGAGGATTCGAATCGATGCTTCAGTAGTGGAAACCAACAACTCTTCCTCTTAGCCTAAGGGGTCTCGCTGTCATTGCTACAACCTAATTAGGTAATGTCTAAATCAACATTCATACTTTTACTTTATTTGACTAATTAAACTACATTTTACTACAAAAAGTTCAATTTTTTCACTTAGATTTATCTAAGGTTAACTCTTCTTTACTGATAAGTGATACGGCCTTAGGGGCTACGGAAAACAGTTTACCCTGAAAATAAAATAATTGACAAATCCTTTTGTCAAGCATTTTCCAACAAGTTTACGAATTCGTAAATTTGTTGACGAATTCGCCCCATCAGCCTCAAATAGTTGATTTTATTAAGTTCTTGTTAAAGGACTGACTTTGAGCAACAATAGGCGTGGCCTTCCCTTCAAAGGGTGACTCGAATCAAGCTCTCTTCAAGCCGGTGGTAAGGTGGCTTGAATCACATCATGGTCAAAAAACTAAATCAGACAACCAAGAAAGCAGACTGTGCCACAGACAATTCTAAGAGTGTGGCCTCCTTCTACTCACCTCGACTATCATCGCACCTCTCCCTGGCACAGTATGAGATTTAGGGTGTCATACTCTAGCTGTAGTTGTTGACATTTACAACTTGTATCAGTTATTCCCTTTGGTCATAATGTTTACTGTCAACCTTGTCGAAAGTGATCAGGTGTAACCACTAACTAATTCAAAACTCATCCATCAACTATTACAGCACATTTTATATATTTTGAAGCAAATGGAAGCTCATCAGTTAAAGCTAACAAGTTGACGACTTGTTAATTATAAAGACAATTTCAATGGAAATTATTTTCTTTTTTTAGGTTAATCCGAATCATAAATAAACCACGTGCCTCGTAAAACATAAAAGACTATTTTTTTATAAAAAATACGAGTATATAAAAGATAAAAATAAAATATTAAAAATGGAGGATAAAAAAAGTTATTTTGAAGGTTCCTAATACCAATAAATGAAACACTAATATATAACTGATTCATCACTTAACAGTTAAATGAAAGTTTTCAAATTTTAAACCTTGAAAAATGATAGTAACAATTAACAGTAAATCACGTTTTTAAAAGAAATCAATGCTCTGGAATATTTTGATATTGTACAGTAAGTACTTCAAAATTTGTGCTAATACTATTAACTAAACTGACTTCAGAATTTTTTAAAAATTTTTGTATCTTCAGTTACTAAAAACTTGTTTGCTTATTTTTTTGATATTTTTTTGAAAGCCCAAACATAGGTTTTTGCCATTATCGTTGTTCTAGTGATAGAGATTGAGGCAACCGATTGTAAATATTAGCAAGCCAAATTAATGGGTAAATACTGGGGAGTCCTTAATTTGGCCACACTCAGGTTTGCTGGAGTTAGGATTTTTATCGCACGTTTCATGTCGTACTTCAGTAATAACTATCAAAAGCATGCCACCACAACACCACACTTGTTCCAATAAGCCTTTTAATGTAACTCTTCTCCTAAGAATATCGATGATTCAACCGTGTTTGAACGAATATTGATTTATAGCGTGTCTTGAGTTAACAGCTGAAATGTTTATTGTTATGATTCTCAAAAAGTATTTAAAAGTTAAAATTATTTGTATAAAGATATCATAACGGCTGAACTATTAAACTACTATATCTCATTTTTACCCTTGCAAAATTAAGTTTCGTAAACTAATACTATATTAGGAAATAATGTTCAAAAAACATAACATTTCTGCTACCTGATTTAGAGTTTGTTGTTTATTTAAACGTCCATTTGAGACATGTTTTCATGATAAACATGCATCACACACTTTATCTGTAAAAACAATTTTACCTTATAGAAATAAAAGCAAATAGCAAACATTAAACATTTCTCTATCCTCGATTGTTTATTATTCTTTTTTTACAAGACTTGACCTTGAGACGTCATGGATTATTGGTGATTTATAACTCTCTGTTGAAGTTTAAAAATAAATAAACAATATTAAAACACCCTAATAAAGTAATATTTATTTATTAAATCGTTAGGCAGTAAACCGTTAGTGTAGCTAATATATCGGAGTGGTTGGTCTTATTTAATAGTTGTCAACAATTAAAATCAAGAATGATAGCGTAATAAAACATATTTATAATATTATAACAAAAATACGGGTGATTAAAAATAGTGCGATAATACCTGCTGATATGACAAAATACTATCAGTTGAAGAATAATGAAATCCCTTACAGAATATCTTCTTCAGTTTATTAGTTTTGGATCTTATACATCTTCTACAGGTGATTAAATAACCAGTTCTGGATTATGGACAAGTGTAAAAATTCAAACAGTAAGATGTAAGTAAGATTCTTTGTGACTTATAACTTTTATGATACTATCAATAGTAATATTATATACCTATATATATATATATATATAAAGCTTTCACATAAACACGTGAAATAACAATCAATGATCAAACCACAATAAGAAATGGGAAAAACAAGACTAAGATCTTTCAACCGTAACAAGCCGTCTTCGTCAGAGTCAAAAACCCAACTGATAAAATGTCAACCCAAATTTTTATCAGTTGGGTTTTTGACTCTGACGAAGACCGTTTGTTACGGTTGAAAGATCTTAGTCTTGTTTTTCCCATTTCTTATTGTGGTTTGATCATTGATATATATATATATATATATATATATATTGTCAGAACCACAAGGATTAGTTCAAATAATATTAAATAAATCCGTTATTAGATCACAGTACTGAAACTCGTATTTCAAGTTCTACTTGAAGATGAACATCCAAACCTGGTCGAGCAACCCCACTGCGTGTACTCCTACGGCATCATCTCCTACAATGAATAATAATGTAATCAAAAGTTTTAAGTCAAAAAAAATGAGACAGTTTACACTCAAAAGGCTTTTATCATTACCTTTTATGACACTTTTCATGATTTTTAGTGAGATAGTGAAACAAATACTTGGACTAAAGTATTAGATAGAATTTTATTGTTAGTTGTACATCAGGATATTACATCCCGAAGTAATTTTCTGATCTTAGGTTTCAATATTCAATAAATTGTTTGATTTGGTAATAAAAGGAGAAGGGTAGAATTTTTTTAAAGGATTTCAGATTGAAGGTATTTGTATCTGCCAATCCCTTTGAGCGACTTTGTTGTTCCTCCATACCATAATGTAGTTTATTCTAATTATTTATAATTCTTTTTATAATCAAGTAAATTATCTTTAGTTTTTAAACTGCTTAAACAAAGGGAAAGCCCCAGCCTGCAAATTTATCTCCTGAAAGGCTAATGCGGTGTACGCATTGTTATAAAGAATTACAAATTTCATGTATACGAATAGATATAGTTTCGGAAGAGTCTTCTTTATTTTAAAAGAGATGGTAACCTTTATAATAAAGATCCCATGGAATTTTTTGGATAGATTCAATATTATAATTGATTAATATGGATAGATTTAATAAAATTTACTTGATGTAAAATTTGTTAAGTAAATTTTGCAAAGCCTATTTCGTTTAAATCCTTTTAATTTTAAATTCCAGAGCCAAAACAAGACGACTGTAAACCTGATCTTAGATATTTGGTGTTGTTTCTTAAGGCATTTGCATATAGTTTGTGTTTACCTTTGAAAATAAAGAAACAATTTGTCATGTAAACAAAAACTGTAAAAATAATGACTTTGAAACAGAATTTATCTTCCTGACGTGACAATTACCACAAAAATTAAACTCAAAGTTTTATTTCAAACTAAAGAATCAAAATATGTAATAAATTGTACTTAGAATAGAAGGAATAAAATAATAAGATATTATTTATATGAAATGAGGCAAATTTAAAGGAATTATACGTGATATATACAATTATTAATGGTACTAAATATTATTGATTACCAATAACTACTATTGTAGGGCAAAAAGGTAATGAAATAGTCTCCACATATAGAAATTTATAGTAGAAACAACGCGTTCCGAACACGTAGTGTTCCTCTTCAGGCATTAACTACAAAAATACAATATCATCAGTTATCTATAGTATAAAGTAAATGGTACAAAATAAGATAAGCAACAGAGTCCATATCTAAGGGTGAGTGCCTATGGTACAACTGACTGGGAATAGGGTGGAAGTGTACCTGGTTTCCATTTTAAACAGATGTACACTCCATACCCTCACCCATTTCCATCCTATTCGCAGTCAGTTGTACCACAGACACTCTCTTCTGTGAGGTAAGGTATCATAAGGTATGTACTCTCTTCCTTATCTTATTTTATTCTGTATTTTACTTTATACTATAGATAAATCTCTGATGACAATGTATTTTTTTAGTTAATGCCTGAAGTAGAACATTACGTTCTAATTCGAAACGCGTTGTTTATACTCTTAAATTTCTATATGTAGAGACTATTTCATTAGCTTTTTACCCGACAATGAGTAAATAGCACATAATAACTGATTCCACTACCTTAGAATAACTACTATTGTTATGAAATAATTAATGCGACATTTAAACGAATTAATTTTGTTGTTGTTTTTTGTATTCTGTAAAGATTTCGTGTTCTCGATGGATGGATAATGAGCCAGTTGAGTAAGCTGTCGGCTCTGGGTACTTGAGAGGGACTGTAGTTTGTAGTTCGGGGGGGACGGATGACGAGACGGGGCACTCGATGTGGACGCCAAGCACTGACCAAGGTCCTCATTTGGCCGGCCGATGGTCAGCTAATTGCGAGACAAACTCGCAATTGCGGCGGTGTGAACAGACCCGACTCGCTCCCACCGCCCCTCTGCGCAGGGCCCTAATGAGGAAACGGCACATTAACGCAATGCCTCTCGCTCTCACCTACCGCACAATTGGTTGACAAACACACCGCTCTTGTGCCCAACCCTCTCATTCCATCCGTCTTCCGCTGGCCCCTTTGTTCCTCACAAGCCTGCCCAGTATCCCTTGGAATCATTAAACAAACAGTCACGCAACTCCAAATGATACTTGACTTCACCAACTGGGCTAAGTTACAATTAACATCATTCGACCGGGTCCCTCAGCTTTCTCTCTTCGATTCTCTTCAAAGGTGTTAAGCGCAGTCCACTTGAAATTGACTTACTGGTTACAGTGTTGATTCTTGCTTAGTAAATCCGTACTTTCACTGAGAAAGTCGAAGAACCTTTTCTGAAACCCTTATTATACAACACAGAACCGAACACACGTGTATCTCATACAAAGGACCTTACAAGCTAAGGCACCGAGACACCTCACCACATAATACTCTACTTTATTTTAAACAAGTACGGTTGTCGACACTAATGGCTTCACGTCCTTTCTACTGGGCTTATCAGGATTTTTTTTGTACTATATTATTTTTATGTATCCTTTTATGTTTCCTTCCAAAATCTTATTTTTAAATCAACAGCTAATGTAATCATTATCGAGACAATTAAATTAAAAGAAAAGTGTAGAATTCATAAGAATTACAAGAAATGTGATAATTTAAAAGTTTGCCTGAATTACCGATAAAACATTCGTTTTTCAACAGACTAACTAAATGAACCACTTTGTATTAGTCTTTAAACCACCACATGTAGCTTACTTATATCAGTTTTTTGAGGATTACTCTTCTATAACGTGGGGGTGTTCAGGGCAACTTATTCGAAATCAAAGTTACGATTAATTAATGATACACTGAGACTGTAGTACAACGATTAATTTGAAGTTATATACATTAAAATGATACTATCCGAATGAGTAAAGAAATGTATTACTTAGTTCTATACCTCGCTGTAATTGTATCGAAAATTACGAGCTCATATATATATATATAGTACTTCTCACTTATATATATTAGTACTTCTCACTTCTTCCCGATGACGACGGATGTCGAAATATCGAAGTGAGTTCTGTAGTGTCTTTCTGTGTTCTTTTCTCTGTGTTAAAGTATGTATATATATACTTAAAATAAACTGTGGCACATAGACAGAAACATAGCAAAGACTCAGGCGGTCGTCCTCAGGAGAAGAAGTGAATTGACGGAGGGACGACAGTCAACTCAATTCCCTCCATTACGGTCGAAATATTAAAAAGTTAGTCTTTGTTATGTTTCTGTCTATATGTCACAGTTTATTTTAAGTGTAATCTGTCCTGCCGGACCGTTTCCGTTTATCATGGTATATATATATATATATATATATATATATCGAATGTGAAGTAGAAACAAAAAAAAAACATCAGTACTCGGTCACTTATTCAGGTTCAAATTAAACTCTCATTGCTGATGTTTCAACTTTATTTAAAACTTTTTTCATAGGTAGAAGTATAAAATTTTGAATCAGAAAATGGAGAATTAGATTAGAAATTTTTTTTTAAAAAGAAACCAATTTGTGAATTTCAACAAGTGTGTAGTTTGAATAAATGTGTGACACATATTAGAAACAATTATTAGAACTGTTTATTCGAATTAGACAGTTCTTGACATTCGCAAATTGTTTTATTTTTTAAAAAAAAATCTCTATCTCATACTTATTTTCTCTGTTTCAACATTTTAAATAAAATCCGAAACGTCGGTAACAACAGTTTAATTTAAAATTGAAGAACTGACCGAGTCCTGATAAATTTTATTTTGTAATATATATTTTAAAGTATTATTTTATTTTCATTAATTTATAAACGTATTACATTAACGAAACTTCCATTAAAGTTATATAAATTATTTTCAGAGCTTTATTATGAAATTTAGCACGCAAAATACAAATAGAAATATATTAAGCATTTTGATGTTACTAATTCATTTCTTTGCTTATTTAATGAAATTCTTCCACATTGAAATTTTTAAATAGTGATAATAATCAATTAAAATGAGATGTAATGATCTGGGACATCACTATATTTGATAAACAGATAAGTTTTTAAGACAGCAATATAAAGCACACATTCATGATCTAATCAGTGAAAAAATGAAAGAAATTTTAAATTTTTTAAAAATAACAAGAAAACAATTTTTTTCTATAAGGTATAAAAATTTTGACTTATGATCGAATGTGAAAGATTTTGAGGGGACATAACTCATACGTTGTAAACCAGTTTTATTTTTTTTTTACTTATAGTAAAGTTGAGTGTAGGCCACTCCAAATGTTTTTTTGTTTAATTTCTTGTTGATTGTTTCAATTCGTGTGATATATTTTAATGGTTGGCAGAAATTTCAAAACTAAGTTGGGCCAAAGTCCATGCTTTACATTTTTGGTTCGACAATAATTAACTAAAAATGACTAAAAGACTACATAAACCTTAACATAATTCTGAAACTATAGATTTTAACCTTCACAGGTGTTCTAGAATAACTAATGGAAATAATGTAGTTGTTTAGTGTTTTTGAATTCATAAGTGTCAACTCCAAAAACCATTTATTATAGTGTAAAGCATGTCACTCTGGCGTGAATTGATTTTAAATGTATATAATTATGGATTTATGAATAATTTATGGTTTTAAAATGAGTTAAATATATATTTAACTTCACGTTAAATCCTATGCCTTGAGACATGATTAGTGAAATCATGAATCATCAAAAACAATTGTCTTGATATGTCTCATATTTGGGGAAGAGAGATGAAACACTTTTTCTTGAAGTTAGGTGAAGACTAAAACCTGTCAATTTCAAAGACATCTTAAGAATATATGATATTTATAATTCGATGAGTATAAGTATTGGTCACTAGTATAAGTATTGGTCACTAGTATATCCGAAGATATTTTCGGAACCATAAAATGAAGTAATTCCTAAACTTAAAGCAATAAGATACTTTAGGTAATAGGCCTTACATTTCGTTGAAACGAATGTTCACAAACAATAGTATAATTAAATAAGTGTACAATGTAATCGTTATAATACGTGAAATCAGGAAAAGCCCTAAGGCCTTTCCCATCATCAGGGGATGGGAAAATTAAATTGAATTTAAATTTCATTGAATTTAAATTCAATGAAATTTAATGCGGCAAGATACGCTGCAAGGTTAAAGGGAGTGGACAGAAGCTTTACGTGGACAATAACTACTACTATCATCATTATGTATAATCAATTTTCATTGTTTTTCCATTTAATATTGTTAGAAAATTACAGGAAGTGAAATTGACTCGAGTGACATTTCCGGGATGAAAAATATCTGGTGTAAAGGTACCGGCAAACCGTAAAATGTCTGTAGCGAGCGTACAATAAACCTGACCGATCCCTCGTAATAAATCCCCACTATAATTAACTTTTCTTAGACGAAATTAAAACTGATACTGTAGAGGTGTATGGGTTGCCTATAAAGAAGAATGGCAATTAACAAATGGGGCACACTTTTCAGATCTAGTTGAAAGTCTGTAGCATGAAACTAGCTAACAAGCAGCTTTATTGTTTAATTAATCAAATATATCTCATATCAAAGCCCTGATGATTCAAGAATATTGAAACGTCGAGATAAAGGGGATTTTTTTTATTTGACAATAAAATATAACCTTCTAATTCTAAAGGTTTCAATAAATGAAATATAATATATATTTGATAGTTATCAAAGTTTTACTTAAAGTGTAAGTATGTTGATGGAATGGTTTCTCGTTGCCATGCAAGCAAACAATGATAGCAAAGGAAGGGGTTTGTGTGAACTGTTAGCTACAAATTAGTAATTAGGAACAAAAGAAGGAAAGGAGTTTACGTTTATAATTTTAGTTGGGTTCCATAATATTAGTACGATTGAAATCTTCAGCTTAACCTGAAAGAGGATAACACTGAGAAGCTTCTTGAGTTACACTTAGAGGAGTCTGAAAACAAAACTTGAAGATTCGGAAGAGTTGCTTCTTCAGTAAAAGTAGCAAGATGATTTCATTTAAAAATGACGAGATAATAAAGATTTGAAATTAAGCTGCTTACGTCGTTTTTTCAGAATTCAAAGAAGCGTTGACTTTTTCATATTTATGATCCAAGACCCATATGTTGAATTGTTATTGAAGTTGTCAACCAGCATTCGCGAGGCTCTACGATCTGCGATCAACGGGATACTAATAAAATTTCTTCAGAACACATCTTTAAACTAAGGTGTTTTGATCTCATGCACTGAATTCTTTTCTTAACCTTCCACCTCTCCTGGAGAAGTTTCAAAGAAATTTCCCATTGAATACGTCTCCCATTTCTGTGGCCTCCTCCTCCTCCTCTATTAACGACGTATGCACTCATTTTTATATATTCTTTTTATTACCCCTTTGTTATGTGTTATCCTTATTATATACGTATTTTTTATATATTCTTTGGCCTCCTCCTCCTCCTCCTCTATTGACGACGTATGCACTCATTTTTATATATTCTTTTTATTACCTCTTTGTTATGTGTTATCCTTATTATATACGTATTTTTTATATATTCTTTGGCCTCCTCCTCCTCCTCCTCTATTAACGACGTATGCACTCATTTTTATATATTCTTTTTATTACCTCTTTGTTATGTGTTATCCTTATTATATACGTATTTTTTATATATTCTTTGGCCTCCTCCTCCTCCTCCTCTATTAACGACGTATGCACTCATTTTTATATATTCTTTTTATTACCTCTTTGTTATGTGTTATCCTTATTATATACGTATTTTTTATATATTCTTTGGCCTCCTCCTCCTCCTCCTCTATTAACGACGTATGCACTCATTTTTATATATTCTTTTTATTACCTCTTTGTTATGTGTTATCCTTATTATATACGTATTTTTTATATATTCTTTGGCCTCCTCCTCCTCCTCCTCCTCTATTAACGACGTATGCACTCATTTTTTATATATTCTTTTTATTACCTCTTTGTTATGTGTTATCCTTATTATATACCTTCTTTTTATTACATTATAAAATCATCTATATGTGTTATTCGTGC
This sequence comes from Hermatobates lingyangjiaoensis, assembly GCA_026182355.1. Classification (NCBI taxonomy): domain Eukaryota; kingdom Metazoa; phylum Arthropoda; class Insecta; order Hemiptera; family Hermatobatidae; genus Hermatobates; species Hermatobates lingyangjiaoensis. The sequence continues at coordinate 1,898,837 of JAPFBL010000430.1, forward strand.
TTTATTCTTTGTAGTAAGTTATAGCGAATACTTCTTTATCTAGGTCAATTACACGACTTTAAAAAGTCTATATGAACTTTAAGGTCTATATGAACTTAATCTATAACAACTTATAATCACATCACCTTATGAACAGTTAGTTGGTGGAATTGTATTATTAACTGAGAACCTTCTGTACTGAAAACAACAATGTCTGTATTGAATTCCTATAATGCAAAGAAAAACAAATTAAATAACCAAAAGGTACATGCTTAATATATTAAGAAGCTAAGTTCTATAAATATGTATTCTTTGTAAGGTAACAATGGTAATAGTAGACATGAGCAAGATTTAATTTCTAAGCCCAGATAATAAAAACAAACAGCATTTATAGTCAAATAAAATCACCTTAAACGAGTACCTACTGTGTCAAGCATTTCTCAAATGAATACTACAGTTTAAATAAGAGCAAAAACGCTTTACTTCCTTACTAAAAATTTGAAAAAGTTTTTAAAAAAGCAGAAATGAAGTTAGTATGTCTTCTACTCAATATAACACAATAATATATGATTGTATAGTGGATTACATAACTTCACTTTCATGATCATATGACATTTTAATTGTTTTAATTACGAGTGTTATTGTTGTTCGTATAATCGAGGTTCTTAAATATTTCAACATATTTTTGAAGTTAATAATTAAAGATTCAGAGATCTTTACTCACAGATTTTAATCTATTTCAAAGGTTATATATTTTTAATTCATTTGCATTATTATTAGCAAAATTGTTGTAGTCATATTAATAGAAATGAGAAAACTAAATAATCTGACATTTTTCCCTTGATTTACAAAAATTAATTATTAATGTTTTAATAAAATTTAATTTTTTCTCTTTTTTAAATTATAATATTTTGGGAATAGAACACTCATATGTTGTATTACACTATAAACTTTCTTCTTCTTACTGTTTTCGTATGTGTAGTACTATTATTCACGGAATATATATATGTCATATACTCTTTTCTATTATTATTATTTGAGGGTGACTGTAGCACTGCGTCTTAAAAAAAAATAATGTACTTCCCCCCTTCTGTACTAAAGTACCCCAGCAGTTAGCTTCAACGCCTCCAAGAAGCTCAGCACTTTTGCTGGTTCCAGCGGTAAAAGTTTTTCTATGGTTTTTTCGAGTGTCACGATGCACCTACCTATGTGAAGCAAAGTTGCCTTACAGTCATTCAGTAGGTACAACGGTGTTCTTCCTCTTAGCAGAATCTGCACAAACCATCATTGATAATGTCCATTCAGGCTCCCTATGTTTCGGGAAAAAGTAACTTCCTTTCTCCTTCTTCGGGACGGTCATCTTCGGGTCCTCAGGTGCACTAAAAAGTATATCCAATAAATTCAATAGTATCTAGCTATCAAATTAGATGACTAATATCAAACTTTTTAATTTTTTTACATAATTTAAGTAGTCAAATGAACGTATTTTAAATTAAAATGAGTCTGATAATTTCATTCCTTTGAATGAAGAAAGCAAGGATTGTAATTTACAGCTAAAAGTAGATGGCGTGAACGTGTCCTGCAGTCAATAGCTCTTTCCTTCATATGAAATGCATTGCGAGCTATTCCAAGGGCCCTAGGTCATTTAGAAATTCTTCCTCAAACATCTCTAACTTCAGTAAATGTGTTAAATAAAAATAACTTTTAAATCATATCATTGCCTTAAAAAACATAAACTCATTGAAAATCCAGTATCATTGCTCGTATATTCTATCTCCTCATTGTTGTAGTAGTTACTTTAATGTGCCGCAGACTATTCAACCGTAATTGCAAACTGTAATTTTTTCACAAAGTGCTTCTGATTTAAACATTTTTCAAGTATTTTTTTAAACAGACTTGACAGTGCCATTACTAATTGCTTTTATGATTATAAAAAACTATAAAACAATAGGTAACAAATAATAAAATATAGCTAACGCGAGAAAAAAATACGAGTTTGTACAACGTTGCAACAAATTAAAATAAATAAACTGTAATTATAATTTAACTAATAAATCTATTAAATTTAAATATAAAACGTGTAGTTAATAAAACGTGTAAATATAAAACATTAGAAAAATTAAAATAAATAACTACTTATTAATGAAAAGAAACAAATATATATCCAGCTCGTTTGAGAATTGTCACAATAACCAGGAGTCCACAAGCATTGTATTCTTGTTGGCTATAAATTTTACTCTTGTTTTATAGCTTATAAAATTTAACTATAGTCATGTAAATTTTTAAAATCGAATATTTGTTTTGTAGGTAAATAGAATAGCCAATAATAAAATTATTTAATTATATCATAATATCAATTGGATATATAAAAATTTTTTTTAACCATTTTGCCAAAATTTTGCAAATTATTAGGAAATAAATGAATCAAATTAAGTTTACGTGGAGCATAAAAATAATCAATAGGAAATTTGATTTAGGCATGATTAACTAGTGTGAAACATTGTGACTGATTTTTCAATGCTGATTTTTTGAATATTTTAAATGATATGTTACAATATTCGTTTGAAATCAATATTCGAGAAGAATAACATAATAAAATATAAGTACAAAATAACCATGATAAAAGGAGATGTAAACAATGAAGTTAAAACTAAAAGGATGAAAAAATGAGGAAAAAAAGCTGGGAGGTCTTTGGTGTCATCAGAGAACGATTGAAGTTGATTTGAGCAAAGTACACAGAAGAGTTACAGGGAATCAGAGGGAAATAATGAAAACAGCTGAAAAATACGAGTAGAGCAGGTGATAGGAAATAACCAACAAAAAAATAATATTTACAGAAAACTTATTATAATACGATAGAAAATAAATGGAATTAATGATAAGAGTTCAATTGTGATGGAGGGGAAGATTTAGTCAATGGTTCGAGACCGTATTGACAACAATCGGGTATAATACTGATCAGATCAATTCTGTTTACTATTCTATCAATCACAATTTTGCCTAATCTTACAACCTTTCAAATAAAAGGTGTTATTTTAATTTTACTATAATTAATAATAGTATTTTATTTAGTTATTTTACTAAAATTAGAACATTTTTATTTTAAATGTCACCAAAATTATTTATGTATAAATCATTTATCTATTCAACGTTTTTTTATGACGTCTTACTCACGAATTGCATTTCGAGCGCTATTTACTATCTTTTTAACTGGGTGTACTCCCAGTGTATGCTACAAATGAATTAAATCACATCTATGTTGTTTACCAGAGTATTCCAGTTTATCCAGCGTATTATTTTCATTTCTTATATTTATAGAACTTTTATTTGTATTTTTCCTGACAAATGTTGAAAAAATTTTTAGTAATTTACCAACACCACTGAAATAGTTCATTTTTTTAAAAAATACCAGAATTTTGGAAGAAATTAGACATTATGGTTAACTATAGTTTTTTTTTTCAAAACTTCATTTGTTCACTGATGACGTAACTTAAGAAGCCATAGAGGTTTTTTTATTTTCTAACCATGTGATTTTATCATACAACTAGAAAATCAATTTTTCTTCATTGTATGGAGGATTCATTCCGAATTGCAGGATCACGAGGATGACGAGGAGGATCGTCACGAATTGCATTTCGAGTACTTTTCGTTTTAAATTTACAAAAATTATAATTGATAGAAAATATAAAATAATATTAAAAAAATATATAAATTATTAATATGAAAAATTAAAAGTATACGTTAAAAATATTAAATATTAATTATTATTTAGTTTAATATATTTTAAAAACTATTGACCTTAGAGAAAATCTGAAAATATCTTTTATTAAAACTATGATGCCTTCAGTGAATAAAGATGGTTTAATCAAAGATGAATGATCGATATTGTTAAGAAATGTTATAGAATCCTGTTCCATTAAATAGAACTAAGTACTATCTAGCTCAAATCCTATAGTATGGTTTATTCAAGCTGGACGCAGTACTGACGAAAGCAATAGCTTTGTTTAGAGTGGTTGGCAGCTAGCAGATAGTTTTGTTACTTATTTCTTGCTAATCTTTTTTGTTTACCTTGACTTGCCACCCCAGCCCTTTGTTCCCTCTCCTGCACGCCTTTAAGAATACCTCTCTTGCCTCCCACCCTTGTCAACACTACACCAAATATTTTTGAATCACTTGTTTCAGTATGAGCCTCTGAAGAACCCCCACTTGTATTGGTTGGACGATCTTAGTTTTTTCCGATGTTCTTACTGTTGTATGGGCGGTTAGTTTTATGTCACGTATTCATTGTCATAATAACACTAGGTAATTATCTGTGTGTATCTCTTAAACTAGTTAGAGTAGTTCCTTGGCTTTTCCAAGATAATAATATTTTTTTTAGTTCACTGCTGACAGTAATTCATAAACATTTCTAAGTTTAGTAGGCCAATGGTACACATTTCATGAATATATGTGACACTTTTTATAACTCCGAAATCCTTTCAAGAAGTACTTGTTGAAAGGGTTTCAGAGTAGTTGTCTTCCTTATGAATATACTTACGCTCTAAAGTTTGTAAAACTATTTCAAAAACATAATATCGGAATATGAACGCATTATTTTGGGTATATTTCTTCTCTACTCATATGGTGTCAGAACAATTCTTTACCTAGGGTCCATTCTGATAAGTTGATTCTAATAAAGGTAGAGTATAAAAGAAAATTAAAAGGAAGAATCTATGTATATTCTAATAATATATCTAATAACATTTGTGCTTTAGTAATAGTTTAATTAGTAATAGCTGATAGGTATTACTATTACTGTATAGTAGATGTACTCGTATATATGAGACTACTTATTGTGGACGTATATTGTAAACGACTCAAGTTGTTTATATGATATATAAAAATAAATATTTTCAAAAACTATTCTATTTTTATGGGATAGTGAATTTTTAAAAATGGATAATAGTTTATTTCATGTTTTTTTTTTAAACAACTAAGAGAAGTTTACATGAAGTAAAACCGGTTTAGAGGCATTTTTCCCAGCGGAGTTGAAACGGATGTGTTTTTCTAACTGGCTCAAAAACAGAATCTTTGATTAATATAAGTGCAAAGTTTTGCTTGTTTTGATTCAATCATGATGGAATAATGCTTTTTTAAGCGGGAAGTCCGAGTGGTTATTACAGGAGATAATAAAGATGATTACCGCGTGAGTGTCGCCACGAAGGCATTGATTGGTCGTAGCAGTTAAAAGTCAGTTAGTTGCATAACGTGATGTTGGAAGGATTCTGCGGTGGAGGGAGTACTCCACAGGGAAGACAAATGCCTGAGTTGGTTAGTGGGTCTGCCTTTGAAACAGGCTTCTTTTCCGCTCCTCGTCTAACGCCTGTTTCCATCTCGGCTTCCCCTTTCATCTCTTTAGCAACAATAACATCCAAGTGTTATCCTTAATATACTTTTTCGTTACCGGTTATATTCTGAACAACAAATAAACTAGAGCTTTTTCTTCCTAGTGTAGTTGAATGTTTGTGGTTTTGGAGCTGCACGCTAACCCCCACAGTGATTTGTGAACATAAAAACGTAAGCATACTTTAAAAACAAACCATAATAATTAAAAACAATTAATTTCAGTTTTTACTTCTTGCCCAGATTTTAAATGACATGTTTTGAATTTACTATTTAATATCATACATTCATAAACATCACACACACTTTATTGCTAAAAATTTACTTTTATGGATTACCTGATATTTTAAATACCTTTATGTTGTACGCACATGTATTTTTTTTTAAAATAAATAATGTATTCAATTCTTAAACGACAGGTATTTTATAAAATACATATAATCACGTAAATTCCGTGTTAGACCATATAAACAATAATTTTGATTAAAATATAAGTAAAAGGTAAAACTGCGAATAGAACTCAAAAATATAAAATTTATAAAACTATCAAAAGTAACAAAAAATTGTAGCATTTTAAAATTAAAAATACTTGCATTAGTTAATTTTAATTTACTAAAAAATATAGCAGCATATACAACAGAATGTAAATTTCCTATACACACAACAGGGTGAATGGCTGTCAGGTTAGCATATCCTAATCTGGTGATTCATAACCTATCCAACGTGATGACGTCTTGGATTACTTATTGTGGACGTACCATTCTATACACTCGTCGCTTAATTGCTAACATAAGGTTTTACGTGGGTCTCTCTTTTACTATTTTAGCAATATTTAGTTGCTAATTTTCAGAAAAAAATATAGTAAATGCACAGATAAGGAGGGGGAAGGAGGAAATTAGATCACATATATGTGCAATATTTAAAAAAATTGAGAAAATTAAACATATTGCATTTCATATGTTAGTAAACAAAAGAAAAAGATAAATAAATACATAAACTAGTAAATAAATAAATGAAATCGTTAACAATTTAGAAAAACAAAGGTGGAGGGGAAATTGCTGTCAAACAGGACTCTACTACTACATACAACAAACAATTAAACAAGTAGGGCTTCCTGCTTGTTTGTTTCTTTGTTTTAGATCCTTTGAGAGCTATACTATCATCTGTTAAACACTCTATAGCCTATGAAATAGTATAGACTCATTTAACTGTTATTAATATAATATCTGTTGGGAATATATAAAAAACACAAAACAATTCCATTGAACTCATGACATGAAATCAAATAATACCATATTTTTAAAATAAAAAAAATGCCGTCACATTATATACAATTTAACAATTATATTATCAGAAAATTTCAGTATACTAATTTAAATCATATATAATAAGGAGAAACTATTGAGAACATTGTGTCTGATATTGAAATGATTGTGTGTGAATATCCTAATGAACAGCCCACTACATTATATTTTGTTTTACTATATTTTTATGAATTTATAATTGCCAAGAGTAGGGAATTAAAGTATTTGAATACTGCATGGAAAATTACCGCGTACTATAGACCAGTAAATTACTCTGTTTTACAAGTGAACTATGGAGGTCAATGTGGCTCACATTGAGTTGTACCGGTGAAAATGGCAATATAAATTCTGAGGTAGAATGGATAAAGAAACAAAAGTTCAGTGGACTGGCACCACATTTTTGGTGTCTTCCTGATGATGAACACAAAGTGTTCGAAACGCGTTGAATAAAACTTCAATTGTGTGGAGACTTTTGTTTGTTTATCCATTTTACCTCAAAATGAGTAAATACCACACAATTACTGATTGCACAACTAATGACTATATAAATGCCGGCGGTGAGAGAGTGGGGTAACCACGACGGTGAAATTACAGGAAACCGATAAATAAATATAAATGTAGCAACTGAAAGTGTAAACTAATACTGAAAAGTCCCCTATGGTAGTGCTGCTATTACCTATTTTTTTTTTTATATAGATCAGCCTTTTTTTTATTCCCCTGATTAAAACCTCAGAAGCCTCGACATTTGATTCTATACTATAGGAGTATATTAATATATTTAATTCATCCAGTTTGAACGTCAACAGGCTTTTAGCTTGCCTACTATTAATCCTGTTGCCTTCTTCGCTTCCTTTCCTAACACTCACGCCTGCTCTAATCTATTCTTTATTAGCCTCCTGTACTTCTTGTAACTACATTTATTGTTCAGTTCTAAGATAGTGCAATCAGTTATTATGAGGGACTTATTCATTGTTGAGTAAAAAGCTAATGAAATAGTCTCCAGATATAAAACTTTAACCGTATAAACAACGCGTTTCGAAAACGTAGTGTTCTTCTTCAGGCTATATGATCTTCTCTATTTGTACTATAGATAACTCTCTGATGACATTGTATTTTTTTTAGCTAATGCCTGAAGAGGAACACTACTTGTTCGAAACGCGGGTTGTTTATACGATTAAATTTTTATATGTGGAGACTATTTCATTAGCTTTTTACTCAACAATTTATTTTGTAGACTGCACCAAAGGCGGTGCTTTACAAGTGACTTTGCATCCACAAAGCTGAGCATGCTTGTGAATAATCACAGCTCTACTGTAGTGACCCTGACACTGCCATTAATGCAAATTCAAGTCCACTCAGTTTTCATTACTCTTCCTATGTCTAAATTCATGGACGAATTCTTCTAATGTCACTTTCACAACTTTAGAAGAAGATCATATTCATCGCTTTAAAAGTAAATTTACCCTTTTGCATAATCACAAACATTAATTATTCTTTCCTATTTGCTATTATTTTAATAAAAGTTTCATTATTTACTCATTTTCATTATGTATAAAAATATATAAATATGTAAATTACAAATGTACATATATAATTGTTTATATATGTATTAACGTATATATGTACGATATTTAATGTATATAATATATATATATATATAATTACTAAATAAAAGAAACGGTCCACAAGGACTATAAAACTTTAAATTACACAAAGCACGACACAGAAAAGAGACTGAAAAGAACACTTACAGAATTCAATATTTCGAACTGTTGTTCGTCATCAGGAGAGTAGACTAGAAGAGTTTCGCGCTCCGTTCTTCGACGTGGGGAGATCTTTCTCACTTCGTCCTCTCTTCTAGTCTACTCTCCTGATGACGAACAACAGTTCGAAATATTGAATTCTGTAAGTGTTCTTTTCAGTCTCTTTTCTGTGTCGTGCTTTATATATATATAGTATTATACGATATTTTGGGAAAAAATATTGCACTGTAATATTTTTACAATTTTTACAAATAAGTAATATTTGAATTATAAAAAAAAATTTATTGTATACATAATGTTTAATAATATATCTTACTGTAAGTTATTGCGTGGAGAGTAAAACTTCGTAATTGTAGCATTAAAAGATTCGATTGTTCAGATTTCGATTAAAAAGCAATAATGATTGGAAAGATAGTTAATGATTTGCAGAGAATTGCATTCTCTATTAGATTATGATAGACTCAGCACTTGTTTCAAGATAATCTTCTATCAATCTATAATTACTTCCCTCGCTCTTATCTTGTCGTCAATTTCCATCTTTTCTTATGATAAGTCTGTCTTTGATAAAAAAAAAACTATCTCAGAGCAAAATTTGCCTCATTATGTAGTGACTATTCCCATGTAACCCACGATCCGACTCATATGTTTCACTAAAATTCCGTTCTTCTATCTATCTAGTGCATTATCTTCTATTTACCTCACCTTCTTCAAAACAGCTCTGCAATGATGACGAAACTGTAAGTCTTTTTTAATTTTTCATAATTTTTAAATTAAATAATATATTAGAACTATTATTATAGTAATTAAATAAATTTGTTGTATAAATGTTTACGCTTAATATATTTGTAGTTCAAATTTGAATGCTTCTTCACTGTAATGTAGGGGTGCTCAATGCATCAATCGCGATTTACCAGGGATTTACCCGACTATTTATTTATGACGTCTTCCATGCACTTATTGCCTTCTTTTCCTGGTTTCGAACGTTAGTATATTTTATCATTATGCTTTTTTCACCACTATTCCAGACTTTATTGGATTCAACTTTATTCTGTTACTTTAAAATAATTATAACTGTTTTCATGTAAGATTTCATCTGATTTTTATCTGAAATCTGTCCCTGTTGTCCTCATTAATAGAATTATTATTCTATTCGTGTCTTGATAATTCATCTTTGAGCATTACTATTAATATTTGACATTTTGCTGATTTCCTTCTTTATCTTGACTTGCAGGTGAAATTTCTAGTCGTAATTGAAATAAAGATACCTTCATTTTTCTATTTCCTTTTAATATGGGGTAAATTTCCACCATCTTTCTAACACATGAAAATAATATCTTGCATTCCTTTAAAAGATGTATTCTACTTTACCTACCATGAATTTTTTTTCTCGACCATTTTTGGGTTAATGAATAAGCATTTTACATAACCGACTAGTTAATCTAAATTAGATGTGGCATTCCTAGCCAGATTATCCACAAAATCATTTTATTCAATGATAGCAAGAGGATTATCCAAAGATAATATATTGTACTTTATCTGTGTATTTCTTAAATTTGTATCTTTTAGTTCGTTATGATTTTTAATATTTTATAAAAAACATAAAGATATCTGGTTTTCAGTGTAATTCTTTTCCTCAACTAAGTGATATCTGATGCAAACACTCTGCATTTTAGAAAAGCTCACATTTAACCTGATTATTGTTGCATCTGAAATCCATTCGACACTTCTTTTCCGTCACTAGCATAACATGACAAATGCCCATCTGACAGTAATGTCAGTCTTACTTCCATCAGTGTGAGCCTCATAGTCAAAGTCAAGTACTCCTAATTAGTTAATCATTTTTTTTGACTTAATCTCCAAGAGATAATCCAATAAGCATGGATTTATTTTTAAGCCATCATTTTTTCCTTTGACATTACTTTTCTGAAGACCAGAAGAAAGCAGAGGTGGCTCCACTGGTTAAAGATAAGGATAGGGACTGTTCTTTATCACATTTCCATCTTGATATGAACTCATCTGTCTTGTCTCTTCCATGATGAATGTCTAGAGGCGATAAAGAAAAAGCCGACCTCAACAGCATTCCTGTAGAGATACGCTAGCATAGAGATTTCAATCTATAATATGGATTCTATGATTAACCCTGGGAACACACGTTTCCTAAATAGTGCCTTAGTTAATTTCTTGAAGAGATCTTTAACAAAAACGCTGCGTTGTCAGTGTCATTACTACGGTTTTCTAAACGAGGCTCAAACCGAAAACCTAGTAAGCCTTCTCTTACCATCCTTTATATCAGGCACGGGCAACCTGCGGCCCAGCACGTGTTTTTGTGCGGCCCTCGGAAAATGTCTGGAATTCTATCTTAATATTACAAATTCTTTTGCTGTTTGTTTATCAACAAAAGCTGACCGAGACTTTTGGAAGGGAATTACAACATTAGAGAGAGAGAACTCTATAGCAAGAAATGTATTACCTTATTCTTATATGACGCACTAATCTTGGAGATTGTTTATGATAATTGTTTACCATAAAGATATAATGTGATAAAAAAAAATAATGTTCATTATAAGAACAATAAAATGTTGAATAATTTTTTACATATTAATATAGGATACAGTATGTATTTCTATATATGATCAAACCACAATATGAAATGGGAAAACAAGACTAAGATCTTTCAACCGTAACAAGCGGTTTTCGTCAGAGTCAAAAACCCTGTGGATTGTGGTTTGTGTTATTGTGGTTTGATCGAGTTTTTGACTCTGACGAAGACCGTTTGTTACGGTTGTTCTTTATGTGAAATCTTTATATATATATATATATAGGTATATCAATGATCAAACCCCAATAAGAAATGGGAAAACAAGACTAAGATCTTTCAACCGCAACAAGCGGTCTTCGTCAGAGTCAAAAACCCAACTGTTGGGTGTTAGTCTTGTTTTCCCATTTCTTATTGTGGTTTGATCATTGATTGTTATTTCACGTGTTTATGTGAAATCTTTTTATATAGGTATATATATATATATATATATATAAAGGTATGTTATCTAATCTATCAAACGGTCGATATATTATTGAATCTGTTTATATATATAGGTGTGTTCTCTAATCGGGGTTCGGTCAATTTTCCAGGATAAAAAATCAAACTCTTGTTGCCAACGTTTCGGTTTTATTTAAAAACTTTTTCATAGGCAGAAGTAAGAATTTTTTAACTAAGAAAATGTATTTAACTAGGAACATTTTCTTTCTTAAAAAATTCTTATTTGACTATGAAAAGTGCCTTAAATTTTAAATAAAACCGAAACGTTGGCAACGAGAGTTTGATTTTTTGTCCTGGAAAATTGACCGAACCCCGATTAGAGAACACACCTATTCTATCAAACGGTCGATATATTATTGAATCTGTTATATATATGAGCCGTTTATTTTGAAAGTGGCCTAATTCCATTTTCCAAAAAAATTTAGCTAGCTATTTAAATAATTACATTTTTACGTTATCTTTACCTTTTGCAGCAAATTGTACAAAATTTATTTAAAATTACTAAGAATTTTTATAACAAAAATTAGTTGATAAATAAAATGACAATATTTTTAAATTTTGTAAAACGCAAACCCTTAAATATCTCGATTTTAACATAAATGGGATTAGGCCACTTTCCAAATAAGCGGCTCATATATATATATATATTATTATTATATAATATATATATAATATAATATATATTATATATATATATATTGTGTGTGTGTGTGTGTGTGTAGAGAGAGAGAGAGAGAGAGAGAGAGAGAGCTGTATGTATCAAAATACCACAGAAATTACCATGTGGCCCCGGTCATTTAGAAATCATGTAATGCGTCTCCCCGTTCACAAAAGGTTGCCCATGTCTGTTATATATGAACAAATTTCATGTTAAATGAGCGAAAGATATAGGAGGTCTGTTGACAGCGTAGTGTTCGTCAACATCTAGACCACTTTCATCCTAGTCTTAGTATATCATCTATTGGTATTTAAAGCAATAAGTGGAACGTTTCAACAGAATGCAGCTAAGGAATAATTTGGACTATTTGAAGAGTCCTTATTCCTTCCTTAATATTCTGTTTTGTTCTGGTCGAGATTATAAATCAATAGTTTATTTAATTTCAATTAACATTATTATTATTATATAAATCAACTATAATTCTATATTCACTTCCATTGCTGTTTTTTTATAATGTCATTTATAGTATTTTCATTTTTCGTAAATTACAATACATAAAAGCCTAAAATACAAGGTTTATCAAATATGTTGTTAAACAATTAAGAATATGTAAAAACCAGGCAGAAGTAATAATATTCAACAAGGTGCGTAAAGGTAAAGGCATACATTTCTTCAGTTCCTGGCGTATAAAATATTATTAAATGCAAGAATAACCTGTTTGACTTTCATAACCACTGTAAAGACTCCATCATCATTTACGATATTGAATAACTTTCACCAATTTTGCATTTTCCAGATAATGCAATGCAGATAATTAATCAATTTTTTTAGCATCCATGTTTTATTAATACTCAACTCAATATGTCCACAGTAAAAAGTATATCAATACTTTTAGAAAATATAAAACATATATCTAACAGATAAGAATTTTTGTGCGATTCTTAAGCTTGTATGCATTCACTTTCAATCAACATAAAATAATAAAAAACTAATATAATAAAAAATAAGTATCTAGAACATTATCAAATACAATATGTATCTGCTTGTTTGAATGGTTAAAAATAAAATTTATGTTTTTTAAAGACGATTTTACATTCAAATAATTAACAAAAATTTGAAATTAATAATATTTTCAACTTTCATACAACTTTCATGATTTATCACAAATTATTTTATTTTCTCTTATTACTTTGGAATGTAACAACAGATATTTCATTTTACTAAAAATATAATCAATAAATTGATACTTACGGGTTTTTGATTATTTATTGTCAAATAAATACAGTTCTTTAAAATGTGAGGTATTCAAACTTTTTTGTATTTCTATTTCCATTAATTACTATAGTCCGATTTAGAGGCATTTCTACATATATAAACATTCACCAAGATACAGAAAAGTATATGTATTATAATTAAAAACTTGGAGTCCAAAGACAAAATCAATTAATCCACTGAAAATTTTTAGAAAGAAAACAGAAATTTTACTTTCGTTTGTTCTTAAAAGAAAACAAAACAATTCGAACGTTGTAACAAGACACGTTGAACTAATTGAACTGTTTATGATAAAAGAGGTTTGCAACTAAAAAGCTAAAGTGAAGTGTTCAGAACGTGACTAAATTCCTAATGCGACACACATAATCTCCGCTTGTTTCGTCTATCAGTGAAAATTTTCTACTCCGTTGAACCACAATCTAGGAACAGTTATGATTTTTCACATAATTACTGGCTTTGTTTTAATTTCAGTTAGTTACAGGCAGAAAGTGAGTTGAACCACTTCACAGATAACTCAATACCAACTTAAAACATCAGTTAGTTGTTTCATTAAGCTTGTTCAGTCGAAATCTTTTCTTCTGGATGTTATGTACGTAATAAGGACATGATATTGAAAAATGAATTGACACGAAGGCAATAATTTAACCATAGGTATGACATCTTTTTTTGTTATATTGTTAAAGAAGTAGAGTAGTAGGCATGAAAGAAATTTATTTTGAGTTTTTAATTAGTTTTAATTTTAAAATGAATTGATAATGCACGTTATTCATAATATTATTACATAAGTATAAATTTTTATACAAAAATCTTTAATTATCGTATCAATAAAATGATTTCAATATATTGATGAAGTCATTTTTATATTTTCTTTATTTTGTGTGTGAATGTGTGTGCGTGTGTGTGTGTGTGTGCGTATACGAGTATATGGTGTGTTTGGCTATGTATAGTATATATATATATATAAATGATCAAACAACAATATGAAATGGGGAAAAAAAGATTAAGTTGGGTTTTTGACTCTGACGAAGACCGCTTCTTACGGTTGAAAGATCTTAGTCTTTTTTCCCTATTTCATATTGTGGTTTGATCATTGATTGTTATTTCACGTGTTTATGTGAAATCTTGTTATATATATATATATATATATATATATATATACTGTGTGTGTGTGTGTGTGTGTGTGTGTGTAGTGTGAGTGAGAGGGAGAGAGAGAGAGAGAGAGAGAGAATGTTGATTTAAATATTGTTACTTACATTTATTGAACAAACATTCTTCTTTAATTGTAGCCATCTCCATCTCTATAACTAATGATAATAATATTAATATTTAAATATTATTATCATGCGTCTAATAATTTGTTAATATTTTTACTTGATTTAACAATTAAATAGCTACTTGTTTATTGAACGGGTTGCTCTGCTTTATAGAGCAAGATGAAGTTTGAACTGAAAACAGCCTTTGATAAAAATAATTATATGCTTTTTCATTGATATCATTGCATGAATGCTTTTTAATGCTGATCAACAACTTTTTCTTTTAATGAATTATTCTTAGTATTTTTATTTCTGTTTTCACATTATCAAAAATTAAAAATCTCCTACCGTTATAAACTTTGTTCTTTGGGAGAACCAAACTAAATGTAGTATAAATGTAGTACTCTTTTAGCATAAAACTAAAAGAGTACTACAAAAAAAAACTTATTTTACACGTTTTAATATTGAAATAGTGAATGAAGTAAGAATCGTAATTGTGGATTAATATAATTACATATTTCCACTTTAAAGAAAAAATTATGATAAAAAGGATTGTAGTTATCAAAACCGAGGATACTACTGAATTATAATTTCCATAAACATTTTATTTCAACACCCACAATAAAATTAATATCGGTTTTATTACCGATATTAATTTATAAAATATACCATGGAAAATACGAAGTCTACTAGGAGGTGGTACTCCAGGGGCTGTTTTAAAGCAACTCTCAAGAGCTAAAACCATTGGATTCATTTTCATCATAAATTCTACAATACTTTTAGTAGAACTTTATTGTATATAACAACAAGTACATATTGTAGAACATTTATGATAAAGAAATAATTATTTAAATTAATTTTCCACGACCTTGATGACGAGCTGATTCATAATGAAGTTAAGTGAGTATATCCGCTTTATATACTTACACAATGATCAAACCACAATATGAAATGGGAAAACAAGATTAAGATCTTTCAACCGTAACAAGCAGTCCTCGTCAGAGTCAAAAACCCAACGCAATATGCAGGACACATCTGGTGAGGGGTTGAGAAGAGTAGGAGGGAAGAGTGGTATTTTAAAAGGGTGAAAGCGCAGGAAAGGACTAATGTCCAGAGAGGGATGTTTGGGGAAACAAAGGAGTACAGGAAGAAAGAGTAAAAAACTATCTGCTAGCTGTCAACCCTCTTAGAAGAGGCTACTGCTCTCGTAACAAAAGTATCAAGGAGAGGGATGTTCGGGGAAAGAAAGGAGTACAGGAAGAAAGAGTAAAAAACTATCTGCTAGCTGTCAACCCTCTTAGAAGAGGCTACTGCTCTCGTAACGAAAGTATCAAGTTTGAAGAGATCGTTACTAATGTTTATAATATTTGATTTATTTAATTTAATTAGAGACGATTCAATAATATTTCTTAACAACATCGATTTTTTGTTTATGTGAAATCTTTTTATATACTTACATATATATGGAGCTGATTATATATTCTTCAAAAGAGGAAGCATACTACAAACATTGAACGAGATGAAGATTAAATGACATTTGGATTCGAGTGAAACACGAATGACTCATAAAGTTAGTCAACTTTAAGACTAACTTCTTAAAAAAAAACAAGATTTTTATTCTTGTTTTGATTTTCTAATTGTATAAACCTGAGTTGTTTGTTGTTGCAGAAACTTTTGAGCAAACATAGATCCAAAATGAATGTATATATCCGATATGAATAAATATGACCGTGCGATAATGAATAAATATGACCATTCGATAATGAATAAATTCTACTTCAGTTCTACTAACTATACTTCATCGATTTTTTTTATTAATTAAATATAATATTTAATATAAGGTAAGGAAAATCTATTATATGAGATGTTCTAAATCAACACTTACCTAACAAATTATTATTTTTGTCATTTCACTATAACATAATTGTTTCAAAGAATACAAATGTATTATTAAAATTACAAGGGCAAGCACAAATAGTTTTGCAACATGTTCCAGACCAGCTATTCTTCCACTGATTGCATGAATGTTGTGGCAATAAATTAACTTGTTTTTGATTCGGCTCAATGACTGGAAAAAAGTTAAACTATCAAAGAATAAATTCTGCGGAATGAGTGATTGGCAACGTGATCTGAAAACCGCTGGAAAAGGAATTCAAGAATGAGTTATTTTCTATGTAAAAATAAGTGAGTGTTTTTGAAATAGTACGGATGCATGCTTAACGTTATAATCAAATTGTTTTGCATATATACATACCAGTTCTCTCTTTTGAGCACTGTTACATTATATATAAACTAAAGAATTTTTAATTAAAGAGTTTCTTCGGAGACTATTAGCTCTTTATGCTTTCAAAATACATATTAGATAAGTAATCTTATTCTGACGAGAATACCAAAACTCTGGAATGAACAGTTAATCTTAGAGATTAACCTTTTTTACAAAGTTAAAACATAAACTTATAGGAATTATATAAGTAAAATAATTAGGGAGAGATTAATTTTCTATATCATTTCCTTTCTCTAGTGTGTAGATGGATTGTAAGAAACATCTAATTGACAATTGTAAAAGTTGAATTGTTCATATATTTTGAATTTAAAATTTGAGAAACATTGTGTAAGGGAGTTTGAGAGAAAGTAAGGGAAATTTTATAAGCTGAAGTTGACTACATTGGTAGTCAAAGTATACTGCTTATAAAATTAAGTATTTCTGTGTGCAAGGTCTAGGCGTTTGCTACTTTAATTCAAAAATTATACATGAGTAACTTTAAAATATTTGATTTTTTTGCTATTACGTAATCTGGGTAATTTTGTTACTATCAGAAAAATGTTTTACTTGTGAATAACTTGTAACTTTACAAAAAGATAATGATTTGCGGAAACGAAACATGTGTTATCTGTAAGCATTAGTCAAGCAAAACACACTTTAACACGGTTAACCAGGTCATTATTTGTTTCTGTAATTATACCCTTTGTTACAAGATTTGAGTGTTATCAACAACACTTCCGCGCTTAAAACATTGACCTTTTTGCAAACACATTTTTTTTTTATAATAAAATCGAAAAGGAAACTTTTAGGAGAACGATTATTGATAGAATTGAGAGCTAGGTATTTCAATGAAGGATTTAAAGTCATAATTGAGGGATACAAATGTCTCCTAGTTTTGTTAAATTTATTATTTTTAAATTAAAATCTGAAAGAAATTAATGTTTAAATGAAAGTGAAATAGAATCTGCATTAGTGATTAAAAGAGATTACATTCCTTGAAGCAATGAAGCTATGCTTAATCATAAAAGCATGCTAGCAAAGTGGATATTTAAAGAGAATTAACTGCGATCATCACGCCCCAAAAATCTATCTCATCCTAAGCCAAATGTACAGAGCGATCTCAAATAAACAGCCTAACCCATTATAAGTTACATTCCTACCTCAATAAAAAAATAAACTCGTGAGTAGTACAATCCGAGGGGAAAAACCAGTCTTCAGACAAAATGTATTTACATGTAAAAACAACGCCTTTTGGACACTATGTGTCCGAAGACGGTGCTGCAACCTTAGGTTTACTTCTATATCAAAAATACAAGTAAACAGATATAAAGGGAAGTTGAAAACAGTGAAATTATCTGTGTTAATAAAAAACAGTAAGTCGCATACCTGATTTAATGGGCGTATGGAGTGAGGTTGGAAGGAAAGAAAGCGCTACTGTGAAGTAGGGAAAGAGGGATACTCAAAATTCGAAAAAAAACGATCCAAACTGGATGCAATTCAGCTCAAAAACGACGAAAAGCAACACACAGAGTAAGAGACACACTTACAAACTCAAATTTCCGGATGATACGTCTTCAGGAGAAAAGAGAATGGGCAGCCCAGTGCAGTTGACTGCACTTGGTTTCCTCTCTTATCTCTCCTGGAGACGGTTCAACCAACAATTAGAGACTGTAAGTGTGTGCTTTTAATTTCTCTATGTTTCTTTATGTACATTGAACTGTATTTGTCTATTTAAGATCGCGTATTTTCATCAAATAAGTATATATATATATATATATATATATATGTAAAATTTGGGAGCAGTCCTTCATTCAAGCATATTTCATCGAATAACTGACCATATTTCACTGATATCATTTTCTTCACCAGTTTTTCAAGATTTCTGAACACCTTCTTCTTTCCTTCATCCAAACTTCATCCAAATTTTTCTTTTTTAAATACCCTGAAGATGACTGGAAGACAGTCGAAACATGTTAACATTAACATTAATTAACATTCTCCAACGTTTGGATGAAGGAAAGAAGAAGGTATTCAGAAACCTTGAAAAACTGGTGAAGAAAATGACATCAGTGAAATACGGTCAGTTATTCAATGAAATATATATATATATATATATATATATATTTCACATAAACACGTGAAATAACAATCAATGATCAAACCACAATAAGAAATGGGAAAAGAAGACTAAGATCTTTCAAGCGTAACAAGCGGTCTTCGTTAGAGTCAAAAAAGTCTTGTTTTCCCATTTCTTATTGTGGTTTGATTATTGATATATATATATATATATACAAAACATCTAAGTCACCGTTTGAAATTTAGGAATCTGGCTAAGATTTTTAGACCAAAATTAATGAACCTCGTCAGTGTCCCATCTGAACTGCCGAGAAGTAGTTAAGTTGTCAAAAGATCTTAGTTCCATTTCTAAATTTCTTATTGTGTTTTAGATGTCAGTTGTGTTAGTTCTCTTTAAGTGAACTTTGTTTGTAATATATCATATATTTGATAAGCGTTCGGAAGCTCTGAGATACAATTTTGATCATTATGTAGAAGTAAAAAAAATAAATGAAGACAAAATTATAATAAAATAAGTTAACAAGCTAAAAGGAAAAATAATAAATAAATTAATTATAAAATAGAAATATTTATAAAAACAGGTACAAAAAAAAGGAAAAAATATTAAACCAATTACGAATATAAATTACTTGAAAAAAATACTGCTTAAGAACACAGATTTAGTCCCAGAGTTCATTCTTGAAGGAGACAAATATGGGTGTGATGAGAAACTGATTTGTGACATTCGTTGCACTGTCTGTGATTCGTTGTGATTTGGACCAGGAAGCAGTCATTAAATTCAACACCACGAGAATCAGCTTGCATGGTAATGGTTAGATTTCTACGCTAGCCGATGGAAGATCTCTGACAATTCATATCTAAGCCAGATTAATGGAAACTCCTTCACATGAAAAGAATCATACTTAATAAACTTGGTAGTTTCAATTAAGGGAAGTGCCGAGTTTTTGAACAGGATTGTGTAAGGTATTATTATCAAGAATGGATTCAAAATAAGGACTGGATACTTACAATAAAAACCAGTTAGCGGCACTGTGCCATGCCTTTAACAATAATAGAGAGCTTTAGAGAAATATGAGACAACTTTTCCTGAAAATATAGTGTTTAGGTGTGATATACATTCAGACTTAAAAAAATGGTAGAAGAAGATGAATAGAATGTTAAAGAAAAATTTGTTAATAGGAGTGCCAAGTTTTAAAAAAACCAAAGATGACATTGGAGTCTACAGAAGGCAGGCTGGGTGACGTAAGCGAGATGAATGATGCTCGACGTGCTGTGACCTCGACAGGGCTTAGCGGGCCACCTTCAAAAGCTGAAACTTAAACTCATTACTTATTCTTGTGGATCCCGATTTCTGTACTGTGCACCCTGGAGACACGAGGCTTTTTCTAACCATCAATTTATACCCAATATGCCTTCACACAACTCTAGCATCAAATGACCTATTTGTTTCAAAGTGAGCCACATTATAATTAATTCTGTACATACTGGGAATCTGACTAGATATCTTACTGTAGTTGATTACAATTGTGATAATCTACAGGATAAAAACTTGTTTCTTTCTACAGTTTTATATTCTCTCTAACTAAGTATATACAACATTTCTCTATCTCTCGCATACAAAAACTAAGGCCATTAGAGAAATGTGAGCACAACATCCCTTAGAACCACGGTTACTACTACTAACCTAGGGTGGATGGGAGAGAGAGAGTGTGTGTGAGAGAGAGAGAGAGAGAGAGAGAGAGTATGTGTGTGAGTGGTTTTTTTCACTTTTTTTCCGCAGGGCAGTGCCCCTGCCATGGGGGCATTTATTTAATAACAGTATGTTCCACAAATCGTACTACATGCAATTCACTCCTTATGGCTATACAGACTTACTTCTAAGCTTTATTCTAAATTTTATAAAAATGTAAATTTAAATGATGTTTTACATAGTCTACAGTGTCAGGTGCACAAAATTCAAATTGTCTATTTACAATACGTATGTTAGTTTAAAGATTTAAGCTATGCTACAATGTGTCTGTGTGTGTGTGTGTGTGTGTGTTGTGTGTATTTGTGTTGTATGTATACAGAAAGAGAAAGAGAGAGAGAGTGTGTGTGTGTGTGTTTATGTGCGTGTGTATGTGTGTGTGTGGTGTGGTGTGGGAGAGAGAGAGAGAGAGAGAGAGAGAGAGAGAGAGAGGGTGAACAAGAACCACTCTCTTCTTCGCATATACATTACTTATAATAAAATTGCATTTTAAGCCATTATTAAAAAATAAAACACCTAACATCAATGAACAATCATCTGATTTTAGAATTTGAATAAACTCAAAATTTATTACACTTCATTGTTATATCTGAGAATTGATTGTTCAGGTTTGTTTTGCGACAATATTCTATGAAACAAATATTGAACTTCCTAAAAGTAACTAGTTCTCTAATGTAATTAAAACACAATTGTCTCTGTCTGAAAAGTAAAGTCGAGGAATCCATTTGTAATTTCCTATTAGCTCGAAGCTGAGTTTTGTATCAATCAAGACTAAATGATATTAAGAAGAAAATGGGGGTGTGTCTAATAATATTTCAAGTTTTGAGAAACCATGCAATTACAAAGAGCTCATCTATATTACTCCAAATGCTGTAAACAATTGAGTTTTTTTAATCTTTATAACTGCTAAATCGCAATTTATTGACCCGTTGTGTCAGCCGTCCATGTTTATGTCAATATATTTTTCTTGAGATAAATTTTTAATTTATAAGTTAAACTTCTTTATTCATTTTGAATTAAATGAATATGAGTTATAATTAAATGAAAAAAATGAATATTTCCTCATTCTGAGGTAAAATGGATAAACAAACAAAAGTCTCCACACAAATGAAGTTTTATACAATGCGTTTCGAACACTTTGTGTTCATCATCAGGAAGACACCAAGGTGTGGTGTTGACGGGTTGGTCCAGTGAAAATAAAATTACTTGTTCATTAAAGTCTCTATGTTAAGGTGTATTTTACGAGTATATCGTAAAATCTAGATTAGTAAAACTATGCAAAATTAAACCTGAATTTCATTCTGTCTGAATGTTTGCAAACGCAATCAACTTCATGCAAGATTCAGTATTATAAAGGTACAATATAGGTAATTGCAATATTGCATTTTTAAAAGAAAAAAAATATTGTCGTTATAGAAATGAAAATATAGACATTGAGCCAAATGACAATAAGACAGTTTCGATGATAAAAATGTTGATAAACCAGTGACATCGTTTATGGTGTGTCAACTTGAAAGGCATTCACGTCCAGACATCTACTTAATTCGATCTGAACACTGGAATCCAAGTCGAGGAAAATAAATATATCTTAGAACCTATTGAGTAAAGTAATAGTAAAGAGTATAACGCAGCATGATGACTAACTAATTAGTTTTACTGAACTTTGGCCACTTTTGCCTTTGCAGAGTGACCTAAGCATCAAAACAATCATATTTCACTTGACTGGCCAGCCTGTGTATTAATCAGTGACAAGATGAATTGTAGGCTGATGTTTTTGTTTAACGCAATGCGATCTACCAATAATAGCTGGGCGATCGACGCATTGAGCACCTCCGGTATAAGGCTTTATGACTCCTCAGATCATCTGCATTATATCGAAGTCAATATTCTACCCAAACAAACCGATACTGGTAGACTCCGCTCACCGCTCAATTACCTCAGACAAGTCTTAAAACGAATATTTCAAAAACATTTTATAATTCATTTTTATTCATTCAATTATTCGTTATGTAATAATTTTTTTTCAGTTGGATCATAAAAAAAGTTCCATCTTGTTGTGACCAACTTTATAAAATAATCCTGCCTTGACTGCCTTCCTTATCAATGAGTAGAACAGCTCACTAGTGGTCAAAGTAGCGATACGATAAAAGAGGAAATGCGAGCGGGATATCTATTCAACAGAATTAGCCGTTTCCTTGCCCCATACGCCTCGTCGTTTGAACTAGCCGCCGGCTAATTCATTATTCATTGACGCCAACTTGTTGCCCCTCGTATCTCTATCTTCATTAAACCTCTTTGTCACTAGCAAAATTTGCATTCCCTCTCTATCTTACTCATTACTATTTAATTTATACACCTTTTTCATTTTATATTAATTCGGCATTTTAAAAAAAACTCTTCTATCACTTAAGAAATCTTTTGACAAATTGTGGAGTTCGTTCTCGAATTTAATTATTTTATTGACTACCTGCTTTTTATTTTCTGTTAAAATATTACTTACTTCAATATTACAACTACGTAGGCATCAAGAGAAGAACACTCTGCTCGCCTGGCGAACAGCAACAATGCACATGCTATATATATACGCATATTCAGGAAACAGTTCTTCATTTATAAATGTGAAATTAAATTTTCTGCCTACTTTTTTCTTGATAAATTTTTTGGATATCTTTTCCAAATCTCTTATTAATCCTTTACATTCTCTATATATATGATGTTATTTTAATAACATATTATATTACCTATTATATATTATATTACAATATTTAAAATATATATATATATATATAATAAACTTCATTGGCAAAAAGAGCACTTAGAAATGAAACGGAAACTCACTACTATATTTCGATGGCCTCGTCATCAGGAAGATAGAGTCACTCTAAACGAGTCACTCCGCAGGCAGAGCACGACTGGCAGGTGGTCTTGAAGAAACACACCGGCCTTCTATAGATGTAACCAATATTTTAATTGGTTATATATACTTTATATATATATAATTATATATTTTTGATATGATACTTCAAAAATAATAGTATGCACAGGAGTTATTGGGGGTTGGTCAACACAACAAACATTTCACTTATGCCAACGTTTCGCTATATTTGTATAGCATTATCATGGCTACACATAAAGCAAAATATACGTCAGATAGAATATACCGAACGGTGTTTGAAAATATTACAAAACTAATCAGATAGCTATCAGAAACATAACAGACTGTAAAAATTTAAAATTTAAATCATGTAGTTTTTCTAGACAACCTGTTATGCTTGTGATGCCTGGCTATATATATATATTATATATATATATTATATATATATATATATATATATATATATATAATATTGATATTATTACTATACAGCTTATATTGCAATATTTAAGTTTTACATATATATATATATATATATATATATATAAATTTTTAACAACAGTAAAAAAAAAATGACAAAGATCTTTCAACAGAAAAGGTGATCTCTGTAAGAGTCTAACTGGTACTGAAGTTGGAACTATACTACTGGTTGGACTCTGACGAAGACCAATTGTTTTGCTTAAAAAATCTCTGTCAGTTTTCTGATTTTTTTACTCTTATTTAGAAGTTTATTTTAAAATATATATATATAATAAACTTCATTGGCAAAAAGAGCACTTAGAAATGAAACGGAAACTCACTACTATATTTCGATGGCCTCGTCATCAGGAAGATAGAGTCACTCTAAACGTGTTTACTTACGTGTTTATTTATTCACGTGTTTACTTTGAAATCTTATTATTATTATTATTATTATATATATATATACTTTTTCGATGAAAATACGATCCGAAATGGACAAATACAGTTCAATATACATAAAGAAACATAGAGAAATTAAAAACACAAACTCACAGTCTCTAATTTTCGGCTGAACCGTCTCCTGAAGATGGTTCAACCGAAAATTAGAGACTGTAAGTTTGTGTTTTTAATTTCTCTATGTTTCTTTATGTACATTGAACTATATATATATCATTAAAATTAACCGCAGTCTTGGTATTCACGATCTTAAGACTGAGAGATTCGATCCTACGAAATAAACTCCTGCTAACAGGGTTCAACTGGAAAAGGAGTTGGACAAGTGACATGTTAAATTAAAATCGATGACTCATGCTTAGTCATTGCTATAAATAGATTAAAAGGATAGTACAGGTTAATATAAACAGAAGGTCAAAGGTCAATAATGAACAAGAAACAAGCGGTTAGAATAAAAGAGTTGAAAGGTCAACGGTTTAATAGAGAATAAATAGATTAAGTTCTTAATGAAGATCTTAGTTTTGTTTTCCTATTTCTTATTGTGGTTTGATCATTGATTGTTGTTTCACGTGTTTATGTGAAATCTTTTATATATATATATATATATACGTTTCAGAGTAAACTATAGATGCACAATAAATTGAGAAACACACAATCTCTAATTGTTGGTAACCATCATCAGGAGAGGAGAGATAGGGACAACAAGCACTCCAAAATTTTATATTTCTGACTATAAAAAAGGTTATAAATAAAATCCGAAACGTTCAAAATGATAGTTCAGTTTGAACCTGAAAAACTGACCGTTTCCTGATAAAAAAATTTTATTTTGTATAACTATATATATATATATATTAATATAGATAAAGAAACATAGATAAATCAAAAACATAAACGTATAGTCTCTAATTTTTGGTTTGAACTGTTATGAGGAGAGATAAGAGGGAGAAACAAAGCGCACTGGTGAAGAGGCGGTTGGAGATGGTCTCGGTTCATCTCTTCATCTTTTCTGTTCAAACCAGAAATTAGAGACTACAGTAAACATTTTTAATTTATGTATGTTTCTTTATCTATATTTAAATTTATTTGTCATTTTCAGATCAATTTTTTATCGTATATATGTATATACTTTAAAAAATAGCAAAGAAACATAGAAAGTCACTACAGAAACTCACTTCAATATTTCGACACCCGTCGTCATCAGGAAAAGGAGTACAAAGTACTGGCGTTGAGAAGCAAACCGCATGCCTATATATATAAAACGATTAAGAGTATAGAACACGTAGAAGCAACAACAAAACTTACTTCATGAATATATATAATATATATAATTGTATATGCATTGTGTGCACCTCCTCTCTGTTTCCCTGTCTCTCGATCTTCCTCTCTCTTCTTGTGTGTATTATGTTTTATAATTTGTTGACGATATGAAACTCACATCTATTATCTATGAAATAATCATGGCATGATGTTAAAAAAGCTACTAATTCCCTTGCATTCAACTTGAGATTCTGATCGTTATTTGAGTTGTTACGATTGAATAACAAAGTTATAGGCCGTTTTCTGGTTAGTCTGTAAATAACTGTTTATGACGATGAAGCAGATGAATGCGACATATTTGACAGTGGCCAGAGTCAAAGGAAGTCTGTTCTGATCTCCACTTGACCTGTCCCCACTCCCCGCTCCTCCGTCATTTCAAACAAACCTGCCTGTCATCTAGTCCATTTCAAACTCTATTTATTACAGCTTAACATTAACAAAGTCAGTTGAACATTAAAAAGACCATTTTGAGGTTTTAAAACATTTTCATGTATTTACTCCAAGAATTAGTGTTTAATATATAACAAGATTTTACAATAAACACATGCTATAACAATCAATGTTCAAACCACAATATGAAATGAGAAAAGGTACCAAGATCTTTCAACCGTAACAAACACTCTTTGTCAGAGTCAAATCTCAACTGAGTTGAGACTTCTCAGAAATCTTAGTGTTTTTTCTCATTCATATTGCAGTTTGAACATCAATTCATATATCTATGTAAAACTGTTTTGTGATCATAGGTGACATCATAGGTAAAACACAACAGGTAACATCATATTGGGTATCTTAGTGAAAGTGGAAATACGATATAAGGCTTCTTAATTAGAAAGACATCTGTATAGCTTTTAGTAACAGACCACCATGGAAAACATATTCTGCCAATTCAATATCTACTTGGATATTTGCCTCTTCATCACATAAAGTTATACTTCTGCATTGGAATACCTATAATCATGATAAATTGTGACTAATTTTCTATAAATTATGGCTTTGAGAGCGACACTGTAAATAAAATTTTAAAGATAACGATTAAAATAGAAAAAACGTTACTTGGAACATGCTTCCATTCTTGCTATAATAAGTATCAAATAAAAAATGCAGGGTTTTATTTCTTACTCTCCCCTCTTTTCCTCCTCTCTCTTTCTCTCTCTCTCTCTCTCTCTCTCTTTCGCTCTCTCTCTCTCTCTCTCTCTCTTTTCTTTCTTTCTTTCTTTCTTTCTCTCCTCTCCTGCTGGCTCACAATGGCTAACAAACTGTTTTTTTGAAAAAAATGTTACTATAATTGTCACAATATAAATGAAATTATAAAGTACGTCAACTTATTTTTCAATATCCTACAAAAACTGAGAAATAATAATGATATGTAAGGAATACGAAACTATTTTCAAATTGCATGTTATTGTACAATTTATCATAAGTCGTGAATCGGTCTTGCAGATATCCGACAGGTTTAGCGAGAAATGCATTTGAAGATGTATTACATGCGTAACAGGTCGAGGGTCCACAATAATGGTGGTTAAGGTATGACAGATTTGTTTAATGCTGTGATGTTTACTGACCTCCGCAGTACTAACAACATGCATATACGAGTATATTTATATTACCATAAATTTAACAGTATTCTTTTTAAGAAATTTAGTGATATTTTTCATAAATTTAAATAATACAAATCTTTTGAATTTAGTTGTAACTGTGTATTGAATACATTTACTAATTTTAAGCACTTGCCGCATACCATTGTTATTCATCAAACTCGAAAACAATTATTCCACACATACATGTAACTAACTAAAATAAGTAAAACTATTCGTAGTATTTCAGTAAACAAATCAGCTGATGAATAATTTATTTTTTTTTTAAGCATCAGAGTAATTTAACTTCATCTCGTTCTTCACTCTGGCTCCTTGTTGAAGGTACAAGGCAGTTCTTGCATGCGTTATCTCTTGGAACACCCCCAATTTCTTCATCGCTTTTCAAGTCACGTTTCTCGATGACCTGTTCAAATCCTATATTTCGTTATTCAACACCCAGTCTTAATCACTACTTATTTCAATGTTCATCACAGACTACTGTTTAATTGAATATTTCCCTAGCAATTTTTTGTATCAGGTGAATATGAAGAATACAACCATATATTCTTCTATTACATCCATTTTATCAAAATCCTAAGTTTAGCTTGGTTAATAAAAACTTAATCGTTATAAAAATTACTCTTAATTGCTCTATCAAACTCCGCTGTTGTTTCAGGAAAAATACAGCGCTCTGTTTGCACACAAATTACCTCTTTCATATGCGTACATCTATATATACTTTTTACCCAACTAACAACTATTTACATGTCAAATGTCATCACTAATTCCAATATACATTTCAAACGTTGTATACTGTATGGTCAAACATTTTTTTTTGTTTTTTAGAATATAGAACAGAGTACAATATAATATTTTTTTGTGCAACCCTGTATACTCATGTTAAATTTAACATAAACTAAGATATGCACTGGTATACTTTAAAACTTAATACTTCAGTTATGTATAGGGTATGTTTTAAGTTCTAGTTTCCCTTAAAGCCCTTCACCCTTAGTCTTGGTCTAGGGATGTTAAGTATGGCTCATTTATTACTTGGTACCTTAGTTGTGATCAAGTTACATTACCAGTTCTATTCTACAACGTTGATCCTAAACTATATCCTACTCATGTTTATTAAAGTTGAGATCATTAATGGGTTTGTAATATCAGTAATTGCAAATATTTCAGTGAAACCTTTTTTTTATTCTTTAAACCGATCCCCTAGCGGGTGATAACATCAGCCTTTTACCGGCTTTTTGTTTGATCAGTGATTCTACAGATTTTACATTGGGAGTGCTAAATTTTGTCTAACTGAAGTGCATTTGGAGTAGGGATCTTTAACGACTACCTGAAAACGCAAAGGTTCGGGACCTATGGCTAACGTCCTCTCCAAGGGACAACGTACTTAGATTTATTCACCTCCCGCATGAATAAATCGAGGGCCAGGTGGGGATCGAACCCCGGACTACCAGCCCAGAGTCGAGTACGTTAACCACTGAGCTAACCTGGTCCTTGCATAAAGAGTTAGACCATGATATACCATTTCAAATTGATTTAATTAAGACTAATATATAACCACTTCTGGACTAACTCTATTGATATTTTGCTGCTATTTTCTATTAAGAACTAATTGATTCATCGTGAAACGTATATATATATATATATAAAGATTTCACATAAGCACGCGAAACAACAATCAATGATCAAACCACAATAAGAAATGGGAAAACAAGACTAAGATCTTTCAACCGTAACAAGCGGTCTTCGTCAGAGTCAAAAAGTGTTTCAGAGTGTTTCAGTTGGGTTTTTGACTCTGACGAAGACCACTTGTTACGGTTGAAAGATCATAGTCTTGTTTTCCCATTTCTTATTGTGGTTTGATCATTGATATATATATATACGTTTCACGGTGAATCAATATACCAATTAAATGAAAAGATTCCACGAACTGAATAAACTATATTGACACAAAAAACACTCAGAAATGAAACAGAAACTCACTACTATATTTCGACCATAGTAGCTCCGCAGGCAGACAACGACCCTGCCTGCGTCGTTGTCTGCCTGTGGAGCGACTCGTTTATATCTTCCTGATGACGAGGAAATCGAAATAAAGTAGTGAGTTTCTGTTTTATTTCTGAGTGTTCTTTGTTTCAATATAGTTTATATATATATATATTGGTATGCGTATATGTATGTGTGTGAGTATGTGCGAGTGGTTAGATCAGTGGACTTGTTTGCACACTACAGACCATACCGTTTGATGAATCAAGTTTTGCACTAGAAATTGGGCCATATAATTTAGATGTTTTTTTTTTTATCTTAAGCAATATTAAATCATGGTAATGTCTCTTTCCTAATGTCATTTTAAACTACTTTGTTTTTCTCTTTAACTGCTGCCTCTAAAGAGTTAAAATTTTGTTTCATTAATATGAAACTGAGAAAAATATCAGAGTTTTAAAAAAACAAATAAAGCATTTTTTACAAACGTCTACAAATCAACATTCAAAGAACTCCTTCAAGTTTTAAAGTTTTTGTGTTAACTTTTGTCACAGCAGATAGGTTTGATATTTATCAAGATTTGTTTTTCTTTTAAGATAAATGTAAACAAACCTCAGAAGTAGAATTTTTAAGGATTTGTTTCCCTAAGCAATAAATGATTTTACAGTTAATTTACAAAGATGTAGTTAGCACAAGTTTATTTAATTAAATAGCTCTTTGGGGCAAGTGTCAGTCTAAAATAACCAACAGTGTAACAACTGTATTTACAATTTTCCCCATACAGCTAAAATTAATTTATAATATATTTATATTTTTTTAGAATTTTGTTGAAGAACAAAAGTGAATATCATACATATATGCAAAACGAATATCTTTGAAGTCACCCTGAAGACTTAATGGAGCCCATTGTGGAGTTCAATTTGTGAGTAACTGCAAAAACATTGGATATACAATGATGGAAAAACAAATTCACTCTGTCAGAGATAAAGTTTGAATTTAACAATTGTTATTACAATTTTTTTTTGTTTTATTAAAAATTTTATTTAAAACAAATTTTATTTTATTAAAAATTGTATTCTGTTGAGTTAAATTAGGTAAGAACATTTCCAAGCTAAAACGTTTGAAGTGTTGTTATTAACTCTGATTTCTTGTTATTAAATCAGATTTATATTAAATTGAAAAGAAATGAACTCAACCAATTCTTATCTTTGTTTTATTTCCTTAGACTTGTTTATTAGCGTTGAGATTTCTGAAGAGTTTCTTATTTTGTATATGCTGGGTATCAACCATCTCCTGGTGATGAGTTATTTTTTAAATTCAACAGATTGAACTATGCAAAGAACTTAACTAAGTACAAATATGAACCAGTGTAAAAAATTCAATGGAATGATTAAAAATAGGACAGAATATATATATATATATATATATATATATATATATTATATATATATACTTCATACAATAGAATTATAAATATAAAATATACAGATAATAAATCACGAGATACACATTTTGCTTAAACTACTAATAGAAATTAAATGGTAATTTCATGGAATTTATAAATAAAAGGAAGAAATTAATAATGAAAGAGTTAAGGAAATGATAATTTTAGGTATTATCATAATTTCTCATTACGGCTGCTTATAGGCTACTATGAGATTTCAGTGATCTATGTTCTTTCTATTATCGACTTTTGGGTGACCAGGTTAACTGAGGTGCTCGCCTCGGAACTGGTAGATGCTGGGTTCAATACCCACTAGGCCTTCGATTTATTCACTGGGGATGTGAATAAATCTAAGCATCGTGCCTCGTTAAGCTGTCGGTCTCAAGTACGATGTCAGGTACTCGTTAAAGATCCCTACTCTAAATGACTTCAGTTAGGTTAAATTTAGGACTCCTAATTTATAATCATTGTGGTTTATTACAAATGTTCAGCCTATGTGTGTTCTCTTGTGAGACTACAACTGCAAGCCAATCTAACCTATTATAGACTTTTACAACGGATCTCAGCAATAATGGTTTACTCTGTACTGAAGCAGCGGATGAAACACTTTGTTTCCCACTTTATATTCCAGACAACAACATTAGGTAAAAAAGTTACTTCAAAATTGTCTAACATTTGGATCTTACATAACTTTTTTCGGGGGAACTATCTACGGTATTTTGATTTTGATTAGGGTCTTTTTGGGGATCCACCTACCATAAACAAACACCGAGGCATAATCTACCGCCCGGGCAACACCGGGTAGATCAGCTAGTGCAAAATATAGGTAGACATGGATGAATCAGACATTTTTTACACTGGCATGGGTTATGAGCATTGTGTGGCCATTGTAGTCCATGTTATTTTGAAAGACAAGACCAGGCTGTACGCCTGTGCTTTGTTGGAGCCAAGTATCCAATTATCTTAACAAGGGAAGGCTTATTGAATAGAGATAGGTGGCCATCTGATGACCATGTTCAGTTACAAAACGCTGTAAAATTATTTACAAAAAAAACTTGAATTTTGAAATCCTTAAAAAGTTATTGCACGTTACAGTTTAATACAGTTACAATTTCAATTACACTTCCCTTCTCTACTACATGATTACCACTCCTATTGGTATTTAAATTTTTATTTGAATTAATTACATTTATACTTATATTAGTATTACACTAAGTTATGACTGTTATTTTATTAAAATTTTATTCTAGAAAAAATTTTATTTTTCCTTTGCCTGCTTTTTCTTTATTTCTAAATGTTTTACTGTTCTGACCATCTAAATATAATTGTTATGAAAAAAATGTATTAAAAACATTAGTAATGTATGTAGGTAATCAGTAATATGACATATAAATAAACCTTTTTACAGTAGCAGTAATACCCTGAGAATAATAAAATTTTCTTAGTACGAAAACAAACTGTCATACTTCATCAGACCCTGATGGAGCCAAGAAAAAGTATCCTTACAGGCAAAGTGTTTTTAAATAAAGGTACTTTGCCAGCAGATGGTCATATCTTGATATCAAAATGGCACTTTTATAGTGAAATCTCTCTATTTCTTACTATCTTTTGAACTGAGACATTTGAAATTTGTAAATTCTGATTATTGGTTAAAAAAATTGAACTTTAACGGAGTTGTTTGGTTTAAATTAAATGAAACAAAAAATGTGACAGTTGACTAAAAAAATTATGAACAATATGGATCTCCATATAAAACTTTTGACTCTTTAATGATTATCTTTCATCTATACTCCCTTCTCAGCGGTACAAAGTCAAATTTAGGTTATCCAGAATAATCAGAAACAGTGTTGTGTTAACCAAAACTGCACGTTCTGTTGAGGGCCGTTAACGTCACTTCAGAACTGCTATCTCTTATCATGTAAACATCTATTTCAATAAATCATCATCAGAAAATATCAGTCTATTTTTATAAACACTCCACACATGTATTTGGATGTCTCCTTTCAGTAAAAAGAAATTAGAAATGACTGCTATGAATGAAAATGATAAAAAATAAGCTTTTATTTTTTAAATGACCGTTGTCATATTCCTGTTAAATAAGGGCTATGGTAGGCTAGTACCCTGCCGTCTCTCCTCTGGACAAATTGATCCCACATTTGATTTCCACCCTGTCCTCAATTTCCTCAAATAGGTGGTGAAAATAATCTGGGCATGTCTTCCCTAGGAGAGGACGTTAAGCTGTCGATCCACAGCCTGTCCAATGTCAGATCATTCTTAAAAGTCCCTACTCAAATACAGTTGAGTTAGGCGAAATTTAGAACTCCCAATGTATAATCAACGCAGTAATATGAAGTGAGACTCTTTCACCCCTAGAACAGCACTAAAAGGTGAAAGCCCACAAGTATGATAATATCAAAAGAATCATCTGTCAAACTGTCGGAATGCATTTCTTATTGTTACTTATCTTATATTATGATTAAGTAAAAATATACCGTACAAGAGTGAAGAAAAAGAGACTGGAATATAGAAGAGCGCGGCACAGAGCCGAGGACAAAGGACTGTCGCCCTTGAATGGGAATAGCTGAATTAGTGTGAACAATGGACGTTATGACACTGTAGAGGAGGCATCATTAACTTCCCTCTTCTAAATTACATAATGAATTCATTTGATGTAAGATTGTGTCAAAAAAAAAAATTCTAAAACATCAAGGACTCTTGTGATTTTTTTTTTAAGGGAAAGTGCTTTTACAAGTCCCCCCGTCAAGGTAGTAATTCTGTTCTGTTTTAATAGATTTTAAGAAGAAATACAAATATAGTAAAAACACACCATAAACCTGTTTATTTTCAAAGAGACCATTTTAGTGGTGTATAAAGGACAGTCATTTGAAGGAGTTGTCTACTATGCCCATTCTCTCCCTTGGCTTAGCAAGTCGTAAGCCCTTTTACGACTAGACCACCTAGTCACAGCTATGCAATCCATTAATGCTAGCTTCATATTCTATTTTCAACCACAATACCCTTTAAAACTCAATTCTGCAGTATCCAACATTTTCTACTACTATATTAAGTAATTAAACATTGATTCTGAGTTCTAAATGACTTTCATGTTTTGAGGTTCTAAAATTGATTGTTATATATTTGTAGATAACCTTGGGCCACTGAGTGTTGAAAAACTATAACAACAGTTAATAAAATAAATTCACTAAACATGATTGACAGGAATAACTGTTCTTTTTTTATTAAGTCATAAAAATACAGACTTCTTATATTGCCCACGCTAGCTACGGTGGACTATTTAGATATCGAACATTTATCAGGAGTCGGTCAGTTTCAAGGCTCAAATCAAACTTTCAATGGCAAATTTTCTATTTAATTTAAAATCTTATTCTACAGATATTAAAAGTATAGAATTTTGGAACTTTATGAAACAACAAATTATTAAATCACAAGTTGAAACTAAATAATTTTATCAATGGAAACTTCATCACAACTGAAAAGTTTAACAAGAATGCTAGAGTGTACAAGCACACGGCAGTATTGTTTATATTACACAGTGATACATATTACAATGATACAGTATACAATGTAACGCTCCTGTTTAAGGTGACTGTTGTGTTAAACTTTATATTCCAAAAATTATTAAATAAAATTTTTTAATGTAATAGTTTATTGTAATATACCCTGAAAATATCAACGTCTGCTAATTACAATGGTTTCAAATGCGAATTTTAAATGAAAATATTGGATTTCAAAGTTCAATTTTAACCTAGAATATATTATATGATCTCTTATGCAATTGAGATTCAGTCAATTTTCTAGTTCCAAAACCAAGCTCTCAACCTTGACTTATTTAATAAGAACTAAGAATTTAACAAGTAAGACTTCTTACTCCTGCTTATGAAAAAGGTTTTATAATAAAACTGAAAGCTCAGAAATGAGAGTGTGATTTTGAACTTAGAAAATCGAACAAATCCCAATTGTTTAATTCTTCTATTCTATCAAACGGCTGATATATTATTGCATTAGTTTCATATATATATATATATATATGACGACGACTGTCGAAATACGTTGTGAGTCTTTTGTGTGTGTGTCTTTATTTGTTTTTCTCTTTCCTGTGTGAACTATATATATATATAACAGATTCAATAATATATCGACCGTTTGATAGAATAGGTGTGTTCTCTAATCGGGGTTCGGTCAATTTTCCAGGATAAAAAATCAAACTCTTGTTGCCAACATTTCGGTTTTATTTAAAACCTTTTTCATAGGCAGAAGTAAGAATTTTTTAACTAATAAAATGAAATTTACATTATTTAAAGGAACAACAATGTTAGCCGGACAAAAAGTCTAGTCGAAGATTTTGTCCGGCTAACATTGTTGTTCCTTTAAATAATGTAAATTTCATTTTCTTAGTTAAAAAATTCTTACTTCTGCCTATGAAAAAGGTTTTAAATAAAACCGAAACGTTGGCAACAAGAGTTTGATTTTTTATCCTGGAAAATTGACCGAACCCCGATTAGAGAACACACCTATATATATATATATATATATATATATATATATATGAACTGATATATATACTCTCTTCCTGATAACAAACTTCGGTTCAAAATATTGTTCCAGTAAGTGTTAGTCTCTTTCTTTAGGTGTTGCGTTTTAAGTTTTATATTTATTTATTTATATATATATATATACGAGTATGATAAAACCACAATAAGAAATGGGAAAACAAGACTAAGATTTTTCAACCGTAACAAGCGGTCTTCGTCAGAGTCAAAAACCCAACTGACCCTCATTTCTTATTGTGGTTTGATCATTGATTGTTATTTCACGTGTTTATGTGAAATCTTTATATATATATAGATATATATATGCTATATTTCACAATAAACACATGAAATAAAAATTAACTTCGAAATCACAGTAAGACATCGGAAAAGAGACTAAAATCTTTCAAATGTAACAAGCGGCCTTCTTCAGAGCATCAGTTCTGACTGTGATGAAGACTGCTTGTTACTGTTGAAAAATCTTTGGCTTTTTAAGGGTTAGATTTTAAACACTAGAAAATGTAGGTTCTACCACAGTTGAATTGTGATCACTAAACTCTACTCTCAGGGAGATGTATCCTACCCTTTATTGTGATGATAATTGTAGACAACCTACTAGAGATTGTAAATAATTAATTTCGATAATCAATAAGATATGCAGATGACCTTGTTATTATCAGAACAAGAATCAATTATAGGTAAAATGCTCATGCATTTTAAATTGATGAAAGATGAGTAAAGAAGAGGAGTCTGGTATAAATCCTGCGAAAATAGTTTTTATAAATTTCTCTAGAATCAATAAGATATGCAGATGACCTTGTTATTATCAGAACAAGAATCAATTATAGGTAAAATGCTCATGCATTTTAAATTGATGAAAGATGAGTAAAGAAGAGGAGTCTGGCTATAAATCCTGCGAAAATAGTTTTTATAAATTTCTCTAGAATCAAAGTATGATTTAAGACCTCTACTATAAAAATAGAGTCTAGGACTCCCACAGTTATGCGAAAACGTTAGAGCTATTTAGATGAAAGGATGGGTATTTATTAAGGATAAATTACTGCAAGGGTACTCTCCAGTTTACTACATAATCAAGGATACTTATTAAAACTGTTGAAAAGGAAAAGCATTTCAAAGTTTAAATTTAAAATATTTATAAATAAAAGTATATTTCATCCATATGATTGACTAACATATAAGTAAATTGCACCAGTAAATATAAGTCACACCCAATGCTACCATATTACCACTCATTGATTGGCCTTTACTGCATCAAAGTGTTAATGCTGCAGCCACTATAATCACAGGGTGTGAATATAGTTTGATTTTGTTTGAGATATATGGATAAACATTATCATGTTCTTTTCTCAACCCACTATTCATACTTTTTAACGTGATGAATTTTTTTTTAAATATATGAATGTATTAAATTACAGTGTAAACTGCAACCGCTGAGAAGAACGTTTAATGCGATTATGTTTTCACTATTAGTAGATAGAGTTATTATTTAGTATTTAGAGTTATAGTCACATTATTATCAAATATTATCATATTTGTCACAGTCAAATATTGCCACTTTGTCACGTATGTCAGTAAAGAGTGCAGGGTGTCCATAAAGTCCGTGTGCGTTTTAAAAAAAATATACCCTTATTTGTAACTGGGATAGAAATGATCTGAAAAAGGATTAGAAAAAAGTAAATCTATATTTTTTAAAGTTTTATTGAAATTTTATCCACATAACCTCCATCATGTAGTAACCTCTTCTAAATCACGAATTTTCTAACAGATGAATCGGAAGAGGTGGACCATTTCATTCACCTCCACGTTCGCCTGACTTGACTCCATTAGATTTTTCTTATAGGGGTATGTGAAAACAACTGTGTATGCATCTAAATCTTGTTCATTTGAAGATTTGAAAGCTAAATTAACTAATAAGATTTTACGGATTATTGTAAATCAGTTGACGCATGTTTTCCGTAAACTGCAAAGCTGTATTACTCTTTATACTCCTAATAATGGAGGACTGTGAAAAATAAAAATTAATTTTACAATAAAACCTTAAAAATGCAGGTTTACTCCCTTCTAATCTTTTTTACAGATTATTTCTATCGTAAATACGAATAAAGTTATAATTTTTTTAAACTACATATGGACTTTATGGACACCCTGTATTTCCGATAAAACTCTCTCTCTCTTATTCTCAACATTTCAATAAAATATATTAGGTTCCTTACGATTATTATTATTACTACAAAGAACTTCACGCAAAATTACCGATATACTGTCTAATATCATAATTATAGATATATCATACAAATACTGATTTTCTGAACGAAGCAATAAAAGCTTTGTATTTTTTTATCGAAATCTTTTACAGTGATGACTGATTCACTTAGTTCCTACAATTAGATATAGTTTCTAAATATGTAGTTATTTACAGCTCCTCTTTCGTCCCATTTAGATGGTTACTGCATGGAGCATTTCTCAAAACAAATGAATCATCGCCAAAGCTAGAATGATAATAGATTCCCTCTCCCAACACTTTGAGCAGTGTTGGCAAAGGGAAAACACTAGCAGTGTTGCCTAGTTTTTACATTAAAAAAAACTACCTTCTCATTTTAAGGTTTTATGTAACTGGGAAATAATCAATGAAAACAAATGGTGTGTCTGTAGTTTAAAATTGTTTCATCTAAAGAAATATGAAGTTTTACATATGCTCATGGTTACCTATGAATATCTACCAAAAAAAAAAAGTTCTTAGAGAATTCACAAGAGAATCAATGTCCAAACCACAGTCAGAAATCAGAAATTGACTAACATCTTTCAACCAAACAAGCGATTTCTGGTTGGATTATGTTGAAGTCGCACAAGAAAACACACATGGGTGGAACATTGACTCTTTGTAGAACCATAGAATGAACATCATATATTAGGAGTCCTACATTTGACTGACTCAAGTGTATTTAGAGTAGCGATCTTTAACGAGTACTTGACATAGTTCAGGCTTATGACTGAGGACTTAACATTCTCTCCGAGGAATGGTACACTTAGATTTATTAACCTTCCACGTGAATAAGTCGAAGACCAGAGTGGGGATTGAACCTCTGATCTACCAGTTAAGAGGTGCGCACGTTGCCATTGGACGAACCTGTTCCCTAACCAGCGGTCTTCGCCTGAGTCCAACAGATGACGTGTTTATTGTAATTTTATCATATTTTTTTGATCATGTTCCATATAGTATATTACATGCTGTATCGAATCTTATTTAACATTAAAAATACAGATTAGACATTAAATTACTTTAAAATTAACATTAAAATACACATTATAAAAGTTTTTTAAAATCTATGAGTCTATGCATTTTATTTATTGTTTATATTTATTTTATTTCTGATGTTTATTGTGAAATAGATTTTCTTTGCAAGAACGATCCATTTCCAATCAGAAAAGCCACAGAACTACAACCAAACTATATTCAACTTGTCCATCAAACTATTTATATGACCACTCTTAAAGTTATGAATGGAGTTTTTTAAACTTTGGAATTAAAGGCAGTCATTAGTCAAACAATGACATCGCTTAGTTTCTTGTATCGATGTGAACGTTAGACACTTTTTATTCAGCTTTCTAGTGACAACCATCGACCTGCGAATATTTACGTGAACGTTAGCACGTTTTAATCAGTAGTTCCAAACCATACGTCTACTACTGCTTAATTATTTTACTACTATAAATAGATAACTAAACTATATCATCTGAAAAAGTGTTCTTTTGCTGTCTTATGATATTAAAGGTTGTTATGAAAAATTTATAAAATAATGTGGAAAGCCATTTAAGGTTCTCTAGAACATAGGTAAGTTTTATTGGGTTTAAAAGGACTGAGTAACATTTTCGCTTCGATGAAGGGATAAGATAAACAAAATTGGATAGATAGAAAGACGTTTGTCTTTACTGGTTGTATGTTAAAGAGCATCGTGATAAATAGATTATTCTCATCTCAAATCATGTTGCATGTCATATTTGTGGTATATCAAGTTCTCGATATCATGCGAACAAAATTTTTCTGGACAATAAAAATGCTGGTCTTGTTTGTCTTCACATCACTAAACTAAACTGAGCGTTTATATGTCATTACTGAACCACTTTATGGATAAGGTCCACCTGCGGAGTGCTCTTGAATTTTAAAATGGAATACAGATCACATATGAGATAAATTCTTAGTTTAGATTTATTATAGCGATGGTGTTTGAATGATGATCAGGAGTCCAAGATGAGACTCAGATATTTAACTTGGCTGCCTTGGAAAAGATCTGATCAATATTGAAGACAAAGCAGGTGGTTTTTGCCCTTGCAAAAACAAATGAACTTGTCTTTAGGTGTAATTTGCATTAAAATTAAACCATTGTATAGCGTAATGAAAAAAAATGATCAAGTAACGACAACATCAACTACAGGTGTAGTGTGTTTTGTTTAAAAAAATATTCTTCGTACATTTCCATGGTGTAATAACAATTGTCGGCTTCATATAGAAAATCATGTTCACTTTTCACATAGCAACCACTTTTGCAAAACTGGATCAATTGCAAAAGTTTTTCATAACAGTTTATTATAAAGGGAATTTCCAATGAAAGTTTTGATATATATCATATCTGAGTGATAAGCGGTTGGAGTTGAAACTAAGAACGTCATACATAAATTAAACTTTTTCACTTGTGTCTGAGGAAAGAATTTAAAAAATAAAACAATCTAATTGTATGTAAGGCAAATTCACTTCATTCTGCAGGCGAGTTCTGTAAACGTCAAGAGATAAAAAATCTTTTAAATCCATCGTTGATAGCTTTCATGTTTACAATAATTGATTTTCTTGCTGTAAATTAAAAAAAAACTGCTACGGTAAGTAATAGAAACAGTTGACAGATGAATGAATGGCGTTTGAAATAACCTTGAGTTGTGATCTTGAATAAAAAAAAGAAAGAAAATGATGAAGATGCCCATCATATTAATTGGGGATGCATTGTATTCATGGGGCTGATAGCAGGTCTGTCTTGAAGTCAAGGACAACGTCCATCAGACCACTGGAATTCTGTCCAACCGATTTATCGTCAGAGAAAGACATTTTTACATTCTTTCTGTCTTTGATGAACCATAAATTTAAATCTCAACACAACTTGAAGAACATATTCCAATTCAATCCGCGACTCCAACGGGCTCCTAACCCAATAATAGACTTCCTTTCGAATGCCATGATAACTGGCTATAAACTTAATGGCCTCATTAAGGAAAGACATTAGTTTCAGGTTTCATTCATACTTGTTTTAATAATCACTTAATGTAATTGAAACTGTTATTGCAGGAGCAGTATGGAGGAGCGAGGTGGAGGCGGCGGGGGCGGCCTCAGGGAGCGGCTCGGACCCATCTGGGACAAGGTCAAAGTTCACCTGCTTCCCTTTCTTACAGTGGCCAGCGTAGCCGGCGGGGTTGGCTTTGGTTTAGCCCTCAGATTCTCCGCTTCAGAGAGGTAAGTCATATTTCGTTTATAATAAAAACAGACATTAAACCACTGCAGAAGTATCTTTGAAAATTAAAAAAACTACAAAACCATGAAATTATTTTGCTGGTTTAAGAAATTATAGAAAAAACGATTAAACAATATTTAATTCCTGTCACTGCTGGAAGATTAACAAGAGAGCTGTGTTTACTGCGTAAGCCAATCCTTTTCCTACTGGTGAGGGTACTCAAATAGACTAAGTATATGAACGCACTGACTTTTTTATCTCACAACAATTCAATGTTTCATTATTTCATAGATTTAAGCTTTCTTGGTTTTTGTAAAAAAAATCATACTTTTTTCATAGAATAATAGATTATAATTATATTTAGAGTTAATTTTATAAAATTTTAATTATCTGTTTAATTTTGAATCTGCAAATCTTAAGTTTTATTTTTTCAATCTCTGACGTTTTTTGTCTAAATTGCATTCGATTTATTTTGGCCTTAATAATTACTTATTTTTTTCACCATAATTTCTTTCTTTCTTCTACTCTAACATAGTATGATATTCGGTTATTTCCACGCGTATCAGGTCCACATTATTCAATTCTAACTGAGTTCTATTATTTCTTTACGAACACTTGTGTTTACCATATCTAAAGTCAACTTAAGATCAATCATATTTCGTAAAAATACAAATATACACACATACAAAGACCATAAAAGGAATATAACAACCGAATTAGGGTCAAAATAAAATTGATTTGTGAAAAAATATTGATTAAAAGTTTTGAGTTTGAGGTCATTTGAAAGAATTTGTTATTATCAAATATCTTGAAAGATATTTGAAAAGTTATAAAGTCATACATTTGTAACGTTTGTAAAGGTGATACATTTGTCACCATCGATCTGAAAAGTAGAATTTTGACAAAATGGTTGGATTGGCTAAAACTGACATATCTTATTGCTAATGATATCCCCCAATAAGGAGTCGATACTGACACAAGAAATACCTACACGGCCATTCACCATACTACCGACTTTGTGCTGAGGACTAATCGCCAAGAAGACTAATGTATATAATGTATCCTTTTGTGACTCCGTCTCTAGCAGCA
The DNA here is from genome assembly GCA_026182355.1 of Hermatobates lingyangjiaoensis. Classification (NCBI taxonomy): domain Eukaryota; kingdom Metazoa; phylum Arthropoda; class Insecta; order Hemiptera; family Hermatobatidae; genus Hermatobates; species Hermatobates lingyangjiaoensis. The sequence continues at coordinate 1,940,849 of JAPFBL010000430.1, forward strand.
GTATTTGATTTTAACTAGAATCCCAGGGTTATGTATCAACATAGCATCTATTCTGACCTCTGTCAACTGTTTTGAATATGGACTGTATGTTATCACTAACTTCTCGTTACTAAGTTACTGTGTGTTTGATAGTTAAAAGTACCACGTTATACATGTGTTACTTATTGAATGTAATAATTGTAATTATATATCATATTAACTAGCATATTACATAAATACTTGAAAGTGTACGGGTTTATTCAAACTAGACAGTTGTTGTGAAATCCACAAACTATTTTTCTTAGCAAAATAGTCTCTAATATAATACTTAGTTTTTCTGTTTAAAAATTTTGTGATCCTATGAAAAAGGTTTTAAATAAAAACCGAAATGTTGGCAATGAGAGTTTATTTGAACGTGAAGAACCGACTGAGTCCTGATAAATTTTAATTTTGTATATATATATATATATATATATATATACAATTTTCGATCAAAATACCATCCGAAATGGACATATACAGTTCAATGTACTATACATAAAGAAACATAGAGAAATTAAAATTAGAATACTTGGGCTCCATCCGTCTCTTTGACTATAAGTGTGTGTTTTTAATTTCTCTATGTTTTTTTATATACATTGAACTGTATATATATATATATGTATTATCAACAGAAAACGATCCACAAAGGACAACAAACATTTCACAGTAATCTATAGACAGAGTAAAGATACGAACACATTTACAGTCTCTAAATTTTAGGTTGAACCGTCATCAGGAGGGGGTCTCCAACCGTCATTTCGGAAGTGTGCTTGGTGTCCCTATCTCTACTCTTCTGATGACGGTCCAACCGAAAATTAGATACTGTAAGTGTGTTCGTATATTTACTCTGTATCTACAGTTTACTGTGAAACATATATATAATTATTATATTATAGTTTTAAAATGATAAATTTTATGAATGAAAACTTTAAAAAAAACTTTCAGAATTAAGATAAACGCTATACTAAACAATGATACCAACCAAAAAGATAGTATTTATGAAAGAATATATAATTAAGCCAATAGATAGAGACGACCCAAAACTTTATTAATTTTAATTTAAATAAATTATATTTAAAACAGCAATAACTGTTACATAATTAAGGAATGACTGATGCCTTTAATTTAGAGCTTTTGCAACCATCTTCTTTATGACACCTCTTGTTCCTTAGGTATAATTCTTATTTTAACACCGAATACCCTTCATAAATTGAATATTTAAGAGTGATAATTTATCATCTTTCCAGTATTCAACTTAATCTTATAGAATGCTTATAAAAACAATAGGTCTCTTGGAAGCCTTCAATGAGGACAGAAATACTTAAGTGAGTATGAATGTTCATGTTAAATTCATGAAAGTTGATAAGTGTCCTTGGGACTTATCTCGGTCTTCAATCGGTTGCCACTCACAGATACTGTAAAGGAAACTTTTTTTTTTAATTAAAAATTAGAATTAACTGTGCTTCGAAAACTTATCATATCGTAGCAGTTTTATGTATAAAATTAATGAAATGAATTCTTGGTTTGTAGCAGAGTTGTATTGGACCCCCCCCCCCCCCCCCAAAAAAGGAGTTAATAAAAAGGATTCTGAAAATGTTTTAAATTTTTTTCTGTTTCGTTAAATATTCAGTTCATATTGACTTCTACTAACTAAGCAACCAATATTAAAGCACCAGAAATTTTGACGTAGAAAGATTGGAATGTAATAAATATCTTTATTAAAAAAAATTCATTGCTTTGGAAAATATCAGTAAAGTTATTTAAAAATGAGTTGAAAAATTTATTAAACATTCAGTTAATTAGAATTTATTAGGAATCCTTTTATCACAAGAAATGTGACTTTATACTTTTTTATGTAGTTTATTCTGGCAATCTGTATGCCAAATTTGATTAAAATCATTCCAGTACTAATTATGATGATTAAATTTATTATAATTATAATACTTCAAATAATAGCAAAGCTACATCAAGTCGTACTTTAGTAATTAGATATAAGAACTCTATCTATCAGTATCTATATATATTTAATAATCTAAATATTAAAGAAGTTTTTAGATTATTAAATACATACTACAGTATTTAGAACAATGCTGAAGATCTTTGAATCGTACGTTCATAAAACATAAGATTCAAATACAAATAATTCAACATACATTTTTATCAGTATTTTTAAACTAAACGATGTATTCAGAATTAGAATTGCAAGAATTGTTTTGATTTAAGGGGTTCGTCATTGTCAAGTCCGCTCTCAGATTGCAATACTTTTAGTGGGAACTAATATTAAACGTAATATGTTATTGAAAGTTTATCGTCACTGTTTTACAGTAAAGATAGCTTGTACATAAATTTGATTTGTTTTTTTATTGTTTCAAGACATCAGTTTTTTTTTATCATCAAAGTATTCTTAAATACGATGGTAATGACAGACCTTCTCCTGAATTTCAAGATCTCCCATCTATTCAGAATAACTGGCTTTGTGAACAAGCAATTCTCACCCCTACAAATGAACAAGCAGGAAAAGTCAATAAAGTTCTTGATCTATACCAAATTGAGGAAAGAACTTACAGGTCAGTAAACAGAGTTATTAGTGATTAGGAAGTAGTTAATTATCCAATTTAATTTCTTGACTCCGTGACTGCTCCCGGACTGCCTGCTCATGACAAAACTTAAAATTGCACCAATCATGCTGTTACGAAACTTGAGTGACGGTAAATAAGTCGCATTCTGTCTACGAAAGAAATTGAAGTGAGTGAGACTAAGTGTTTCGCACGTGGTCAACTGTATGTTGCTTGCTCAAGAGTCAGAGATTCCAACTCTCTGTTCTCCCATGCACTTGAAGGACAGACACTTAGTGTGGTGTAAACAGAGGCACTTACTTAACACTGTGCTAATAAATATAGTTTTCATATTCTATAATTTTTCTAATAACATTTTAAAATACCACCTACCATATCTGATTTTTTATAAAATACTAGTCAAAGACGGGCACGTCTGCTAGTTGATTAATAAAATGTTTTATAGTAATATACGAATATATATATATATATAATTCTATGTTTTGTTATTGAGGGCTAGGTCAAATAAAAGAAAATAAACTCCTTCCTAGGCCAACGTTTCGATGTATTTGCACATCATCTTCAGGGCCTTTTTAGCCTTTTTAGCCCTGAAGATGATGTACAAATACATCGAAACGTCGGCCTAGAAGGAGTTTATTTTCTTTTATTTGACCTAGCCCTCAATAACAAAACATAGAATAGAATAGAAGAGGTCAATAACAATTTTTGAGTTTATATATATATAGTTATATATTAAATGTATATAATTATATTTTATTATAAACACACACACACACACACACACACACACACACACACACACACACATAATATATATAAAATATATATATAATATATATATATATATATATATATATTTCCAACAGGAAAACGACCACAATTAACAAGAAACTTTCACATTAAACTATAGGCACAAAATAAAGATACGAATACACTTACAGTATCTAATTTTTGGTTAAACCTTCATCAAGAGAGTTGAGATAGGAACACCAAGTGCACTTGCGAAGCGGCGGTTGGAGACCGTCTACACGGACACGGAGGTCTATATATATATAAAACAAGATATCTAATAAACACGTGAAATAACAATCAATGATCAAACTACAAAAATGAAATGAGAAAAAAAGACTAAGATCTTTCAACCGTAATAAGCGGTCTTCGTCAGAGTCAGAACTCAACTGAAGGTTACAGTCAGTTGGGTTTTGACTCTGACGAAGACCGCTTGTTACGGTTGAAAGATCTTAGTCTTTTTTCCCATTTCATATTGTGGTTTGATCATATATATATATGATATATCATATATATATATATGATATATGCATATATATATATGTATGATATATCATATATATATGATATATGTATATATATATATATATAATATATATAAAAAGATTTCACATAAACACGTGAAATAACCATCAATGATCAAACCACAATAAGAAATGGGAAAACAATACTAAGATCTTTCAACCGTAACAAGCGGTCTTCGTGAGAGTAAAAAACCAATTTCTTATTGTGGTTTGATCATTGATATATATATATATATATATATATAGGTTGTTCAATGGTATATATATGCGTTAAAACTGAACAATAAATAGCAAAATATAGGTACTAATATGTAGGTTGTTACGTAAATATTACTCTTAAGAGTTAAAAGTTTAGAAAACATTTCTACGGTCTCCAATTTTTGGTGTAGTCACCATTTAACTGAAAATTAAAGGTGATAGTGTGTAAAAATATTTATTGTTACCTATAGTTTTCCTTTAAACACTTTTGTTGTCTGTTTTGTACAATTTTCGTGAAGATCTATATACATACTTCCATTCTATTTTTGTGAAACCTTGAATCAATTTAGAATTAGCTAGTAAATAAATATATAAAATTAGAAATAAAATAAATTGTCTTACCATTTTCTTATAATAACATATAATATCTAGTTCTAATAACATTGAATTCAATTTTTTATAAATAAAATAAAAATAAATAATATTATATTTGTTGGACTTGCGTTTTAAAAATGTTTACAGAAGTGATTGGAGTCACCTTCAAAACTTATACTTTAATTGTTATTGTTATAAATTATGAGATTAGAGAATAATATGAAACTTATTTATTGATAAAAGCCAAAAAGCCGCTTATTGTGAATTCAGAGTCGACACTAGTCTATTAGTAGACGCGTAGTGTTGATAAAGTTCTATAAAGACAGCAGAAATTATGCCTATGCATCAGAAGTAAAACTGGCTCGCGTGACAATTTGTTATCTACTCCTGTCTAACGTCTAAATAATTTCAATGTTAATTTGAAACTAATACATTTCAAAATCAACAAGTGTTGTTCTTTTATTTGTTGAAGTTTTTAGAAATTATCAATTTTAATGTCAGGTTTTTTAGTATTAGTTCAATAAATAATAAATATTCCATGAATAACAACATATATTATTATACGCCTCTTTAAAAAGTACGATTATAAGAATATTATATATGAAATTATAATTTGTTACTTCATCTAAAAAAAAAATTAAATTTTCGCGATTTCGTAAAAATTCATCCACGTTATTTTATTTAAAATGCCTTTGGTTCTATCTTTTTGGTTGGGATTGAATATATATAATGCTATCCACGTCACTAATGCTCTTAGGACTTAAAAGTTATAAAACCTTTTTACAATAGGGCTAAACTAATTTTTAAAGGGCTTTGATTAAATTTTATAAAAAGTATTATATTTTATAATAATTATGAAATTTTCAATTAGATGATAGTAATGCATCTAATTTATTATGATTATGAATTATTTAAAATCCTTTGTAAAAGTACTTCGAGAGACAAAAAGTCAATCAACAAGCAAATTTAAGGAATATATGACAGGTATGTTTATATATTTTTAGTTCACATTTAAATGTAGATACAGATTTAAGCTAATCATTAATTATTAAATTTATTTAATAATATTTTTTCAGATGAAAGTTGTGACGTGTTTCTTAACAGATTTTTTCATGTTCAAATAGGCTTGTTAATGTATTTCTTTTTTGTTGTATATTAATTGTTTTAATAATTTGTTCTTTTGATTATCCAAATTAAATAAATAAAATGTTGCCACTAATGTAAAATACGCAATCGTTTTTTGTATAGTCAAAAACTTCAATAACAACTTTTTGTGTTAACTGTTTATTATTTTTGCAGTTTGAAATCAACAATGCTATTTCAAAATACTTATAATTGCTGTTCAATAAAAACAATTTTCAATTTTCCAAATATATGTTTTCTAAATACTATTTCAGAATTTTAAGAAGTACATAATCAGTGAAACAAGAGTTGTTGATAGAAACGAAAAAGGTGGTATGTCCAAATTATGAGTCCGACTAATGCATTCAAAGGTAGCCCAGTGAGTGGCTTGCGTGTTCGCCCCTGGACTGGTAAATCTGTGGTTCCATGACATTGAACCTCAGTTTATTCAAGCATGAGGTGGAAATAATTGTAAGACTTGAATCCTGAGCCTGTACAGGGTCCGGTACTCGTTAAAGATCCCTACTCTAAATATTCTTAGAGTTAGGCAAAATGTAGGACTCCCAATGAAGAATGATGTGGGCTACCCAATGTTCCTCAGAGTCAGAGGTGTAACTTTCTATCAGACAGTTAATCCAATCCATTAAGAGTTTGCTAGAAAGCCACACCTCTGAGCTGAATATTGTACCTCCCTAATGATTCTGTATTAGGAACCTTAAACTTTGTCCAACCTAAGCATCGTATTTAGAGTAGAGTGGGCTCATGTCGAGGGCCAAAGTGGCACCGGACCCGGATCTCTGAGTCTGAGTTCATCAGGCACATCACTGGGCTATTCTGACTCCTAAGGATAGGTTATAACGACTAACACTTAGTACTTAAACTAACCCTTCCACGGCTTACTCAGATGTAAATATAAAAAAAAAATGAAGGAAACAGAAAACTATTGTAATCATTAGTTGTGCAATCCGTAATTGTGTGATATTTAATCATTCTGAGGTAAAATGGATAAACAAACAAAAGTATCCACACAAATCAAGTTTTATTCAACAACAACAACGCGTTTCGAACACTTTGTGTTCATCATCAGGAAGACATTTTTTTTTACGGACCAACCCTTCAGCGCCACATCCTTGGTGTCTTCCTGATGATGAACACAAAGTGTTCGAAACGCGTTGTAGTTGTTGAATAAAACTTACTTTTGTATGACAACTTTTGTTTGTTTATCCATTTTACCTCATAATGAGCTATTCTAATATTGCAATTAATTTATTAATTCCAAATTAGATATAATAATGTTTTTTTTAATAAATAGATTTAAGTTGATATCATTAACTTCATTTAATAGATTTTTGGATATTCTAAATAACTTTAATAAATAATAATTGATATCTTTGACTTTGTGGTTTTATATTTTCTTAGTTTAAATTGGTCGTTTCTAAAAGTATATATTTTTCAAAATTTCTTTGTTTTAAAATTAAGTAATAAATATAAATTGTAAATACATCAATTAATATTTATAATAAACACATTAAAAGAACAAAAAAAAATATGCACACAGCCAGCTTTTGTCTAATTAATAAACTATAGTTGGTTATTAGTTAGTGTTTATTAGTATTTAGTATTAGTATTTAGTATTAGTTTATATTAGTATGTTCTGCCATGGAGTTGTAAATTGAATTCATTATGAGTTTATTTAGATCATCAATTGCTAATTCAGTTTGCAATAAATTAGTTATGCATAACTCATGAATTGTGATTAGAATAATTCAGTGGAAATAGAGTGAGTCATAGTTATTTATTTTCTAGCATTTCCGTTATAACGTTTATTATCTTGTTCCTTAGATATAGTTCTTAAAAATTAAAATCTACATTTTTAATTATAATATTGAACGCAATACTCTACTCCGTTACTGAATATGTTTTATTGACAAAGGCTTGAAACCAGTAGTAACTGAACAAATAATAGCATGAAAGTTGAAGAAAATAATTTTAAATTTGCATAGGTTGAAAATTATTAGAGAAATGAAAAAAGACTTCAAAAGACAAATATTTTGTCTAGTTGTCCTTAAAGATTTATAGGAATTAAAAAATAAATATCTTTTTTCAAATCTAATGCAAGAAGTTACACAAGAATTAAAGGTAATCTTATCAAATAAATAAAATACAAAAAACTGTGACAAAGTTTACCATTAAGAAACAAACCGTTTCTGAAAAATAAAGGGTTTATCACATACTCTCTGAGGATAATTAAAATTCATTAAACTGCACATGCTATTAATGAGCAGTATGGTTTTGATTTTAATTAAATAAAAATATATATATAAGAAGAAATATGAAAAAGGTTTTAAATAAAACCGAAACGTTGACAACGAGAGTTTGATTTTTTATCCTGGAAAATTGACCGAACCCCGATTAGAGAACACACCTATTCTATCAAACGGTCGATATATTATTGAATCTGCTATAAAAATATATAGTTACGAAGAAATATGTGATAAAAAAAACCCGTAGAAATGTTTTATATTAAAAGGGATCAGTTATGAAAATTTTAACATAACTGTCAGAAGAAAGAAAAACGCTACACTAAAGCAGTGATACAAACCAAACATTTTTACTTTATCAACAATATAAAATTACACTGACAGATAGACAACTAAATCTTAGCCTGAATAAGTACTATTCCAATTTGAAATATCACTTCATAGTTGAGATATGACTTCTTGAATGTTGATAAAACCGCTCTTTTAAAATATTGTTTGGTACTTCATAGTAATCTTTTTCACCGTTCTTTTTTTTACTTTATTGATTAAATAATACTATTTTGTAAATTTTTGGAGTCTTTTCTTTCAGAATTAAAAAATATTCTACTTTCTTTCAATATCAAAGGCAAGATTATTCAGGTAATTCTTTAACTGCTTAAAGAAATCAAGACTTTTTAACCATTTTCAACCAGCCTTGAACAAATGGAAATTTTAAATAATTGTATCTCAACATCTACACTTGTATATGACTGGTTATTCTGTTGGGTTGAACTTGTTGGTGTCATAAGTATTTAAACTAATGTCATTTCATATCTTGGGTAGTTCTATTTTTGTAGTAACATTTTTATTAATTAAAAGTAACTATTTTCACTTTTTTTAATTTCCTCTAATAAACATGATTATTTATATATATATAAAACATGATTTTACAATAAATATTTGAAATAAAAATGAAAGTCCAAATTGACTTTACCACAGAAAGAAATCAGAAAAAAGACTAATACCTTTCAACTGTAACAAGCGGTATTCGACAATTATCACTTCGTCAGTCTTCACAAGTTATCACGTCTTTGTCATCAGTTGAGATTTGACTCTGACGAAGACTGCTTATTTCGGTAGAAAGACCGTAGTCTTTTTCTAATTTTTTACTGTGGTTTGGACGTTGATATAATATATATATATATATATATATATAGTTCAATATAGATAAAGAAACATGGAGAAATCAAAAGAACACACTTACAGTCTCTAATTTTCGGTTTGAATTGTCTTCAGGAGAGATAAGAGAGGGAAACCAACCGTCTTTGAACCAGTGCACTTGGTTTCCCTCTCTTATCACTCCTGAAGACGGTTCAAACCAAAAATTAGAGACTGTAAGTGTGTTCTTTTGATTTCTCTATGTTTCTTTGTCTATATTGAACTATATTTGTCCGTTTTGGATCGTATTTCCAACGAAAAAGTGTATATATATATATATATATATATATATCAGATGTTTCTGATACATCTTGCACTTCCTGTAACTGCGTTTACCGTTTGGAGTGTACTCGATGTGATGCTTTTTACGTTGGCTTGGCTTCAACCAAGCTGAGCCTGCGTATGAACAATCACAGGGCGTCCGTTGGTCAGCGCAGAGACCTACCCATAGCTATCCATGCTAATTCCCATGACCTCCCTTTCAATGATTGTTTCAGGGTACAAATCCTCAAACAAATCCCCGAGTCTAATTCCCATGTCACCCTTAGAGCTTCCGAAGAGGCATTCATATGCCTCCTTGGGGCTCGTTCTCCTCCTGGTCTTAACCTGTACCGTTAATTATTTTTTATTTTATTATTATTATTATTTTATTATTATTATTTATTTTTTATTATTATTATTTCGTATTTTATATATCTTTTATCTTGTTTTCTAAATAAATATTGGAAGGATTTCTATTTTTCCTCTCCTCCGCTGGGGAGCAGCATTGCGGTGGTTCCACGAGTTACTCTGGAGGCCAGTAGCAGTTTGCTTCTCAACGCGAGTACTTCGCACTTCTTCCCGATGACGACGGATGTCGAAATATCGAAGTGAGTTCTGTAGTGTCTTTCTGTGTTCTTTTCTATGTGTTAAAGTGTATATATATATATATATATATATATATATATATATCTAAGTAGCAGTGGCCCTGGACCGACGATGTTTTGTTGATGGATTCGAACTTTCTAAGAGCTCTAATAATATTTCATTGTATATAATAAAATAACGAGGGTTCTGCCAAAATGTTGGTCATCATAAGGTGTAATTTCGAGATAAAATAGGGAGGAAGTGAATTTAACAATACATGTCTTAGAGAAGATGTACTACTTAAATTATTATAATATATATATATATATATATATATATATATATATTAGTAGATATATATGTATCAACAAGTTAAAACGATGGTCCAATTGGAGTTGTCATGAATTAAAAAATATGCGTGTCATACGACTGAACAAAACACTTTCCGAAGTCTGTAACATTTGAAATGTAGTTCATGATATTTGTCCTTCCTATTCCACGGTGCATTTGGATTTGGTTTTCCTCACTTTCCTCTTCCGATCACAATTGAATTGAAAATTAGGTACTGTGTGATTAGTTGTTTCTTGTTTACATATATTCTATTATTGAACGTTTATTATCTGTCTTGAACAGTTTTACATGGAAATAATTATCTATGTACTTTATTATATATATTTATTTTTGTTATCGTAGGGTAAAAGATTGATGGTTGTTTATTTCCGATTTTTGGGTTATTAGGTCAAGGTGCAGTCTGTAGGAGTCATTGTGGGTTTCAGGTGAGAGTGAACTATTTTCCACTTGAAGTACTTTGTTACTGGTTGAGGTAGAGGACGCCTGAAATGGTTCTTCGGTCGAGATGCCAGGGCCAGTTTCTCCTAGGTGACTTGAACCCTCCAATTCGACTATTTTTAAAACGCCGGGGTCGCCCTGGTCTTGCACGTCTCATTTACTGACCGAACAGAAATAACTCTGTATTATTAGTCACTTTCCCCCTCTGTGTTTATTTATCCTTGTGTAATACACATTTTAATCGCGCTCTCTTTTCTGACTAATCCCGATGTTTATTATCCTCTAATTGACTTAGTAAGTATCCGTATTTTATGCTCACCGGTCAGCTTGTGATAGTCTGAACATCACAACACTATCGGACTTAGTCCACATACCATATATATAAGTCCACATGGTATATATATGCTCCTTCAAAGTATAACATACCCCTGTCGAACAACATTTAATCTACTATTTATTAAGAAAGAATGCCGTTATTAAACATCGCAGGCACTATATCATGGGACAAAATATTAAAAAAAAATCCAATGGCACTCCGTAACATCCTGAAATGGCTGAGATCAATCCTATTATAATATCTATATATGTTAATTATGAAAGACACTAAAAAGAATATTATTAGTTCATATAATAAAATCCAAAGACATTTAGTAATTTTTGGTTGATAATTTCCTTAAAACACAACACTATGCTTTATAGTGTCATCCAATCACTTTGCACTTGCGTTTCTGAGTGCGTTTTATAGGGTTATCACACGTAACCGTGCCACAAAGGAATTTATTTTCACTTTTTGATTACAGATTTAATTTTACATATTCACTTTCATTAAATTTAATTACTCTACAGTTTTATATACATTTACATTTTCATACAATATATACAATTGGACTATAAGTCGAATATTTTGCAGACAGAATTATAGTTATCCATTTTTACTTCAGAATGAGTAAATAAATGCCACACAATTACGGAATGCACAACAAATGATTTAAGAATTATACTTTTATAACTGTTATTTGGCATATGTTGCCTATAGTTATTACAAGTACATGCGTGTCGTTACCAGAGAGATTTATAAACATAATGTTATCATCAACTTCCGACATACCTTTTACTTGTTGATGGATTTGTCACACCGGTTTAACATAAGCTGAATCATCGAATAAATCCCATTCGAAACATGAAACCAGTTGGGCGACTCCTTAACCAATTACGATGTATGTCTAAAGTTTATTATAAATGCTATTATATATTATAAATATAATAATATAATTATATTTATATAAATATATGTTATTATAAATGCTATATTTGATAAATTTAAAATATAAAATGGTATTCCATATAATCCCATAGGGAGGTTATTAGTTCATTAACGATTAATTTATTAAAAAAATAGTTTTTATATAATAATTATTATATTGTAATTATCATATAATTATTATATGTAAATAGTGTTTCATATAATATCATAAGGAGATTATAGTACATTAATGTTCAACTTATTAAAAAAATGAAGAAATCATCAGTATATTTGGTAATCAGGTTTTCTTCTTTTTCTGGTCATGTTTCTCCTTCCAGAATAATTTAGGTCTATTGTTAGTATTCTTTAATTTTAGGAAACTTTACAATTAAATATAGTATTTTAGGTTTGTTCTGTTTCTAATAATTGGACTGTTTGGTGAATCAACAAGCTGAAATCGATACACTTGAGATATGTTTTTTTCATAGTCTGTTAATACTATAGTAGTCTTGTATGTGTGGTTCAAATTACTTTTCCTTCTTTCATCAATATTTCAAATGTATTCTTTGGTTAGTTCACCTCCACTAGTCATAAGCCAAATATTGTTTCTCCTTTTAACGTTTTTCTACTTTTATTTTTTCCTTCTTTATGTATAAAATAAATAAGGTAGTTTTCAATGTACTGTCTCTATTGTACCGTCTTGGCTGTTTTTTTTTTCTAGTTCGTCTGCTCTTTCATTTCCCTCCTTTCCAACTTGTGATTAAACCCACAAAACTAAATTTCTTCATTTTTATAGCCTCCTTGTTAACTTTCACAAACTGATTAAAATAAACAAAATATATTTGGATGTGGATTGAACTTCACTATTGCGAGCATCTTCGACATGTTTGTAGTTGGTGTGGTGAACACTGTTTACCTGGGAATTAACGTTAGGATGCCAAAACATACTAATACATACATACTGGTTATTATGCCTTCCTTTGTTTAGATGGATAAGTTTTTTAATTCCAAATGTTATTCAGTTAAACTACCTTACAATCTAAATGTTTTGGTAATAGTTTTTAAGTAAAATTCATAATTGTCCCAGTTTCTGACTGCAGTAGAGTCTGTTTGGTGTTTCTTTGTAGTTGCTATACCTTCACTTTTAGTTAATACTTTTTGTTCTCTCTAGGTGTTTTTCTATACATATATTTTGTATAATTAAGGACAGTTCTTTCACTAGGTTCAAGTGTTACGCTAAAGCCTGAAGATGATTCGTGAAGAATTGAATCCTGCTTCAAAGAATAATTTAACTGAAATGTTACACCGTATTCCAGACACTAATGCTAGTGTAATGAAAAGTGCCGTAGTTACGAAAAAGATTTAAAGATAAAAGTTACAGCTAGATACGGCGTTATTTTTAATAAAGTATACATAAAACAAGATTTCACATAAACACGTGAAATAAGTTGGGTTTATGACTCTGACAGAGACTGCTTGTTACGGTTGAAAGATCCTAGTCTTTTTTTTCCATTTCACATTGTGATGATATATTATAGACACACTTTTTCGTTGGAAATAGGATCCGAAACGGACAAATAAAGTTCAATGTAAATGAAAAAAAAACATAGATAAATGAAAAACACACACTTAAATATCTAATTTTCGGTTTGAACCACCTTCAGGATAGATAACCAAGCGCACTGTTACAGGGACTGTTGGAGACCAACAATGTTGCCACATACGCGCCCGGTCACAGAGAATAAGTTAAACAAGAATCAATTTATAATTAAATTAGGAAGTATGAAAAAATAATAAATAAATAAAAGAAAACCTGAAGGAAGAACAGAGAAATGATACATAAATAAATGAAAGTTACGGACTAAGTTTTAATAAAAAAATAAAATAAACCTTAAAATAATATTGATAGTTCAAATAATATTAAATAATAAAAAATGAAATAAATAATAAATACAAAAATTGTATCAGGTAATAAAATATAACATAAAAACAAAATGCAAAGACCAGGATTTAATTAAATGAAGCATTATCTCTTTACATTAGGCCAGGTACACTACGCGCACTAAGCAAACAAATATGGGATTCTTCAGAGGCTCGTAGAGTCAGATCTTTGCAATCAGAGGGGATCTGTCACAGAGTCTGCAACCTGTACCACTCATTAAAGGGAAGTCCATGGTGTATTGGTATGTATGGTGATGGGAAGATGGGAGTGGTTGTTGTGTGTGTGTGTGTGTGTGAGTGTGAGAGAGAGAGAGGGAGAGAGAGTGTGTGTGTATGTATGTACGTGTATGTGTGTGTAGGTCGTGGTGTGTGTGTTCTTTTTTTTAAAATAAAGCTTTTATTCTGCATGCACCATACAAATATTACATGCATGTAAACAACATTTACAAAATTGGAACATTTTTACAAAATTCCCACATTTTTTTGGGAAATCTCCTGACACAATGTGTTGATGTCTTCCTTATTGTTAGATTCAATCAATAATCTACCGTTAGAGATGGTCTTTAATTTTGAAACTCCAATTTTTAATTCTCGTGGATTTATTTTATCTTTAATAATTTGTCTGGTGTCATCGCTTGCAATTTTAGAACAGGGTGTAACAATGGCTTTGAACATTGGATCTCTGTCCTTATTAAGCACTTTTACAGATTTCGTAACCTCCGCAAAAGAACGAGGAAATGAAGAACAAGTACTCGTTTGTTTATTAGAGTTCTGATGTGCTTTGAGATCATGGATATCTTGTTTCATTTTATTAAATACTTTAGTTTAATCACTTATTGCAGACATGATATCTTTCGTGGTGTGTGTGTGTGTGTGTGTGTGTGTATGTATGTACGTGTATGTGTGTGTGTAGGTCGTGGTGTGTGTGTGTGTGTACGTGTTAGTGTGTATATATGTGGTGTGCTGTGTATGTATGTACGTGTATGTGTGTATATGTATATTTTGTGTCTGTGTGTGTGTGTGTGTGTGTGTGTGTGTGTGTGTGTGTTTTGTGTGTGTGTGTGTAATGAATAGAATGAATAAAATATGAAAAAACATGCAATGATATTTGGGTTTTTTTTTCTTTTAGGATCAGTGATTTATGCTGTGTTATTAATCGTTGGGCTGTAAGAATATATTTGCCACCAGGGCTTAGTAATTCATGTTACAATAGCTAAGCTGCTGCTGTGATATCTTCTACTAATGAGTGCAACACTTTGGTTCTTCAAAGTCATTTACAACAGATTTGAAACCTTGATGGTATAATTTCTCAGATTTTTTGCAAATTTTATGTCTCGTCCTCTTTTTGCCAGGCCTATTTTGGGCATGACCTAGTTAAAAGACAGCCTGGAAGAGATTTCCTTGGTAACACCCATCAATCCCGACTCCATGAAGATGGGCCCCGACACCACCCTACTTCTCCTAATGGACTGCTCCTTCGTTATCATTTTAATTACTACTTTCCCTTTCAGTAAAAAAAAATCACTTTTTTTTTCTTTAAAATAGCTAATAATGGTCAACTCTCAACCATTTCAATTTAATTAAAAATTTTATCTCTGGAGCTTAACAGACTAATAATTATTGGGAATATTTCTTTACTAACGGAGGGGGTCAGATAGGTGGTTCTCCCCAGGGGGTACGTGCAGGGAGGGGAGTCATTTTCAATCGTATACTGACTATACTTTGGAATATTCATCCCTAATTTTTGGCCTGTGTACTTCAAGTTGTGGTAAACTTAGAATTTTGACTACAAGTGGTCCATATATGGGACCACCTTATTTATTTCATGCATTATTAGATCTGTATATTCTTGCAGTTAATGCAAGAAATAACAATTTTTAATGAACAGAGAACTTCGGTGAAGTATTTAACAATTGTTCTTATTGCTGTTATAATTTGAAAAAAGTAAAAATCATTTGTACTCGTTCGACAAGCAAATATTTTCAGCAGTTTATTTGGCTGCTGAAACAACACGCTATTCACATTTAAATGTCAGAAATTGGTTTAATATCAAATTTAACAAACAGAAAAACAAGTAATAGGATCACCCCAGGCAGAAAAAATTAATTACTCTGTACATAGATATTAGTATAAGTTTAAAAATAATTCTTTAAAACATCTTAGTACTTATGTTGTTTATGGTGTCCGTCTGGTTTGAGGCACAGTCCCTATCCGAGAGAAATTGATCTAAGTACCAGGGTTATTTAAGTAAGTCCTTATACATGTACAGTAATCCCTCACTTTTTGCGGATAACGGGGACCGAAGACACCCGTGAAAAGCAAAAATCCGCGAATAATGGACGCGCCTTTATAAAAGCCTCTAAAGCTCAAACAACGACCTTTCCAACAAAGAGAAAATCCTGACCTTACTGAATACTGTACTGCGTTGTAAATAAAAATGAAAAAGAAAAAGAAAAAAAATAAGAAATAATTAATAAAAAAGGATTCACAAGGGCGTGGGTGGCATGGTAAACGGGAAGTCGGGTGATATGAATTAGCCAATCAGATCAAAGGAAACATCTTTGGGTATTTTTTTTATTAATTTCAACTTCTATTTTTTGATGTTTTTATTATTCTCTTGTTTTTTTTTTTTTTTTTTTATTTAGGTTGATAAGTGCATCGTCTACTTGGACATTAGCACTGTCTCATTTTGTTCAGTTCTTTAGTTCCTCATATTTTATTATATAAATTTATTTCCTTCAGGAATGATGTCACTTCGTTGGAATATTTATTGTCAGGGGCTAGTGCTATTATTAACTTTGATGGTATGCCTGCAGACATCCTTTCTTGTTCTAATTGTGGACATTCTTCAATTAAGTGAGCCACCGTCAATATTTCCTTACATTTTGGGCAAGAGGGTCTTTGCTCTTTTGATAACAGGTAACTATGTGTAACTCGTGTGTGACCTATACGTAGGCGGTTTAATATCACATTCGTTTCTCGATTTCCTGATCCAGTGTTCATTATTGTCCCTATGGATCCCATTATTTTTCGAAGTTGGGTGGTTTCTTTATTCCATTCCGTTTTCCATCCTGTCCATATTGTCTTTATAATGTTTTTCCTGATGTCATTCGGCCTCACAGCTATTATACTCGTATTTCCAATTTCTCTGTTAGTTGCTTCTTTTGCTGCTTTATCTGCTCTTTCATTTCCTTCGATACCAATATGGCTTGGTATCCAGGCAAATGACACCTGCTTTTTCCTAATATTTAGGTCATGGAGGCATTCAAATATCTTAATAATTATAGGATCTTTCAAATTTTGTTCTTTTAGGGCTGTCAATGCCGACCTGGAATCTGAAAGAATCAAATACTTTAAGTCTGATTCTGTATGGCAATAATTGATTGCTTTGTATAAGGCTATTAGTTCGGCTGTATAAACACTGGTTGCAGGAGGTAGGACCCATGACCTCTGTGAGTTATCTACATATATCGCACAGCCCACTCCAGCTGGGGTGCGAGATCCATCTGTATATATGTGTTTATGTTCTCTATATTCATTTAGCAACGCTTTGAATAGATCTTTATAAATATGCGGTGAAGTGTCAAATTTTGGATATCTTCCTAGATCTAAATTTATATTCGCCTTTGGAAAGAGCCAGGGAGGATGGTTTGAATCTTCACAAGGAAGAACCTTCATTTTTTTGATGGCGAATTTCTTCATCAGTTCTCTCCCTCTGACGTTTAATGGTCGAGTCCGGGTCTGAAGACGAGAATATTGGTCAAATTCATTCTCGTTTAAGAAGTCGCTATGGAGAAAGTGGTAGGCCTTTTGATCTTAGACCTTCAACATAAGTAAGGGTTAGCATATCTCGTCTGTATTTCTGGGGCATACTCCCTGCTAAAATATACAGTGAATTAGATGGGCTCGTTCTGAAGGCTCCTAGTGCTAGACGTAGTCCTTGTGCAATAAGAGAGTCCAAAGGTTTCAGCCAGGATGGTCTGGCTGAACCATACACTTGACTTCCATAGTCGATCCTCGATCTAATCATTAAGTTCACTACTTGGATTAAGCAGCCTTGGTCTGCACCCCACTTAATGTTGGATAGCACTTTTAAAAGATTGAGTGATTTTTTACTTTCAGCAATTAATGTATTGATATGGGCACGCCATCTTAAACGTGTGTCTAGTACTATACCCAAGAAACGATGTGTTTGTTTATATTCAATTCTTGATTCACCTATAAACAAACTTGGTACAGAATGTGGTTTTCGTTTTCTGCAAAAGTGTATGGACTGTCTTAGATTCTGAAAAAATAAATCCAACGGATTTAGCTCTATCTATAACAATATTTATTGCATCTTGCATTTGGTTTCCCATACACTGTATGTTTTCTCCACTTATAAATAGGCATAGATCGTCAACAAAGAGAGACCTCATTATTTTTGTTGGTAACCTGTCAGCAATTCCATTTATTGCTATAAGAAAGAGGGTCGTGCTAAGTACAGATCCTTGAGGAATTCCTGTCTCTTGCTTTTTTTCCTTAGACAGGGAGGATCCAATTCTACTCGAAAACTTCGATTATTCAGAAAACTCTTAACAAATTCGAGAAGATTCCCTGAAATTCCCCAATATTCCATTTTATTTATTATTGTCTTTGTTTTGGTCGTGTCGAAAGCTTGTTTTATATCAAAGAAAACTGCCAAGGTGTGTTCTCGATTTAGGAAAGCATTTTGGATATTCTTCTCCAAGAGTGCAAGTTGGTCAATGGTGTTGTAACCCCTTCTAAATCCTGCTTGATACATGCTGAGGAATTTATGATTTTCAAGCAACCACATAAGTCTCCTGTTTACCATGCTTTCAAGCAATTTTCCTAGGCAACATGTTAAAGAAACTGGTCGATAACTGCTTGGGTCACTTCTATCTTTTCCTTCTTTTGGAAGGGGGATGATCACTGCTTTCTTCCACTGTTTTGGGTAGTTGCCAGTTTTCCATATACGGTTGTATAAAAGAAGTAACCTTATCTTACCTTTATGCGGAAGGTTTCGAAGGAAGGCATAAGGGATCTGATCTATTCCTGGAGTTGTATCTTTAGTTAAGTAAGGCCCATCGTAATTCATTCATGTTAAAAGCAACATTGCACCTCTTCAGGGTTTTTAGATCTACTACAGCTTTGTTGTAAATTCTGTTATGATTACTGTTTTCAGATCTTGGTATGTTTAATTTCATTCGAGTGCCACAAACAGATGCAAAATAATCTCCAAGGACTTCTGCAACTATGGCCTCTTTGGCGAATATATGTCCATTTACATTTAGTATTGGTATAGCCGATGGTCGGTGTTTACCACTGATGAGCTTAAATTTATTCCAGATCTTCTTTCGTGGTGTTGAGCGGGTCATAGACGAAACAAACTCAATCCAGGATTTTTTCTTCGCTTGTGTCATCACTTGACGTTCTTTCGCTCGGCACCGTTTAAATTCTATCAAGTTTTCAGTGGTGGGAGTTTTCTTAAATCTGTTAAAAGCTCTTTTTTTTGATCTGTTGACTTCACTGCATTCACTGTTCCACCAAGGTACTGAGTTTCTTATAACAGAACCCTTTGTTCGTGGGACTGTCAATTCTGCTGTCGAAAGTATTGAAGCTGAAAAAGCTGCGACATCATCATCAATATCACCTGTGAGCTCTGGTACGCTGAAGATTTGCATATATTTTTTCCAGTCTGCTTCATCAAGTTTCCATCGTGGGTATCTACGAAGTATACCTTGACTAGAGCCTAAGGTTATGATTATAGGGAAGTGATCACTTTGATATAATTCTTCAGTTTCCCAATGACTAGTAAGACACACAGATGCAGATGCAATACTAAGATCAATAGCACTTAGGGATCCAGTGGCAGCACTAAAATGAGTCGGCTGACCGTCATTGAGAAGACATAAGTGTGTATCGTCTAGTAGGTCTTCAAGATCTACTCCCTTTTGACAAGTTCGTCCTGAGCCCCACCATATGTTATGGCAATTAAAGTCACCTAATAATATTATTGGTGTTGGTAACTGATTAATTAGTGAACGAAGTTCTTGTAGACTCCAGCTTGAGTCAGGGTGATAAAAGGAACAGACTGTCAGTGGTATTGGATACATTAATTTTACTGCTACTGCTTGTAATGGTGTGTTTAACTTTATTTCTTTGCTGGGTATATTGTCTTTGAGGAAAATAGCTACACCTCCATGTGCCCGTCCCCTTTCTACAGGGTGTACATCTTTCCGGAAAGATTTGTAGCCCCGTAGGATAAAATTCTGTCCAGGTTTTAAATGAGTCTCTTGTATACACAGTCCTAATGG
The DNA here is from genome assembly GCA_026182355.1 of Hermatobates lingyangjiaoensis. Lineage (NCBI taxonomy): Eukaryota > Metazoa > Arthropoda > Insecta > Hemiptera > Hermatobatidae > Hermatobates > Hermatobates lingyangjiaoensis. The sequence continues at coordinate 1,961,048 of JAPFBL010000430.1, forward strand.
ATTGTGTTTTTCCAGTAGATGTCTGAGGTCTAGTTGCCCGTTAGTTAAGCCTCTTATGTTCCATTGCAAGATTACATTATGAGATACACCTTTAGCCATTTATTGTTAAAATTTCTGTTCTATTCCCTTATCCTTTCCTTTCTTCTTCTTGCTTTTTGTTCGTTCTGTTTGAAACAATTTTTTTTCCAAGTTCTCATTTTGTATGTTTTTACTCTCATGGGGAACTTCTGGTGAAGAACGACTCCCAAGAGATTGCTGAGAAGAGGGACTACAGCTTGATTGTAGTCTCTTTTTTAATGTCATTGAGGTGTTACAACACCCTATGTCAACTTTCTCGTGAAAAGGTTCTAGTTGTTCAGTGTTATTTTTGTTTTGTCGATCCACATTTTTTCCGTTTTCTTCATCTACTTTTTTACCTTTCAGGGTATTATTCGTCGGTAAGTCATCTTTTACTGGCATAGAGTAACTTTTTGACACCTTCTGAGCAAATGAAACAAGTGGTTTTACATATGAAGGACTAGTTACTAAACTCTTTGCTTCCCTATATGATAACTTGTTCACAATCTTCACTCTTTGAATTTCTCTCTGGTAAATGAGTTCTTGGCATTCTTGTGACCTGGAGTAATGCTCACCTTTGCAGTTTACGATGTTGGGGGCATTACACATGGTGTTTGGTCATGTTTTGGCCTTCCACAGTTACAAGTTTCATAAACGTCACGACATCGAATTGCGATATGCCCAAACTTAAGACATTTAAAGCACCTCATTGGAGGTGGAATATAAGGCCTCACTTTAAGGTTATAGAAGGCCACACTTATTTTCTCTGGTAACACTGGGGTGTTGAAGGTAAGGATGATGTTTGGTGTATTCAACACCATTTCTCCAACTTTCTTAGTAATTATTTTGACACCTATTACTCCCTGTGATGCTAGTTCTTCTTCTATTTCCTCTGCTGTGCAATTCAATAGGTCTCTACAAAAGATAACTCCTTTAGAGGTATTAAGTTGTTGATGTGGTTCGACTTCCACAGCAACATTGCCTAGTAAAGTGAGGTTCAAAAGCTTTGTTGCTTGGGAATCACTAACAGCCTCTACTAGCAGTGTGCCACTTCTTAATTTTCTTATGTTGCCAACTTTCCCAATAATTCCTGTAATACTTTTGTGTATAAAGAAAGGTGAAGTGTTATGGAACGTTCCATCTTTCTTTTTCACAATTAAAAAACGAGGAATTTTTCCTGTTGGAATTATTTCATTATTTACATTCATACTACTTTTAATTTTTTTATTTAGGTTAGCATTCTTAGTTTCTACTATATTGCTGTATTCATCATTTGAACCTGCTGATTCCTGACTCTCTCTGCTTATGCTTCTCTTTTTGGTATTTATTGAACCAAGCATATCTCCAGGTTTCATTTCTAAGTAAATCAATTATTCCTTAAAATATAATATAACTTCTAGAATATTCTATGCAGGTAGAATAAACAAATATTAAAACAGAAACAGGTAGTAATATTAAATGTGAAATTAAATCTTAATAATAGATTCGTATATAAAGGTCTAGTGTCTTCCGACAAAGTCTTCCCTGTTTTATCTTTCAAACGGCTATGTAGATGATAACAAATCACTCACCTTATAGTCTAAGGTATTTAAGAGAAATACGATGTTATCAAACTGCCTCTAGAAATCCATAATCTTAAAGAAAGGGAAAGAGCAATTTAATGTGAAGTTACTAGATACTTCTTAGTGTATCAGGTAACTTCTCACACTCAAATAAACAGTGATACACTTTTTAAAGTCAATTTTTGTAGAGCGCACTATCATACAACAACCACTTGTTCAATCCAGCCTATTCTCTTGTTACAATTGATTATGTTTTAATATTTTAAATAATCAACAAGTTGCACTTGTTTGGAAACCTAAGGGAAGTGAAAAGATTAATGCCAACACTAACAACCCCAAACCTGGCCGTGTAACCTTTTGTTAACCTGCTTGTCGTGTTCATAGACTGTTCATTTATTGTTTACTATTGTTATGTGATTTTAGTTATTTAGATTAATTTATTATGTGTAGTTTTGTTTCTTTTTTTGCTGAAGATGGTGGATGTAAAACCGAAACATGTTCAATAAGAATTCAAACAAATATGGTGATTTAATTTTTAAGTTGAATCCTGAAATGAAGAAAAGATTTCGAAATTTAGAAAAATATTCAAGGAAGTTAAATCAAGTAGAATCAGACATAAAGTTTTTAAATATATATATATAACAAATTCAATAATATATCAACCGTTGGATAGAAAAGGTGTATAATGTAATCGGGATTCGATGAATTTTCCAGGATCAAAATCAAACTCTCAATGCCGACGTTTCGGTTTTATTTAAAACCTTTTTCATAGGCAGAAGTCTGGATCAGACAGTCTGGTCCAAGTTTTTGACCAGTTAAGATGTTAGTTCACTAACTATCTATTGTTACTTCATTTTATATAATGTAAATTTCATCATTTTTCTAATTCAAAAATTCTGACTTCTGCCTATGAAAAAGGTTTTAAATAAAACCGAAACGTCGGCATTGAGAGTTTGATTTTGATCCTGGAAAATTGACCGAATCCCGATTACATTATACACCTCTTTTATATATATATATATATATATATATATATGTGTGTGTGTGTGTGTGTGTGTGTGTGAATTGGCATTTTCAACGTTCACCAGTTAATATAAAGATATAAATTATTTTCTCTTAGAAAATCCATCTACACAAGTAATGCAGTTGGTATTAAGGAGACGAAGTTGTTTGTTCATAAAGCGGTAAGTGGTCTAATGGATCCGAGGGATTATCTGGAGGGGTCCTACTTATCCTTGGGTAGATCAGTACCATTTTAAATTTTGTTTCCTTCAATGAAGAGCTTGAAAGTGGTTTTATAAATAACTGATAACATAACATATTGTAGGTTTTTATAAAAGTGGAGTTTTTTTTCGAGATAAGATTTAGGGTCCGCTAGACAGCTACCCCTCCCTCTGTATCCTCTAGGTAATGTTACAGCTTCCTAATGATTATATATCGGGAATCCTATATTCTGTTTAACTCAAGTTTATTTAGAGTAGAGATTATTAACGAGCACCTGACAGCGTACAGGCTTGGGCCCGAAGGCTTACTGTGTTAGCACATCTACAAGTGACGATGTGCTCAGATGTTTTCAAGTTCTGCGTGAAAATATCAAAGACCAGAATGAGATTGATCATAGATCTACCAGTTGAAAGACGAACACGAAATTTGAAAATGAAAAACTATTAAATTTACATTACACGAGTATTAAATATAAATATGAAATAATGGTGTTTACACAACAGAGGCTTGCACTACTTGTATGACTCCACATATATATTTCATATACACATGGTTATATTTACTTATTAAAAGGAAAATGTCTATAAGAAGAAATAAAAATGAGAAATTTGTAATTCAGGAACTCGGCACTATCCCAAAAGAACATTTTCTCTTATTTTATCCTCCTCTTCCTCCACAGCTCTAAAAACCGTCTGAAGTTCATTAAATGTGATATTTCTTATGCAGGTCTGACCTTGACCACGCTTATTCGTCGAGCTAAAATTGTTATAGAGCTTCCGAAAATAAGTCTTATATACTTCCTCAGCTTTACCCAACTGTTTGTCATTAATATCAACTATCACATTCACTTATCAATGATTGCTGCAGATTCTCCATCGCGCTACCATTGAATATAAAAACACTACTCTATGTTGCTCTCACTATATGAATATATATATTGATAAAAGTAACAACCCTGAAATAGAAACAAAATTAAAGTTTATCAGGACTCGGTCAGTTGTTCAGGTACTGACCTGACCAGAGGACTGGCCGAGTCCTGATAAACTTGAATTTTGTTTTTATTTCACGGTTGGTACTTTTATCAACATTTATATATTTGAGATAATAATTATGGGTTTCTATGAGGATAACCTGAAGAACTGACCAAATCCTGATAAACTTTAATTTTGCTTATAAATATATATAGAGTTGCTGAATGTGCGAATATATATATATAAATGATAATTTTATAACGTTGTTACTGAGAAGACCACAGCTTTTTTTGAAATTTTTAAATCTCTAACTTAGAAATAACATTAAAAAATATATCTTTTTTTGGCGTTATGCCGTTAACAGGGAGTAACCAAATTTTCTTTAGTCTAGTTTAGAAACTTGTAAGACAGTCAACTCGAATAGAGGCTGTCTTTTTAATAAAGACTGATGACTCTCCGCAGGTAGGTTTCTGAGCAGTAGCCATGATCAAATCAATCTGCAGAGCTGGCAGACTGAAGAATCATTTCTCATATACGATCTAGGTGTACTTGTAAACAGTCGCATCGCCTGTTGCCCTGACATGAGCAGTGAAGGGTCTATCGTATAGGAAAAACCCAATGGGTTGTAGATTAACGCCTCCGACTTTTTTCATGACTCGTTATTCCTCTATCATGTTTCAACTCTTTTCTTAGCATATACTTCAATTCTCTACCGAAGAGATGAATTCATGAAAAGTAGCGAGGTGTATACCATGTTGAAGTTGATATGCTTCCTTTACTGGTCAGTCGACTTGATTTCTTGAAACATTGCTATGGTTTGGTATATATTGAAGGAAGAAAACTCCAATCATGTGGCTCAGTGGATTGCAGTAGTATTAATTAAGTCAATAAATACTTGAGAATATACGATGATACATGTTTAATTTCTATGAAAAGTGCATTTTCTATATTATATATGGTCTTAAGTCTTCTACCTGTTGCTTTAATTGTCATAACTTGGCATCAAAATGACTGACGTTTTTAATCCGAGACTACCCTTAAACAATCCAGCTCCCGGGCCTGAGTCTCAGCAGTCCATCAGAGTGGATAACCAACTACTCACCCAGTAAATACTTTTCTACTTTTAGTTCTAGGAAAAGCAGCTTCAAATTATCAGGTGAAAGTTTCTTCTTAATACTTACAGCAATTGATAAACAGACGTCAGGTTTTAAACTTTATAGTCTCTAACATGAAAAAAAAACATCAATATTTCGAAATACTTGAATTTTAATAAAAATATAAAACAGATGTAAATTTTAAACATAAATACTGGGATATTTATGTTTAAAGTTGTTAAATTTTAAAGTTACCAGGCATAAAATCTGACGTGATTTTATAGCTGCTTTATATCTATACATGAATACAGCTAGAAGACAAGAAAGGTTGTATATTCAGAAAATAAGGGTCCAATTAATTTGATTTTATAAAAGCTAATAAAAAAGTTCGTCATATTTGTTATTGCTAATGCTGTTAGTCAAGTTTGTAACTGAATGCTTTCAAACAGTAATTGTGTTCAGTCCTCTCAGAGTTGCATAACAGTTTTCCTTCACTTTCCAAAACTCTATTAACACAACAGATTTCGAAATAGATTGATAATTGTAAATTGGACTAAAAGTTAAAAGGCTTCATTTTTGAATGTCATATTGTTATGTAATATTATATTAAGTAAATGTTGAATAATTTCTTCTGTTTATTGTTTCTAATATTGGAGCATGATAATATTGTGGATTTTATTGTAAACTAAGTTCAAACCACTTTGACTTGACAAATAATGTAAAACTGTGTTACATCATCATAAGCTTTATGTTTAACTTTGATTCGTGCAAGTACTTTGATGAATGAGGAGACTTGAAAATCACTCCGTACAAACTTTGTGATAATACATCTGGTGTTTAAGAATACTATACTGATACTCAACTAATTGGTGGTTTGTGTATTCAATTAAGTGCCCATAACAAAGAAAAACTATAACTATTATTAAAAAATAAAGTATTTTTTTTATAAAAAAAAATAAATTTTACGACAGATATTCTGAAAAAGGATATGCAGATCCAAATATATGACGCATATACGATGAATTTAACAGATGAATCGAGAAAACAATCATGTATGCAATAACAACTAATCCACAAATTTTCTTCTTAAAATTGACAAAATTAATAATAAGATAATAACTTGTAAAATATATAACAACTAATTAAATATATAACGAAATAAATTAAATATATATAACATGAAAATGAAGACAATGAAGGACAAATCTGGTGAAAGATCCAAAACGATTTTTATTTATTTTATTTTAATTTTTTTTTATTAGAGTATGATTATTTTACAATTATTTCTTAGCTTAGTTTAGTGTGTGCATATATTTGTAGATATAATATAAAAATTATATTTATATATTCATTTACACTTTGATACAGGGGCCAGGCTAGCTCAGTGGTTACGTGCTCACCTCTGAACTGATAGAACCGGGGTTCAATCCTCACCTGGCCCTCGATTTATTCACGTGGGAGGTGAATAAATCTGAGCACGTCGTCCCTCGGAGAAGGACGTTAAACCGTTGGTCCCGAGCCTGTACAATGTCAGGTACTCGTTAAAGATCCCTACTCTAAATACATTGAGTTAGGCAAAATTTAGGACTTCCACTGTAGAATCAATCTTCATTGTGTGGTATCACAAAGGGCCAATGCTTGGCCTACGTGTGTTCCCTTGTGGGAACTGCCACTGCAACCTAACCTACACTTTGATATTCAATTCTCAGTCAAATGAATATAAGTGCTCTTCATATACGAAGAAAGTATAAATTAATTCATTATTATAATAAATAAATAAAAAATAACGAACATATTAATTATAACGAACATCTAATATAAATAGTTATTATTAATATCTTAAGATCTTATGTTTTTATCCGTGTAAACTTAATAAAAGGTTTTATCCCTATTATAGAACAGTTTTATAAACTTTTGACTAACTAAACTTTTAACTGAAGAGTAGTTTTTACGTAAATAACAGCTATAGACATTATATAAAAGCCAGGATCTTAGTGATTTCAATCTAAATCTTTAAAATAGATTTAAAAAAGAAATTGCAAAGAAAAATTTTTCTAGACAATATTTTTCTAACTATAAACAATTTCAGTATTAGTTTAAAGATTGCTGTTCCATCTGAGGAATTACAATAACTTAAATAAAACAGTCATTAAATAAATAAGGTACATTTTTGTGGTATAAAGACTTCTAATACAGATAGAAGCTTCCTTTTTTTTCAGCGTTGTCGCCCAGCACTGTAACATATTTTTCCCATCTGTGGACATGCTTCCTACTCGCTCAGCGTAAAAAGTTTTTTTCCTCAGTCCATGCAAAGAAGAAGTAAAACGAAAAAAAACATATAAATAAGTAAGCTTCTATTTGGAAGTTACACCGAAAACTTTCTTAAACCGAAAAATTCAACCAATTGATTGAATAATTTGGTATATAACTCTTTTGCTTTTGAGATATTCTGCTCACAGACATACGTATGTACACATACACACACACAACGACTCACTAAGAGACCGATTTGCTAAACGGTTTATTGGATATAGAAGCCCTCAAAACGTGTACTTCCGTTTAAAACTCGACATCAAAAATATAACTGAATCGCAATAGTACTACTATATTTTTATATTTATAGTTTCAAGTTCTATATTTCATAATAAATAATAGTTTACTCCAGTAAATTTCTTTAGCACATTTTATTAAAATATTTGTGAGATTTCCGGGATATTATTAGTCGTAATAAATTAGAAGTGTTTATGCTAATATTGATTTCTAACATTCCTTCTCAATTGAAGTTATTTTTGAAGCTATCTTTCTGCTTAGTCTATAATCTAGTTCAAGTTCAACATTTTTATAGATCTTTTATTATTTTCACCACTATTTCTCCTGGTAATAATGTTTTCTACACTTCTGAGCAAAGTTGAAGCCTCAGGTCTTGGACAAGGGTGATTAGACATTGAGCCCTAAGATGATAGTCTGTGCGTTCAATGAGGTTGACATCAAGATTGAGTAATATTTCACTCCGTTAAGGTTATTCAATGTGACAAGGGAGCAATGAATAATACCTACATAGAATATAACACGGCAGAGTCGAACGATTAGATTGACGAGCATTCAGTGTCCAGTCGGAAGCCTAACAGATAAGAATGACCGCTTCCATTAATTATGAACAGATAATCAAAAAGAACGTTTAAAAGTAAATCATCGAGTTTTAAACATCATTGCACTCAGAAATATCTAAAAAAAATTACAATTACGATAACAGATGTTATTGATATAAAATATAACAAGAAGAAGCTGAAATCTTCACCCGGTTAACTGCTAACAACCAGAATAAGCAACGTGACACCCAGTTTGATCAAACGGGTGAATTACTTCTATCAAACAAATCATTTTTGTTATCTCTGAACTTTTCCTTCAAATATTTTTTTTTAGATCAGTATACTTGTCTAAATATTAGTTAATGAACACAATCTAGATTGTTTCCCAAACTTTTTGGAGTGACCGCCCCCTTGAGTCCATAAACCTATAACTCAACACCCTTGAATAATAATCAGATACCTAGACTAAATAACCAAATGAGTTACATTTTCATAATTAAATTAAAATAATTACTAATCGAATATTTATTTATAATCCAATAGATGTATTGTTTCTTAGAATATTTATGCAAAGAATTAATACACAATAAAAGAAACTTAGGTGAGAATATACTTTTAGTATAAAAATGAATTATCAAAACAAATAATTTTAAGAAACCATTTCCTATTAGTTTACATGTTGTGTTTCCACTTAAATTTAGAAATTATATTGCATGAACATTTTCAATTTATGGAAATAGAATCCCCGCTCCTTTTTGCATTACTGCCTCCCGATATCAAAGCAACGCCCCCAGGGGGGCGGTACCACCCACTTTGGGAAACACTGATCTAGAACCTTAATTTCTATAATTCCCCGTAATGAACAGATTACTAATCCTAGGTACAAATAATCTTCTTTATTAGGGTTTTGATAACATTAAAGGATTTTGTAACTTAACCGCGAGGTTAAAGCTTGAACCATTAGGCCTTGGTAAGATGTTATTAGGTGAAACTCAAAAGGAATTTAAAGCTGTACTAATGCTAAACCTCACCCGGCTCTCGATTTATTCACGCGGGTGGTGAATAAATCTGAGTACGTCATCCCTCGGAGAGGACGTTAAGCCGTCGGTGCCGAGCCTGTACAATGTCAGATAACTATACAATGTCGTTAAAGATCCCTACTTGAAATTCACATTGAGTTCGGCAAAATTGAAGACTCTGTTTTGCCAAAGGCAAAATGTAGAATCTGTAGCATTACCGATCAAACAAAAAGCCGGTAAACGGATGACGTTATCACGCGATAGGGGATTGGTTTGAAGAATAAAAAAAAAAAATAAAAAAAAGTTCAACCTGGTGTATTGAGAAATGTTGATACAGTACGAATATTAATGTATATCTAACTATGTTGGATCTGCAAAATACGGGATTTTATCAAAACTAAGATTCTCAGATAAAGTACTCTCTAAGAAGGTTCAATATTGGTGCCAAGCGTACTGTTTGAAAATTTGGTGACTGTAATTTTTGTATTTTTTAAGAATCGTGGTTACAGAGTAGATAGAGATAGATAGATTGATAGAGAAATAGAGAGAGATAGAGAGAGAGAGAGCGACAATCAGACCGAGAAAAAGGGAGACCAATTCGATTTATTGGGCTCAATGGATAACAGAATACTTGTTTCCATTGTAAACTGAAATCCAAATCTTATCGCACTTTATGATACCACCATATGTCGTATTGTTCAGGCAGTATCGGGTGGAATAAGATATAGCACGAATATCAATGAATAACCTAATGAATATTGGACCTACTACTGTGGTAAAAGCGTGAAATATCCAAGGTAAATATATACATGTTAGCCTCATACGGTGAGATTAAAGTGTAAGATCTTAAAATATTGGATGAATTTCTTACAGTGTGAAAAGCCTAACAGGCGAGTGTCAGGTTAAAGGTAAAAGATTCCTCTTTTCATAAGACAAGTCGTGCCCTTGAAATCAAAGCTCTCTTACATAACTCTCCCCAGTGTCTTGAATAGTGCATTTAAAAAGTGATGCAATAAAACCACTAATATTTTCATCATCTGACACAGAGTAATATTTTTATTTTTTTTCTGAATATGTATTATTATATTTATATTTTTTTTATTTTTTCCAGATTTAATAATACATTTTTAAAACAAATTTAATTTTAGTCAGCGCGTAATTTTCATTTATTTCATAATCATAAACTTCTTTAAAATAACACCATTTAATTCCTTAAAGTAATTAATATTATTGCCCAGGAATTTTCAATTTGAATCACTATTTCACTTTAACAAAAGAAAGATTGATGCCTGGTTAAATATTTCGCTAACTTATTATTTGAGATAGTAGAACTGTTTGATTTCTGTTTACCAGTTCAATGAATATTATTCAAAATGAATATTTATCAAACGCATATTATATCTCAATTAACTGTAATTATAATGGAAATTGCATGATTTAATTTCTACCGAATAGTCAAAGACTGAATTTTTATTAAAACAAACATTCTCACATAAAGTTTTCTGGAAGAAGGTTCGATATTGGTGCCCAGTTTACTGTCTTGTTTAAAGGCTAATAGTAAATTTAGTAAATTAAGGATGAGTAAATTAAAAAGTTTTTTGTTTTTGAAGATTCCTGTTGCTTACGCACATCCAGAAAGAGGAGAGAGAGAAAGGAGAGAGTGAAAGAGAGAGAGAGAGAGGAGAGAGTGAAAGAGAGAGAGAGAAAGGAGAGAGTGAAAGTGAGAGAGAGAAAGGAGAGAGTGAAAGTGAGAGAGAGAGAGAGAGAGAGAGAGAGAGAAAGAGAGAGAGAAAGAGAGAGAGAAAGGAGAGAGTGAAAGAGAGAGAGAGAAAGGAGAGAGTGAAAGAGAGAGAGAGAGAGAAGAGAGAGAGAGAGAGAGAGAGAGAGAGAGAGGCAAAGAGGATTAAGAAAGAGAGGAGGGTAAGAAATAGAAACTCTGCATTTTTTATTTGACACTTATTATAGCAAGAACGGAAACATGTTTCAAGCAACGTTTTTTCTATTTTAATCCCTATCTTTGAAATATTATTTACAGTGTACAGAGAGAGACACAGACAGAGAGATGAGAGACAAATTGGCGAATTCCATTTTATTGGACTCGATGTATGACACAACGCTTATTTCCATTGTAAATGTATTTCATATAAACTCTGAACCTAACGTAATTTATCATGCTTCTATATTTGGTGTAGAGAGTAAAGGAAAGTAATATGATGGGCTACCAGACAAAAGGTAGACGAAGGAAATGTATTATTTTGTGTCACTAAGTAGGAGGGTGTTATTAATATTGTACGCAATGAAGGAAGGTAACGTGCCAAAAGAAGCAAGGTGTAAATAGAATTAATTTGGAACAAAAATATATATTTTATACTTGTTTTATCTTCATCATGGTGGATTATACTATGATTTATATGTGTATTTAAAACTTTGAAGCTTCATAAATTTTTATTTTGATATCATAACAGCAAAAAAATTTTGTCGTCATAATGAATACATTTCTACATTTAGCTATTGAATTTTCTAGCATCAAATGCTTCTTTAGTTTTATAAAAAAATATTTTAGTTTATAAAAATTTAGTTTTACTAGATACCAGAGTCGATGAAATGCCAAAAAATTGCTAATTTGTAATTTGTACACATTTATGATGTCTTCCTAGACCAATTAATGAAGTTTAAACCACAATGGAAAAAGGAAAACAATAGAAAAAAAATGCTCTGAGGCCTTACAATGTATGTGATCAGAGCATTTATTCTATTGTTTTCCTTTTCCCATTGTGTTTTAAACTTAATATATATATATATTAGCTAGAAGTACTAGCGTTTGCTTCTCAACGCTAGTACTTCGTACTTCTGCCTGATGACGACGGAGTCGAAATATTGAAATGAATTCTGTAGTGACTTTCTCTGTTCTTCTCTGTGTGTTAATATGTATATATACACAAGACCTCGACCTCGAAAAACTCATCAAATACCTTGTTGAGTTAAGAGATCAAGAAGAATTTGAGAATACAGTTCTTTTACCGACCGAAAGAACTGACCGAATCCTGATAAACTTTTATTTTGTTTCTACATCACGGTCGATAATTTTATCAAAATTTATGCATGTATGGATAAATTGACACTAGAGTGATTTTCCGGTGTCTTTGTTCGTCTAGTCACTGTATGAGAAGTAGAATCTTATGCAGTCTGCTTGAAGTCAAAATAAACCCAAAAAATTTCTAACCAGCGACAAAAATTTTTATATTTTTTTACTGACGTACAACAGCAAAATGTTTGATACATTTAACAAACCAAAATTATATAACAACATATAGTTTTAACTCTTATTCTTTTGAAAACAACTGAAATTTAGGAAAACTTAGATTAAAAACTAAATTATTATTGACTTGGTGAAAAGTGAAGAATACTCATCCATTTTGAGTGACCGATGTAAGATGCAGATATCTCTGACGGTAATAAATCTATGGCTGACAGAAGAATTCAGGATTAAAAGTCTGCTATAAGCTTAAAAATTTTGAGAATACTATACTATACTCATCCAGTATAGTGTACATGGATGAGTTGTATGGAGACTCAGATAGAGTACTGGTAGTCCCTTTAAGTGAACCTTGAATTCTAGGCTCCAAGATGCCTCTCTTTCGGAATGCAAACCTAACTGAATGCTGAATGAATACAAGTGCTAAAACCGCAAGATGAATATTCTGTCAACGGAATCGTATAGATTTGACGATTAAGAGGTAAGGCAGTCTGTAAAGGTTAGCATTGTCATCATATTCTAGAAAATAAATAAATATTGGCAGGTGGGAAAGAAAATTTACAGACTAACTTATTTATATCCACCATAAATAACTAACGTTTGTACATTCTATGTTAGACGAGAGTTTTGCTAGTTATTAGCAGTTACTACCTCAGTTTCTTTTTTCATTGTTTCAAATCTGACATTGTGTAATAAATTCATTTGTAAATTGAATTTTTCCATTCATGTGACTCAGTTAAATAATTGCTGCTATTAACTTTGAAACCAATTGATCATTCAAAGTGCCGGGCATTATTAAATATGACGTCACAAGGTAGTAGATTTTAATTTGCATAAGAAAATAGTTAAACTTATTTTATTTGCACCTCCTTGAATTCTATCAAGGCCAGTTTAGACGTCATCAACGCTAATGTGACCTATTTTTAAAAATAATAAAACTAAAATTAAAGTATAAATTTTTTTTTTTGAAAAGAGTATAAATAAATTTTACAAAAATAATGAGTTAGTTGCATAAAAACTTTTAAAGAATGTTTGTGGGGTATTACTGCTATTGATGATAACTACAAAACTATATTTGACAATAACAGGCTAAATAGAGGCGATTGTTATTAATGAATCTCACTTTTGTTCAATATAGTTATTCAGAAAAGATTTACTGAATACAGAATTTAGCAACCTTTGAGCTCAGAGTACCTTAGTGTGTTCTTACAATCTCAAAAAAAAAAAAATTATAATAAAGAAACTAAAAAATTAATATCACTTGGAAACAAATAAAGCATTGTAAAGAGCAATAAGACAGGGAAGTTGAATTAAATTACAATTGAAAACTTTTAAATTTCTTCAAACTGGAATTGAAAAAGAAGTTGAACTTTAATCAAAAATTAAGGCCTAAATCAAAAAGAAGTTTTTAAAGAAAACTGTAAGTTGAATTAAAATCGATTAAAAGTATAAGTTGAATAGAAAATTGAACTCTCATCGATAAAATTCAGCAGAAATTTTAATTTGTAAATTTGACCTTACTGATAAAAATTGATTGATACATGTATTATTACAGTGTTTTGAGCTGTTTTAACAGGATATTATTTTTACAAGGTTTAATTTACAATATAGAATGTATGTAGTTAATATAGAATGCCAATTTCAAAGGATGATTCATCCTTAAAAGAGTTAGAGCCAAATATTTTTTGGAATATTTCCGTTTTATAAAATATAGTTCATAAATCAAAAAGGGATAAATTATACCTTTAATTAAGATTCTTAATTGGACCTATTTTTATTATAAGTCTTTTTATTATTATATTTTATTATAAGCAGATATATGTATCTGAGACCTATACCTGCTTGTTATGAATTTGTTAAACCCATATGAAAATTCTTTAATAGATGCTGTTATAGTTTTAAAAATTTTGTACTTTATTCTACTTGGTACCATTAAGACTTAAGTACCTTAACTGAAGAATAATGTGAAAAAATTAACTTGTATTTGTTTCCTTGTTTTAAATGCTATGTTAGGCGATATAAGAACATAGAAATCCAAAGTAGAAGGATTAAACATTTGAAATATGGATCAGATATGCATATTAACAAAATCAAAAAACTGAAAAAATTTAAATTGACATTTTGTTTTTATTTTAAAACACAAAAAAAATTAAAAACTGGAATGAAACTTCCATTAATATTCCAGTAGATATATATATATATATATATATATATATTTGTAAAAGTTGGAAGCAATCCTTCATTTAAACATATATTGTTAAATAACGCTCCATATTTGGCTTGTATCTGCTTCTTACACAATTTCTCCAGTTTCTGGAATTCCTTCCTCGTCTCTCCATTAAAACTATAAAGTCTATCACCAATATTACTAGTCGACATGTTTCGAATGTACCACATTCATCATCAGGACAATAATGAGAGTAATAGTAGGAAAGCTAGTTATAAATATAGAGATGGATTATTAATGGAATGTTTACAGGGCATCGCCCTGTATCAGGGTGCATTATGGGGGATTAAGGTAGGGTGGTTGGGCTCACCTACTACCTGGCTAATCTGGGTGTTTCTGTTTGCAAATAGTTTTAAAATTCAACAAGAATTATTAACTTGGATATTTATGGCTGGTTGCTTTTCTTGAATAATTATTGCTTCTAATAGTTGTAATTTAAAAGGATTTCTTTCTCGAGCGATAATTTTCGTGGAATTTACCATCATTTCTCTTGTGAGTTTAATAATGAAAAATAGTCCTAGCGTAAAGGAGTCAAAAGAAACAAATCTTGTATATGAGTACTCATGTAATATCGGGAGCTGTGAGGCCCGTAAAAGCTCATATATAGGAAAGACTTCGACTTCATTGTCTAGAAGAATTACTATGCACCTTTCTGCCGGCGCGCCAAAATGCCATACAACAGCAGTCCATAAGACAAAACTCACAAGAGAAATGATGGTAAATTCCACGAAAATTATCGCTCGAGAAAGAAATCCTTTTAAATTACAACTATTAGAAGCAATAATTATTCAAGAAAAGCAACCAGCCATAAATATCCAAGTTAATAATTCTTGTTGAATTTTAAAACTATTTGCAAACAGAAACACCCAGATTAGCCAGGTAGTAGGTGAGCCCAACCACCCTACCTTAATCCCCCATAATGCGCCGTGATACAGGGCGATGCTTGTAAACATTCCATTAATAATCCATCTCTCTATATATAACTAGCTTTCCTACTATTACTCTCATTATTGTCCTGATGATGAATGTGGTACATTCGAAACATGTCGACTAGTAATATTGGTGATAGACTTTATAGTTTTAATGAAGAGACGAGGAAGGAATTCCAGAAACTGGAGAAATTGTGTAAGAAGCAGATACAAGCCAAATAGGGGCGTTATTTAACAATATATATATATATATATATATATATATATATATCAAAGACAAAACTAGAGAAAATGAAATCACAGAATTTCAGGAAACATTTTAAGAATTCATAGTTCTGATATTTATTATTCATTAAGAAAAAGTACACTCATAACTTGGTTTAAAAAGATATTGGAAAACAGAGGCAAAATTCAGAGGCTCCATTTATCCTTTTAAGTTAATAATGTGTGTTTTGATTTGTCACATCAGCTATGAAGAAAATGGGAATGAGCTCTCCAAGATAGATTTATCTTGAACAAAGGTCAACAGGTTAAACAATATCTCACTAAACCTTCGTACTACTACAATTAACCGTTGTAGTTTATCATGCATATGCACATTAAAAGTGTGTCAGTAAGACTTGGGATTCCCTGAACACCTTTGCACGATCCTATCATATGGTGTTGATCAAGTGGCTGTGGTTCTAAACCCAAGTTTTGGTTTGGAGTCCTAGGTTCGCTCCAGCACTAAGATCCCCTTGCCACTGTGTTAGAAGTACGCCTTCTCCTTCGGTTGCTCTGGTGAGCGCAATGAGATCAGAGAACTAGCACTTCTAACTAGAATGTATCACTTTGATAGGACTACTGTAGACAACTAGTTCTCTGGTTCTTTCAGCCTTTTATTCCGTGTTCTACAGAAAACAGACATCTTATATGAAAGTCTTGTTAAACCACAAACTTTGGGTAGAAAACCATGCATTTTGTTATTCCTTAATAGATTCAGAAAATATATTATTCCACTGTACATGGTTTAGTGGCATTAGTATCCTACATACAAATATAATTAAAAAATCTGGATTGACCTACACTCAACTTTACTATAAGCAAATGCTGTATCAAACTCATTGGCAATCAGTTTATTTTTCATTTAATTTAATTTATCAAACCCTGGTACAATATTATCGAACTCATGATAATTTAATATCATTTCTTCAATGTAGGTTTATCTATTTTATCAAGTTTAAAAACTTGATGTTTCGGTTATCATACATATGCACATTATTATCCACTTGTCCTCGAGACTTAAAATCATTAATTTGGAACAGTCTTTAAAATTATTTCTTTAAAACTAAGTGTATGAGTTTCATCGGACTCGAATTCACTGAGGCTATATCTGTCCTATTGTGATTTCCTTTATTGATTTTAAGATCAACTTTACATTTTGCGATATTTAACCAACTTTATATTTTCCCTTTTAGAATTATCTCCTACGTATAAGGTTTTAGATATAGTATCCACATACTATATTCAAAGATTGATAATAATAGTAATATTTCTCTATCAATATTGTAACTTCATTATATATTCATAGTATGACAACATATCATGCAATAATTTAAGTTAAATCAATCACCGGAGAAGTGACTTATAATCAATCATAAAGAAAAAAGAAACCCCTTTTCCATGCTTAAATATTACCCATAAATAATGGAGTTCTTAAACTGACAAATAATATATGTTGACAATAACATATGTTGAGGATACAACATACAGATTGATTGGAACATTCTCGCTAAACAGCCAAACTTCATCCTGGAAAGAATCATAAAATATGTTTGTTGAAACATTCCCTTGTATAGTTCTAAGTATATTATTGTTCTTCTACATTATATCGAATCATTACAACATATTTTCTTCAAATTTCTTGTATTAAACCATGAAATGAGAATTATGTTTGACTCGATTTTGGGAAAATATTTCTAAGTCAGTGTTAGTGTTGACAAATCTAATGAGTATACTAAGTAAGCCATTAGTCCAAATTGAGTTTTCAGTTTCTATGGCTACACTATTTTTTTGCAGTAATTTTCTTTTTATTAGCGTACTAATTTTATGCAGACTTAACTATTTAGAGTAAAAAAAGTTTACTAAAATCATAAAATGATTCATAGCTCTCTTGTCCGCCAATGTGAATTCTAATAAAATATAGTACACTATCTAAGACTATTTTTCAATATAATTTCATTAAAATACATTTTCTCAAACAATGTGATCTTTATAATCAATATACACGCTTTCTGAATCAATCAATATTATTCAAATGGTCAAATTTAGTCAAATTAGTTTAAATTTACTGCAAAACTAACCTTTGCTGTATTGAAAAATTCTTAATATTTGTTCACTTAATGCTGTTGTTTCATGGTAAACCCAAATTACAACATTCTATAGTTAGTAGTTTTAGTTTAAAAAAATGTATTTATAATCATATTTTGTTCAAATGCACTTTCCCATGATGTGTCCCCCCCCCCCCCCCCCCAAAAAAAATAGATCATATCTGTACTATAGCACCTATTTTTAAGTAAAAGATAAATTTGATCTATCAAACGTTATGTAATTAACTACCAACCTTTTTCATTAACACCCACCCACCATCCACGCATACACACATACACACACACACACACACACACACACACACACACACACACACACATGGTACACGTACACACAGATATAAACTCAAGCACACACACATACATATATACACACATACACACATACACTCACATACACACACACACACACACACACACACCACCTGATATACGACTGCCCAACACTGGTCCAACCAAGAGCAGAATTGATCAAAACAGTGATGTCCACTGCAAAAGACTGGCCGATGAAAAAGGATAAATTAATCAGTGAAGACATCATAATACACTTCAAAAAGTTTCTTTTTCGTGTGTACGAAATAATGTTCAAGAACTAATTCAAATAATATATAACATGTAAATTAGAATAATATACATTGTCATAAAATATGTAAACAATATGTAAGAAAAGTATGTTATGCCAAAAGCGGAGCATACTAATATACAATATAATAAACTCCCCCATGGTAGGGTTACTACCCGTGGGAAAAAAAAAACACACACACACACACACACATGGTACACACAGATATAAACTCAAGCACGCACACACACACACACACACACACACACACATACCGAATGATCACTTGCATGTAATATAATAAAATGGAACATATTGAAAAACACACAAACTCAAACACATACACACACACAAACATTGTCTATAATATGCCAAAAAAAGGACTTCGAAGATCTAAACACATGTAAATCTGCCAAAACTCGAGATCAAATTTTTTCCATCTTTGATTGACAGTCAAACAAGAAAAAAAATTGATCAATTTTTTTCCCTCAAAATTGTGAAATAAAGGCTTTATGAAAGGCCTGACGGACTTGATAAAGAGCGCATCATTAGCGACAAGAGTGAAGCTAATCTGACAGATATAAGTCGATAAGACGTGTCAGCATCATTGAACATCACGGTCAACTGAACTCAATGAAAAGTCTGCTTTAATATTCACAGTCCAGTCAGCGTGGCGTTAAGAGTCAACAAATAAATTCAAAAGCAAACCTTATTTAGAAATATCAACGCTCAAATAATTTTAAACATAATTATATACAACACATTAATAAAACTAAAAAAAAACTTATAAATTTTAAAAAATTATTTCTTTTTAGAGCGTTTTAATAGAAATATACAAAGTTTTCTTTTGCATTTTTGACAAAGCATACATTGGTCAAATGGGATACACAACCGTTCAATACATGAAAACAAAATATTTTCTCTGAAAAAAATATTAATTGAAAAAAAAATCTAGTTTCAAAACAATGATGAAAATAAATATTAAATAAATTGAATACAACAAACAAAATCTGAAGTGGCCTGCACTCAACTTTATTATAAGTAAACCTAATATCGAAATCATCGACAATCAGTTCAGTTTTGGTTTTATTTGAATGTGGTTATCGGTAGTCGTGGTTATCATACTCTCTGGTAATATATTATCAGTATCATAAATAATCATTTAGTGATATCATTTCTTATATTGTGGCTAAATCTATTTCATCAGTAATAACCAACATCAAATTGTCCATGTAATTTGAATTAATAATCATATTCATGATAGAATGTCGAACAGGCTCAGGTCCACGTTTTTTTTTTCACTTCCGCGTGAATGAATCGAAGAACAGAGTGGTAGCGAACACCGGATCTACCAGTCCATAGGTGAGCACGTACTCCACTTGGCTACCTTGGCTCCCACTATAATAAAATATAAACAAACTTTTATTTTTCACATTTAATACCCATATGTCAATTATTTTGTCATTAAAGTTATTATCACGAAACAAAAGATTGATTTTTACATGTCCGACACAGTTGAGAGTGTCATATTGTCCAATATTCGCACAATGCTAATGAAATGACACGTTGTCACGGGGAAAGTAATTCAGTAACACATTAAGTAAAGACTGTAACCTGGTTATGTGCTCCATTAGAACCGGAATCGGTGTTGATAGGCATTGGCCCGCGCAGCTCTTCCCTCCCTGCCTCCAGCACAATCTACAATTACTATTTCATCACTTTGCTTCCTTAATACAAGCATTATGCGCTACTTGCAAACAAGTTAACAGCTTATTCTAAACATGAAATAAATCCGATTCTTCTGACTACATAACATGGTAACAAAATCATTATTTATTGTTTAAATTCAATAAAAAAATAGAGAATATTATCAAGTGCTTTACGCATTATTTTATATCACAGTATACTGTATATCACAGGTGTCAATCATACGGGGGTTCGATCCGGCCCGGGAAATAAATCTGGATTATTGTAAAAAAAAAATCAGTTTCCTCTAATTTCCTTAAAAACCTGCAGTTCTTATATTATCCACCAGTGTTTTAGTACACGCTGTATTATCCACTTTTCCTTTGTCGTCGCACCTTGACCAGCGAAATTTCTGAGTCAAAATGGATAATAGTGGATACAGAATGTCGGATTTTAATAAAGATTTTTATAATTGACTTCTTTTCTTATCACTAATTGTTTCTTAGGTAGACTTATTGTTAGTTCTATGTAATTTTGTAATTAGCTTGCTGGCCCGGCCCGCTTGAGATCAAACTAAGCTGTATTCGGCCCACCAGACCAAAATGAGTTTGACACCCTACTATATATATTGCACAATTTTATATACTATTATAGTATAGTAATATTAAGTATAGTTTTGGTATATTATTATTATAAATCACTATAAGATTTATTTATTCCTATTATAGAACAAGTTTTTAAACGTTGACCCTGAAAGGTCAATGTCTAAGTGGTCAATAAATTTTAACTAAACATCCGGAACAACAGCGATATTGGTATAAATTTTGTGACAGATTTTAACAAATAGAAAAAGTTTTTTTTTATGTAACTACTCCCCATATAAAATGCTATTTTGATACCAATCTTACTTTCCCATCTGTAGAATAGCAGTAACTGAATATCAAATTTGGTTATGTTGTTTTTTTCTTTAGATATCCTGTACATATGCATGGACACACACACACACACACACACACATATATATATATATATATATATATATATATATATATATATATATATATACATTATTGAAAATGACACCAAATTTAGCTGATACCTGTTTCTTAACAAGTTTCTCATTTACGAATATATATATATATATATATATATAGTATTACATATATATATATATATATATAGTTCAATATAGAAAAAGAAAGATAGAAAAATTAAAAGCACACAATTACAGTCTCCAATTTTTGGTTTGAACCGTCTTCAGGAGAGATAAGAAAGGGAAACCAAGTGCACTGGTTCAGAGACGGTTAGTTAGATACTGTAAGTGTGTGCTTTTAATTTCTTTATCAATCTTTTTCTACATTGAACTAAATTTGTCTCTTTCGGATCGTATTTCCAACGAAAAAGTATATATATATATATAATATATATATATATATATAATATATATATATATATATAGTGTACTTCGGTAGCAGTCCTTCCTTTATACATGATTGGTTATACACGACTGAATATTGTCGATCGATGATCTTCTTCTCCAACTTTTCAAGTTTGCGGAAAATTAATTTTTCGTTGTGAGAACAACGGTTCAAGGAATGAATTCTTCTTGTCGACGCGTTTCGACTGTCTACTGCAGTCATTTTCAAGACACAAAACAGGTGGGTTACCGGTCTCCTTATATAGCCGAGAGTCAGGGGGGTGAGGTGAGAGTCAGGGGGGCACAGCCAATCAGCGCTCACCCCCCTGACTCTCGGCTATATAAGGAGACCGGTAACCCACCTGTTTTGTGTCTTGAAAATGACTGCAGTAGACAGTCGAAACGCGTCGACAAGAAGAATTCATTCCTTGAACCGTTGTTCTCACAACGAAAAATTAATTTTCCGCAAACTTGAAAAGTTGGAGAAGAAGATCATCGATCGACAATATTCAGTCGTGTATAACCAATCATGTATATATATATATATATATATATATATCGAGAGAGAGAGAGAGAGAGAAAAATTTTACATGAATACGGGCCTCAATGACCAGGAAACGAGTATTCTTACCTGATTACTATATATTCATAACTTCATACTTCATATGAAAGGTATTGAAAAAAAAAATATAATAATGATTTTTATGATAATATTTAAAATAAATCAATTTTTTAAAAAAATGTTGTAGTTTTGAAGGATTTTAACTTATTAGGTTCCCGAAAACTATATTTAATATTGGGTGGATTCTAACAGCTATTTCTCACAGCTATGGGTGTGAATTAAAGTAAAATGGCTTTAATAAATGATGTTGACTAGAAATATAATTGAATATTTTTTGAAAAATATCAGACATAGCAAAGGCGCTTTCTGATACTTTATGTCATAGTCAAAAAACTATTAGCTTCCTTTCTGAACTATTGATAATTAAATATTGAAATTGTGTATCAAATATCCAAAGAATATTGCTATGATATGATAAATATTTCTCAAATTTTTATTTATGGAATGGGTAGTGTAACTTCAATCTGTGATTATTTCTCAATTTTTTTATTTCTAGTTTATTAGAAAAATAAAAATTATCAAATTTATCCACTGTAGTAAATTTAAAAAAATTGTATGATTATTACATGAGTGTGATTGGAATAAATATTGTATTGGCAAATTTATTAAAAAATTATTAGTAGTATGGTAATAATATACTATATTTCCTGAATCACTATAAATAAATATCTGCCACTGAAGTAATTACATTTAGTTATGGAATTTTGAATTATTTAATGTAAAATAAAACTGAACTGGTAAAGTAACTTACTATTTAAGAAAAATACATAGAGTATAGCTGTATATGTATAATAACATCTGGAGGGATATAACTTTAATATATTTCAGCATTATCCAAAATCATCGACTATGATGTAAATTTATTTATTTTAATGTAGCCAGTAATTTTTTTCCAATTATGATGCAAATGTAACGGCTTGTTTGTTTTAAAGAATTAGTGAACTCACTAAAGATTTGTAGATTCTGAATGATTGTGATTCAATAGTGAAAAAAAACAGGTAATATTATCATAGATTAGTATCCTATGATTTAGCAATTGAAATTAGTGATCAGAAAGTCAGACTAGTATCTTTGAACTAAATTGTAAGATTAGTAACACACATTTAAATATATATTATTAATCGAATCATTAAACGGAATATAAGAGATCAGTAATTTAATTTTATGTGTTATCCATTATATAATGAATAGGTCAGATGAGAGGTTCCAACCGGGGTACACACACTCCTTAGGATTGTGAGGTGATATTCCTCACCAAAATATTCAAAAATATTTGTCATACTTTTATTTCTCATGATTAACACCACGCCCCATTTCTTTTCGTTATCATATTTAATTTGACAGAAGCGGATATCATAGTAAGTGTTAAGTTAGGAAATACTGAAAGATCTAGCTTCGTTCCAAACGTGCACTAAAAATCCAATTTAAGGCAATCACTTGATAAGAGAATTGTTTCTCGGTTTTAGACATTTTTCCTACTGAGTAAAACTACTCTGGCTATACTAATCCCATTTGCAACAACATACTTATGCTAGTAAGGCTTCACTACTCTCTTGCTATTTAAAACAAAATCTAGTAATCGCTTGAATACCCAAGCAAATCTGCGTTTTGCTACGAGTAATATTGTTCCAACTTATGAAAAACTTTTAAACAATAAACAGGAACAAAACAGGTAAGAAAATAAAAGTTATTAAAAATTTTTTGAAAATATGAATCTCCATTTATTATCTTGCACTTATTTCAGAGAAATCATTATTTTGTAAAATATACTTTATATGTTATTAATCCCTAAGCATAACATCAATTTCAGGAGGTTTGAATGAAATTTCTTTAGAGGTATGGGTAGTTAAGTTGTTGAAAACCACTGGCTTAGGTGATATAATTAGTTACCTAATTTGTTGTAGTTAATTCTTCTACCTACTTCTTTCACCAAGATTTCTTTTTATTGATGATTTCCATAACTTTTAAAAGATTTACTTCTAATGGATGACATACTTTTATCACAATGAATTTCAATAAAATTAAGGTAAATCATCCTATAAGTGACTAAAATCAGGCTAAACATCGATTACAAATATCTTATTTCCCTTGGAGTTATTGATGAAATTTTAATCATGAATCTTATTAAGGCAATAAAAATGTCAAAGAATAACAAGAAAACAGGAGAGCAGGAAAATGACATTTAGTATGATATTAACTGAATAATTTAGCTTTCCAATAGTGTAATATTGCCCAAAAACAATAGAGTTTCCTTTCTTTACTGTGAAATATAGTTCTGTCAAAGTTGAGTGAAGTCTATTTGATTTAATATGAGTAAAAACGCCTTAGCAGACATATCATGTTACCAAATTTTGTATTTAGTCACATATAAACAAACAACATAGAAATATGTCAAAAAGGGTTCTTCAAAATCTTTATATTCTTGAAAACTCAAAATCTATTACTTTCATTAAAGATAAAATAAATATAAGTAAATGAAATAAAATAAATGAACGTAAAATAAATGACATGAGTGTAATTTCTCTGATGTTTCTTCTGTTCTGGTTCATTTTAAAAAATGTTCTTATGTGGTTAGTGCTGTATTGTTGTTTCTAACCCAGAAATTCCCCTGTAGTGTTGTTCTAGAAATGAAAAGGTATGGTCAATTCTTATCAATCACAAATACTGCTTTCTCTTATTTGGTATTTGTTTCAAAGAACCATATATCAACAATGTTTAAAATTTTAAAATAATATTAAGAAACATTTAAATAAAAAATTTCCTAAATTTTACTATAATATATTATCTTTATCAATAAATTGGTTTCAAAACATGAATATAAAATAATAAAGCCTGGCATGTTATTAAAAAAATGACATAGCTATCAATATCACCTACCAATATAAAGACAGAACAGGTGTATAATATAGTACTTTGTTGAAAATTATTTCTATTTTTACCATGTTTGTTTTGGCACATTACCTTATGTCCATTCTATCTGTTCGCAATATTTGATCGTTAGAGTTAACAAAATCAGTTTTTCAGCTTATGAATAGAAATATATAGAGAAATAATTTTAACTGAAAAAAGAATCATTGGCATGGTAGAAGCTTCTATGAAATTCATATTATTGTCACATTGGTCAAATTTGCATCAGAGCTATTAACATTTCTAAAGATTATATTCCCAATATAACTTATTATTTCAATATTTATAACCATATGATACAGCGCGAAAACCTTTGAAACATTTTCAAATTCATTAGAAAATAAAAACAGTTAGATAAAGTAAGACCCATTATTTAATTCTAAATAATCATTAAAATTAATAATTGTTAAATGAAGGAAGAATTATTATTAGTTAAATGACATTGATATTAGTATAAATAAATTTATAAACTTGATAATGCTTCTTTTTTGGTAATACTTATTGTAAAGCATTATATATAGTGGTAAAAGTGTATTTGTTATATTTTTCTTCTACTAATTAACAATGTCCTTAAAACTGGATTACATTTAAAGTTTTTTTTTTTTTTAACATTAAAATAATATATTATGATTGTTCTGCCATCTAGCGGATAATTTTGTAAGTAAGAATTCATAGATAGACTCATTTTACTTTATTTGTATTAAACAAATTATTAAAATATTCTTTACAAACACCTTAATCAAAGAAAGAGTTTTTGCTAACTTACAACTAAAACTTCAATAGTAAAGAAATGTCACTAATTCTTTACATTCACACCTGGTTGGCCTCGCGATTAAAAACAAAATCTAATTTAAAAGTTCTTTTAAATGCAAATTGTAAAAATAGTACTTCTAAGTTAATAAAACCAAAATGTCAATAATTACTGTTAGACATCAGAGTGTTTCAACATTGCTAAACTGGTTCAAACCAGTTGACCTTTTCAAAAAAACAACAACAACATTGTATTTAATGAGACAGAGTGCTACAGTTTCAGTATTTTAACCTTTTCGTTTTTCCTACAAAATATGTTTACAAGGAAAAATAATTTCCTTATATTTTAGGCTTTCGAGTTTATTTAAACTTTCAAACTATGCAGCAGATAAAATGAAATTCCATTATATCTCAAACAGAGCAGAGTCTAGTTATCATCATCTCGATCTGATAACACCCATTGTTATCAGAGGATGTTCAAAACATATAAGGTGAACCAAGACTTACTATATGATACACTCAGAAGTGAGATACACTATTCTAATGAGATGGAAAGAAGGAGAGAGAAGAAGAGAAGTAGATTATAAATATAAATAAACCAAAATCGAAAATCAGTAATAAGGATAAATAAGGAAAAATAAAATTAATAAATATAATTAGAGGAAAATTATTGCAATAATAATTTTCCACAAATTTTAATTCACGATATAGGTTGAGTCTCAAAGATTTCTGACACTACTTGAGAAAAGGAGAAAACTACTTCAAGTAAAGGAGAAAAATTACTTGAACTTTAACTTTACTTGAATAAATATGTATATATGGATTTATATATTGCAAGTTAAAAAAGTTAATGAAATAGTCTCCACATATAGAATTTTAATAATATAAACAACGCGCTTCGAACAGGAAGTGTTCTTCTTCAGGCATTGACGAAGGATGAGTGTCTGTGGTACAACTAAAGAAAAATACTACGAATTTGAAGCGCATTGTTTATATTATTAAAATTTTATATTCTATAATATTACATGTAATATATATATATATATATATATATATATATATATATTTATACGAGTTCAAAATTCTAACCCGTTACGTCTACAATGTACTTGGTCTCCCTTTCTCTTTTCTCCTGAAGACGGATTACCCGAAAATTTGAGTCTGTAAGTGTGTTTCCTTACTCTGTGTGTTACTCTTCTTGAATTTTGAACTTGTATTGTGTCCAGTTTGGATCGTGTTTCGTTTAATTAAGTTAAATATATATATATATATATGGAATTTTAATTTAGAAATGCCTTAACTTTAGTAAACCAACATACATTTTTGCATAGCATAGGAGTCTATCCTGTGTAGTTTGCCATTTCATGAGAAAAAGGGTAGAATCAAATTTCCTTGATTCTGTATACGGTCAGTATATAAAATCTTTTTTTGCATTGCAGTTACCAATGAGACGCCTGGTCCACATAGCTACCTTAGGAAATCATATAGTCATTAACGGCCAGTCACATTTCTTCCTTAGAAAATGTGAAATATGAAAACATTTTTAACTTTTCTGTAGACTCTGTCACCTCTTTCTGTAGGATACGACCATACAGACAGCCATAAACACATTCTTAGATATGAAAAATAAATAAGTCTAAACATGTGAAGGATAAATTTCAGAAAAAAAATTAAATGTACTTTTCTAATCAAAACTCAGTAATATTTTTTAAAACCTTGTTTTTTTAAGAATAAAAACTAATAAGAAAAACCGAAAATTATAAATTATAATGAATAATCCAATTGTAAATTATTGTCATTCAATTATAGCTCATTGCTGCATAAAAATTTCAGTAACTCAAAATTTAAAAAAAAGTGTTAAATAATAAACATACAATTACACTTCCTTTACAATTACACAATTACAATAAACACTTCCTGTCTCAAATCCTCCTCTTGAAACATAACTGTGGTTCTTTTTTTGGAGGTTAAATTAAAAATGTCATTATATATCTTAGAAACATTAGCGTAAACAGTATATAAATCAATTCAAAGTCTATGAATATAAAAACAAATTTTAATATGGTAAAACAAAGCTACAAAGGAAATAGACGTTTTATAAAATTACTAATTCTAAGATTGATAATAAGTCACACTTATTCCATATGTGTGGAATCAAATTAACATCTAATTATAAATTAGGTATTTTTTTAAACTTTTAATTAAAGACTTAATATATTTTCATGTTCCATTTAAAATAAGTCTATTAATATTTACTTTTATATGCGTAAATGACATTTTAAAATGAATATTTTGGCGAAATACCAAATTGTTACAGTGGAACAGCCAGTTTAAGGGACACTAATTTGGAGATAGTTCTTTGCCAGGAAATGATGGAAACATAAGCTTCTATCTGTCCTAACTATATATATATATATAATTCACTCAATAACAGACACAAAATATCAAAAATGGATACAGTACTAGTTCAAAATTGAAGAAGAATAACACACAGTTAAAGAAACACTTTACAAACTGAGTTTGTAAGTGTGTTTCTTTACTCTTTTTACAATTTTGAACTAGTCTATATATATCTGTAATTTTTGGTAGCAATTCTCCATTAACACATAGATGATTAAAAATAGAACTAAACTTAGCTTATACTTGTTTTTTAAGAAGTGTTTGAATAAGACTCAGGTTACTCCGTCTACACTGAATAACGAATTTCCTAAAGTCAACATGTTTTAAATACTATTCCCCATTCATCAACAGAACATTACTAATTTCTTAAAATAATGTTTCATTTATGGAAGCAAAGTGAAGATAGCTTGTTTTTTTTTAAGTTACGTAAGTTGTGTTTCTATTTGTTAATCTTGTGGTGTCAGTGGCCTAGAGGTTTGAGTGACTACCTACTCATGCTTACTTGCCCTTGGAACGATTGAAAAAAACTTTGATCGTGATACCACAACAGCTTGAGAAGTAAAAGTTAGTCTTTAAGAATATGGCGATCAATATATTTGCATTTACTTGAAACTAAAAGCAAGAAATAGAATAAAAAAAACAGTTTATTATATTTAAATTCAGTTTTTGTATTAGTAGGGTTTCTATAACTTTCAGTATGATAGTTAGGAAGAAGATGAAACAATTAGGAAGAAAGATCTTTGCTAATTATTTTTTTGTTCATCACTAGCATCTTGATACATTGTGTTTTGAATATCCTGCATATGTTTTTTGGATGCTTCAGCCATCAAGAACCTCCTTGAAAGGGTCTTAGCAGTCAAGGGAATGTACAAGTAGTTTTTGGGTTTCAAACTACCCCTGAATACAACCATACAACTAACGAGAGAGCTATTCAAGAAAATTAAGTAGCTTATTAAGAAATAGGTATAAATTAATTTGGGTTCTATTTTTAGCATTTATATTGTATAAATATTTTTATATTTTTTATTTTATATTTTATTTATATTTGGGTTCACGCATTTATATTTAAAATTATTATGATTTTGTAACAACATTATTATTATTATTATGATTTAGCAACGGTTCGACTTAAACAGTACCAATAGACACGCATCCAGTTATTCGTCGACAATTATAATACTGGTTCGGAAGATATTGGATCCCATAAATCACAAAACATCCTGCTGGCTCGGGACCGACGGTTTAACGTCCTCTCCGAGGGATGACGTACTCAGATTTACTCAACTCCCACGTAAATAAATCGAGTGTCAGGTGGGTATTGAACTCCGGACCTACTAGTTCAGAGGCGAGTACGTTAACCACTGAGCTAATCTGGCCACCCCTTGTAATATATATACCATGATAAACGAAAAACAAAAACAGTCAACTGACTGTCGTTGACTGTCGTCCCTCCGTCAATTCACTTCTTCTCCTGAGGACGACCGCCATTACGGTCGAAATATTGAAAAGTGAGTGTTTGTTGTGTTTCTGTTTATGTGTCACTATATATATATATATATATATATTAGTGTATATTGGCAGCAGATTCTCTTGTTAACATATTTTATTAAAGTAGACGGCAGCTTCCGCATTTACGACTTTTTTGCTCGTTTTTTCTAGTTTTCTTACTAGTTTTTTCTGGTAGGGAGTGATTTCATGGAGGAGTTGTCCCAGAGACATTAAAGAAATAATTTTGTAGCTTAATCAATAATATTATATTTTTGTACTTACAAGCTTATTTTTGTATTATATTTAGTAAATCGAAAGCTTGTAAGTACAAAAATATAATATTATTGATTAAGCTACAAAATTATTTCTTTGATGTCTCTGGGACAACTCCTCCATGAAATCACTCCCTACCAGAAAAAACTAGTAAGAAAACTAGAAAAAACGAGCAAAAAAGTTGTAAATGCGGAAGCTGCCGTCTACTTTAATAATATATATATATATATATCGGTGCTTTATGGAACCATAACTTTTAGTGTGTTCACAAACTTCTGAAAACAGACCCACCCACTCATCTGCACATACCCACACACACATTCATACGCGCATACACCCCAGACAGATAGATGGAGAGAGTGAGAGAGTGAGGAGAGGCTACTCACATGTACACATACGCTTAGAGTTCATCATAAAAAAATGCATATGAATATGGGTAAATTAAGTGCAAGGAACTCTGTATCTAGTATTCAATCTTTCATGATATCTACACCTCTCTTATTTATTTTTTTTTTAATACTTCATATAAAAATAAATACTTCAAAGAAATATGTAGAATGCTACACAAATTTGATTATTATTATTATTATTCATGATAACTACTTTAATAATTATAAAAAAATTAGAAGTAATTATTCATGATCAGTAAGTTTGATAGCAAGACTATTTATATTAAGGTTAAGAGTAGATCCCTTCAGTTTTCTATATACACAAAATTAATATATTTACAATTTTTTAAAGCTGCTATTGATAAGTTTAGAAGGTTGTTCAGATTGCTTAGAGAAAGTAATGGAGGTCAGATCCTATCAACTCTTAGGGTAATATTATTATTTTAGCCCTGAGACAATTTGATTTAATATCACCTCCAAGGCTATCGTAACCCTATTATATTCGAGTGGTCTCCCTCTACCATAGTCCATTATTTAATTGTATTTTTTTGTAAAACCCTTTAAAGATAGTAACTATTTAGTTTAATATTCCCAGCATTATATTAATATTATATTATTATTATGTTATACTATTATTATATTTAATATTATTATTAGGAAGTACTCCAAAGAAGAGACTGTTGTAAGCAATTGCCTTGAGAGTAGAGGTTACATAGCTTAAAACACTTTTTACTATTATCATCATAGAAAGCTGTGCAGTAATTTGAAAAACAAGGAAAGAAACAGTTCATACTCTATGACATCTTTCTCTTGGTCTCCTCGAAAAGAAGTGCCGATACTGAGGCTCAGAGGGAGTAGACATCACATAGGACCCTGGAGCAGTGGGCCGAACACTACTGTCTCTAAAAGAACCACATCAACAAACCTAATAAATCAGAAACTAGATAGATTTTAAGGAGGACAAGACTCTGCAATGGGATTCGAATAACAAAAAATTATGAATAGGTTACAATCATAGTAATGATGAATATTGTGTTGGTGATGGTATAGATTGATATGTTGGAGGAAATATGATGAGATAATGATGATGATGATGATGATGATGATGATGATGATGATTTCCGTGTTTGTTGTGTCTTATTAGGAGGTGATGATTGTGATGCGATGTCGTATAGCGATAACGGTGGTATAGCGATAACGGTGGTATAGCGATAACGGTGGTATAGCGATAGTGATGAACATGGTAGTGCTGGAAATACTGGTTTTATGGTATTAGTGGTGATAGTGGTGATTGTTATGGTGGTGTTTTTGTGGTGAGGTGGGGGTGTTGATAATAGAGGTGACAAATATAATGACAATGGTGTTAAAGGTGTTTTGGTATGGTTGCTGTAGAGATATCGATGAGTGTAGCTAAATGTGATTACCATGGTGATAATGGTATGTGGTGTAGCGATTTCTGTGGTTGTGATGGTGGAAATGACAGTAGTGGTAGTGGTGGTGATAATACTGGTGCTAGTATTGGTGGTTGGTTGTGGTGATGATTGTGATTATGATTATGATGGTTGTGATAGTAGTGACGTCGACGACGATATATAAATAAATGAAAACATGATCGCATCAAGCTCTCCCATATTAGTTGACCAACTGACCTAGTACTTGTAAGAGTTGCACTTAGTATAATGTATGCGCGCATGCGTGCTTGTTTCTGGGTTGGTTCATAATAACCTTGTAACTTGTTTATATCAAAACTAAAATAAACATAATAATTACAGACAGATAAAATATGCCCTGTTTACAAATCATTTTAATAAATATTACGAAAATAGCCGTCATTCAAAAATAAGAAGACTTTCCACCCTGATATTTGGGGGAGAGAAAAGTTTGGACAATAAAATAATCATCACTTACTGCAACTATAATTAATATTAAGCTGTAGGGAGTCAATTTAATTAATCTATTGATCCTGTGACTATTACAATTACAGAAATGGATATCAATAGTACTCCAGTGGATTGTTTTGTCCCTTGGAATCAAATGTAATATTTGGGCCCTCAATCCGTTTTGCTTTAGTTGAATATAATATCTGTTGATATTGTATCCATACCGCAATTGACTAACTATTCAAGGTTTTTAACTAAAACAAAAACGTAAGGAACGTAATAAACATATCTTGGACCATCTTCTTCAATAGAAAACTCTACCCTCCTACTTATAAATAGCTATTAAAATGAAAAAAGTAAATTCAAAAATAATTTGACTATAATTGTAGCAAATCAATTAATTTTTATAAAGATTTTTTCAGTACGATTTTTATTAAGTACATTAGCATTTTAGTTATATAGGCACCTTTTTATCCTTTATTTCTTTCTTGATGGACTTAAATATTTGTTTTGTGCTGCTATCTAGCGCCTGAGATACTAACTAACAAATGTTTGTATCTTTAAGTTCTGCCATCTGCTTTTAATGTAGGAACTAGTAGTATTTATTTTAAAAATTGCAAAAACTTTCGTTTACTTCCTAGAAAATAATCGTACATGTTACATTTAAAAAATAATTGGTATTTAGTATTGCAGAATATCTAAGTTTTTCTTAACAGTCTGTAATAAATAACCCTATCCCAAATAGTAATGTTGCATACAATAAATAATAAACAAATCATTATTGTTTATTTACTTACTAATATTTCAATATCAGCAAAATAATTTTTTGTCAAAAAATTAGGTGTTTTTTAACAAAAAGAATCAAGAATAGTGTTGTTACTTGCAGAAACCTTCTGATAAATATCTGTTTAAGTTTATGAAATGTTATAACCTTCAGTGAGTAATCACTGCAGAACTGCATCTATCTCATTTCCAATAAATAAATATAACTATTAAATGTATTATCATTTTTGTTATGGTTATCAACTTCGAATATACGACCCTTACTTTTTTATACTTGAACATCGTATAATTCTTATACTGTTAGATGATATTCCTTGGATTATAAAAGAAATGCAAATATTCTTGTATAAAAGCGTGCAATTTCGATTTCAATATCACTGTTTTTGTCTGTTGTACAGAAATAGATTATGACAAACCGAAGCCTATGGAAACAGAGCCTCTGACAAAGGCTGTAGTGCCGAATATGCCCAAGCACAAACAATCAGTTGATCTTTATATTCGAGCTCCCAGACGTCAACCTTATGAATTACAACGCATAAAAACCTTTATTATTTTAATCATCTGCTACCTGTTGATCTAATCTGTGAGAACACTTTGAGGGAGTTTTTTTTTTATCTTTTTTTAATAGTCCACAGTTTTCTCATTACATACTTAGTGCAGTCTAAATGATCTCTGTTCTAGTGTTTTGTTGGCACGTTCACAATCACAACTTAATCAAACTTCTCTACAATTTAGTCGTTTCAATTGTCTTTCTTTCATTAAAAGGTTTGAAATAAGAAGAAGCACTTAAATAAGAAGAAAAAAATATGTCATAAATAACTGCTTTCATCCAATATTAATACTCAGTCAATTGAAAAGTTGGCAATTATAATAATTACCCAATTATACTTATTTCTCGCAGCATTGTAATCTACAAAATCCAGTAATCAACTTCGACTGGCATTTGTCGATTGCCTTTCGTTTGATTGTTATTTGTTGGTTTAATGAATGTTTTTTTTTATTGACAATTGATTGATAGTTGGAACTTTGGGAACACTTGGGAAGGACAAGCAAACCTTAATACTCTCGGTTACATATATATGCATGTGTGCCTACTACTAGAGTATGTGGGAAAGAAATTATTACAACATTGATTACGTGAACAAAATTCAGAGAGTCCAATTATGTCTTTACGGGTTTAACAGGTCTACCACAGTAAATTTTAATCACAGGCTAAAATCGCAGACCTGAATTCATGCCCTTATTTCAGATGAGAAAAACTCAAATGATTGGGAATAGAATACTGGAAAATAGATAACCCTTTGAGTGAGCGATGAACACAGCAAAGTTTCAGCACTGTAATTAGACTACCAGAAGACAAATATCAATTGCTCTTAAAGTGCAGATCCCGTTCCTCAAGTTGTTTCATACGGATACATTGAGACACGTATGTGGGAAACTTAACTTAGAAGATGGAGATGAAAAAAATTAAATTTTTGGATCAGAAAGACTAAAGGTAAGCACGCAAACATCTAGGCTACCCTGGCCTCTCAGATATATATAAATAGCAGTCAACTTTATTATTGGACTGCAAGAAGTCAGATAGGTGACTGATGTCACTATAAACCAACAAGGTGTAGTATTAATCAAAATTATAACCTTATTGAACAACTATAGCAAATAAAAACAGGATACAGTTTTTCTAAATTTTTTTAATAGTCCTTTAGGTTTCTAATTTTTAGAAAATAAACATGATTCCGGATATTTGTCATATCGATCTACTAATGTGAGAATGTAAAATTCTCGATCAATAGTTGAGTGAAAAAAATTTTTTCGTTACTCACACAAAGAATGTACTATAAATTAGCTTTGCATGCGTTACCTTAAGTATATAGGCGTGGTTGTTTTTCAGCTGAATAGTTGTGTTTTGTTTCAGATGGTCTCCGCGAGAGATCATGTACGTGCAGTTCCCAGGAGACCTGTTCCTGCGGATGCTGAAGGCCCTCATCATACCGTTGCTCTTCTCGTCCATTACCTCAGCCATTGGTTCCCTCGACCTCAGCTTGAGCAAGAAGATTGGTGGTCGTGCCATCGCCTACTACTTCGTCACCACCATTGTGGCCGTCTTTGAAGGTATTCTGCTTGTAGTCATCATACACCCTGGCCGAGGAGAGTTCAATTCGGAGGGTCAGGCACCGCCTGGCAAGAACATAACAACAGTTGACACATTGCTCGACTTAGTCAGGTATTCTATCAAGTATAACCCCCGTGTTGTCATGTAACTACAATCTATTTCAAAAACAAAAATGACAATATCATATCAAAGTATATTATTTTGTACCTTTGACTCCATGAATAATACAGAATAAATCTTCTAAGAGCCATAACCAAAATCCCTTTTAATCATTGCTTCTATTTTACAAAGCAATAAAATACATTCATGAATCTGATGTAATAAGATTGTATCTCGTTATCATCAAACTCCTCTTAGGGATTTAGAACTCCACCCCTATAACTATACATATACTGTATGTACATGTATAGTTATATATACATATACTTACATATATATGTATATCAATGATCAAACCACAATAAGAAATGGGAAAACAAGACTAAGATCTTTCAACCGTAACAAGCGGTCTTCGTCAGAGTCAAAAACCCAACTGTTTCTCCATTTTCATATTGTGGTTTGATCATATATATATATATATATATATATATATATACATATGATCAAACCACAATATGAAAATGGAGAAACAAGACGAAGATCTTTCAACCGTAACAAGCGGTCTTCGTTAGAGTCAAAAACCCAACTGAAACACTAGATGGAGAAAACATCTGGTGAGGGGTTGAGAAGAGTGGGATGGAAGAGTGGTACTTTAAAAGGGTGAAAGCGCAGGAAAGGACTAATGTCCAGAAAGAGATGTTTGGGGAAACAACGAGTGCAGTAAGAAAGAGTAAAAAACTATCCTGTAGCTGTCAACCCTCTTAGAAGAGGGTTATATATTTTACACACACATATATATAATCCGACCTATCCCGCCAGGACCTTACAGAAAACACCACCATCATCAGGCAAACCAATGATTACAATAGACTCCCAATCTATGAAGCAATAGAAATATCCAAAAATAGCCCTATAATCAATAGACAACAAACTGGGATGTCAAGAGTACTCAAGCTACTCGGAGAACAAGCCCCAGCAATAGGCCAAACCAATAACCAATGAGAAGGAAGAACCACAATAGCACAGCCAATCAGCGCTTACCCCCCTGACTCTCGGCTATATAAGGAGACCGGTAACCCACCTGTTTTGTGTCTTGAAAATGACTGCAGTAGACAGTCGAAACGCGTCGACAAGAAGAATTCATTCCTTGAACCGTTGTTCTCACAACGAAAAATTAATTTTCCGCAAACTTGAAAAGTTGGAGAAGAAGATCATCGATCGACAATATTCAGTCGTGTATAACCAATCATGTATATATATATATATATATATATAATATATATATAACTGATATATACAAATACATATATATAACTGATCAGTTGGGTTTTTGACTCTGACGAAGACCGCTTGTTACGGTTGAAAGATCTTAGTCTTGTTTTCCCATTTCTTATTGTGGTTTGATCATTGACTGTTATTTCACGTGTTTAAGTGAAAGCTTTATATATATATATATATATATATCTGTATTTCAATTTCATATTAACGAAATGTTAATACAGGCATTTCGGATGTGAGGTAGTATGCACCTAACTGTTTCATTCAAACACTACAGACGAATCTGACTAACAATTGTGCTGTGTAATAATCACGATTTCTTATAATAATTCGAATCGTTAGCCCTGTTTTGACCCACTTTAACAGGTTGTATGTATCATCTGTATGTAAGTTGATAGAAAAAGAATCTTTGATTACATATTGTAAAATATACACTGAGATATCTGACCGTCTCCACTTTTTATTTCTACAGGTCATAAAATGGAAAGAGTATAAAAAATCAAAACTAAAATATTCTTTAAAAAAATGAACCTACAGGAAATTTGAAACCGTTTTCTTCATCTCTTCATTCAACAAACAATTTAGTACGTTTTTTGAGCGCTAGACATTTGAATTGACACACTCCTTCTTACGGCAACATTTCGATGTGTTTGTTTACAATTGTAAACATAAAATACAATGTAAAAAACGTATCCTTATCACGTTTTTGCAACCCTGAGGACGATATATAAATACATCAAAACGTTGGCATAAGAAGGCGTCTTTCAATTCAAAGAAGTAGCCCTCAAAAACCTGCCTAAATACTATTGATACATATATGAATGTTGATAAAAGTATGAACCGTGAAATAGAAACAAAATAAAAGTTTTTCAGGACTCAGTAAGTTCTGACTATGAAAAAAGTTTTCAATAAAAATCGAAACGTTGGCAATGGAAGTTTAATTTGAACCTGAAGAATTGATGAGACCTGATAAATTTTATATATATAAGCTTTTACCTTATTTAGTTGTGTAGGAAATTGTTATAGTCTGCTGAAACACTTATTGTAATCAGGATTTTTTTAGTTTAAAAACTGGCATTTCAGTAAAGTGAATATATTTCTTTGAATTTATTATAATGAATAAAAAAAATTAAGTATTTATATTACTGGAGAACTTGCAATGTTAACTTTACAAAAACTTTGAATTCATACAATAACTCTTATACTGATAAATATAGCCATCATTTCAGAAGTACTCTAGGTCTAGGTCTCTATAGTCAGAAGTTAGTATTGCGAATTTTTCACCCGTTCAGGTGGTAATCTATCTTCCCAATCTAATACAAGACATATGCATTATATTTACGAACTGGTTTGTAGTTATACAATTTTATTAGAATAATAAAAAAAATTCTGTAGTGGATTATTTCAAAAGTACATTTGTTTGTAAATGTACCATATTCATACCACAATATATACCATGCATGATCCTGACTACCTTATATAAAATTTACTTTATGATTTACTTTATGACATGTAAGAAACGATTTTTAGATAAAACTTATGAATGTGACACCTGAAGCAAAATTAAATACCACATTAAATTAGAATGAAACAGAGTGATCCTACCTAACATCCGAAGCTCCTGTATTAAAAACTGAGTTCCATTTTCAATTATTTGAACCTGTATGCTGTTAAAAGGCGGCTGGAAGGGTTGGTTCGGGACCCCTTATTGGTTATTCGGGGTTACCCTGATAGTACAGGGCATTCCGCTATCCACCACCTGCGGACCCGCCTGGTAGCCACCCAAGCCCCAGGACCCCCCCTGACCCCCCCGGACCTACGTGAATCTAGCAAAAACAAATTTATTTGTTACAATAACTATTAACAATAAGCTAATGGACAAACAAAAATAATAGAATTAAGGAAAAAAACTGTTTCACTAAATAGAAACTACTGATGGCCAATTCACTATAATTACATGAGCACACGCCATATCTATCCATACCTATTAGTAAGAACAAATACAGAAATAAAGAAGAAAGAGGTGCTCCTAATAATAGGACTAAAGGACTTTTCAAACTTTGAAATTGGAACTCAGTTTTAATACAGGCATTTTGGATGTGAGGTAGTATGGACCTAACCGTTTCATTCAAACACTAGAATAACATCAAATGCACAAGCATATATTTCATTTCAAAACATTTACGTATTCAAAAACTATACTATATCTCACACAAAAAAATTAAAAAAAAATATAGTCATGACTCATTACTCACCTCAAAATATTTCCAACCCAAAAGACATATATTATAAGAGTGAAAAAAAATAATAATACCAATCTAAAATTAAAGATTATAAAACCCATAGCAATTCAACAAGAATAACCTAATATACATACCAATGTAAAAATAAGTATGTAATCACACTTCTTTTCACAAATCAAAATCGTTGCTACCAGAAAATATAAGTTATATGACAATCTGAAATAGAAATCATTATGTAAATCGAAGCTCGAAGATAATAAAACACATACCAATTCAAAATGTGTAGCTTATATATACACAATAAACTTAAATAAGCAATTTTTATACACACTTTTTGACACAGCTGAAAAGCTTATTCCTCCCCAAACATATCAAATATAGAGAGTAAAATAGAAATAGGAATATAAATCTAAACTTAAAAATAATAAACACATAAATATTTAATATTTGTAGCCTAATATGCTCAATAAATGTAAAATAATAGTATATCACACTTCAATATATACCTGAAAATCGTAAACACCACCAAAACATATAAGATATATGAGAGAGTAAAATAGAAGTAGGAATATAAATCTAAACTTAAAGGTAATAAAACATGTGCCTATTTAATATTTGTAGCCTAATATGCTCAATAAATGTAAAATAATAGTATATCACACTTTTATATATACCTAAAAACCGTAAACACCCCCAAACATATAAGATATATGAGAGAGTAAAATAGGAATATAAATCTAAACATAAAGATAATAAAGCACATACCTGTTTAATATTTGTTGCCTAATATGCTCAATAAATGTAAAATAATAGTATATCACACTTTTATATATACCTAAAAACCGTAAACACCCCAAAAACAAATATGATATATGAGAGAGTAAAATAGAAATAGGAATATAAATCTAAACCTATAGATAATAAGACATATATTCATTAAACAACTGCAGCCTTTTTATACCTAGTAAAGAAAAATAAATATGTTATCACTTCTTTGGTCACCTCAAAATCGTCCTACCTTTAAAAAAATATAAGTTTCATGAGAGTTTGAAATAGAAATCATTATGTAAATCAAGGTTTAAAGATAATATAACACCTGCTTATTCTATATTTATAGCTTAATATGCATAATACATTTAAAATAAAGAATTTTATTTTAATAAAAATGCTTTTTGAAACAACTGACAAGCAACTGAAAATCCCAAAAAATTATAAGATTTACTAAAGAGTAAAATAGATATTGTAATATATACAAAGATAATAAAACACATTTCTATTTAAAATACATAGCTTAATATATATATATTTATATATATATAGAAAACTAGAACAATAATATAATCAACCTATGTATACACGTGAAAAACGTTTCCAACCTCAAAACACATACATTATATGAGATAGTATTACAAACCATAATTTAAAGATAGTAAGACACATACCTGTTCAATAACTATAGCTTAACATACACAGTAAAATTAATATAACTATAGACTTCTTTACTCACCTCAAAATAGTTTTCATCTGCGAAAAACATATAAGTTATATGACAGACTGAAATAGAAATAATTATGTCAATCAAGGCTTAAGATAATAAAACATATACCTATTCAATCACAACAAATTTTAAGGTAAGATTATTATCACAGTTTTATATATTCCTAAAAACTGTAAACACCCCCAAAACATATAAGCTATATGAGAGAGTAAAATAGAAATTTGGATATAAATCTAAACTTAAATAATAAAACACATACCTACTTAATATTTGTAGCCTGATATTCACAATAAATGTAAAATAATAGTATATCACACTTTTATATATACCTAAAAACCGTAAACAGCCCCCAAAAAAAATAAGATATATGAGAGTGTAAAATAGAAATAGGAATATAAATCTAAAGGTAAAAATAATAGAGTACATACCTATTCAATAAAACACATACCTATTTAATATTTGTAGCTTAATATATATAATAAATTTAAAATAAGAATATAATTACACTTTTTAATACACCTGAAATATTATACACCCCAAAACATATAATTTATATAAGATACTGAAATAGATATAGTTATGTAACTCTAAATTAAGGGTAATATCATATATATCCATACAACTACTAAAGCTTAATATATTCATTAATATTAAAATAAGAGTGTAATTTCACCTCCTTATGCACCTGCATAGAATGTTTACCTTCAAACAATATGAGTTATACAGAAAAGTTGATTAAATGCAGATATGTATTCATGGACTTAATGACAACTTTACAATGCCTGTTCTGTTGAACAGCACTCAAAATTATTTTCTACCCAAAATTATATGATGCACACAGGAAATGGATGCTATACATTACCTCACACAGTAGAATTAAATTATGACAGCAGTCATAATTCTTTATACACCTTAAAAGTTTTTCTATACCGATATGACTTGAAATACC
Source organism: Hermatobates lingyangjiaoensis (assembly GCA_026182355.1). Lineage (NCBI taxonomy): Eukaryota > Metazoa > Arthropoda > Insecta > Hemiptera > Hermatobatidae > Hermatobates > Hermatobates lingyangjiaoensis. The sequence continues at coordinate 2,002,182 of JAPFBL010000430.1, forward strand.
TGAACAAAGTTCGGCTCCTGATGATGAAGGTTTCCTTTTTAGTCTCCATTCAAGATATACAGATTGCTGCAGTATTAGGTGATTTCAATAGTGACTCATGTGATGTAGTTGTTGTCATGTTCTTGAGCAGAGGTTCTAAAACTCTTTGAAGTCTGGAAGCTTTTAAGTCTACAACTAGTTGAAGTCACAAAGTATACAAATTTTCGAGAAGTTTTTTTAATTAATTCAAATACTATATGAAAAAATAATTATTAAAAAATATAGAAAATCAAGATTACCTTCAGTTTATTTAATTCTTCTGCTCGGAGTGTTCAACTTGATGAGCTTCTGCAGTTTTTGGGGTCATGTAAAGATAGGAAGAGGGAGGAACTCGTTTTTTTTTTTACAATATATTGAATATTTTTTATGTCTTGCCTGTTTTGATTAAGGAATAACTTTGTAGAAAACTATGGAATTTTCTCTCACATTAGTGAACAAATACCATCTTGCCAATGGTAAAACAAATTGTATGCGTATATAACCTCTTTGCGGTGAATAGCTCTTCTTTACAAGAAAGGCATTGTTACTTATCATTTATAATAAGGATGTTTTACAAAAGAAGATATAGAATTATATAAAATAAGAATTTGTAAGGTAGCTACTTTTTTATGTCTGGATAGATTATTCTGAATCATTCAGGGAAACCTAGAAATTCTATAGAAACCCTTTGAGAATCACTGTTCTGGAGCCCTAATAGATCACGATCTGTCTCAGAAGAACAGTGGAAGTGGGTGGGTTTAGAACAGTTCATGAAGTTGGAATGTTTGCTTCATTTCCTATCCGCTTTCACTCTTATCAATATAAACATTTGTTAGAGCAACCATCATGATAGAAACCCGAGCAACGTTGGGTACTATAAATATTACATATAAACTAAACACATAAACATGGAATTATTACATCTAATAAACCATAAACATGCTCACTAACCTGTGTACAGGTATCCTTTCGTCTGTACCTGCAACATTGCACACATGTTAATATTAACTCAATAGTATTGTAAAATAATGTAGAATTTTTTTCAGTCATTCTTGCGACTAGCCATAATCAAATAATTTGTATAATTCCTTCTAACTAATGGTCAATCAGAGCCGTACCGAGGGTATATAGCGATTATGGTATTATTTAACTTGTGCCAACCTCCACCACGTAGAGTAACCTCATCTTACCATTTATTTCATGATTTAATCAATTAAATTTCAGTTTTATTATGAACTGTTATTTTAAATTAAATTCCACTATAAAACACTTACTTTAGGTATGTTTGTCATCAGTGAATCAAAAAGAATAATTAATAGAAGTAAAGAAGGAAACTCCCATTTAACTTTTAATTTATTGCATATAATGAATATAAAATCATAAAACTCATCTATATAAACAAAAAAATGGTGTTGACATAAAATATCAAATATACTCCATGAACGAGCAAAATTAATAATTTTACCTAGGCATAAACCACAGTGCATTCTCCGCCATGTTTCCTTCATGAAGAGTTTCAGTCATAAGCGAATTAAGAGAGTCCAAAAGTTCACTTCAAAAGTCACAAAGTTGTCGTCCCCACCATGACCATTTTTTTAACCTGTTCAGAGATAAACTTTATGTTTATTGCTTTATAGTTAACAATAATAATTAAGAACTGAAAATAATAGTTATAATTTAAATTTAAAATATAACATTTTTTTAGTTACTTCCAAACATAAGTTATTACTAAATGATTTAACAATGAGTTTAAGCTGTACTATCTTACTTCACATGGATGAAATATAGTGAGAATGAAAAAAAATTATTTGAAATTTCGATCTTTTTAAAAGTCTTGTGTTCTCTAAAGCCTTTCTAACATTGATTTGATGATATCTGACTGTTTATGGTTAGAATGACTCCTACAAATTTGTCACAAAATTAAGAAATCCCTGTTACAAATAATTTTATAATTAGGAGAAGAACTGTCCAGTTTTTATCAATCTCGAACTATGATAAAGGTGTTTGATGATAATTTATGCCAAATGACAAACTTTTGTTTTCAATTCTTTTGGAAACAATGACAAATTGTCTTTTTGAACATATCAATCACAATATTAAATTCGATAGAAAGCAAAGTTCGTTTTACATACTAGGAAGGTGAAGGAAGTTAAATAATAACTCCCTTTTGTGATTACTTATCAGAATAGCATTTTACAATGTTAAATAATAACCTTTATTTAATGTAAAAGAAAAAAAATCAGTCAAAATCAAGTCAGCCCTCGGAACAAAATTAAAAAAATTGTTGTGTCATTTAATTTATTGTGTCATTACATATAAAAATTGTAAAATATTAAAATGAAAAAGGAGTGCATATACATTTTTGACTTGCATTAATAAGTGATACTTTTAATCGTGAATGTAATTAGTAAATACAGACTTTTAGAAGAGTTATGTTTGACTGCTTAATTTAAAGGATTGTATCTAGATAAAATCTCGTTAAATGAAGGGCTGATTATTAACAGAAATATTGTACAAAGTATAATTTATACACAACATAAAAACTGGGTAGACTGCACTCAACAGTACTATGAGTAAATGTATTATCAAACTCATAAATAATCAACTTAATTAATTGATTATTTGAATGTAGCTGTATTCATTAATCAAATTACAAAGGGATTTTAAATAGTAATCATATATTTTTGAAAAAGAAATTTGCAATTATTGAGATTTAAACCCTGAATTATAGCAATAAACCTACATAGCTTCAAAAATAATTATTCACCTTTCTTAAGCCATAATGAATTATGTCTTTCTTATTTGAAATTATAGTCTTAGTACAAGATTCACTACTTATCAGTAATTTAGTTAAGCACTCTTTCTTTATTTTACAATAAACTTCAATTAATACTACCTAGTGCATCAGTAATAATATGCTTCCTGTATTCAATGTGCAATGCTTAATACGGTAATATTTATGAAGTATAAATATGTTTATCTTTAAAAGGATATATATTCTTAATATTTAAGAAGTATAATATTCATAATTCATTTCCATAACTTAAATAACAATATTCCTTCTTCATTCGTCTTAAATTACAATAATTCTATAAAATCAATAAATTAGATGAACATTATTTCAGTAGTTAAATAAAAATATTTTAAGTGGCAATCTACTTCGAATCAAACTGCGTCTAATTTTTTATGCCAACCATTTTGTGACAAATATATACTGTTAATAAAGTACAGAATTATAATTATACTTCATAAATAATCCTTAAATAAGAATTTTAAATATTTTGTAACATGTTTAATCTTTAAAATTTATTTTAGCAAAAAAATAAAAAAAAATGTATTAACAGAAAAGAATGGACATTTGAAATTAAACCGCCATATTGGTTTAAAGTAATTAATGAGTAATAAACTAATGACTTTCATATAACATTAATATTAAACTATTGAACTAATTATTATTCTGTACAAATAAGTTTAGGTGAAAATCGTACTTACTATTTGAAGTTATCATTCTATGAAATATCAAGTTGAATGAATAAACTTCTAAATTATTAAAATTTCATTTAAACGCACTCACGAACGCGTCCTTAGTTGGAGAACAATGCCCACAGGTTTGTTGTATTAATAGCTTTCTTAAAATAAAAATTATTTTCATATAAATGTTAATTTGTTTAGTTCTTTCTTAAAAAAAAAAAAAAAAAACTGGTTTTGTCTATGCTGAACTGTACTATAATTAAATTTATTACCAAAATTACGAATAATCAATTCAAATGATTTTTACAAACTTAGCGGCCACAATTTACAATGTAATGAAAATGAGTTAATATTTATAGCTTTACTATAAGAGGCGTTACGATGCATGATGATGAAGATGTTACATTATTCATCAAAAATAATGATTATTCTTTTTTGGGCCACTATACAACTTTATCTTTATTATACAAGTATAGTTAGAGATTTGTTAGAGGTATATGCAAAACCTCATGTACATGCATAATATTGGTTACATATATTATTCATATTTTATAACTATACACAAAACATATTTTATGCAGACAAAGTAACTTCATTAAATTAATTCTTCATAATATTGGTGGAAATATGCCTTAAGACACCAGTTCGATTTGTCTTAATGATACAAGCGCCATCTGGAAAGTAAACACAGGTCAAGGTAAAGAGTTTAAGAAGTTAGGTTACTCTTCTTAACTCGTACTGATATAAAAACTTATGGAATTTTTCTTAATAATTTTAATCGTAATGGTATTAAATGGAAAATACCATTAAAATTATAGAAAAATTTCAATTTTCTATAATTACTAGAAAAATGGAGAAAACATGACATAATGAGGTGGTAAAAGGGTTTCCTATTAAAATAACTTAGGGTAAAGGATCCTTTTCATATTGCCACTATCAGTTTTTCTCCTCAGTAAGGACTAGGCATAAATCAAATTCTATCATTTTATTTGTTAAACCTGAGACCTGTAGCGTGGTTACAAATGTTGGATACATACATGTACTATCATAAAACCTTCTCAAATATGTATTCAGAGGACACAAATACATGTAAATCAATGGAACTCTCAAGAACAATTTTTTCCTGATAAACATATTTTACCATAGTAAAGTATAAATGTACAACTAAAAAAGTAAAATTAATGTTATTTGTAATCTTCATTTTTCTGTAAACACATTATTCATTTTGCTTAAAAAAACTGCCTTATTTCTGGAACTAATTGTAATAATTAAATTTGCTAAATAGAGTACGTTAAGTATACAAACAAAGAAATATGCAATTTCAATTATTTATCACATATTATATTTCTATTTAAAATACGATAATACGAAATAAATTAAAAATTAAATTAATATAATCAAACTTAATTTGCATCAATAAAAATATTGTATATTTATCCTGCCTAAATATCAGTCATTCTGGTATTTATTTCTTTTGAAGGATAGATTGAAAATTATTATAATGGATTCAAAAATCATAAATTCAGTTAGGCTAACAAATGAGTAGCACTAATTTGTTGATAATTATTGTAGCATGTATAACTATATCAGTATCCTCTCAAAATACTCTTGACAACTTCATTCAACACAGTATTTAGTTTTTCTTGTGAACTAGGTCTTCGAATTGAAATACTCCTTCTTTTGCCAACGTTTCGATGTGTTTCTACACCATCCTCAGGGCTACAAAAACTCATTGTGTGATGTTAATGTAACGAATATTAAGTTTTAATGTTAGTACTGTAGTCCATACTGAAATTGTATATTGATTTTGAAAATATTGTACCATTATCTTAATATATGTTATATTAACATCATAAAATGAATAAATGATGTTTCATTTTTTTTATTATCTAATAATTAACTGCTAGCATTACCTTGGAATGTATAGAGATTATTATTTCTATTGTCCTTGCACTTTTTTATAAACACATGTTTGTTTATCAACAACTAATACTACTATAACGAGATTTACAAACCATTTTTGCAAACTGAAATTGTTTATTAATTTTGAAAATGTTGTAGACTTATCTTATATTTGTAACCCTGAGGATAGTGTTTGAATACATCGAAATGTGGCCAAAAGAAAGAGTATCTCAATTCAAAGACCTGACCCTCAAATAAACTTACTAAATACTGTAAAATTGATGATTTATCAGTATCATTCTGCATAACTTCTCTCTAATGTTTATATTTAAAAGCTATTATATAATGATTTAAATCATTATAATCATATCAGTTTTCAATTGTATTATTGTTTGTTCAGTAACGATTTCGTTATAAACAACTAATATTAATTTTATGAGCCCTATTTCTGTATGATTTCTAACCTGAATGGTTAGGTTTCAAAGTATAGTCCACATTTTATTCATAAGAACATGTCCATTTATTTTTAAATTATTAGTTCAATTTGGAATTACTCGAGGATATATATTTACTCTATAATTTTTATTGACTGATTAAATATTTTGTTCTAATATTCTAGGAATTAATTACTAGCTGTGAAAATGTACAGTTACGTATTTTTAAATAAATTAATAACATTTAACTTACTATATTTAACTCTATAACTTTTAGTTGACTAATTTAACATTTCTCTTCCCATTAATCAAGAATATGAAAATACAGGGATTCATTCTTTTTACAAAGGACTGCTGCTAACCTGGTTTTGAAATTTACATTAAATTTTAAATCCTGAGTATGCTAACTTATGTAGTTTAAATATACATAGCACTAATACTTTAATTAAGTGGATAGTATTTTAAAAAGATGCATACATTATTATAAGAATCATGCATTACCAAAGGAGTAGAAATCTTAAAGATTTCTTATGGAAGCTAGATTAGCTCCCAGCCAATAAACTTATAGAAAGTTTATAAGTAATATACACAATATTTATTACTTATTGGAATCTTTTCATGTCCTTAAGATTTAGTTCTGACACTGTAATTAAATAATAGTCAACTGTAATTAATCAGCAAACACATTTACTTTATTTAAATAGAAACTAGGCCTCTGTTCATTCATCACAAGTGATTATTCATAGAGCGAGTGTATAACAAGTTTAACATTCAATAGTCTTAATAGTTTAATAGTCTTCTTTAATTTAGAAATTATTATGTCAAAGTTTCGTTTTTTTTATATTTGGTGTTTAGATTACTTATTTAAAAAGACAACTGTATCTTTTTTAAATTAAATTATTGAAAACATTTCTAGAAATAATATTTATGAACACTTTTAATGAAGTTAACATTGTGGATCATCCAATTTGATTCCTACTGCATTAAATAATCTGAATTCCTTAAATCTATTTGCAGATTGAAACCAACAAATGCAATTTTTAACTAAATCAATATTAAAACATTTTCACTGTGAGTTCTATTAATATTTATCAGTATCAGTGATAACAAGACAATTACAGAAGTACTTATTTACAAAGTTCGTACAGATAGATTATACTAACTGAAAAACCTTGAAAAAAAAAAGAGTAAATGCACTTATATCTTTTATCTAATTAATGGTTACCCTATAGTTTTACGATAATAGTTGTAATCAAAAATATAATAGTATTGCTTTCATATAACAACAGTAATAATAATTTATACTATATAAATATATATAATAATAATATATATATATAATATAATAATATAGCTTTTATTAAACCGAAATCTGTATAATATGAATCCTAAGTAAAATTAAGGTTACAATTATTTCGCAATAAAGTTATTGCAATAATGAAGATCAAATTAAGAAGAAAAAACATTATTCAGAAGGAAGTTTTTAGTATTAGGAGCATTAAAGCCTGTACAGATTAATTCATAGATAACTATATCATTTTCAGAGAATTTTTCTTAAGTGATAACAAGGCACTTAATTGTAACGGTTTATGTATAATAAGACAGTAAAAGACAGAGAATGTTATCGATATTTCTTGTAACTGTGCATGAACTAAACAGATCTAACATGATACCAGTTCACTGATAAATAATTCCTTATTTTCTTCAAGTTTATCTTAAAAAAAAAAAGTGACATTTCAGTACCCTGCATTCCCTTGTTATTATTGAATCCTACACAGCATGCAGGAAACCTCATTTGATATCATTTTTAAGTTTTTTTTTCTTTTGGGTATTATTTTACAAGAGGCTGTCTGAAACGTAATCCGAATATCAGCTTGTTTAGATTGTTGGGTAAATATTGAAAATCAGTTCTGATTAAGTTTTATAACAACATAAGCAGAAAAAAAACTATCATTAATGATTAAAAGCTAATTCATTAATAAGTTGAAGATATTTTATTTGTAGTTATGATATATAATAATAAAAAACGTCGATTTCTTAATGCTTCATAGATCATGTTAAATAAATTATTTGTTTTAATTTTAATTACGTACTTAGGTAACTTTTAAATTATAAATTGTAAAATTTTTGGATTTTTGGTTATGTTAAACAATAATATATCATTTATTTACACGTGACTGTAATTATTTGTCAAGAAACTTGAAATATTGATTCATCTGATATGAGGTTATAATTATTAAGCTGAATCTCTTAGGACTTGTACGTTTAGCAAACTATACCCCTATATCCAATTGTTATAAAAGAGTCAACTTCGGATTTTTATTTTTAATGACCTTCGTAAATTTTCATAGAGAAATATACCATGCTTGAATAGTTTTGGGTATAATTTGACGAAAATCTTTGCCCATTCCAAGGTGATAGGTTTAAAGACTGATAGACTGTTATCAAAGATTTCTACCTCTTCTAGAGTCTATATTATTCGTATATGTCAAACATCAACAAAATTCAGCTTCGATTCATTATGGTTAACTAAAAAAAAAAAGCTAAATTCTCACTTCGAGAATAAAATATTCTTTACAAATGTAAGTATGTAAGTTAGAATGAACTTTTTAAACTAAATTGAACCTGGTTGTCCTTGACTTAATTTTCTCAGAAGGGTCTCAAATGCCGAATTTGGCTTCTATTGACCAATGTCACAGAGAAAAATATACATATTTTATCAAATATGGATTATTACAATGGGTGGAGTGATACAAAGAAAAGAATAATTTATTAACAGTATAAGCACTTACAGAAGTAAAAATATATTGAATAGGGAAAACTATGAATGTTTACATCACTGTAGGACTAACGATGTTAACATTACTAAGCTTCTCATTAAAATTGAGTTCAGATAATATATTTTTGACTAATATAAGTATATTATAGCAAGTTATATTTGATAAAATTTATTGTAGTCATCTTAATCAAATGAATAATTATTATGTCTTTCCTATAATTAATTGACGTCTGATTCTTTAAATATATAGCATTTCAAATGTTTTTCTGCGTTGTTCAACTCACTCTTTATCAACAATAATCATATTCTGAAAACATTAGCCTGCTGTTCAGTTAATGCATGATAAGCAAGAGGTGCTGAATTTCATTTATTTGTTCTTATTTAATGAGGACGCTTGGACAATCTCCTTTTTGAAAAATAGTTTGTCTCTTCATAGTTACAAACTTTACAATAAACTGAATTTTAATAGATTCCATTAAGTATAACCTGCTATAATATGTATTAGTCAAAAATAAGAGATGTTTGGATAAAAGTTGTTTCTGTATCTATTATGTTTCTGAATAACTATGTCTAAATAACTGATGATTTCTTGTATACATAACGTTCTATTCATACCATTTTAATGAAAGGTTTAGTGCTGTTAACATCTAACGTATGTCCCACAGTAATATAGAAGGTTATAGTTTTCCTTATTCAATAAATTCTTACTTCTGCAAGTGCTTATACTGTTACTAAATTATTCTTACATTTGTATCACTCCACATATTGCAATAATCCATAATTTTTCATATGTATATTTGATGATTGTGTGATGTATGATTTCTTTTTTCTTTGAGTTGTAATCCATGTGAAAGGTTTTAAATAAAACCATACGTCGGTACTTGATTTGAATCTAGGAAACTGAGAGAGTTAGGATTTATTTTAGTGCTATAAATATATTGAATTAAAAACAGATAGTCCAAACGGACATATAGCTTAAACTGGTCCACGATGGTAAGGTGGCTGCACTGTGTCTCACTTTGTATCGGCCGGTGGACGTTTTCACGTCTCCTATCCTGTGTTTCTTCTTCTTTTTCATTTTCTATTCTCCTGAAGACGGCAAGAAAGCCGAAATTGATCAGGAATTGTGTTTTCTAGTTGTAAATTTAATTATATATATATTGATAAAAGTATCGACTGTTAAATAGAAACAAAATAAAATTTATAAGGACTCGGTTAGTTCTTCAGGTTCAAATTAAACACTCATTGCCAACTTTCAGTTTTTTATTTAAAACCTGTTAAGATTTTAAATAACAACCGAAACGTTGGCATGAGAGTTTAATTTGAACCTGAAGAACTGACCGAGTCCTGATAAATTTTATTTTGTTTATATATATATATATATATATATATATACCTATCTATCTACCCGACCATTCATTCCCACCGATAATGGTGATGACAAAATATTGAAGTGAGTTTTTTCTATGAGGTGTTACTATTAAAATGTTCTTTGCTAATTTGACGTGTTGATCTTGTGCACCGCTTTATTTAATCACTTATGACAATAATTTACCAACGTAATTTGTGTTTCAGAAACATGTTCCCTCCCAACCTGATTCAAAGCTGCATATCTCAGGTAAGTTCCCTAATCACATATATTTCATATATGGTTAACCTCTCATTAATATATATGAGATATAATGTTATTCTTTATTTATTGTTAGACACAAAAAAAACTGTGTTCAAAATCTAGTGTTTTTTTATGTACCAGACAATTTAATGGTATACAGATAATATTTAGCGTTTCCACAATGTTATTTCTAAGCGTGAAGTGCATTATCTGGTGATTATCCGATATGTCCAGCAAGGAAGCTTGAGTGTCCATCTCTCGCGTAAAAAATGTAAACGATAATCTGAAAGACTGGAAGTTACAGAATGAAGTTTCCAAGCTTTTCCTGGGAATACATCATTTATGAGAAAAATCTGACAAATTTTTAGCCAATCATCTTCATTTGTGATTAAGTTTTATAAAGGTTTTGGCCTTTCCTACTCTAAATCCCAACCAAAGAATGTTCGTTTCTCACATAATAATTCTAATATAGGCAATGTGCAAAAAAAGGAGCGCATTTAGGAAGGTTGTTAAGTTAAATGCTTGTTAAGAATGTTTGTTTCCCTGCAAATTTATTTTGGAACCCTGGTTCTTTTCTTATAATAATATTCTTTATGTTAAGGCTCTTTTTATGTTCTCGCTCCCTTTAAGCATGAAGTGAAATAATTAACGCGGCTTAACGCCTGAAACAAATGATTTTATTTAGAAATATGAAAACATTTCCATTTGTTCCAAATAAAGTGGGTATCTGGAAATAAGTAGGTTACATTATTTAGGCTCTTCTGTTACCTAATTTAAATTTGTGGCTCAATTTAGCCAAGTTATTACCATTTGGAGTCGTAGACACTTCTCTGGTTTCAGGGCTTGGAAGAAAATCAAAACTTTGGTTGTTTGTTGTACACATTTTTTACAACTTCTTAAGACCAAATTAAGATGGCAAAAAGAAGTAGTGTAGGACAGCCACAGCCAAGTACTGTCTATTCTAATCAATATAACGTGTAACTTTTTTAAATTCTGAATTTTAGAATATCATCATCCCATTAAAAAAGTATGGTAATCTCTGTGTTAGAACCCTTCCATATTGACCTATTATTTATTAGATGCTGCCTTCAAACAGTTTATAGTTCTCGCAGCAGACTTCAAACAAACTTCTAGGCCTAAAAAAAAGTGAATTCCACCCCTAAACAAAATATGTTGCTTGTTTACAATCAGGTGACTAAATACCAAATAGGAATTACTCCTTGTAACTTTTGAATACGCCGTGGCCTTCGACGATACATAGTGACCCAGTATGCCAAATCTCTTAATAATTAAATTGCAGTAAACGCAATAACTTTTGATGATGCCTGATCCTCAAATTATCGGATAACTTATTACTTTGGGTTGAGAAATACTTAAACTTTTGTTTTAGGTTCTTTCTTCTGTATCTAATAAAATGCATTATCTATATTTCTGTTGTCATGTATATTTTGCTAATTTTATTGAATTTAAATATTTTTGTGTTTTTAGTACAAAACAGTGTTGGTGCCACCAACCGTGATGGACAACACAACCTTAGGTGGGTAATGAAGCAAGAAGCGAGTCAACAGTGAACCTTGTTTGACACGTCTTCCTGTTGCAGATCCCAAGACGTGGGAGATCAAGCACGAGTATACAACCAGCTCTAACGTACTTGGTCTTGTTGTGTTTGCTGTCGTCCAGGGTGTTGCTATCGGCCAAATGGGCAAAGTTGGTAAACCACTTCTTAATTTCTTCTCAGCCCTCGGCGAGTCTATGATGCTAATCACCGACTGGGTTATCTGGTAACGTATTTCCTCCTTAGTAGAGTTCCTTGTGAAATATGCATTTCTATCTTTACCAATTCAGGGTATGTCAATTTACAAGCTTGAATATTTAACAGAGATAGGTTATATTAGGTAGGCTAACACTCATTAAATGTAATTACAACCTCTAAACATAAATTTTATTTCAGGTGATTTACTTAACCATCATAACTGAAAATTTTTACATTTTATTAAATACAAATATTTTTACTTATTTTAAAAATCTGAGGATTTTTTTCGGTTATTCCTTTTGTTGCTTCATGATAATGACAAAATTTCAAAACTTTAAAGTAAGTAGTTAAGTTGAAAACAAATGTCTAAAAATTAATTTTACCCAAAAAAGTGACTCCCATAATTGCTCCAAAACAATGGGGCACAATTATGAGGTCTATTTTTGTATAAAATATTAATTTGATCCATCAAAGATTGCGGACTGTAACGTCTACACAAACTTTTGGATATACACCTACCCACTCACATACACAGACATCATCGATGAAACATCATAAAATTACTTTGGGGACCATAAACCATGAACATATATTCGTCAAAATTTCGAGATCGAATTTTTACTTATTAGTAAAATAATAGTTTAAAATATATGTGTTCCAGATAAGAAAACATTGGGTAAATATTATATATATTATTAAATTTAAACGTTTCAGAGTAAACTATAGGTACACAGTACAGAGACTGTAAGTATATTTTTCTGTGTAGCTATAGTTTACTCTGAAACGTTGGTTGTCCTTTGTGGATGGTTTCCTTGATGATAATAATTAAGTATAAGTTAACATGGAAGTAAAAATGATATATTTCAACTAATTAGATATAATACTTAATGTTAGACAATCTTTTTTCTGTATCGTGTTTTGTGTAATTTAAAGTTTTAATATTAGATAATTTACATTAATTTGATAATATATATATATACAATTAAAAGAAACGGTCCAGCGGACTTTTTTAAATAACATAAATTCAAAACGAAGGAAACACACAGAAAGACACAGACATAACTCACATCGATATTTCGACCATCGTCGTCATCAGGAGGTGTGAAGAGCGAAGAGTCCCGCAGGAAGGCAGAGCAGCGACTCATTCCTGCTCTGCCTTCCTGCGGGACTCTTCGCTCTTCACACCTCCTGATGACGACGATGGTCGAAATATCGATGTATGTCTGTGTGTTTCCTTCGTTTTGAATTTATTTTATATATATATATATATATATATATATATATATTAATAATACACAATTAAAAGAAACGGTCCAGTGGACTTTTTTAAAATAAAATAAATTCAAAACGAAGGAAACACACAGAAAGACACAGACATAACTCACATCGATATTTCGACCATCGTCGTCAGGGCGGTACAGAGTACCGCCCTGTCTTCCTGCGGGACTCTTCGCTCTTCGCACCTCCTGATGACGACGATGGTCGAAATATCGATGTGAGTTATGTCTGTTTCTTTCTGTGTGTTTCCTTCGTTTTGAATTTATTTTATTTTATATATTAATAATTAAATAATATAAACTATTTAATTTTATCGATAGTTGATCCAGCTGAAATAAATCTCAATAAGGAAACATAGAAAAATATTGGTCGAGATAAGATAATATTGAAATAATTATATATATACATAAACATTAAATAAAACCTAATATAATTAACACTAATAGAATAAAATATTTAATAATACATAGATAATGCATACATACTTTAAAATGTAAGTTAAGTTTTATTAAATACTAATGTTATTCATATCAGTCAGATAAATGATATTCACTATTTAACTTTATGGAGAATTGGTTCAGCTAGACGTAACCTCCATAAGGTGAAATAGTGTAAAATTTATGTGGTCGAGATAAGAAAATTTTGTCTAATCCAAAAAGAATAATGAAATTGTAGCAATGAAAGTTTCTTTTACTAATTATCTTGTTAGCTGCACTGAATTCACTTATAAGATACGATGATTTAATGCTGTTGAAGCACTACCAGATAATTTACTATTCTGTTTCCGTTGTCAACAGAATATAACAAACTTTAGCTAAATTTATATTGTGTTCATTTTTTAAAGGTTGCTATCATCAGTTGTCTATCGAAATAGCTTATTCCTCAAGGTGTAATCCGTAAATGCTATGTGGCTTGACAAATGGTCTACCTGTCCGCAGGCTATCGCCCATTGGAGTCTTCTTCCTCGTAGCTGCCAAGATGATTGAAGCTGAAAGTTTTGCCGTCATGATTGGTCAGTTAGGACTCTACTTCTTGACTGTCATCGTGGGACTCCTTATACACGGATTCCTTGTATTACCTCTCATCTTCTTCCTGGCCACAAGGATCCTACCCTTTAAGTTCCTTGCCAACATGGGTCAGGCCATTGTCACCGCTTTTGCAACGGGCTCCAGGTTTTCACACATAACCATTCTTTATACCTTCAGTTCACAAGATTTCTTTCAATATATGTTTCTGTTAAGTATCTACAGAGCTGACTTTTAACGTTAGTAAGATGGATTTATAACAATTACTTACCTCAAGTGTAAGTTGAGGTAAAATTACTTTGGGGCCTTAAAGTATGAACATATTCCGTCAAAATTTCGAGATCGAATTTTTTCATGGCGTTACTTATTAGTAAAATAACAGTTTAAAATATATGTGTTCCACATAAGAAAACATTGAATAAATATTATATATATCATTAAATTCAAACGTTTCAAAGTAAACTATAGGTACACTGTACACAGACTGTAAGTATGTTTCTCCTGTTTACTGTGTAACTATAGTTTACTCTGAAATTTTAATTTCAGTTTCATCTCTTGAAAGTTTCATCTCCTTAAATTATTATTTACTTTGATGAATAATCTTGCAATAATTATTGTATCAAGGCATGTTTCATTGAATTCGGCTGAGTATCTTCTATGTATAAGTTTTTGGTTATTTTTTTTTAAATTCGGTGAAATGCACACTTGTTTGGTAAGAACACTATTTTAGAGAGCTCAAAGTCGGCTGTCATACAGTCATTATCAAAACCTAATAGTAGGAGTTAGAAGTCAGGTTGGCTCAGTCGCTGGCAACGTACTCCCCTCTAGACTGTAAGGTCCGTAGTTAAATAATCCTCTGGCCTTCGATGTATTCACGTGGCTGGTGAATAAGTCTCAGCAGATCGTTCTTCAGAGAGAACGTTAAGCCGTCGGTTGTGAGTAGAACGATGTCAGTTACTCGTTAAAAGCCCTACTCTAAATACACTTGAGTTAGTTAAAATTTTAGAGCTCTCAATGTAAAATCATTCTTCCTTAGGTGGTATCACAAAGGCCCATTGTTCGACCTATGAATGTTCCCTTGTGGGACTGCCACTGCAACTTAACCAAATAGTAGGAGTTTGAAGGTTAAAGTTCATTAATTTCATGCATTAAATTACAGTAGAGCCTCGCAGGTGCGAGTTTAATTCGTTGCTAGACTGAGACCGTATTGCCATTTACTCGAATTACAATGCAATTTTTCGAATTACAATGCAATTTTTCGCATTGAAATGAATAAGAAAATAAATATTCCATTCCACCTCCGAATGACTGTTTCTAGTTTCTTTTTTACACAGAAAAGATACAGTTAGGAAAATAAACAATACTTTATATGCAATATGTATAATAAAAATGCATGCAAGAAACAATCATGTTTTACCACTACGGAGACCATAAATTTTTATCCATCGAACGAGACAAAAATTCTTACGAAGTCCTGATCTTGCAATGTTCCACTCGTACCATTAGGTTCTTAAAACAATTTTTTTAGGTACTTAAAAAAAATTCAAAAAATAAAATTTGATTAAATATTTTATGAACAAATCCGAGAATTCATTTATTTATACACATTCCTAATTTTATCCGCGGATCACAATTCCCAACATATAAGACTCTTGTTTAAAAGTGAGTCTTTATTGTAACAACGTTTATTTTAATACAATTAATTATTATTGTGATAAATTATATCATATCAGAACTAAAAAGGAATCAATAAATATCACGAATCTACAGTCTTAATTAGACACACCTTAATGCAGAGAAAATTAAATAAGATTTTTTTTTTGAGGCACTAATTTGTTATTGCTGCCTCTTTCACACGTTGTTTGTTATAATTCCATTCATACAAAATATTAATGCTGAAATTCTACACATACTATAAAAGTCAAACATAATTATTTATTACTATAATGATTATTATTCTTATTGGATACAGAACTACTAAGAAAAAAGTATTTTTGTGAAGAGCGTTCCTCTGCATATTCACTTGCTAACTGACTAAGTTATGATATAAATATGTAATTGTAACGTGTCCAGTAAATAAGAAAAATGTTTAGAAGTAGGGATATTATGAAATAAAAATGTCAAGCTAGGAAATTATTTAGATTAGTATGTCTAACTTTCAAAATTGTCTGTCTATGAGAATTATTTATAATCTCATTTTTTTTTTAGCTAAAACTCTCATCAATTTGTTATTAAAAGAGGTGAAATTCCATTATTTTACTCTAACAACAATGTTGTGAGGAAAGTGTAGGCTTCCTAAACTTAATATAATGTTTTGGTTTCAGCTCAGCGTCATTATCTGTCTCAATGAGCTGCCTGGAAGAAAAAAACAACATAGATCCACGTGTGTCGAGGTTTGTGATGCCGATTGGGGCTACAGTTAACATGGACGGCACTGCCCTCTATGAGGCAGTCGCTGTCATCTTCATATCCCAAGTGAGGCACGTCAGCCTCTCTTTGGGCCAAATCATCGCAGTCAGGTAAGAAGTTCATGTATTAACACAAGTTTTTCATCTTTTATATCTTTTCTGTCATAATCTCCCTCAAGTCTATTCTTACAAGATCTTTACTTTAAAAAGTCAATTCTCTAAACATAATCTCAAGATATTCAACATATACATGTAATCCAAAATATTGTCGACAAACTACAGACCATACCGTTTGGGGAATCAAATTCATATTTTACCCAGATATAGTGCAGATATGTTCTTTTTTATTTGGTAATATTTCATCAGAAAAAAGTCACTATTTTACCAAAATGTGATTGTAGACATTTTTTTTCCTTTTTAACTACTAATCCCAAATTGTTTAGGGGAAAAAATTAGTTACTAACCCCATGTGTTTATGGGTGCACACCCTCGAAATTGTTAAAAGGAAAAAAAAAAGAAGAGAAAGTGGGTATAAAGATTTTGTTATTAAAAAGACTGTTCTAAAACTCAAAGAGCTTTGCAAAAACGTTGGAGTCTATTTAGACAGAAGTCTGAACTAGAATAGCCATTTAACAGATATATTAGCTCAAACCATAAAAGTGTCGACCGTGAAAGAGAAACAAAATTTTTCAGGACTCGGTCAGTTCTTCAGGTTCATATTGAACTCTCAATGCCTTCGTTTTGGTTTTGTAGTCCTATGAAAATGGTTTTAAATAAAACCGCATCGTTGGCATTGAAACTTTTATTTTAATCTGAAGAAATGACCAAGCGTTATAAATTTTAATATATATATATATATATATGCTTGGAACATATATATATATAACCATGTGTTGGAACAATATAACCATGTGTTGGAACATATATATAACCATGTGCTTGGAACAGCACATGTAATGACAGTTAACGGTTGTTTGTAAATGTAACAGAACCAAGCCTTCATTTATAGCCCTGAGGATGTCTTGAAATAAAGACGAAACGTTGGCAAAAAGGTGATTCCATATATTTACCCTGACCAAACTCCGAAAAAAAGAAAAAGTGTTTTGTGAATATTTTGTGGTCAAGAAAACAGTACCGTATATTATTATATATATATATATATATATATATATATATATATATATATATAATAATATATATATATATATATATTATATTCTTATTTAATAGTAGTTACAATAGCTTTATGATGCTTTTTAATGACATCGAAATGCCAGAGGTACATAGTCTGGACAGCACATGAAGGTATAAATAAATATAAATATTTATAGTATGGATTTTATTGATGTGTATATAAGAGATAATAATTATTGGTTTTTTAACCCTTTATTGCGGAAGACAGAAGTAGAAAGTCGCGCAATAAAGATCGTAAACCCAATCTTTAAATGAGCGTAAATGTCCTTGCCAATAAAGAAAATATACATGTTCAGTTTAATTATGAAGTATAAGAATAATTACAATTAGTTTTTAATAATATAATTCACTATAATGAACATTAATAAAATCTACCACTAACAAAAAGGAAATACTATATATTTTAACATATAAATGAGTTTATCAAGAAAAATGAAATAATTATTCCATATAAAACTAAACATTGACTATTCCCAAATATTTTATTTTAGGCATTTATGAGCAATTTTGTTATTAGTGGTGATTAATAAAGCATACTTTGCGTCTCTTGATGCCTATAATATTCGTTGTGGGTTATTTTAGCAGAAATGTCATTAAACACCGCTAAATGTTTTTTACAAATTCTCACCGTTATGGCCATTGTACTATTTAAAGAGTGAAAGTGTGGTCAATTTATTTATTATTTATTTATTTTATTGAGGGTGATTATACGAGGGTGATTATACTCGTAGTATTGCGTCCTAAGAACTATTGTACTCCCCCCCCCCCCCCTTTCTGTACTATAGTACTCCTGTTAGCTTCAATCCCTCCAAGAAGGACAGCACTTTTGCTGGACCCAACAGTAAAAGTTCTTCTATAATTTGTGATTAATTTATGAATAGCACTAATTTTAGCCACTTACGAGTCATATTTCGGGGAACCCATGTGGCATGTGTCATTTTTCTTGATAAAATCATTTATATGTTAAAATATATAGTATTTCCTTTTTGTTAGTGGTAGATTTTATTAATGTTCATTATAGTGAATTATATTATTAAAAACTAATTGTAATTAATTCTTATACTTCATAATTAAACTGAACACGTATATTTTCTTTATTGGCAAGGACATTTACGTTCATTTAAAGATTGCGTTTGCGATCTTTATTGCGCGACTTTCTACTTCTGTCTTCCGCAATGAAGAGTTTGGAATTACATCCAAAATAACTTCATTCATCTAATATTAAAAGTGTATCCAGCATGGTTGTAACATTCTATTGAAAACGAGATTTGTAAGAGATTACTTTGATTCAATAAGGATTGAAGCAACTACTAATTTCGTATACGATAGTTGATACTGTTGTGCCGTTGGTATACCATAAATTGTTGTGGTATAATCACAGGATTATTTCTTCACTTTTGTGTTTCCTCCTGAATCTGTGCTGTCAGTGTCACTGGTAATGTAATACTTACATTGTTGCGACTTCAAGCAAATGAAATAAAATAAAAAAGATTGAATTGTGTTGGAAAGGTGCATTATGAGCGACTGATTGTTTTAGCGTTTCAGCCACAATGGCCAGTATAGGAGCTGCCAGCATTCCCCAGGCAGGTCTGGTCACCATGGTCATGGTCCTTGACACAGTTGGCCTGCCCGCCGAGGACGTCACTCTCATCTTCGCCGTCGACTGGCTCCTGTAAGTTCTCAAAAGTCCCACCTTTCTAGCATCATTATCAACAAAAAAATAAATAAATAAATAAATTATATCTAATAAATACTTGCAATAACCGCAGATGTTTGAAAAGTGCTCATCAGTAGAATTTTTATCAAAATATATTTTCTTGCCAGACAATAAAATATATTTCCTTTTGTTTCATAAATAATAAATCTTCTTCAATATAGAAGATAGATATATTCAAAATAAACTTACTACGATGTTTTCAAAATGAGAATTTTTATATTCAGGGTGTCCCAGAAGTCGCGCACTATATAGATTTTTATAAAACACTATGCATATTAATTTTATTCATATATGTTTATTGGTAAAAACACATATATCTGTTAATTTTATTGATCATAACATAAGAGATATTCATGTTGTTCACCCCCTTCAATTAAGACATGCATAAATTAGAGGTTATGAATGAACCATCTCTAACTACCTTTAATTGATGCATTTAAATGTATAGGGGGATATTCAAAAATTTGAGCATCTGTTATGATTATTATCAATAACATTAATATTCATATGGGTTTTTATTAAAATCTACACGGTGCATGACTTCTTTGACACCCTCTATATAATTAAATAACACATATATGTTTACTTGATAATGTTATCAATCCTGGAGAGGAATAAGAAACATTTGCCAGAAATCGTTAAATTTTTCACTTTGAAATCAAACTTTTAAAGCCAACGTTCTATTTTTATTTAAACCTTTTTTTTTGTAAGCCTAAAACAGAAAAAAATATTGGTAATCATATGGCAAATAGTAATCATGCATACATTAAAAGATGCAGAGTTACAGCATATAGAAAGTTACATATGTAAGCATTCCAGGCTAAGAAGTAAGAAAACGGACAATTAAAATGTTGAATTTGATGTTAAAATTTTTAAAAAAGTTAATAAGAGTTATTTTATTTTGATATAAACCCTTCTTAAATTATACAAGTTGCAATAAAATTCGAGATACTGATTGTATCAACATAGATGTGTATGCGTTTGTTTAGCCTGTATGCGTTTAGAGTAAATTTCAACTAAAAAGAAAAAGGAGCTGTGGGGTTTCACAGCTAACTTTTTTTTTTGTATACCTCTCATGTACAAAATGTTTTAAATTAGGGGTGGGCAACCTTTTTGAGAGTGCGTGCCAAAATCAGCCAAGTCTCTGACACAAACTTTTACCATGTGCCATCCATTTTTTTTTTTTTTTAGAACATATTTGGTATCTCTTAAGAACTTTTTAAACGAAAAAGTAATAAATTCCCTCAGTGCAATAAAATAAAACATAGTATAAAAAAACAGAAAATAATGTATTCAACCTTTTAAAAAAAGAAGGTAACTATGGCAACAAGATTAACTTCTTTTTCTTGAGACCTCTTTAGATTCGTAGAGCTTAAACCTGTTCATTACGAGGACGTACATATACTGTCATGGCATGAAAGCTTATACCCCAAGGAAAGTAGTTTTTTTTTTTTTTTGGTCTATACTTAGGGTAACATATGCTCTTGCGTGCCAGAGACAAGTCATCGGCATGCCAAGTTTGGCACACGAGCCAGAGGTTGTCCACCCCCATTTTAAATGATAATTTCTTTGTATTTTTTTGCAGCATTTTATATTTAGTCTATAAATTTTTGTCAATTGAAAAAAATATTTCTTATTTTTTTTGTAAGTACCTTGGTTATATTTAAGTACCATCATTGATTTTTGTAATAATAATAATTTTATCAGGAGTACTTAGCAATCTTTGCTATTTGTTTTAGCGACCGATTCAGGACCTCCATCAACGTTGTGGGTGACTCTCTTGGGGCAGGCATTGTGGCACATCTCAGTAAGAAAGAACTAGAGCGGATGTCTCCCCAGCAGCAGGAATAACAGCCTTAGATCTAATCCTCCTCACTGCCCACTAAACCCCTCTTAGTTCATTTAAAAAAAAAAACACTTTTTGGCTTTAAATTCATTGTTAACCATTTTTTAACCTTTATGTTGTTACTACTCAATAGCAACATATGATTTTTACCATTTTGGAAGATATTCTTCCCAAACAATTCACAAAACTCTATAATTCATTTGATGAATTAAAAAAAAATGTATTTGATACATTGTAATTTATTATTTTTTATTGTATGTTTTTTTTTCATCTTTGTAGCAGATATGAAAAAAATAATATTTTTAAGGTTTAACCAAGTATTTTTACTACGTATTATTAAGTTTTTTTTAGGTTTAATCTGATTTTTTGGTGTAAAACAATTAGATTTGACAATAACTACATTCCAGAATAATGATGTTGGTGCCCGGAATTTGTAATAGGGATGCTAAAGTAGTATCGAATAGACATTATATAGTCATCTCTGGGAAAGATCCCATGCAAACGGCAGATCTTACTTCTACTTAAGTGTTAAACTTCTCTCTTCACATATTGTTTACTAAGTCAAAATTGTCATATGCCAAAGTATCTTTTTTTTGTTGAGATATATTTAGATGTTATACTCTATAATACATAATACGCAGAAATTACCATTTATATGTGTTGATCCATCTATAATAAATTTAAGGAAAAAAAAAACGAAAGATACATGGTGTTAAATGTTGGAAAAAAGACTTTGGTCTATAATAAAGAAATCTTCCAAACTTTTCTTGTTTTTCTTTCAACATTTTCATTATATATTACTTTTATTTACTCTTTATAAGGAATATGGAGTTATGAAAAGACTGCGTTTGGGCTATTAACATGTGTATGCATTTGGGTGTCTATGTTTAATAAAATTTCCATATCATTTTATGAAATTAAATTTATGTAACAATTTTTATTTGAAACTAATGCAAATAAACCTGGCAGGTCACTAAAAAGTGAAGTTCATGTCGATTATTAATATTCTTTTATTAAAGAAGAATTCTACAACTTCTTAGCGAATTATGCCTGCAAACTTGACATAGGGTTTTCAAACAGGGTCGAAGAAGAAAAACGGGGTAAGGTTTGCCTAATACATCGCTATAGGGAGGACAAAAAGCATAGACTAGTAGGGAAACATGAATGTAGAGGAGGTCGTTTTTATGACTCTCTCTCAAATCAACCCTCAAACAATCATCTCTCAAAAACAGATAAGACAAAAACATGGACAACATATATTTCATCCCTTGTTACTAGTTATGGCAAATAAAAAAGGTATGTTAAGCTAAACAAGCCATGTTAAATCTGTTTAAGGTGTCTATCTACCCTAAACAGATCAAATACAAGCCAGGAAAATGTAATAGTATCGGACAATTTTATAGAAATCCACAACTTACCTCATATGTTTTTCTCACAATTCGAGTAGATTGTTCAATTATTTGGAAATCATCTATGTTTAGAAAAAGCTGAAAGTTATTGAATATTTAACGTTTTAAAAAGGCAATAATCAGCATTTTATTCATTTGAAGTAAGAGTCAAAAATTTATCAAGCCAGTATCGATTGTCTTCTTCAAGCTATAAATACGGAATAACTTTCAGTTTCCTGTTTGAGAATGGAGGAGTTCAAAAACCGGCGGGGTGAGAAAAAACATACGAGGCAATACGGCGGATTTTTATTATAAAGAATATAAAGGTTTAACATAGATCTCTGTGTGGGTATAGTAATATCAGGACTCAGAAAGTAACCTGCATGGAGCCCCAATCCAAGGCGTTATGCGATCCGTGCCGAAGGATGGATTATACAGGGGTTACTGTATTACGAACGGAGTGTCAAGGGTACCAGGCGACTTCCTTGAGTAAATAGCCTTACTCCGGTGTACGGTGCTCTGCTGTAGCGGACAAATTACCACCGATAGGTACACGGATTTTACCCTGTATGATACCAAGGAGAAGGAAGTCCAAAAGCACTAACTGGTGGTAGCCACCCTCCCACAAGTGAACCTAAGGACCTGAAGAAGGAGAAAGGAAGTCACTTTCAACCGAAACGTAAGGAACCTCAATGGGCATTATCAATGATGGTTTGTGCAGATTCAGCAAAGAAGAGGAAGGCTGGCTAACTTTCAGGCAACTTTGTTGTACAGAGGTAGTTGCTTCGTTACAATCAACAAAACTATAGAAAAACATTTACCGCTGGAAACGGCAAAAGTGCTGAGCTTCTTGGAGGCGTTGAAGCTAACTGCTCTGGTACTTTAGTATAGAAGGGGGGTAGTACAATAGTTTTTTTTTTAATACGCATGCTGCAGTCACCCTCAAATAATAATAATAAAACCTGCGTAGAAGTGGAAGTTACTAGAGAACCTTCACCCCCACCAGTAGATAAGCATAGGCTTATGGGAATATTATTTTGAGCACTGTTGCCCATTTATCAGGAATCAGCAGTGAAGCTACTCCCTTTTTTTTAAAGTTTGGATTTAACCAATTATGTTATTTGAATATGCCTAGGCTATAATCCCACCCTCCCAATATATATTGAACCAGTTTGTATTAAAATACTTCTCTGGTAGAAACGAAAACAGTTGTATGTTAATGCAGTCGAGTATGGCGTTTTTATTATTTTGATATTGCATTGTGGGCGAACAGTGAAATTGGGCATAAAATGTCAGAAGTTAGTTCAATATTTATGTTCAATTTAGAAGATAAAATTACAAAAAAGAAATACAGAAACTCTTTGTTCAAATTCTGATATCCAATAGTATGTCAGAGCGTATGTTCTGACAGGACAGTCAACAAAGAGTACAGAAGCTCTTTGTTCAAATTCTGATATCCAATAGTATGTCAGAGCGTATGTTCTGACAGAACAGTCAACAAAGAGTACAGAACAAAGAGTACAGAAACTCTTTGTTCAAATTCTGATATCCAATAGTATGTCAGAGCGTATGTTCTGACAGAACAGTCAACAAAGAGTACAGAAACTCTTTGTTCAAATTCTGATATCCAATATTATGTCAGAGCGTATGTTCTGACAGAACAGTCAACAAAGAGTACAGAAACTCTTTGTTCAAATTCTGATATCCAATAGTATGTTCTGACAGAACAGTCAACAAAGAGTACAGAACAAAGAGTACAGAAACTCTTTGTTCAAATTCTGATATCCAATAGTATGTCAGAGCGTATGCGCTCATATGAAAGTCTCACATAAATGTAGCAAAGCCATAACCTGTGCATGTCGTAACCTCACAATGATGTGAACCCAATAATTAATATGCTATATTTTGACAAAAATAAAAAAAAAATTGCTTCCTCAAAATGCCTTTGGCCTTTTAAATACTGACCTCTGGACATACGGAAATACCATTCTGTGCAAAACTGACTTGTGCCCCTATTTGTCACACCAGTAGTGTGAGCCCTTTTGCGTGAGAAATAGTAGTCCTGGATGACAATGCTCTCAGATCCAGGACAATATGATGACTGCATAGGTCTGTCAGTCAGTTGTCTGTCTTAGGTGAACTAGATGATGATACTTGAATTTATTGGCTTTGATGAAGAATGGCCATTTGTTCTAGCTATGTTCAACCAAATTGAGATCACATCAGGTAGTATCCAAAATCTATTCTCTATTTTCATTCTAACGACTATATAGATCATTTAGGCTGCCTTTCTTAAAATTTAAATTATATTCTTAAGTTTGTAATTTTACAATTTTATCGTGTATATAAAAGTTTTGAAGTTTTCATATATGATTTATTAAGATATAATTATACTTCACCACCAATCATAAAATTTAAGTCTTCTTAATATGCTAATATTTTATTTGTTAATAATACTGCGCTCGCAGTCTATTTAAATTGCTCTTCACTGGAAAATGAAGTGGTAGATCAGTAAATATGCAGCTTCATGCTTAGATCCGATTGTAATAGTGTTTTGGTTTAGGATTTCTTTTTTAATTAGTATTCAAAATCAGAATACTAGCAAAACACTTGGCGTCTCACATCTAAATATCAAGAGTGCCCAATGTTCTCTAACTTCTGTTATTTAATGGTAACCTGTGTTCCTTGCAATATGTTTATGACCATCGGTGCTGAATAAAGATAGTAAATTAATAAATGCCAGGGATAGCTAAATATTAGAAACAACCTTTAATATGTACATACACAGAATAAACAGCATTCGAAATGTTCATTTACAGTATGGTTTTTAAATTTTCTTCATTAGTGTGCCATTGGGGAGCCCTGTCTCTTATTCAGTCAACATCATATAATATAATAGAGCAGAGTGTTAATTAAATTAAATAATATATATTTATTTAACAATATATATATTTCACGTGTATATTACCCTTATGACTTCTCTGCGCTTGATAAAAAAAGCATGATCAATGTGTGTTGTGGTCTATACTCATCTTTACTAGTAAACCATATTATAAAAAAATAATTGTAAGTTTAATAACACTCATTTGAAACATAGCATTAATCAAATCAATAAATGCATTGAACTGACGTTATCTGTTCAGTTATCACTGAAATGCAGCTGCCTTTAAGTAATGAATTAATGCATATTTGTTTTATAATCAATGAAATGTAAAATTAATTATAAAGATTATCTTAAAATTTCTTAGTTAGGTAAAATGAAAATCAATATCCAGCATTTCCATTATTTACTGGTGTTACCATAACACCAGTTCATTATACCAGTTAATTATGATAGTATTATAATAGTTATGGAGAATTATTATTATTATTATTGTTATCAATTTTACCTCAGAATGAGTAAATACCACACAATTACGGATTGCACAATTGATGATTTATTATTATTATTATATACTAGCAGAACTACCCGGCGTTGCCTGGGACAAAATAAGAAAATAATGAAATTATAGCTAAGTATTGAATGAAGCAAAGAATCTAAACTTCTAAGTATATATTTCTATCAGAAATTCTATAACAGTACAACATATTTTCTAACAAAACAAAACTTCATAACATGTTAACAAATTAAGTTTCTTATAAACAGAGACACATTCCATTATTGAGGTTTAATCCCAACTAAAATTCTGATACAAAAAACATTTAATTTTTGTCAGGTTTAGGTTTGAGCTTTAAGAAGGAAGAATTTAAGTTAATATTTATTCTATCAAATCATAATAAACATATCAGAGTACTTCATGATAAACAACATTTTTTGTCTTATCTTCTGGTGCAAGGATGTATAAATTTTTGGAACTGCCAACTCTTGAACATCCTACATATAACTGTCCATGAGAGAAACATGGTTCAAGCAGATGCAAGCCAGCAACTGAAAGAGTTTGTCCTTGCGATTTGTTAATGGACATTGCGAAACTTAGTTTGACGGGAAATTGTAGACGCTTGAAATTGAACGGAACATCTGTTGGAATGACTGGAATTCTTGGGATAAAGACATCCTGCCCTTTACCACGTCTCTGTATCAGTGCGCTTGGTTTCCCTTTCTTATCTCTCCTGAAGACGGTTCAACCGAAAATTAGAGACTGTAAGTGTGTTTTTAATTTCTCTACGTTTCTTTATGTACATTGAACTGTATTTGTCCATTTCGGATCGTATTTTCATCAAAAAAGTGTATATATATATATATATATATATATATATATAACACTTTATTTTACAAAATTAATACTGTTACTTTTGTAAATTGAAATGTCCTTTATATACCTTTCCAAATTTAGTCTAAACATTGTTCTTATTTTATTTTTATTTTTCAAAGAATTGCACCATTTTCATCTGGTATTTCACCATAATTAGAAGTTATTGCACCATAACTTGGGGGATTGCCTCTGGTACCCCCTTAGTTTTGTTCATTTACCCCCAAAGACCTCCCATGCCAAGTTTCAGCCCAATTGGTCCAGTAGTTTTGATTTCTATAGAGAACAAACAGATATATAAACAAGACACTACGAAAATATATATTAGATTAGTAATTATAATAGTAACGTAATCAGAGAAATGTACAGGTTTGATTAAAGGAATAACCCTACAAAAATGATCTACAAAAAATCTGGAGTAACCTACACTCAATTTTACTATAAATTAACATAATTTCATATTCCATGGGTGTAATAAATAATGTTCTATTTAGATATAATATAAATGTCTAAATGGAAGTATTATTAGTCTTCATTCCTGGAGGTAGTACAGATAGTGATTGATCCACTTATCAATATATGATCAAACCACAATAAGAAATGGGAAAAGAAGACTAAGATCTTTCAACCGTAACAAGCGGTCTTCGTCAGAGTCAAAAACCCCTGGGGTTTTTCAAGAAAAGCGGACGAAGACCGCTTGTTACGGTTGAAAGATCTTAGTCTTCTTTTCCCATTTCTTATTGTTGTTTGATCATTGATTGTTATTTCACGTGTTTATGTGAAATCTTTTTATCAATATATATGCTTATTTTGGTATATCATTCCACTGATGCATGTAATATCATTAGTATAACTACAGCAGTAATAACATTTTTGAAAAGCAAAAGTGTTGATTTTGTGTTACGAAATAATCTCTACAGGAGACCATGCCTTTTGTTTCAATAACCAGTGGATCTCTTACATAGTGTACTTGACCTCTTTCTACATTCAATATTCCCATTTAAAACTTGAAAATATTCCTATTTTGTCAGGAAAATTTTAGAAACATGTAAGAAAAAATCTCGTTTTAAGATAATTTTTAATCTAAGATGTAGGATAATTCAATTTATTATTGTTGAAGAATGTTTCCAATTTTGAATTATGTGTTACATTTTTGGTCTTTTATAGAATTATTATATTGGGAAATTTATGGCTTGCTAGTACTTAATATAAATCACTTTTCTTCTAATTTGTCAAAAATCATATGAAGCAATTCACTCTGAGCGAGTGTTATCATTTCCTACTTACTGTACTCTGTTATAATGATGCTGTAAATATGTATTGGAAAAATATATTAGAAATTAGCCAGTTTAACATACTGAAATCAGAGTTAAAGCCGGTTATTCAGTATAATTTAAAATTTTTATAGCTGGAAACTTCTAATTTTTGAAAATAATAGATATGAACTATTAGACTAAAATAGTGAAGAAACTGGATATTTGTCAACAAACATAACTCCTCTTTTTTGAGGAAAGAGTCCATTCCTCACACTTCAATATTACTGAAATATACTATGATTCATAAACACAAAATAATTTACAACTGATATTAACTTGTACTCAAGAGTGCAATATATGTATTGATTAGAACATTTCCAAGACAAATCCATCATACCATGGAAAGCAACAGAAATTTATTTTCATTGGCGGTGATTTTTACATGTAAAAATATTATTCCTCTTATATCTCATATTAAGTTATTAAATTATTTAAAAAATATTCATTAAACCTCTAAACATCAATTTTATTTCAGTGGATTCACTTAAAAAAATCTGGAGTGGCCTACACTCAACTTTACTATAAGTAACTTAATATCAAATTTCTTGAGTATATAACACATAACGTCTCATTTAAGCATACCGTAAACATCTAAATGAGATATGATTATTAGTATTTTATTCCTGAGGTAGTACAGATAATGATTGAAGGACATATCAATATATAAGCTTATTTTTGTACATCACACAGCTGATGAAAATAATTTCATTAGTATAACTACAGCAGTAATAACATTTTTGAAAAACCAAAGTGAAGATTTCTTGATACAAAATATTCTCCTACAAGAGAACATGGCTTTTGTTCAAATAGTCAGTGGATTTCTTACATCGTTTACTTGACATCCTTCTACATTAAATATTAAAGTAAAATTTTTAAATTTAAAACAGGAAAATACCGTTATTTTCTCTGAAAAACATCATGAACATCGAAGAAAAAATGTTGTTTTAAGGTGATTTATAATTAAAGATATACGATAATTACATTTATTAATCTCTAAACAAAAGATTTCAATTTTGAATTATCTTTTACATTTTTGGTTTTTTACAGAATTATTATACTGGGAACTTTATGGCTTCTTAGTATTTAATAAGATCATTTTCCTTCCCCTTTGTCAAATAACATATATACCAATTTTTTCTGAGTGAGTGTTATCATTTTCCTGCACAATATTATTCCTCTTACATATCATATAAGTCAATAAACAATTTAAATTGTTCCTTTATAAATATCAATCTTATCTCAGAGGATTCGCTCAACAAATTTCTAAGTCAATGTAAACAATGTAAAAAAATATAAAAAATTCGACAAGTATAGCAGGTGATCTCTTAGTCTAGGATAAACAAACAGTTTTTATAGCGTTATTGCTCTTTCCTGTATTATCCTAGACTAAGAGATCACCTGCTATACTTGTCGAATTTTTTACATTTTTTTACATTGTTTACATTGACTTAGAGGTTTTTTGAGCGAATCCACTGAGATAAAATTGATATTTTTAAAGGAACAATTTAAATTGTTTATTGACTTATATGATATGTAAGAGGAATAATATTGTGCAGGAAAATGATAACACTCACTCAGAAAAAAATCGTATATATGTTATTTGACAAAGGGGAAGGAAAATAATCTTATTAAATACTAAGAAGCCATAAAATTCCCAGTATAACAATTCTGTAAAAAACCAAAAATGTAAAAGATAATTCAAAATTGAAATCTTTAGTTTAGAGATTAAAAAATGTAATTATCGTATATCTTTAATTATAAATCACCTTAAAACAACATTTTTTCTTCGATGTTCATGATGTTTTTCAGAGAAAATAACGGTATTTTCCTGTTTTAAATTTAAAAATTTTACTTTAATATTTAATGTAGAAGGATGTCAAGTAAACGATGTAAGAAATCCACTGACTATTTGAACAAAAGCCATGTTCTCTTGTAGGAGAATATTTCGTATCAAGAAATCTTCACTTTGGTTTTTCAAAAATGTTATTACTGCTGTAGTTATACTAATGAAATTATTTTCATCAGCTGTGTGATGTACAAAAATAAGCTTATATATTGATATGTCCTTCAATCATTATCTCTACTACCTCAGGAATAAAAGACTAATAATCATATCCTTATATCAATATCCTTATGTCAATGTGAAAAAAAATCCATCCACTGATTTATCAATCAATTCCTTTCTGTTTCTGTACATGTAAAATGTAATAAATAACCAAAATAGTAGTAATAGTAGTGGTAATTGTAAAACAATCATGTTGTAGCCCTGAAGATGACATAAATATATGTCGAAGCGTCGGCAAAAGGACTAGTTTAAAATCATTAGACCTCAACCCTCAAAAAAAATTACATCATATAAATATTGGGTCAAGAAAACAAATCATGAATGTTTATATATATAGTAATATAGTATAGTATATTATAGTACTATAGTATTATATACTATAGTACTATATTGATTTGTGTATTAAAACAATAACACATACCTATATTTACACATAATATGACAAATTAATTTAAAATACAGAATAATGTGCTCGTTATTTATCAAATAGTATATATAATATAGTATATAACATAGTAATATATAATATATATATAGTAATATAGTCATTCCATATATTTCCTTAAAGAAAACAAGTAAAATAGTGTTTTATTTAAAGAGATTAAGTGAACCAATAAATGACGTAATTGAAATGATGTTACTTGCGTGACGTCATGTGCAAGTTATGTACATCATGCATGTGATTGGTCAGTTCAGAATACGACTCTGTACTGTTCTAATACATCCGCCATAATGAAATATTATTCTCTGAAAAGAACAATATTCCTGATTATTTAAACAAATCGTAAGTACGACCGTTTCTGCAACTATTTGTAGGTATATTTTTAACAATAAATTAGTTCAATAATAATAATAATAAATAAATAATTAGATGACAATTTCTTAGTGATTATGTTTAACGAAATGGATACTTCAGTTATAGGTTAGCGTCCTTTCTTTAAAAAAATTATATTAAAATCAATAATACATACCTATATTTATGCACAATGTGACAAATTAATTAAAAATACAGAATAATGTGTTCGTTATTTATCAAAATGTCAAACAAATATCCTACCAGAAATAAATTATTGAAATAATTAGAATTTCATTTTAAATTATTAAAGTTTAATGGAATATATTACTTTCTAATATTATGTGTAACTCTTACAGTTTGAATTCAATAATAGTTATCATTGTTTTTGTGATTATAGTTGTTTCATGTTTAATACAATTAACTATTTTAATTCAGTTATTAGTATTAATTTTGTTATACAATATAATGATGTATCATTTAACGTTCATTTTAGTAATTACTGGCTTATTCTTTTAATTAATAAATAAAACTATTCTTTATAATCATGTAATGGAAAATTACGTTAACTAAAACTGATTTAGAAAAAATATGAGAACATAATACAGGACTAAAACCATGGCTACAATAACCTTGTCCATAGAACAAGCTCAGTATTTTACAACTTCCAATATTAATTTAACATCCATTTCTTTTACCTGTATTATAATTGTTTACCAGTTGAAATCATTATGAAGCAATGAAAAGAGTTGGGTAACTGTAAACTTACTTTTTGTTCATTCTTTGTTATCATATAGTTGTTAAATTCATTGAAAATGTTTAATATTTTGAAACTGTAGTTTCTATATATAGTCATATTTATAATTTTGACATTATGAATTGTTTATTATTAAAAATTATATCAACACTAAATGATAGGTTGAGCACTTTAAATGTTCATTGCTTGTTCAATCTGTTATAATGTCATATTTCTTTCTATTGGTAGATTAATTAAGTTATTTACTAATTTCATACTAATTCTTCTTGCTAAAACCTCAATAGTTCAATTCATATATTGTATTTAATTTCAACTAATTTACTCTGTTCTTTTCTAACTTCCAATATAAACTTAATATCCATTTGAATTTAATATTAATTTAATACTTGTATTATATTGTTCACCAATTGAAATCTTTATGTAGCAAAGAAAAGATTTGGGCAATTGTAAACTTACTTTTGGTTCATTCTGCATTATCACATTTTTTTTTTCATACTTTGAAACTGTAGTTTCTATATATGATCAATCATATTAATAATTTTGATATTATGAAATGTTTATTATTAAAAATTATATCAACACAATTATATAAAAACTATTTAAGTATCTATGAAATTAGTTTTTAAATGTGTTTAAACTAAATTTAATTCTAAATCATGTTTATTAAAGAAGTGATTTGCCAAATTTCTCTAATTTCTAGACTTTTTAACACTTTATTTTGATTATTTGAGCATTTGTTTTAATGAAAATAATGAATTTTTTAAAGGTAATTCAGCAAAAAGAAACTTTATTTATGGTAATAATTTTCTTTTAAAATTATTAAAATTGGATTTATTTTATTTTAGTAATTACCGAATAAACTTCAAGATGTTTAAAACATTTTTCTTAACTTACTTCAGTATATTTGTTTGTGATATATATTTTATATCAAAGAAATATATATCACAAAGAATAGATTAAGATATATGGTTGTGATTTTTGTTTTAGGATATTCATGTTTGTGATATATTTATAGATCACTGAGTTGTTATCAGTCTTCAGAGTGATTCACATCTATTTTCCTGATGACAAAGCCATCAAAATATAGCAGTGAGTTTCTGTTTCATTTCTGTGTGTTCTTTTTTGTGAATATAGTTTACATATATATATTAATAGTTGGATTTTTATTAAATGTCATTTTTCGTTTTGGTTCTTTTGTTGTTGGCTTTGAAAAAGGTTTAGTTTGAAAAGAAACTTGAAAGGATATGGGGAGAAACATACTTTATTTATGTAAATAAGAAATGAATACCAGATCTGTGTTTTTGTTTGAATACCACATTTAGTTGTGTTTAAGCAAAACTAAAGTTTGTTTACATATGAAAAGGATGAACATTCCATATCAGTTGCATTTAATTTTTCAATAAATATTAAATATGGCTCCTGACTTTACTTCACTATTCAATTTTGCCTTACTAAAATTTGAGGTTGACAACCTTCTGTTGTAGAAGAATACATGAGGGTTTTCCTATTTTCTAATACAGGCTGTTAAATGTCGTTTTATTATCAATTTTTGCTTTACTATAAATAAAGTATAATGATTATGAAAAATTCGATCTTGAGGTTTTGACAGAATTACATGTTTTGAGGTCCCAGAGGTTGTTTTATGAAGTTTTTTGATGATGTCTTTGTGTGGGTGGGTGGGTGAGTGTGTTAGCATTGCTTATTACCATGCTACGGTCCAGAATCTTTGATGGATCAAGTTGATATTTTACACAAAAATGGGCCCTATCATAGTATAGATGATCCCTATTGTTTGGGAAGAATTATGCATGACGGGAAAGTCACTTTTTTTGCCAAAAACCTGTTTATAGACAACATTTTTTTCTCCTAAACTCCTAACTTTAGAGTTTTGAAATGTTGGCACTATCTTTGGGGTTACAAATGCAATTTACGTTAAATTAACGTACCCATTTTATAATATCCATTTTAGATGTTTACGTTATGCTTAAACTATAAAAAGAAAAATATTCAAAATTTAAAAAAACTGCAAATATTTTGTTTCAATAAAATGTAAAAATTAGAACTTCAATTCAATCTCAAAGCTTAAGAGAGCCATACAAGCCATGCCGTATGACCGATAAAAGTCAAACAATACCTATAAATAGATCATTGTATGGAGAATGAAATGAGATATTTGTTTTTAAAATTACATTCGCCAAAGGGGCGTTAAAGTACGATTTTGTTTTCAGAAAATGTTTTTTTAACGTTAAACGGCTCATTAAGAAACCATGGAAATTTTACAAAAAACGGAACAAAAAATTAGTAACTTAGAAAAAAATCATGAAAGTTCAATCATGGCAAAGTGCAATAAAGCTATAAAAACTGTTTGTTTATCCCAAACTAATGGATCACCTGCTATACTTGTCGAATTTTTGATATTTTTTTACATTGTTTACGTTGACTTAGAATTTTTTTGAGTGAATTGACCGAAATAATATAATGTTTATAGATATAATGAAAATTTTGAAATGATTTAACGACTTATATGTGATATAAAAAGAATATAATTCTTATATGTAAAAATTCAACGACAATAGAGCATATTAAACATATAATTTCTGATTCTTTCCATGGTATGATGAGTTTGTCTAACAAAATGTTCTAATTGATCTACATGTTGCAACATTCTACAAGGATTAATATCAGATGCTGATTTTTTTTATGTTTATGAATGACATTATTTTTGGTTAATATGAAGTTTGTGGAATGAACTTTTTCATCCTGTAAGAGACCTATGTTTTCGACTAATATCCATTTTTTTCACTATTCTTGTCTAATAGTTCATACCATTATACTTAAAAATTTTAAGCTTCCAGCTTTTAAATTTAAAATTGTACAGAAAAGTCAGCTTTGAACTTGATTTGAGAATACAAAAGTCGCTATTTACCAACATATTTTTTCTCAATATACATTTACAGCAAAGTGTAGAGTACAGCACGTGAGAAAAAATAACATTCGGTCAGAGTAAATTGGATTTTTATGATTTTTGACTAAGGGAAAGAAAAGTGAGTTTTTAAAAAACTCTAGCATGCCATAAAATTTCCAGTATAATAATTTGATAAAAGACTAAAAATGTAGAACATTATTCAGAATTAAAAAAGAATTCTTTTAATAATAATAAATGAAATTAACCTACATCTTAGATTAAAAATTATCTTAAAACGACATTTTTTCTTACATATTTTTGACATTTCAGACAAAAAATTTGTAGTGCTTTTAATATGCTTAAAATATTTTTAATTTCTAAATGGGAAAATTTGTCTTAAGTATTAAATGTAGAAGGAGGTCAGATAAACTATGTAAGAGATCCACTGGCTATTGGAGCAAAAGGCATGCTTTCATGTAGGAAATTATTTCGTACAAGCAAATTTTTAATTTACTTTTTATAATGTTATTACTGCTGTAGTTATACTAATGATTGTATAACTGTTAATTGTGTGACATACAAAAAAAGTGGATCAATCACTATCTGTACTACTTCAGGAATGAAAGACTAATAAACATCTCCCTTTTAGACGATTATATTATGCTTAAATGAGACATTATATATTATATACCCAAGAAGTTTGATATTAAGTTTACTTATAGTAAAGTTGAGTATAGGCGACTACAGATTTTTTTTACATTGTTTTAAATTTACTTAGAAATTTTTTGAGTGAATCCTCTGAGATAAAATTGATATTTATAAAGGAACAATTTAAATAGTTTATTGACTTTTATGAGATGTAAGAGGAATAATATTGTTACATGTGAAAAAATCGCCGCCAATAAACATAAATAAATTACCTTTGTCTTCCATGGCATGATGGATTTGTCTCATAAAATGTTTTAATAAATCTATATATGGCACTCTTGAGCAAAACTTAATATCAGTTACAATTACGTTATAATTGTGAATGTAGTACCTTTCCATGATATTGAAATGTAATGCATGGACTCATTCCTCAAGAAAGAGGACTTATGTTTGTTGAGAAATATCCAGTTTTTTTTACAATTCTAGTCTAATAGTTCATATTTATTATTTTCAAAAATTAGAAGCTCCCAACTATAAAAGATTTAAATTATATTGAATAGCTGGCTTTGACTTCGATTTGAGTATGTAAACTGGCTAATTACTAATATATTTTTTCTCAATATACATTCATAGCTAACTTATAACAGAGTACAGAAGGCAGGAAAAGGATAACACTCACTCAGAAAAAATTCGTATATATGATATTTGACAATGGGGAAGGAAAATGATCTTATTAAATACTAAGAAGCCATAAAATTCCCAGGATAATAATTCTATAAAAGACCGAAAATGTAAAAGGTAATTCAAAATTGAAATCTTTCGTTTAGAGATTAATAAATGTAATTATCGTACATCTTTAATTATAAATCATCTTAAAACAACATTTTTTCTTCGATGTTCATGATGTTTTTCAGAGAAAATAACGGTATTTTCCTGTTTTAAATTTAAAAATTTTACTTTAATATTCATTGTAGAAGGATGTCAAGTAAACGATGTAAGAAATCCACTGGCTATTTGAACAAAAGCCATGTTCTCTCGTAGGAGAATATTTCGTATCAAGAAATGTTCACTTTGGTTTTTCAAAAATGTTATTATTGCTGTAGTTATACTAATGAAATTATTTGCATCAGCTGTGTGATCTACAAAAATAAGCTTATATATTGATATGTCCTTCAATCACTATCTTTACTACCTCAGGAATAAAAGACTAATAATCATATCCCATTTAGATGTTTACGTTATGCTTAAATGAGACGTTATGTGTTACATACTCAAGAAATTTGATATTAAGTTACTTATAGTAAAGTTGAGGGTAGGCCACTCCAGATTTTTTTTTCAATTTTTGGGCAAGCATTCATGGTTTTTTTTATAATGAGACATTTAGCATGAAAAAAACATTTACTATTATTGCCCCTGCAACTAAACTGTTTACTGAAAATAAAATTTGCCACAGGAGTAATAATAATAACTAAAACAATTATACTAAAATTTATAAAACACCCTTTAAGTATTTCAATTTCCTCAAGAAAGTTAATAGTGTAATTTTGATTTTGATGATAATCTTTCAGATACCTTCGTTTTAATTAAAAAAAGATATGTGCAATTTATAATCAGTTTCATTTATATCTTTTTTTGTGTGTAATCTATAATTTACATTCTGTATTAAATTCCTTTATCTGAAAAAAAAACTTAAGTATAACTGAAGTATAGAAAATTTAAATTGTTTTCGTTATATGTAATTTATTATTATAGTTAGAGATAAATTGTTTCCCGGCAACGCCGGGTAGATCAACTTGTTATATACTATTTATATTGTTAATATTTGTTTACGAAACTTTATAACACATTATATATTCTAAGGTATATATAAAAACAAAAACAAAACAATTTCGGAAGTATGAATTTAGATTTCTTTGTCTATCAATAAATGAGCAGAGCCCGAATTAATAATCTGCAATAATGAAAAAGTTGAAAACATGTAACTTAAATAGTTTTGAAAGAGTAGTGATTATGCAGTAAAAAGAAACCGTGTATCAAAATTTGGAGTTGGTTGAAGGTCTAACAACAGTTGTAAACAATTTTTAACAACATAGATTAATAATTAAGGCTATTATTAATAACATCTTTTGTTGACTTTCACGAAGCCTGACTGCTGTTACCTGATTAAAATTGACAAACAATATACGAGTCCTAATAGTCGTTTTTATTTTATATTTTTTTATAATTAATATTATTTATATAATAGTGGTTTTATATGTAAAAATATATATATTCATT
This sequence comes from Hermatobates lingyangjiaoensis, assembly GCA_026182355.1. Taxonomy (NCBI): domain Eukaryota; kingdom Metazoa; phylum Arthropoda; class Insecta; order Hemiptera; family Hermatobatidae; genus Hermatobates; species Hermatobates lingyangjiaoensis. Next base: position 2,040,018 of record JAPFBL010000430.1, read on the forward strand.
TCCTTTAGTAATATGGATTTAACACTTGAATAATCATCAAATTATTTATAATTATTTAATTCAAAATGAAAAAATATCTGTAGAAAGATACCTTCCCCAGGTTATTGTGATTTTAAGGAACCTGTAAATAACAGTATAGAACCCTGTTTAGAAGCACTAGTCAAACTACTTTTTCAGTATTTCCTACATATTTAAGAAAAATAGACTTAAAACTTTGTTTTAATGATTTTGATAGAGCAATAATTATTTTATACACAAATTAAAGTTATTGAAAGAGAAATCAGTAAAGAGTTATAATCCAAAAATATTAGGAAGTTTATTTTTCCTGAAATGGTAAGTTTTATTTTTCTTAATTTAGTTTAATATCAAAGACAACGGTTATTAAAGCAATCTTCTGGTGGAAATAGATGATCTAAACTACAAAATAATTCAAAGGTTAAAGGAATCGATTCCATACCTTTATGACTGAGGCAACTGACCTCTGAAGTCACCAATACGCACAAATGCTATACAATTATCTTGTAATCATTCTACTGATTAGAATAGTTGTGGTTACATTTCTTTTTTCGAATAAAATAATTATTGCTCTATCAAAATCATTAAAACAAAGTTTTAAGTCTATTTTTCTTAAATATGTAGGAAATACTGAAAAAGTAGTTTGACTAGTGCTTCTAAACAGGGTTCTATACTGTTATTTACAGGTTCCTTAAAATCACAATAACCTGGGGAAGGTATCTTTCTACAGATATTTTTTCATTTTGAATTAAATAATTATAAATAATTTGATGATTATTCAAGTGTTAAATCCATATTACTAAAGGAAATGAATATATATATTTTTACATATAAAACCACTATTATATAAATAATATTAATTATAAAAAAATATAAAATAAAAACGACTATTAGGACTCGTATATTGTTTGTCAATTTTAATCAGGTAACAGCAGTCAGGCTTCGTGAAAGTCAACAAAAGATGTTATTAATAATAGCCTTAATTATTAATCTATGTTGTTAAAAATTGTTTACAACTGTTGTTAGACCTTCAACCAACTCCAAATTTTGATACACGGTTTCTTTTTACTGCATAATCACTACTCTTTCAAAACTATTTAAGTTACATGTTTTCAACTTTTTCATTATTGCAGATTATTAATTCGGGCTAAAAACAAAACAATTTCGGAAGTATGAATTTAGATTTCTTTGTCTATCAATAAATGAGCAGAGCCCGAATTAATAATCTGCAATAATGAAAAAGTTGAAAACATGTAACTTAAATAGTTTTGAAAGAGTAGTGATTATGCAGTAAAAAGAAACCGTGTATCAAAATTTGGAGTTGGTTGAAGGTCTAACAACAGTTGTAAACAATTTTTAACAACATAGATTAATAATTAAGGCTATTATTAATAACATCTTTTGTTGACTTTCACGAAGCCTGACTGCTGTTACCTGATTAAAATTGACAAACAATATACGAGTCCTAATAGTCGTTTTTATTTTATATTTTTTTATAATTAATATTATTTATATAATAGTGGTTTTATATGTAAAAATATATATATTCATTTCCTTTAGTAATATGGATTTAACACTTGAATAATCATCAAATTATTTATAATTATTTAATTCAAAATGAAAAAATATCTGTAGAAAGATACCTTCCCCAGGTTATTGTGATTTTAAGGAACCTGTAAATAACAGTATAGAACCCTGTTTAGAAGCACTAGTCAAACTACTTTTTCAGTATTTCCTACATATTTAAGAAAAATAGACTTAAAACTTTGTTTTAATGATTTTGATAGAGCAATAATTATTTTATTCGAAAAAAGAAATGTAACCACAACTATTCTAATCAGTAGAATGATTACAAGATAATTGTATAGCATTTGTGCGTATTGGTGACTTCAGAGGTCAGTTGCCTCAGTCATAAAGGTATGGAATCGATTCCTTTAACCTTTGAATTATTTTGTAGTTTAGATCATCTATTTCCACCAGAAGATTGCTTTAATAACCGTTGTCTTTGATATTAAACTAAATTAAGAAAAATAAAACTTACCATTTCAGGAAAAATAAACTTCCTAATATTTTTGGATTATAACTCTTTACTGATTTCTCTTTCAATAACTTTAATTTGTGTATGAAATACTAATTCTCTACTAATTTAAACAATATTAAAACATCAGTTTTTCTACAATCTTTGTTTAAGTAATCATATATTCCGATATTTGTTTGGTATTTTCAAGCATAACTTTCAAATTTGCATAACATTTATTTTATGCTAAAACTTGTATCAAGTATAAGACATTTGTTTAAACTGTTAACATTGTAGACTGGTGATGACCAAACAGTTGGCGAAAACATAGCATAAAAACAAGGTATTCGTTAAAATTAATTCTACTATTTTAAACCTTTGACAAGAAGTTCTTCAAAATTAAACAGTGCCACGAAAAAAATAATTAATTATTTACTATGTTATATAATGTTTCTCAATGATTCTAGAATGTAATATTTATTGTGAAAATGTAGGACCTTGTGGTAGTGACTTCCTTTTTTTTTTTTTAAATTATGTTATTAGTATGATTAATGTAATTACTTGTATATTTCCTTTTACTAGGAAAATGTTTTTGTTGTACTTAACTAATTTATTTGTATTTATTACAAAATCATCTAACAATGAATGCTACATCACAACGTATCATTACCAGAACTAAGTCAGAATATCTTTCTGGAATTATATAAATATAATTCAACATATTTAACAAGTATATATTTAAATTGTGATTAATTATTTTGTAATATTAATATACTTTCTTCTTTTTTTTATACTTTTCAAAAACATTAGAGCTCTCTCCTAGTTATTTCTCCTCAGCTTCTGTATCATTTTTCTCAGTTTTGAATTATTTGGGATGTGTCTACTTGAATTGAAATTTTTTTAATATGGTTTAAGTTTAGTACGGGTTTAAATTTCATTTTATGTTTTGTGTTATAGTATGAAACAGATGTAAGAAGATTCTACTCATGACAATTTATATAAGTGAAAAATTCTTATTTATTTCACTATTCATTATTGTTCAGAAATGAAATCAATGCATTTCTGTTATACACATCAAATATCTTAAACTTACTCTTAAACTTATAACTAAGAAATAGTTTGTCATTATAGTTTTTCAATAATTTGCTTTAATATGAACTAAATAGTTTATTGGTTGTGAGTTTAGAAATAGTTAATCAACTGTAAATTAACTTTCTGAAGAATTAGAGGTGTTTCATAAGAGAATTTAAATGAAGTATGCTTATTTTATACAAATTATTGGTCTAGTTTAGTTTTTAAAACATTTTTAATTGTGTTACTTTGGTGAAATAAAATGATTTTTCGTTGATAAAAAAATTGACATTAAAGATGGGTCAATTTAAAAAAGAAAGAATATTCTTATAAAAAAATGTTTTCATATTTGAAGTTGAAGTTAGAGGGAGTTTACTCAGTGTTGCACCAGATCATTATTACATGAGGTAACACTGGTGCACCCAAATAGTTTTTGACAGTGCGCAATTTTTATATCCTGCTTTGGTGATCTGCATGGTCAGTGAGGAATTATATGTTTAGTTTACATTGATTCGCGTTTGAAATGCATTTGAAGGAAACACTTGCTCTTACGGGAGGTTAATGTGCATTATTTTTTTGTGTGTTGATCTTTAAATGTTGAAGTGAAAACTGATATCTGTTTGTTTTGCTGTTGATAACGTTATCATAGGTAAAAAAAAATGTTTTATATCTTATATTCATTTTTGACATGATTTTATATTTTTGTTAGTTCTCTTAGACTTTATATGGGAAAGAGTTCTTAAGAACATGGCTTGACAGTTGAAAGGAAATTTACTTATATCAGATTCATTAACTTCTGTTGTGATAGTCTATAATTTAATTCATATTATAGATCAATTCTGTGGATGAGAAGAAACCAGTGAGTTATAATTAAATGAATATAGAATTAGAGTTTGTTATTCAAGCTTTAATTTATATTATTTGTCAATGAATCTGTATGGCACAATTGTTTAGTGGAAGGTAGTTTTGCTGTTAGAATGAACTTTTATTTAACTAAATGAATTTTTATTAAATATACAGAGGTCGATTAGTGTAGCCTTATTCAAACTGTGTATTTTAGTTATTTTTTAGGTTTATTATGTTTACATTTTATATGGTTGCACTTTGAATTATACCAATTGTTGGTGTTGACTGTGCAACATCTATTAAAAAGTAGTAATAAATAAATTGGAGATCAGTTCCTATCACAGTTGCATATTACTTATAAATTCGCCTTAATGTTTCCTTGGTTTAATTGTAATGTTAGTGCTGATAAACATACATTTTGTGTAAATTCAGATATCTTTAATAATGTATCAAATAATATTTTTACTTAGTAGTATTGATCAAGAATTTAATTTTTGATTATGGTAATATGTGTTGGAATTGTAATATAGTTCCTTAGTTGTGGGAAAGGTGATTTTATTTGTTGAACTCAGTTGTTATCTTGGGGCATTTAAATTTTCAAGGCCACTGGCCTGACCTTATTCGAATTGATTCCATAAACTACCTCACTATTGTTGGAGAGCTTTATTTTTGGATTGCCATTCTTTGTTTGAATTTCCATTGGTATTGATATTAATACGTTTTAAAGACACCAAGGTGAACTGATTTAGCTTTTCAGTGTATGAGACCAGTGCCAATTGGTATTTTTATAGTCATTGAGTAATAATTAATGCTTTTTTAGGGTCTCCAAGCTCTGATGCTTTAGTAATGTCTTATTCATCATAGATTGAGATTTGATTCAGGTTTTCTTTCGCGTCACTACATTCACTGATTCTAAAATTGGAATCTGATCGATTGTAACCTGATCGAATGAATCTAATAAACGATAGACATTTTTTTTAAAAATATTTGTATTAGTTCCGTTGATAAACATTTATTTTTTCTCATTGATGGCATAATGTGTTGGTATAATTCCATTCTTTCTTCCAATTGATCAAGTTGACTATTTTTTTTATGCCAGTTCAATACTGCTTTTAGCTATTGAATTGCTGAAGTATTGAAACAAATTACACATAGCAAAATATTTATGATTACGAGTATTAGGTCTCGTTTGTCTTATTATATTACATAATGAAGAGAGAATGAGAAATAAATACTTGCAAGAACGAATGGTTGTTATAATTATTGAACTACAGTGTAAGTGATTTCCACTTTATATTAGTGTAAGTTTTAAATATAATAATAGTGATGGAAATTGAACAGTTGAAATATTAATTGTTCATTTAAATGTAACTTTATTTATATAGTGAATTTAAATAATTTTTTTTATTTATAATCAATCATACGAAGTTTTTTTTTATCTCGACCACAAGATAAATAATATTTTTTTATATTATACACTATTTTTCTTTATAGATGTTTGGACCAGCATTAAACACTTCTCAATAAAACACCTTTTAGCCAACATTTCTTTTATACTTGTAGACATCTTCAACTGTTAGTTTTTTTTTTTTTACAAAAAAAGTTTGCATTAATATCAAAGTTCGTATCAAATAAGGTGAGCAGCACTGTGGTTGATTAGAGGACAAACTATTAATGTAAACTTTTTTTTGCAATAGAAAAATATCAAGCCTTGAATATGTTAGCAAATATAGGCAAAACGTTGGTTTAAAGGTGTTTTATGGAGAAGTACGCTTAACCAAACCTCGATAACGAAAAATAGTTTATAATTATACATGGAGAAAGTTACATATAGCTCACGAAGTACTTATTGATCGAAACATTGATTTTGATATTACTTGTAACTAAATTGGAGCGTAATTAATGCTTTTGGTACTCTATATTCTGTTACGTTCTTTCATTTCTGCACCAATGATTTCAATTATTCGCTTTTATATTATCATAGTCTATCAGTTTTCGTATATTGGTGTTTATTATTCCCGCTTTAAATACGGAATTTGGTTTATTCTATATAGTATGTTTCTACCATAATTTAGATATTTTGATTACTTAGTTTTTATATTTAGTTGACTGTTCATGGTTAACTGCTTATAGTTGCACAGTTAAATGATAGCATTATCAAACCTGTCTTCCTCTGTGATTGATGGATTACTTACTTCTCTTTTCACTACTAGACCTATACAATTCTCATAATTGTGTAAATGAAAGCTCAGTTTAAAACTTTCAAGTTTTGTTGATTACTTCAATGAATGCTAATAGCTCAAATGTATTATTTTAAAGAAAATAAGTTTTCAGTACTTTTTGACTATTTTTTTTTTTTATTAATATCAATTCCAAGAAGAGGCTCATTGTTTATATGCTAGAAATCCTTTTTCCTAACTAGTTCTTTGAAGTAACGAATTCTGGAAAAGAATAATATGGTTAAGATTAGAGTGATATTCTAATTTTAACACCATTTGATTAACTTCTTCAGTCTTAGAAAAACTGCTTTCTACTTTACAACTTTGTAGCCAAATTTGAAGAATGTTTTCTTTTATTGTGGGAGTGAATAACAGAAATAACAAACTGCCATGTTCTTTTTCTTTCTCTTTGTCTGGATCAGATCTTTTAGTTTCCCACTTTTCTTGAAAGTGCTTGTTCAATTTATCTCACTAGACTTTGATTAATGACAATACATTAATTCAAATATTTTTAGGACCTTAACTAGAAAGACGATAATTATGGACTCTTCTATCTCTTTCTGTTTATATATACCTCTTTCATAATATAGAAACAATTTTATGATTGTTTGTGTAATTTCGGAAATAAGAAAAATGTGTTTTGCAGCCCTTCTACATGATAAGAACACACATACACACATATATATGTATATATTATTAAAAACGTAACCATAGTTGGCAGAAACTTGCTTCTTTATAAGTTTTTCTATCTTCCTAAATAATAATTTTGTTATTGCTTCTAAACTATATAACAAACTTCCTACACAGTTAACAGTCAACATGTTTCAACTCTTTCATAGAGCCATCTTCAAGACGAGAATGATTCTCAATAGCTTTTCCCTTTATAAATCGTCTTTAAGATGGCTCTATGAAAGAGTTGAAACATGTTGACTGTTAACTGTTTAGGAAGTTTGTTTATAGTTTAGATACAATAACGAAATCCTTATTTTTGTTTCTGCCAACTATGGATACGTTTTTAATAATATGTGCTTAAAAGAAGGACTGCTACCAAAATTCACAAATATATATCGATTAAGGAAGTGTCTTTATTTCTGTCAAAGTCCAAGTATGTAAAATCTAAAACATCACATAAAGTACAATATACATATATTTCTATATACATAAGTTCAATATTAGTTGGTATTGATACACTTGTAAAAACAAATTATTGACACGAGTGAATTTTCATTCAGAATATTATTTTGAACATTTTTTCCTTTTTTGGATACTGCTTTAGAGAAAATCCAATTTCATATGTAATTATAATAAATGATGGAAGTATTTTATGACAACAAATCTTAGTTATGGTTACTTGTATGATTTTATGATTAACCATTTTTTTAAAACTTTTTCTTTATCTATTTATTTCACTTAAACATCATCCCTTTGACAATTTTGAGTACTGTGACTGCTGTTTGCCAGCCGAGTAGAAGTCCTCTTCTTCTCTTTCTCCTGATAATGACGAAGTCGAAATATGGAAGTGAGTTGTGTTGTTGTTTCTACGTGTTCTTTTCTTGTAATCGTATGATAATTATCATCTAATAATGATTAGAGTCGTAAGGCTTTAACTGAATCAGGCTTGCTGTTATAAGTCATAGGGTACTAATGGCTCATTATAGTTCCAATATGAGTCGTAGCATGACATGCCTGTCTCCGTGAGACCCATCTCGGTTTTTGCAAAAAGGGCAACACGAGTCCATCAGCCTGATTTGATAACTTGTTATATCCGAGATTCCCAGTTACCCAGTTGACCAAAACAACGAATGCACTCTTCCCTGATCTGATTCTGAACCATACAATTAAACGTGTGTTAAGAATCAATTTAGGGAGAGCATCTGCATGATATCGCATGTTGGTATTCACTTTTAAGAGGTTCGAACATTAAAGAGGTTAAGAATATTCTTTTTTGGATCTATACAAATCAATTGCCTGTCTGCGTATCCGTTTAAACTATACAAATAACCAAATGACATCCAATTTGAATGGGAGAGGTCTCATTCTACTTTTTTTGGTTTTGGTGACAAATAATTAAAATTTCTTAGATATTTAAGTTTCATAAAGATTTGGGGATCTTTAACTTTTTTAAAGAAGTTTTAAGATGGCTTAGGGGGCCAGGCTAGCTCAGTGGTTAACGTACTCGCCTCTGGGCTGGTAGTCCGGGGTTCGATCCCCACCTGGTCCTCAATTTATTCACGCGAGATGTGACTAAATCTCAGTACATCGTCCCTCGGAGAGGACGATAAGCCGTCGGTCCTGAGCCTGTACGATATCAAGTATTCGTTAAAGATCCCTATTCGAAATGCACTTGAGTTAGGCAAAATTTAGGGTTCCCATTGTAGAATCTGGAGAATTATCGATTAAACAAAAAGCCGGTTAACGGCTGACGTTATCACTTGCTAGGGGATCGGTTTAAGGAATAAAAAAAATAACATGGCTAGTAAGCAGTTGTATTGCTTTAGTACTTTTGTTGATCACTTTTTACAGACTTTAATACTCTACTAATCACCAACGAAAGTATAAAAAAATTGAAAAAATGTAGAAGAGTGCAGTAAAAGAACTCCGCACTCCTATCGCCAGTGAGGCTTCAGGAGACCATTCAAATTCATGTGTAGGAAGTGCTACCACACCTGCAACTTTCCCGGATGTCCATCAACACATTCTATCTCATTTGAAATACTGATGTTGAACGTTGAAAGCTTGATGGATGGATTTTTCTATTCGAATCGGTTTGATTTCTTCTTATACGCTGGTAAGTAGTTGTTAACAACAATAGACAATACATTATTGATTAATTAGTTGTTGGTTTTTCTTTAAAAATATACTTATAAAATTTTATAAACAGCGATTTAAAAATCACCATAGTAAAAGTATAATACTAATGGTAATAATGGTTGTATGGTGTGGCATAATGCTATTCAGTTTTATACTATCCCGATCTAAAAACTTAAACTGCTTCTTCAAAGTTTCTTTTCTTCGTCTTTTGATATAGCTGTTTGACACGAGCAACATTACAAAATTACAAAGATTGTTTTGTTTGCTCTGTTTTGTCTTCAGGCACACGGAAGGGGAGATTTGTTGATTATGAATAACAATCTGTAATAACTTAAGTTTGCTGATTCGCTGTTATAGTTAGAATGAATAGTTAATAAATGGGGTTGACTTCCTTAGTAATGTCGAGGTAATTTTCCGGCTTTGTAGTTCCTAAATATTTTAAATGGAAGCTGAAGATAACGGGCAAATATCTTCACGTTGCTATATTCATTTAGGACTTTATTATAAAAATTAGTTGGTTCTTATTATCCTTTTATTCATAGTTAATAAAAGTTTAAACAAAAAAAAACTTAAATAATGATTGAAAGCGTTTTACCTCGTACGTTCTGTATATAGTTTTCGATGGGATTCTAACATTGCTTATCTTCAAAAACAACAGCTCAAAGTGGCTCAGATTGTATTTCTTAGTAGTTTGCACAACTTACAGCCTGCAAAGGGAGAAGGATTTATGCGTTATTACGAGATTGGTCGTGGCTATTGCTTGGATGGGTGACAGCCTCTGAGCACTACGCACCATTGGATTTCTTCACCTTAATATTGTTGAAATATCTCAATTCGCTATGAAAAATTCATTCGTAGCAACTTTTTTTTTTAAATAAGTAAAATTATAAATAATGAATTATTCATTGTAATTATTCAATTTTAAGACAATTAATGACAAAAAATTACATAACCATTCACATCTGTGAAAATAATTATTTTTTATATGTACTGTTATTTAGTTATATTTTTGTAATATCTCTCAAATGATAATAAGTTATCCATATTTTGCTGGCTTTTACTGTCCTTATGAACTCATTCAAATCCCTTCTGAAGGTGGTATATCCTTTGAAGAACAGTTTTATTAACTTTCGTCGTTAAAGGATAATTCTATGCAGATTGCAGTCTAATATTATTGAGAATGGAAAAGCCAAAAATACCGTTATTTTGATGAAATCATGTAAACAGATTTGTACAAAGTTGCCAAAAATTACTTTTTTCACATAAAGAATCCGTAAAGGAGTGTAATATTTGTATTGAGTTTACTGTTTTATTTAGATGTAACAGTTACGCATATATGAAGTGTGATTGAGATATCCTGTACAAACCACCACATACACATAGTATGCGTACACGTACACATGTACGCAGATTAGGTAATAATATATGACTAAGTAATCAATGATAATGGAATTTGGGAGAAGAAGAAAGGATGGTCGAATTCTTTTGGATTTCTATCGATGAATCTGAATAATGATAAAAGGAGCTTCAGATCGGGATGGTAGGGGGAGCACCTTCTGGAGTTGTAGTGTACGACTCGGAAGATTTGAGATAGGTGACGACTAAAGGAAACTGTGATGAATGGAAAATGTGCACAAATGTGTTCGCACATTAAAAAAAGATGTCCCAAATGGAGCCTACTAAAGTTTGTGTAAAATTATGCAGTTCAAGGGGGCGGACCAGGTTAGGTCGGTGCTCGCCTCTGAACTGATACGACCGGGGTTCGATCCCCACCTGGCCTTTGATTTATTCATGCGGGAGGTGAATAAATCTGAACACGCGTTACAGATAAATTAGCATTTGTTACTATAAATCTTAGCATACAATGTGTCAGCTCCATGCCTTTTAGTATTTCATTTCAATTTTGTTTAATCGGTTTTGTTGTTGTTGTCATATTTTTTGTTGTGTTTCAATCAGGACTGTGTAGTCAGAGTTGGGTCTAATTTATTGTCTGGACGAGGCGGGGTTGGTAAATTCCCGCAGTTTTCGACTCTTCAAATAAACAGGCATCTAAAGTACTCTGCTTCTCTGACATACCTACTTTAGGGTCAAATTTTCAACAACAAAAAACACTTGACAATACTTAGTTATTGTAAGATGTAAGGAAAGACAGTGTTAATACTTACCTATCAAGAAGAAGGACATTAAAAAAATAATTTAGTGGTATAACACGATTAATGATAATAATAAGGATTGATTATCATTAACATTGATAAATGTTGGAACTTTTGATCTCTAAAAAACAAAGTTGTTGCTATTGATGGTAGGCATGCTCTGAAATCTATCATCAGCAAAAAAATATCGTGGTATCATATTTATTTTAGATGTTCATTCCTTTCATTGTTTTATTGAAGTTATTTTTATTCCTACTAAAGTTCAACTTAATGCTAGCAATAAGGAATTGTTTGTTGATTGAAATGAATTTGCCTTGTTTTGTTTCAGCAATCGCTCGATCGTAACATGGTCTAGTGGATGCACTACCTTCCTCTGATGGATCCACCATCTCCTAACCAAGGTACGAAATTTACACCATGGCTAACACATATATTACAGTACCAGGGAAGTGTTTTTCATACCTAAGTACATAATTTAGAATTAACTTTAAGTTAGACATTGGAAAGTTGTATGGGAGATTTAACATTAGTTGAAAACTTCGTGATTTGATTATAGGTTTTGTGGAGATCTTATGATGGTGATGTTGGGCACGTTTTGGTCTGCTGTTGTATATTTTTATTAGAAAATCAGAGTTCAAAATGACTGATCGTCGTGCTTGACGAGAATGATTTCTTAAACAAGGATCTTAGTTCAATTATAGAACTATATTTATAAGTTAATTTTTATTTTTATCACTTTTCTATTTTGAAATGTTTATATATTGGTGTACACGAGCTTATTTACCTAATTATTAACGATAGGGGATTTGTAAGGGAAGTTTTATTTAAACCGTTCTAGTAAAAAGCAGTTCGTTAATAAATTCCTGTTCAGTGATTCCATATGCTGGTTGGATTTATCACCAAATTTAATTAGAAATATCTAGTGTGAAATGCCACATGACTTTAATTTACTTAATTATAAACGGTAGTAGATTTGTTAGGTAGTGCTAGTTTTATTACCATAGTGCTATTTATGCTTTTGGTACTACTATATTCCTAACAAATACTCTTTCTCTGATATCTCACTTTTTCTCTCTATAATAAATTTTGATTTAATTTCATTTTCATATGCATATGTTAATGTTTTTATTTAATATTTGTGTCAATGGAAATAAAAAAACCTTTAAAACTTCGTTTATCAGCAGTAGATAACAGTTTTGTTTTCTTGATCCTGACGGACAATTTCTATATCTATTGCACTATATATATATATATATATTATATATATATATATATATATATATATATATATATATATATATATATAAATCAAAATATTAAAACGGTCCAAACCGGACAGATATATAAATGAAAAAAGACAACAAATAGAAGAAGCTCTTCCTCTTCCCTTCTTCTTCCCTTCTTCTCCCTGACGACGAACTTCAGTTCGAAATATCGACCCAGTAAGTTTTCTCGCTTCTTCTATTTGTTGTCTTTTTTCATTATATATATATATATATATATATATATATATATATATATATATATATATATGGTTTGATCATTGCACTATATATATATATATATATATATATATATATATATATATATACAATAAAATAAAAAACGAAGGAAACACACAGAAAGACACAGACATAACTCACATCGATATTTCGACAATCGTCGTCATCAGGAGGTGCGAAGAGTCCCGCAGGAAGACAGGGCGGTACTCATATATATATATATATATATATATATATATATATATATATATATATTTTCGCGCTCCGTTCTTCGACGTGGGGAGATCTCTCTCACTTCGTCCTCTCTTCTAGTCTACTCTCCTGATGACGAACAACAGTTCGAAATATTGAATTCTGTAAGTGTTCTTTTTATTCTCTTTTCTGTGTCGTGTTTTGTGTAATTTAAAATTATATATATATATATAAATAGTCCCTTTGAGTTAGCTTCAAAGGGACTACTTCTGCCCGATGAAGACGAATGTCGAAATATCGTTGTGAGTCTTTTTTATGTGTGTTTTTATCTGTTTTCCTCTTTCCTGTGTGAACTATATATATGCATGCTTCGTTGAACAAGACTGAGTATTTTCTGTCTTTAAGCTTCTTCTCATGAACTACAGTTTGCGTAAATATAGCATTTTCGTTGCGAGAACAATGGTTGAGGTAGTCTGTGGTTCTGGTCGACGCGTTTCTTTTACTTTCTGTCATTATTTTCAAGATATCAATCACGGGGGGGGAGGGGGGGGGTCTTATTCGTTATAGTCTAGTCAATGGTATGTAGTATTCTGTACTGCGGTTTCATTTGCCCTGACTCTGGTCTAAGGTTGATGCTAGGTCTCCGAGTAGTCGGAGTGTCCGTAATGTCCTAGTTTGTTGTTTGTTTATTGCAGTGTTTTTCTTCATTATTTGTATTGCCTCATGGATCTGTAGTCTATTGTAGTCATTCATCTGTTCGATCATTCTCGTGTTCTCTGTTAGGTCCTGGAGGGTTAGCTCTGTCTTGTGTGTGTCTAAAGTATGCTTCATCTAAAGAAGAAAATGATTACAGAAAAAGTAATCGAAACGCGTCGACCAGAATCACAGACTATCTCAACCGTTGTTCTCACAACGAAAAAGCTATATTTAGGCAAATCGAAGTGCTTGAGAATAAGCTTATAGACTGTTTTTTTACATATTTCGTAGTTTTTTCCCTGAAAAGTTGAAGGAAGTAGTCTTTTGTGTTAATAGTAATTCAGTCGTAGTTGTTGTAAAGACTGACCTCGACTGTATGGTGGGTTGCAAAAATAAATCAATACTTGAGGAGTGTCGACGAAAATAGGCAGTGGAAAGGACAAAATGGGATATTGAATGACACGCTGTGAAGTGGTCTTTGGGAAGCAGGGCAGTCATCAGTCGAGCCATCTTCAGTGTGGTGTCTGGCTCTGAGTCACACCAGTCAGAACCACTGTGAATATATATGGCGCTGGTCAAAGAAGGCTGACTGACTTACAAGTGGGTGAATTATAAAACAAGGCCACGTGCAAAAAAAGTTTAAACGAAAGATAGAAGCAGTTATACTAATTTAGAACTATAATAATATTTATGTTTTGTATAAATAGCAGGAGACGAATTTTAGCGCATTCAGAAGCTCTTAAAGAATGTATTTTAACAGAGACTATTATAAAAGATGCATTTTAATAGAGACTCTATCTATGATATTGCCTTATAATAATCCTCTCATTATATCACAATATCATTAATATTATATAATATCATATTATATCAATAATATTATATAATATCATTGCCTACATTGAAAAGGTTCACATTAAGGACAGCTAAATGGTTAACATTTTCAATGAAAGCACTGAGGGGTTAGCAAAATAAGTTTTTTGAACATACACATTAAATAGAAATCTCTATATATAAAGTTCGTGAGTTTGTTTGTTTATTTGTTTGTTTACCCATTTCCCGTGGAGATAGAGACCTGAAATTAAATATATATTATTTATTACCTGAATAATGTTAAACAAAAGAAAATTATCACTATATTCCCAAAATTGGAGCCAGGGTAGCAAGTGTCTTTCATGCTTGCCGATGACTATAGTGCAAATGTATTATATATAAATGTTACAAAACATTTTTTTTAAATTTAATATTTGCGTAATATAAACACTGGTAATAAACTAAAAGCATGGAACCAGGTTAGCCCACTGGCTTGCGTGCTCGCTGATGACAGTAGCACAAATATATTAAAAATAAATGTAACAAAAAAATTTTTGAATTTAAAATTTCAATAATATAAATAATGGTAATGAAGTAATGGCATGGATTCAGGGTAGCCAGTCGCTTGTGTGCTCGCCGATGACAGTAGTAAAAATGTGCTATATATAAATGTAATAAAAAAAAAAATTAAATTTGCGAAATTAGTTTAAAATTAAACTAAATTTGTTTAAAATTTGCGAAATATAAACACTGGAAATAAAATAAATGCATGGAGCAAGAGTAGCCCAGAGGTTTGCGTGCTTGCTGATGACAGTACTGTAAATATATTATAAATAAATGCAACAAATATATATTAAACTACTATATTAGAAGTTAAAAATGAATAATTATAAACAAACTTGAACACAACTGTCAGATAAAATAAGAATGTTCTGAGGTAATATTATAAAGACACATTCCTTCCATTAATGTTATTTTATGTTAGGTAAATAAAGTGAATATTTCAACTTACAAGTTTTGTTTGTTTTAAATACAATTCAGTTGTATATAACTTGAATTAATGTTTTAATTTTTTTATGATAAAATAAATATTTTTTTTTAATTTTAAATGCTTTTTATTTAGCTAAATATACTTACTTGTGTAAGTATATTCAAGTGTATATATCTTGAATCATGTTAAGAATACTATATCAAAAACTTGGGCCATATAAGAATCTGTTTCCGTGCCTTAATAACAAGAAACAACAATTAAAAGTATCCCTGTCAATCACGTTCAGTGAATTAATTTCAATACCTACTGTTATAATTTCTGAGTGGCAAAAAGTGTCACGGGTAGTCTAGTATTTATATATTCCGATTGAAAATTGAAAATAGTAACAAAATGTTAAAGCTATTTCAGTAATATCAAGAACAAGCGCAGGGCCTTTCCGAGTATTCACCCGAACCGCGAGGCCATTCACCCTACAGGATTAACAAATAGTTTATCTTGAACTTAAGAAAAAACAACCACCCAGTGTTCTCACTTTGCCTATATCAACTAGAAAATTATTCAAGATCATGTAAACAAGAAGTTATTCATGTCCTGAATTTGATTAGTGATCATTCGAAACTTGTTGACTGTAGGAAAATATTTTACTGCGAAGCCAGAGTAACGACTTAAAAAATAAATCTTGAAAATTATTCAAGATCATGGAAACAAGGAGTTATTCATGTCCTGAATTTGATTAGTGATCATTCGAAACATGTTGACTGTAGGAAAATATTTTACTGCGAAGCCAGAGTAACGACTTAAAAAATAAATCTTGAAAATTATTCAAGATCATGAAAACAAGGAGTTATTCATGTCCTGAATTTGATTAGTGATCATTCGAAACATGTTGACTGTAGGAAAATATTTTCCTGCGAAGCCAAAGTATTGACTTGAAAAATAAATCTTGAAAATTATTCAAGATCATGAAAACAAGAAGTTATTTATGTCCTGAATTTGATTAGTGATCATTCGAAACATGTTGACTGTAGGAAAATATTTTACTGCGAAGCCAGAGTAACGACTTGAAAAATAAATCTTGAAAATTATTCCAGATCATGAAAACAAGAAGTTATTTATGTTCTGAATTTGATTAGTGATCATTCAAAACATGTTGACTGTAGGAAAATATTTTACTGCGAAGCCAGAGTAACGACAGTGTTATTTAGAAAAATTGAGACATTTGTTAAGAAACTGCTATCAAGCTAAGATATACACTAAGCTAAGATATATACTAAGCTAAGATATATACTAAGCTAAGATATATGCTAAGCTAAGATATATACTAAGCTAAGATATATTCTAAGCTAAGATATATTCTAAGCTAAGATATATACTAAGCTAATCTATATACTGGAATTAAGAGATGAAAGAGTATTTCATCTGAATTTCAATAATATGAATATATTCAACGAATTTAATACTACTGGAAGACAGGCAGATTGAAACACATTATCAGAAAACAAAGCAGTATTTGTAGTATTAGTGTACACTCAGGTGAGAGTATTTGCTGATACTTTCTACTGATTGTGAACACTATCAGTAGCCATGCGGCTTTCCCTACAAGTTTAGTCAACTTTCCTGTTTTTGTGTAATTCAGGTGATTTTCACAAAACTCAGCCTTATCATCGAGTTTTGATGTTTATTTCATATAACTGTTTTTAAAGAGGCAGACATGACTCCTATGATCTCTGTAAAATCTGTTAACGTTTTTTTTTTTTTGAAATAATTATTTTTTCAGATTTTTTAAATAAAAGACATTTTTTAGTTCCTATGGTAGATGAAATTAACAATCCAACATTTTTTTCAATATTCATTTTGGTTTATTTATTATCCATGAATTGGTATTGAAGTATTGTTTGTCCACCAAAATACTTCCAAGTGTGGGATAAATTCATTGTACTAAAAATTTTATTGGGGTAACAGATAAAAAAAGGTTTTTGGTCCCTGATATAAGCAATAAGGAAAAATTTGTGATTAGGAAAGTTGTATGGCTACTAACCTTCTTGGAGCAAACCTATATGCATGCCAGGAGTTACTACAGGGCTGTTAATGGAATTAGAGGAATAGCCAAGATACGGAATTTTTTTTTTTGATTGGTTAATTTAGAAATTACAATAATTAATAATGGCTAAAAATTTGCTGAAAGATTATCAGCAGAAATTCAGGGATTATCTCTTTCACACAGGAGGGATGAAAACTATTGTAAAGAAGGTACTGCCGAATATCAGTCTGTTTAATATGATGCAGATAGAAAACTGTTCACTATCAAAAGGTGACATTAATATCCAGGAAGGAAATGTTCGTGGGTTAAGGAAATGGAAGAACAAAGTTTGAAAGGATTCAAGAGAAAGGTTTAACTTTTGTTTAATTGTTTGTCATTCCTTTTGTTGTAACTCCACAAATGGAGTGGCATTTGGTACATTTGACTCCATGGATATAGTAGAAATCAATAATCGTACGTTTATCAGAAGAAGGAAAGTTGCACTGATAAAATATCACAAGTATTCTCTCTCAAAAAGTGATAGAACGTTTGCAATTTTTGTCTGGAATATGTACTGTTTTAATATTTATTTATTGTAATTGCGATCTTTTTGATGTATCTATTATATTGATTATAATGTGAGTCATCATATTTTTTTAATGCCTTTGAAAATGGTTTTAAAAAAAACTAAAAAGTTGGCTTTAAAAGTTTGATTTGAACATGGAAACTGACCGATTCCTGATGAACTTTAATTCTTTTCTCTTTGACGGTCGACAACATTATCTTGTTATATATGTATATGTATATATATATTATATATATATATACGTGTGTGTGTGTGTGTGTGTGTGTGTGTGTGTGTGTAAATTTTATGTCGCAGCCCTTCCTTGAGATATACATTTTTGGAAATAACAACAAACATATATGATACCTGTTTCTTAACAAACTTCTCAATTTTCCTAAGTAAAACTCCCTTTACTAATACACAGTAAAGTATACTTGCTATAGTCGGCATGTTTGAATGATCGCTATTTCTCTTCAAGGCATGAATTATGTTCAGTCAAAAAATACCGATCATATGACTAGTTTACTGTGTAGACAAACTAAAGAGAGTGTTGCTTAGGACAGTTATGAAGCTTTCTGTTAAGAAACAGGTAACAGCTAAGTTTGGTCTTTCTTTATTTTTATATACAAATTTCAATATCTTTTATCTAGAGAAGCAAAGTTATAAAAATAACTTTTCCAGGTGAATGAATTAAGCCAAATCGGGAACTGTGTCGAATTGGCGACTGGAATGGTGGAGACTTTCTGTTTTTCATCGATTTGTGGTCTGTTGCTGATTGTCCAGTTCTGGGGACACGCCTTCTCCTAAGTTACTGGCCTGTCATTTCACTTCAAACTGTCAATAAATGGGTTAATTCTATTCATGTTACCTTCAATTCAAATACATTATTACTGACACTTCAACAATCTGTGTATTTTGTTGAAGGCTGACTAAAATTGACGTTTATCGACTATATATAAGCAGATTTTTTTTTTTAGATAAAGCTCTTTTGCTATATTGCGGCACTGGACTATTACTTTCATACAGACATGCCACTTGTACCCAGTCGTCAGTGAAATGATAAGTTTCTACAACCTTGATTACACATAGGAAAAATTATGAACAAAGTTAATGAAATATAATTGATATAGCATGAATGATAGAATTAAGCACAGAAACGAAGAAAAACTGAAAGTGCAAAACATAGGAAGACAGTATTTTCTGTCTATTCTGTTTCCACGGTATGATTTGCCACCTAGACACTTAGTTCTAGTTTTGCGAATGCATATACTCAACTAATTTTTGGATATTATTCTGGATGTCATTTTAGCACATATTTTCTGCTAAAAGTGGTAGTATCTATTTAATAAAGCAGGGGTTCTCTGCTTTGTCTAACCTATGCACCCTCTCGCCTTTCATCACAATGCCATTTCCTCTCTTCTTTCCAATATAGCATTTTTTCAAAAAATGCATTTTAAATAACATGCAGATGTTACAAAAAAACATGTATTTTTTCTTTATTAGTATATATCTTTACAACTTTACATGGATTATGTTTACAATGGAATTATTTTGATTAAATGTTAATTAGAAATATTGATGGGTATATAAAATACCATTTCAATCAAAATATATTTTTTTAATTTATAATTAAAAGATCAAAATCTGTAACAGTTTTTTTAACTTTGTAAGTTTCTGTGATTATAATTCACCCTATGAGAATCCAAATTTCACTCCTGGGTTGAATTTTACCCCCCCCCCCCCCCCCCCCATTGAGAACCCCTGTAATTGTGGGACCAAAATGATGTTATTAGTCATTGAACTTTGCGGTGACCAGATTTAAGGATTTTCTTTTCACTTATTGATAGGTTGCTTGAGTAATGGTCAGTTGTGGATGAAAATAATCAGTGGGAACTGCAACCCCAATTATCAGCTAGTAGTGAATCTTCGTTACGCTATGAGGATTTCATGGATATCTTTAAGAAGATTGAAGAAATAACGAATATCCTTTGGAAAAATTTAGATGATTGGTTATATTGCCAACCTTCTAATTCATAGAATAGTTATTTTTATTAGATGAAAAATAAATATAATGATTTAGTTTAGTTTATTGAACAGTTCGTCATAGGTGTTTTGTAAACTACAGAAACCTACTATTGCGGTATAATTTAAAGGAAATTGACTCCGGCTACAAGTTGGACATCTTTTCCCTATCCCCTTTATTCTGACTCCAAACCTCCAAAAAGCTTAAAAAAACTATATAAGTGAAAGTAAAAGAGAGGAATGAAGAAAAAATAAGTTGAAAAAATGTCAAAGAGATATGAATCAAAGGAAGTTTAGGAAGTAGGATTTCTTCGTGGTAGTGTGGAGTCCAGTGAGATGAGTACCACTTTGAGGATACACGTAGATGGACTTGGTTGAATCATAATCATATGATCCTCTTATCAGATTGGCTTATCAGTGAAAGGCTAAACTTTATAGGCTTACCCCATATTCTTAAAGACCCTCAGAATAACATTGTATATTCTGAAACATTTTTCTTTACTTGAAGAAATATTGTATTAATAATACAAAATTATGTTGTAGAAATTTGCAAAAAAAATACCAAGAAACTAAATTTAAAAACTTTTTTTTATTTTTTTATTACTTATTAAAGTTATAACCAAAAATAAGAAACTACAAGAACAATTAAAAGAACCTACGAGTGAAAATATCATGTAAATTTTAAAAAAAAATATAAATCATACTATCTAAGTTAAAATGTTATCTTATTTTCATATTATATTAGGAAACAACTTTTAATGGTTTTAGGGCATACTTGCAAACGTGATATTCATACATTGCAGTTATCCATAATTAACAGCGATTTTGGCACACGATAGCTTGTATAAAAAATGTTCTATTTCAATCTTGACATTCGCATAAATTATGTTTTTAATTTAAATCTGTGACTCACTTACAGTTTTTTTCGACAGCCGCATTAATATTGTTAACTTATAATGTTGTGTGTTTGCCGTCAGTTATTTCTCTTTTTATTCATACACTTTTCACATATATTAAATTAATTCATCATTAATTTAAATCTATAACATTCATGGAGTTTTCCTACACCACATTGTTAGAGTTAGTATCTAATGTCAGCTTTCTTTAAAAAGTTTGCTTTCTATTTCTATGGTTTTCCTCTTTTTGGGTTCCTAAAGTCCGTTTGTCATTTCATGATATCTATTAGTTTATGGATACTTATAAAAAAACTTTTGTGATTAATCTGATAGACATTCATGAAATTCAACATAACTCTTCCCTTAGTTGATGTAAAAGAATAGGAAATATTTACTTAAAGGTAAAATAACATATATAAATTTAATGAATAGGATTTTTTGGAAGGACGTTTTTGCTGAGAAGACGAGGTACAATGTATGAATTTCCGATTTTGATAATATTCGATCCATTGATATTAAATACTAAACAAATTTATTTTTTCCTAATTTTATCTGTTGGGAAGCTTAAATGGAAGTCTACTTGGAATCATTAGTGTCCAATGGGACTGATTGCTCCAAGTTTTTGACATTGTTTCAAGAATAACTAAACCGATTGAATAGATGTTCATCATGCCTGATACGACGATTCTCGGTTCATTCGAATCAGTAAATTGATATCAGTTATCCTGCAGTTCGATAGTAAGTTTACTGTAGAGGTCAGTCATAGATTCTGGGCGCCGCGTCAGTTAGAGTGGAGTTTCAAACTGTTATGCCCGATCTTCCTCACAGTTAACTGTTAATGACTCCTACAATAGTAAATTTGATTCATTAATTGTGCAATCTGTTATAGTGTGGCATTTACTCATATTGGGGAAAATATTATGTCTTCACACAAAAAAGTTTACTATAAAAACTTTTTTTTGTGGAGACATAATACTTTCCCCATTATTAGTAAACTTGATTTTTCCAAAATTTAGTACTATGGATGTAAATACAAACTGGTATTCAATCCATATCTTAAATGGGTGCCAATTATCAAAAGAGTCAAAATTCTGTTTCCTATAACAGTGCTGAAGGGGAAAGCCTGTAAGTGTGGTATTAGAAACACCCTGAAAAATTTGTAGAGTTGTTTGTAGACTCCTTTAGATTTGTTTTAACAATTTTGAGAAATTCAATAGGGCAATGTTTAAATGGGTAGGCTGTATGGTTTCTCATTGGTCACTTGTTTTCCTGGAGAGCACAAGCTAATTTGAGCGTTGAACGAACACCCAGTAACTGGATAAAGAGTTACGTAAGGCCATTGTGGAGTCCTAGCTGGCGTTGCGTAACACAACCCTTACGCATCCAACCTTTCCAGGCTGAAATGAGATCATTTCATGTTGTTCCCGGTCCAACCAGAATAACTACTTGTATATCTCTAGCACCATAGAGGTCAGTAAACTTATGATTGCTATACTACCATACGATACGTCCTTTCTGCATACA
Source organism: Hermatobates lingyangjiaoensis (assembly GCA_026182355.1). NCBI lineage: Eukaryota > Metazoa > Arthropoda > Insecta > Hemiptera > Hermatobatidae > Hermatobates > Hermatobates lingyangjiaoensis. The sequence goes on from JAPFBL010000430.1 coordinate 2,062,371, forward strand.
GCTCTCTGTTAAATTTGAAATTTAAATCCGTCCATTCTATCATTTCAATATCCCTGCACATTTAATCACTTTCTATGAAAATTCCCTACGAATAGAACTCAAAATTTCTCTGTTACGTTTTACTAATTTTGTATTTTAATTTATTTTTTATAAACTTATTTTTTTTCTTTTTTCTGTCTTATGTTATCATGTCTTCTTGATTTATGTGTCTGGAGATCGGTTAACTTATTTATTTAATTATCTGTATTTTAAGTTTATAGTCATATAGATTAGTTAGGTTGAAGTGGCAGTCCTACATGGAAACACACATGGATCGAATATTGACCCTTTGTGATATCACACAATGAAGATTAACTCTAAACTAAACTTTGTCTAACTCAAGTATATTTAGAGTTAGCATCTTTAACGAGTACCTGGCATCGCACAGGCTCGGGACTGACGGCTTAAAGTCCTATTCGAGGGACGACGTGCTCGGATTTATTCACCTAACACGTGAATAAATGACAGAATGGGCATTGAACCCCGGATCTACCAGACCAGAGATGAGCACGTTGCCACTCAGCTAACCTGGCCCTCTAAAGATATACACATTTAATATGAAAATAGTTATTTAATATTTTATATTTATGATTATAAAAAGATTTCAATTAAACACGTGAAATAACAATCAATGATTAAACCACAATAAGAAATGGGAAAACAAGACTAAGATCTTTCAATCGTAACAAGCGGTCTTCGTCAGAGTTGGGTTTTTGACTCTGACGAAGACCGCTTGTTACGGTTGAAAGATCTTTTTGTCGAAAGTTTTGTCGAAATTCTCTTTGAGTTTCTGATATTGACTGATTCAACCGAAAATACGACTCTACGATAAATATCCGCTCTCTGGTGGTGTACCGACTCGTGATGACCTTGGAAGGGTTACTCTAGATGAACTGAAAAAATAAAAGATCTATATAAAAAATTAAGAAAGTTATGAATTTGTTTAACCAACAGCTTCTTTTGAAACAGCCTGAATATTCACCTACAAAAGCTTCAGAAATGAAGACTGTAATTGGCTTCAGAAATGAAGACTATACTTCCGTACACTCACCTCATACGATTCATATTATCATAATTTCAATAACAAAGATCAGGGCTCAAGGATTAATAGCCTAAATTTTATTAGCCTTGAATTTTAAAATTATTTTCTTGCTTTTTTCTTCACCCTCCTCAAAAAAGGATGTAAAAAGGAAAGAAACATTCCGTTCCTTGGAAAGTGCCCTCTTGGTCTACACCATTGAGCCTCTATTGAATTCTGAAATGGTTATACTGCTTTACATTGTATACCACAATTCGTGTATATGGTCAGCTGCCTGACTTTAATACAAGCAATGTATACCTGGTATATTACTATTTGTGTAATTGGTCAGCTGCCTGAATTTAATACAATAGTTGTATACCTGGTATACTACTATAAGTGTATTTGGTCAGCTGCCTGACTTTAATACAAGCAATGTATACCTGGTATATTACTGTTTGTGTAATTGGTCAGCTGCCTGAATTTAATACAATAGTTGTATACCTGGTATACTACATAAGTGTATTTGGTCAGCTGCCTGACTTTAATACAAGCAATGTATACCTGGTATATTACTATTTGTGTAATTGGTCAGCTGCCTGAATTTAATACAATAGTTGTATATCTGGTATACCACTATTTGTATTATACTCGTAGGTCAGCTGCCTGACTTTAATGCAAGCAATGTATACCTGGTATACCACTATTTGTGTAATTGGTCAGCTGCCTGACTTTAGTACAAGAAATGTATACCTGGTATACTACTATTTGTGTATTTGGTCAGCTGCCTGAATTTAATGCAAGCAATGTATACCTGGTATACTACTATTTGTGTATTTGGTCAGCTGCCTGACTTTAATACTAGAGCAATGTATACCTGGTATACTACTATTTACTATTTGTGTAGTTGGTCAGCTGCCTGACTAATGCAAGCAATGATGTAAAAGTAAATCTTATGATATTTCAGAACCTGGTTCATTCAACATTATTATTATTATTATTATTAATCATTGAATAATATTAAGATTATTCAACAAATAGTATTAGTATGTTTTTATTAGTTATGAATTATACTATATTTCACTTTCATTTTTCAAATGGATTAATAAATTCGATTTAAAAAAAAAATGTCAATTAAATTGATTTTGATGGAGAGTTGATTCAATTGTAAGGAAAGCTTGTTTGGTGGGAAGCGACAGGACTTTATAAATAGCATTCCGTATTGATCCGCCCTACAGGGTCGCATTGTGGGTTTGCCTAGCCCTCAGCCTACTGTGTTTTCTATATTTAGCTCATCAGGAATAGACCTTTTGCGCTTGCGCACACCCCTCTTTTCCCCATCTATTTATAGAACTACATTATTAACCCAAATTGGTTTTCGCATCAATTTAATAATAAAGTCCACCAATAAGTTCGGTTCAAAACCCTCTGATTGTTTATTTATTTATAAATTCCACTTCATGATTATACCGCTACAGGGTCATGGTTTTTTTTTTAGCTGTTTGTTTTTTTTTTTCTCTTTCATGAAAAGAATATTTGTTTTTTGTTAAAATTTATATATATTTTGTAAAATATTTTACGAACTTATCCCTTTAACATATATTAGTACAAAATTTCCTTTATCATACATACAATTATATGAACCTATGTCGACAGTAAATTTTTGTGCCTACAATAAAAATGGTAAAGGAAGATCGATATCGGTGTTTTAATTGTTAAATAAACCCAACAATCAATAATAGTTTACCTTTTCATATTGAACTAATATGTATTATTAAATTCGTTCGGGGTTAACTTCGCTTCTTCCATAATTTACCTATGTTCTCATTCTCTGTCTAATTGCTCAAACTGGTTGTAACTGTTGACATGTTTTGGGTAGAGGTCAGTTATGAATAGTAATCATTCATTTTGTTATATATTTAATATGTGATTTTTTCACTGTAAAAACTCGTGGATAAACAGATATGTGGCATGTACTGTAGACAAACATTTGTATGAAAGAACAGTAGGAGTAGAAAATTTTGAAATTTTTTTGGGGTCCTTGATAAGAAACTAAGGCCGTTTTTGAATTTTTGCAAAATGTCACAGCAGTGAAAGATAATTATTAATTTCTTTAAGAACCTTAAAATCTACAGTAGTGAATTTTTGCATGTTGTCACTGAAGTGAAAGATATTATTAAGTTCTTTAACAACCTTATAATTTACAATTATTATTTTAACAACAAAGGGAAGCACAATATATAATTTGACCCCAGTGCACACGAGTCTGCGAGGGTTATAGCCCTCGGATCATTAATAATAATTCTTTAATTAATATTAAAACTTTTTTTACGTTAAAATAAAATTTAAATTGAGACGAACATTTATAGAGCATATATTGATGAAACTAACTTTATTAATAATCCCTTGGTACTCCACATGTTTACTCGACGATTTCTCCTCCTTAGTCCATCTTCTCCTTTTTAATTAAAGGCCGAAACATTCAACTTTCATGAATGTTCAAGAAGAAGTAAGTAAAACTTATCTTATAGCTGTTATCCCTCTGAGACAAAGCCATTGCTCTTGTGAACACTCAATCTAACTTGTATAAACGATAAGTATTATTATTATTTGAGGGTGGCTATAGCACAGCATCTTAAAAAAAAACTATTGTACTTCCCCCCTTCTGTACTAAAATGCCCTAGCAGTTAGCTTCAACACCTCCACGAAGCACAGCATTTTGCTGGGTCCAGCGGTAAAAGTTTTTCTATTGTTTTGTTGAGTGTCCTGAAGGAACTACCTCTGTGCAACAAAGTTGCCTGACAGTCAGCCAGCAGGTTCTTCCACTTTGCAGAATCTGAACAAACCATTATTGATAATGACCATTCAGGCTTCCTACGTTTCGGGAAAAAGCAACTTCCTTTCTCCTTCATCGAGAGGGTCTTCTTCGGGTACTTAGGTGAACCTGTGGGAGGTTGACTCCCTCTAGTCAGCGCTTTTGAACCCTTTGCGCTTCCGGAAGATGCTCTCCGAACTTCCTTCTCCTTAGTATCATACAGGGGAATATCCCTGAAGCTCTGTCAGTGGTATTTTGGAAAGATGTGAAACAAAGTTAGTCAGACCCAGCCTCTGATCACCTTCTCCTCTTTCGTTTGTCCCTGCATAAAGGAGGTTAACAGAGTAGCCTCGCGAAGGCCGAAAAGTCAAGGTTGAGTGCTAGAAGCTATTAGAGGCGCTTGATCACTCCACTACTATCCAAACCATAACTAGTTCTGATAGTATTGAAATATTAATTTTAATGAAGGAGGACTCGATAATATTTCTTAACAACATTGATATTTCATACGTGATCATTTTAGCTTCTGCCCAATTTATATAATGATCCCCATTATTTATATGCAAGGATAAGGCGCTACTTTATTCACATGTTATTACATTGTGTGTTTGACACGTGTTTGCAGTAACTTTCTAGTTTGACGTATGTAAATTTTATGACAATATTTACACGGAATTCTATAATACCACTATACTCCAGATCCACAAGAGAGATGTAATTATCAAATTACCATTTGAAAAAAACTATATTAGAGTCAAGATATGGAGTAAGCCTAGGAAGTGGGGACTCATGATATGGTAAAATTGTAACATTTGACATTAAACATGTTTCTGTTACAGGATTGGAGAACGTGTTAGCATTAGCACTCTTCAATATATTTGTCTATATAAGAGTTGGGGTACTTTCATGAGTCAATAATAACTAGTGTTTTAATTTCATCATTAAGAAATTCAGGGGAGCAAACTCTTAAATCCTTAAAAAATATATCTCTATAAACAGATATTTTAACATTTGTTGGATATACAGTATGGTGGTTTTTCAGTATTCACCAAAATGTAATTCTTTAGGCAATCTATGGAGAAGGATATCTAAGAAGGGTAGTTTACAATTTACTTCTTTTCGAAATTTTCATTTCAATCAAAAATAAAATTCCATTTTATCTTTGAAAAATAGAATAGTATAATGGTTATAGAGATAGTTACAGGGGTTGTAGGAATTCTGAAGAAAAGTGTACTGATTTGTTTGGTACCTTCCTCCAATTTACTTTTCAAATATATCCAGAAAATCATCAAACATTTTAAATCCTCTATTGATATGTTAACGTACGTCATTCTTCTTCCATTGTGATTTATCGGTACCAATGAATTTTATTTTTTTTGTTTACTGGGTTTAAATTACTAGCTATTATTTGTCACAACTAAACAATCGAATGTATTGATATTTATTGACATTTACTCAAAAATTTTTTTTGAGTAAATCCTTAAAAAATATATCTCTATAAACAGATATTTTAACATTTTTTGGATATACAGTATGGTGATTATTCAGTGAAATGGTGGTTCAAAAATTTTTTTTGAGTGAATGCATAAAAAAAATTGATGTTTAGAAGTATAATGGAAAATTTAAATAATTTATTGACTTATGCGAGATATAAGAGGAATGATATTTTTATACGTAAGTAATCACCGTCAGTAAACATAAATTTCCCGTGATCTCCATGGTATGATGGATTTGTCTCACAAAATGCTTTAATTACTATATATTGCACCCTTAAACAAAACTTAATATCAGATGCACATTTTTTCATAGTACCTTTGGATTTGATAATCGGGTGGATCAATCACTATCTGTACTCCCTCCAGGAATGAAGGACTAACAAACATCTCTCATTTAGATATTTATATTATACCTAAAAGGAACATTATATATTATATACCCAAGAAGTAAGATATTATGTTTAGTTATGATAAAGTTGAGTGTAAGCCGCTCCAGATTTTTTTGTTTGCATAGCTAGTACGCTATATACTTCTTATCAGCACTGTAAAACTTCCATTTGGCCGTCTTAGATCATCGTCAGGTTATCATTGACTAATTAACACTGACACTGCCTTTAAAGACTAAAAGGAGGTAAATAGTGCAGTTAGAGTGGGATGGTTTAGGGAGCAGGCAGGTGTCAGCCTGGGTACCTGTCTCGGCCACCTGCTCCCAGCGCCCTGACCTGCGTCACTGACAAGACTCAGACGAAATGTCAACAAACTCACCACCACTAAGCCAGTGGTTCTCATGCACCCTCTAGCTATTTTTAACCCAATGTCATTCCTCACCCCCTATTTTTTCCAAGAACACATTTTTCAAAAAGTTCATTCTATATAATATGCAAATATTACTAAACATTATATATTACTATAATTATTTTTTTTCCTTTATTATTATTGTTTAAACCGACCCCCTAGTGGGTTATAACGTCAGCCGTTTACCGGCTTTTTGTTTGATCGGTGATTCTACAGATTTTACATTGGGAGTCCTAGGTTAGGTTAGGTTAGGTTGCAGTGGCAGTTCCACAAGGGAACACACGTAGGCCGAGCATTGGCCCTTTGTGATACCACACAATGAAGATTGATTCTACAGTGGGAGTCCTAAATTTTGCCTAACTCAAATGTATTTAGAGTAGGGATCTTTAACGAGTACCTGACATCGTACAGGCTCGGGACCGACGGTTTAACATCCTTCTCCGAGGGACGACGCGCTCAGATTTATTTACCTCCCGCGTGAATAAATCGAGGGCCAGTTGAGGATCGAACCCCGGTCCTATCAGTTCAGAGGCGAACACGTATCCACTGAGCTAAAGTAGCCTGGTCCCTTTGGGAGTCCTAAATTTTGCCTAACTCACGTGAATTTCGTCCAACGGCTTAACGTCCTCTCCGAGGGCCTCCTGTATAAATAAATCGAGGGTCAGGTGAGGATCGAACCCCGGTCCTATCAGTTCAGAGGCGAGCACGTAACCACTGAGCTAGCCTGGCCTCTTTGGGAGTCCTAAATTTTGCCTAACTCACGTGAATTTCGTCCAACGGCTTAACGTCCTCTCCGAGGGCCTCCTTCATAAATAAATTGAGGGCCAGGTGGAGATGGAACCCCGGACTATCAGCCCAGAGGCGAGTACGTTTTAGTAGTATATATACAAATTTACATGGACTATGTTTATAATAGGGTTTTACAAATTAAATGCTAATTAAAGATATTATGGATATTTAAAATATTATTTAAATAGAAATAGTATTTTTTTAATTTCTTATTAATAGTTCAAAACCTTTAATTGTTTTCCTCCCTCTGTTGACTTTCTGTGGCACAATTCACCCTTTGAAAGCTCAAAATTCACTCCTGGGGGTGAATTTCACCCCCATTGAGAACCCCTGTATTAACCTCTAATTTTTCTATATACAGCTATTTGAAATGTTGATACCTCAGATCAGGGGTCGTAAAACTTTTCAATGTAAGGGCCACATTCTATACTTCCCACATATATGCTGGCCGAAGGAATAAATAAAAAAAAAATCAGTGACAGTAATTTAATTTCTTCAGATATTAGAGTATAAACTTGGAAAAATTAAAAGATATCTTGTTGGAAAAAATGAGGATAAACTATACAGATTCCTGCCGTTAGTTTTATGAAATCAAATTAGTGTGATAAATGATACTGTCGTTTTGACTTCAAAATTTCATTAAAATCAGTATCTGTGAGTCACACTATCGTGAGAGAGGGAAACTGACTCGGGCTTAGCGCCACCAGTCAGTAGCCCCAGCTTTGAATAATACAACTTACTTTTTTCAAGGCACACACACACACAGGGACACAGGGATTTGTTTGTCGGGCCGGATGAAATTAAGTGTCGAGCCATAGTTTGGAGAGCTCTGCCTTAGATCACCTCATACAGAATAATGTTTCGGATCATAGTTGTAGGAAATTAAATTTGTAATCGATTAAGTATTTCCAAAATTCCTCTAAAGACAGTTGTTTTTCAAATATTTTAATCAGAATATAGTTATATCATCTAAAAGTCATTAATTTTTATGGGATTTTGTTTACTTTAAAAGGTTAAATTACAGCCAGGTAAATGAATATCGTGTAAAGTCTCAAAACATTTTTTTTTTTCAAAGATGTCCCACTGTTGATTTGACAATTGGTGGAAGAGGATTTTTAAAGTTACTTTACCTTGTGTTTGGAGTCCCAACAGTTCTTTTACTGTGAAGGTTGACAATATCTTCGTTAGGCATAGGTAATGCAACATTTTCTACTCGTTAAAATCCTCGGTAATACGCTAGCTTTTCCTGGCTTGTCGAGTTCCTAGATTCCTTGCACTGCACGTATTGACAGATCTATTTTACCTTTCTTATCTCATCGTTCAAATGGTTGTGAATTGCAGTTGGTGACCAGTGGTTGTTTTAATTCTCTACGGTAAACCATCAGCGGTACATTATCAAATAACAAATTGCAATATAACTATATTTATTTGTTCTTTATATAGACTTGTGTCCATTTCATAATTACTTCAAGATGAAAAAAGAAAGAAAGCCAAATTAATTTTCATAATGTATTATTATAATTTGATCACATCATTTCGATTCCATATATAACTTATTTCATTGGAAATTTCATTACAAAATCAGTCCATTTCCGTTTTCATGTTGCTCACCACCCAGATATTCGACATTTTAATTATATTGTGTACATTATAACAAAATCAAAGATTTGGAATCATCTATTGAAATGTCGACGTGCCCCTCTGTTTTCATTTTCCTCTGTTTTCGAATCCCTTAACCATAATTTTTTATGTTGACCTAATTTCTTCTCGTATAAAATTATTTATTGGTATAAAATTAAATATAATAAAATCTTAAATAGGGTATATTTTTATGATTAATGTAGTAATACAAGTCAAAAAATAGTGTTAGAAAATTAGAAATATAGTTCAGAATAAGGGGAATAGGTTAAGTAGTGTTATAGGATCGTTGATGGGCATCTGGGTAGCGTGGCCGAGCGGTCTAAGGCGCTGGTTTAAGGCACCAGTCTCTTCGGAGGCGTGGGTTCGAATCCCACCGCTGCCATTATTTTTTTCCATGTGCATTTAGTTTTTGATGAAAAGTATTAATAGTGTGATGTTAATTATACCAGTTGCAAACTTTAATTGTAGTTTATTTTGTCTTCATTACTGATCTGTAATTAATAGGTGGTCGTTTCACTACCCATATATAAAGGTTATAATTTTATCTTTGAAAAATGTAATAGTGGAATAGTTATAGGGGTTATAGGAATCCTGAAGAAAATGTATTTTATTTTTTAAATACCTTCCTCCAGTTTACTTTAAAAATATATCCAGGGAATTATCACTAAAACTAGTAAAAGAAGTGGAAAATGTTTTTACATTTTTTTTCTTTTAGTGATATTTTAGTGATAAAGTTAGCGATAATTTCATTAATTATAGAGTCTGTGTTGTCATTTTGATACTTCTTTATATATATATATATATATATATATATATCGACTAAAAGTTTCTAACAGGGGTTTTAAGTTTTCCAGGTTCAGATAAAATATTCAATTGAATCGTTTTGGGTTTATTTCTTTATTTACCAAACTCTTAGTGATGAAAGAGAATTACAGTGCAATAGGACATTTATATATAATATAAGAAATTATATGACAATAAACAATTATATAAGCATCAAATGACGTAAAGTTATACGATTTATAAAATCTTACAGATGTAAACATTACAGTCGAAAAAGTGAGACAAATTACAGAAGTATATGGTGTTCTGTCTTCGTTTCTACTGGGAATTTCTGATAAAATTCTTTTCCTGAATTTATTAATTTTAAACCTATGTTCTAATTGTTCATTGTTTTTCATTTTAATAATTTCATCTTATGTAAGTTCTCTTTCCAGTTTGTAATATTTACATTTTTGTAACATTTTACGATCTGTAACTTTCCGTCCATAGTATGTGTAACTGTATGTCTATGTACGAGTTCAAAATGGAATAAGAGTAACACACAGAGTAAAGAAACACTCAAAATCACATTTTTGGAAAATCCGTTTTCAGGAGAAATGAGAGACACTGTAAACGCAACAGCAGGTATTGTGTCCAGTTGAGATCGTCTTTCCGTTTTTAAATTTCATGGTATATGACTAAGTAGCAATATGTGTATATATGTATGCCTTTGGCGTGCTGGTTGTTATAGTATATGATTTCATATATTTTCTTCTGTATTGTAGGCATATTAATTCGGATGTTAAATAAACCGAAATACTATACTTTTGAATGTTTGATGTGGACCTTGAAACTTACCGATTTATAATAAAAATATTATTTTTCCTGAAGTGTCACAATAAACATAGGATGTTCGAAAATCAAGGATGTTATCACTAAAACTAGTAATAGAGTAAGGAAAAATACTAACTAACTCGCATTTTTGGAGAATCCGTCTTGAGGAGAGAAAAGTAGGAACCTGGCGTTGAGAAGCAAACCGCAACTCAACAGAGAGTAGAGAATAGGACGAACACAGAAGAAGGACCTGTGAAATGCTATTCATTAAAAAAGATCAAACTTGCATTAATCATAGAAGGGACATAGCTAATTTAAATAGTATTTATTCTAGTGTTTTGAATACCTAACGTTTTTAATGAAAAATTTTGTTCCATTGTTACCTGCTCACCAGCTGTACATAGATATTTATTAATGATTGTCATTTGAATAGTTTAACCTTCCATATTGTTTTAGTAATGTAATTTGCAATAGTTCGTTCATTTTCAAATATTTCTACTTTTGTAAATTAATTGTAATTTTTTCTAGATAGGTTCCTTCTTTTTATTTTATTTTTATTGTTACCTAATACTCATGATTGTATTTAATTTTTCATAATGTAGTTCCTTTTGTTTGTGCTAAAAATGTACGTATTAAGTTCTTAATTTCCTTTGTATTTTAGGCCTTTGTAAAAGATTTTGAATAGAGTCGAAACGTCGGCAATGAGAGTTTGATTGGAAGTGGAAGAAACTGACCGCATCCCGATTTATCGTTTTTATGTTATATATATATATATATATATGTTTTATTAAAAATTATGCCAATTTTAACTTTTGTTCTTTTCCGAGTTAATTTTTCAAGTTTTCTCACTATGGATTTCCACCTTTCTGGTAAAATATAAAGTAATTCACCAAAAGATTTATTCTTGACTTCCATTTTATTAACTAACAAGTTTTAACTATAACAAACAAAGTTTGTAAACATAGTTAAAACTTGTTAGTTAATAAAATGGAAGTCAAGAATAAATCTTTTGGTGAATTACTTTATATTTTACCAGAAAGGTGGAAATCCATAGTGAGAAAACTTGAAAAATTAACTCGGAAAAGAACAAAAGTTAAAATTGGCATAATTTTTAATAAAACATGTTTGATTGAAGGTCTGCTCCCAAAATACACAAATATATATATATATAAACTAGAATTTAAAAAAGAACACATAGAAAGGAAACCACTGAACTCACTACTATATTTCGATGTCCTCGTCTTCAGGAAAAGAAGTGAATCGCTCCAAAGGCTGATAACGACTCTCTCTCTCTCTCTCTCTCTCTCTCTTATATATATATATATATATATTGATAAAATTATTGACAGAGGAAATATAAGAAATAATACAATCATTCAAAAATCAAACATACATAAAAGTGCAATTAGTTACAATTATGAAATTACAATGGAAATTTTGACTATGGGTTAGTGAGAAAATATATATATATAATTTAACAAATAGGAAAAACACAGAAAGTCACTATACCATAGAACTCACTTCGAATTTCGACATCCGTCGTCATCGGGAAGAAGTGCGAAGTACTCGCGTTGAGAAGCAAATTGCTTCTCATGCGAGAAGAAACTGTATTTATATATAATTAAAAACCTAACCATAATTTGCAAAAAAAACTTGCTTCTTGTTAGTTTCTCCGTATTCCTGAATAGCGTTTTCGTTATTGCATCTAAATTACATAAGATACTTGCTACTGTCAAAATGTTTCAACTCTTTCCTAGAGCCATATTCGGATAATTAACCCTTTCTCTTTTCCACAATATCTCACTTCTTCTTGCTTAACCGGCTTTAATGCTGGGTGTCCTGCTATGAAGAGGCGAATTTCCTTTACTTGCACATTTCTAGACGACAGTCACCAAAATAAATGAGTCAGAAGGTCAAGAACGCATAAACTATTGCGGACTTAATCAAATATATGGATTTCACATGACGTCAGTCTTCATTGAATTTATATGCCTGTACTCGTTTGAATTGACGTCAACTTGTTTACTAATTAACGTAAAATCCTTTTATATTCATACATATATGTGTTTTCACTATGTAACTTTTCTTTTTTTATTAAAGTGACAATCTTTTTTTTTTGAATACGTGGAATGTATTCATAATACCAGGCTAACAGGAGAAATATTTAGGTTGAATATAAAAATAATTAAAAAAAACAGAGAGATTATTATTATAGACGAAAAATGAATGACACCCTTATTTCACAAAAAAAATCAGGTAAATCTAGATATTCAAATCGAAATTAGTGTTATTATTTTAATAATCTTTCCATCCAATCAAGCTCAGGGGAGACCTTTTCAGTTAATCTCAGAAACTTTTATTTTTTCATATTCTGTTTGACTTTTTCTGTTACCACTTTATAACTTGTGAATGAAAACTAAGGTTTTGAAACGCGTCGTTTTATAAAATCTTTTGTTTTTTCTTTACATCATTATAATCATGAGTTAGTACCCCAGAATTGGGTATTGCATCACTCGTGAGTATTGAAATCTGTTGTTATCAGGAGGAGATGCCTCTTATCTTGAAAGGAGAAAAAATTCAACACCTTGCACATCTTCTAATGATGACGACAAAAAATGTCGAAATTTTAAATGAGTCTTTGTAGATATTTTCTTTTGTGTTTTTTCATGTAATTTATATATATGATATATATATATATATATATATATATATATATATATATACCTCATTAAAGATCTTGCCAACATTAAGTTTAGTATGTTTCCTACATACCTTTTCAAGGTTTCGAATGCTACCTTTCCATCTCTGTGGTATCATATAAATTAACTCACCGATTTTTTTATCTTTAATTGTATTTTTCATACAATAAACTTACTAAAAATTAACATACTAAACTTAATGTTGGCAAGATCTTTAATGAGGTATGTTTAAAAGAAGGTCTGCTCCCAAAGTATACCAATATATATATATATATATATAATATATATGATCAAATATAAATATATATATGATTTATATATAATGATCAAACCACAATAAGAAATGGGAAAACAAGACTAAGATCTTTCAACCGTAACAAGCGGTCTTCGTCAAAGTCAAAAACCCAATTGAAACACTAGATGCAGAAAACATCTGGTGAGGGGTTGAGAAGAGTGGGAGGGAAGAGTGGTATTTTAAAAGGGTGAAAGCGCAGGAAAAGACTAATATCCAGAAAGGGATGTGAAATCTTTTTAATTATATATGTATAAATCTTGATAATGCTATTGATGTTAAATAGAATAATATCAATATTTCAAGAATTGACCAGTTTTCTAGGTTCAATACAAACTTCTAATTCCGATTTTTCGGATTTATTTAAAATATTCTTTTAAGCACTAAAAATTCAAAGAAAAATATCTTAAAACTATCTACATTAGAACACACATCAGAAGACGTAAATATAGAAAATATTATAAATGTAAATGTTTTATATAAAAAGTGAAGGATCTTTGGAAATATAATATTGGGAATGAATAATAATTTAGTTCTCAATAGAGGTAATGGATATTCAAAGTATAACAAATTATACCTGAGGTTTAAAAGAGTATTTGTAGAATGAACATTTTAAACGCCAAATGTGTGTTTCGTTTGTACTCACGCTACTGTGTTTGTCTCTTATCACTGACAAGAGAACAGCCAGGAAGGTATGATTGGACTACCTGAGTCAAACCTGACTATCACCAGGTATATCACCAGGTATGGTATATTGGTGCTAACATTCTGATTTGCTGCTCATGTAATTACTTATTCGTTTTAATTGAATCATTATTGTGGTTTTGGCTAGTTTTTTTTATTGTGAATTACTTTTTTTTATAATGATTTTTCATAAAAGCAATCATTTTCTTTTCATAAAAAGAAGCAATGGTTTTTCACAAATGTTTATGAAAAAGCCTATAAAAATTACCAAAACATTAACTGATATCGCGAAAAGACTGGTTGATTCCAACCTTTCGTGAAGTAGTATATAATATGACCAATGTGGTTATGATTTGTGATACATACTTTTTATAACTGAAAGAGGGTCAAGTTAGCTTGCCCCTTGACCTGGTAGGTCTGGTGTTCGATACCCACCTGGCCCTCGATTTATTCACGTAGAAGGTGAATGAAATTAGTGAAATGAGCTCGTCGTCCCTCGAAGAGAACTTGAAGCCGTCGGTACCGAGCCTGTACAATGTCAGGTACTCGTTAAAAATCCCTTCTCTAAATACACTTCTAAATACAGTTAGGCAAAATTTAGGACTCCCAATGTACAATCAATCTTTATTGAGTGGTATCACAAAGGGCCAATGTTCGAGCTATGTGTTGTTCCCTTGTGGGACTGCCACCCTAACCTGTAGTGTTGCCTACTGCTACTTCTAACCGAAAACAGAAGATTATTTCTATTAACAGAAAAGAAAATTTCAAGTTTTAAAGAAGAAAAAACTCAACAATCCAAAGTTATACCTAATTATAATTATGCAAATTGTACCAAGAATATCTTGAGTATATTATCTTAGGTTGTAATATTGCTAGGTGGATAAATAAATATTTATTGCTCCCGCAAACACTCAAAACAAAGTTGGGAATAATTTTTTTTTTATTTAAAAATTGTAAGTGAGCAGTTATTTTCAGCATTGACTGTGGGATCCTATATTTAAAATCTTTCAGTGTTGACAGGGATTTAGCAAAAAATGTTTTTAAGAGTTACAAAAATAACTTCAGTTTTAAATAACAGAAAGAAATTGTGTTTAATATTGTCATAATATGAGTTAAAATGACGAAAGGAAGGAAATATATGTGATAAATGACCTGAGACAGTCTGTAGAAATTACATAAAGGGGATGGTGCTATTTATTTCTTTTTTAGCTTATTATAGCTGTGTTGGGCAAGTCTAACAGGATTTTTGGCTTGAGAGTGATTTTACATAACTGATATGACGTTGCCTCATATTAAAGAACTACTCAGTTTAGCTTTTCCTTGATGGGTCCGCTGTTGTCATAGTAATGCCTTTTCTTTTGGTATGATGAGGTGTTCATTTGTATTTTCTTCGGAAAGAGATCTGTTGGATAAAATACATTATGAGCTATTTGGTGTATAAAATTTTGACCTGAAGGTCAGTCGTAACTGAATAGATGATGAGTTCTCTTACGGATAGGCTCTGAACAAGGGGGTTTGGATGGGGTGGTATTTTCGTGTCCTCATTGGCCACCAGTCTTATTTGTGAAGTCGTCAATTGATTACAACCTGAGGTCTCTTTGACTATCCACATTCAAAGAGACCTCAGGTTAGAATCAATTGACAACTTCACAAATAAGACTGGTGGCCAATGAGGACACGAAAATCCCACCCCATCCAAACCCCATTGTACAGAGCCTATTCCTAAGAGCTCCCCAACCACATCCATCATAGACGCTGTTGTTGAAATAGAAAGCGAAATCCTAGACTGACAATATTTCACGTCTCAAGAAGGCCAGACGACCACAAAATAATGAATGTCGAATACCGAATAAAAGGGTGCAGACATTTACTTACTGACTCCACAAACACCGAAGTATTAAAATTCAGCAGTAGAAGGTCCGTGTCCAGAAACTTCTAATTACAACATACACTACAGTGCGCGGAAAGAATCGTTGGACGCCTGAATATACGGTTGCAAGACTACATACAATACATGAAAGTATTTTTCTAAACTTGATTATCATCCTCGTTAGTACTAACAGGGCATTTTGTAAATTATTGGTAACATTTTACAATTAATTTCATCAAAAAACCAATGGTATAGGATTATCAAAATATTGTAAATAAATAATGGAAGTCCACTATGAGAATAAAAGATGTAATAAAATTATAATATTTGCATAATGACAAGAAATATAGGAATAAGAGGAAGTAGCAAAGGTTATAGAGCAGTGTTTCCCAAAGGGGGCGGTGCTTTGAGATCGGGGGGCGGTAATGAAAAAAAGAGAGGGGATTCTATTTACAAAAATTGAAAATGTTCATGCAATATGATTTCTAAATTTAAGTGAAAACACGACATGTAAACTTCAAGGAAACGATTTCTTAAAATTATTTGTTTTAATTATTCATTTTTATGTTAAAAGTATATTCTCATCTAAGTTTCTTTTATTGTGTATTAATTCTTTTGCATAAATACGAGTATGCTATGAAACAATACATCTATTGGATTCTAAATAAATATTCGATTAGTAATTATTTTAATTAAATTATTAAAGTGTTACTCATTTGGTTATTTAGTCTAGGAATTTGATTATTATTCAAGGGTGTTGAGTTATAGGTTTATGGATCCAAGGGAGCGGTCACTCGAAAAAGTTTGGAAAACACTGTTCTAGAGGGTTGGTTAAAACACAAAAAAACTTCACTTAGGCAAACGTTTCTCTGTGCCGGTACAGCATTATCAGAGCTGCGCAAAATATCAAGGTATATGTCTATAGATACTGTCAAAAAGATCTGAAAAAATTTTAGAAGCCCACAAATTTTCCAATAAACTAAAAAAAAAGGAACAAAACAAAATCAAATTAATAATATTGAATTATAATTTGATGTCTCTGGTACTGCCTCTTTGTTTTAATTGTATAAATTTATAGATGCTAAAATGTGAAGCACTTCTTTTATGATAGAAAAAATACCTTTAAAATGCTTCACTTTTAACATCTGTAAATTCATATAATAAAAAGGACATTCCAGGCTTAGAAAATATATTTCAGTATTATTAATGTTTATCTTTTTATTTTTAATTTATTAGAAATATATTGGGCAACTAATGAATATATTTTAACATAATCTTTCGAAGTCGAAGATCGAAGTCGAAGTAGAAGTTTTTGACGTTGTATATTCTTGACATTGTATTTCTCTTTATAATCATCTTTTTTATTTATCACTTTACTATAAGTAAAGTATAGTGATCGTGAAAAAATTCGGATCCCCAAATTTTGAAGGTATTTCATGCGTATAGCTAAGCAATCATTTATGGTATGGTATTTATGCATGACTAGAGTAAAGGAAAGAAAATGTGAATAAGTTTTTATGCAAGGTCGATGCTTTTCTAGCCCTTAGTGTTTGCCCTCATCCTGTTTCCCTTAGTCCCTGACTCCTTCAACTTTTTAAGGTAGGTAAGCAACCCTTTCTAGTTTATATTTTGGTTGTGTATTTCTGTATTCAGTTTCACATTTTCAATTCATATTTTATTTCTATATATAAAGTTCGTGAGTTTGTTTGTTTGTTTGTTCACCCATTTCCCATTTTGAGATAGAGATCTAAAATTAAATATATATTATTTATTACTTGAATAATGTTAAATAAAAGAATATTATCACTATATTCGCAAAATTTGAGCCAGAGTAGCAAGTGTCTTGCGTGCTTGTCGATGACAGTAGTGAAAATGTATTAAAAATAAATGTAACAAAAAAAAATTTTTGAATTTAAAATTTGAATAATATAAACAATGGTAATAAAGTAAAGGCATGGAACCAGAGTAGCCCAGAAGCTTGCTTGCTCGCTGATGACAGTACTCCAAATGTATTATAAATAAATGCAATAAATATGTAATAATCTGCTACATTAGAGGTTAAAAATGAATAATTTTAGAAACAAACTAGAACACAACTGTCAGATAAAATACGAAATTTCTAAGTTAATACCTTTCATTAACCTTTCATTTTAGGTAAATAAATTGAACATTTCAATTTACTAGTTTTGTTTGTTTTAAATATATTTCATTGCCTATATAACTTGAATTGATGTTTTATTTATTTATATGATACGAGAATAAATGATTTTTTACTTTTAAATGATGTTTATTTTGCTAAATATTCTTACTGTGTATATATCTTGAATCATATTAAGAATACTATATCAAAAGCTTGGGCCATATAAGAATCTGTTTCCGTGCCTTAATAACAAGAAATAACAATTAAAATTATTCCCGTCAATCATGTTCAGTGAATTAATTTCAATACGTATTGTTATAATTTTTAAGTGACACATAGGGTCACGGGTAGTCTAGTATTTTATATTGCGAATGTAACTTGAGGATGAACACTAAGTGTTCCAAAAGCTTCAACGTTATGTTAAATCTTTTCGGTGTATCTTTTCCTCATTCTTATCATAAATACCACACAATAAAATATTGTATAGCTTGTGAGTTAAACCAGACAGTCAAGTCGTAGGAGTCAATCTATCTTACAAGTTATGTCGAATGAGATGCTATTAGTCCCTTAATAATATTAAGTTAATATAATTCCTTTTTTTTGTTTGTTATACCGTGCACTTGTTTTCGTATAATTCAGGTTTTGACAAACCCGCCTTTGTATAATGGTATAGTTCAAAATGTATCGTACTCAGCAGACGATACCAATGAAGTAAAGGAAATACCAATGGATCTCTCTAATCATGCATGAGGAAAAGGCTCTGTTGTGACTCAGTTCTATGAGTGATAGGCTAACTTCTGCGGCTCTTTGATGTGAGGACATTCATAAGTGATTGTGTAACATTTCTGCATTCCTAACATCATGGATAAAATTATAAAAAAAAAATGTTAAACATTTTAAGAAAATATGTTTTGTTTTGAATTATAAATATATCTTTAAAAGACAGTTTAAAAATAGATACAAATATAAATCAAATTTAAATTCTTTCATAATCACGATAGGAATTGAATATTTATTCATAAAATTAAAAAAAAATGTACATATAAAAAATTAATGTAATGGGAGGTTTGATATAATTTACATAATCTATTTATTTAAATTCAATATAAGCGTCGTTCCCTGTAGAAATAAATATTAAAACTGTTTTCATATGCAAATTTCCGTGAAAACAAATGGATTAGTGACGAATCACTACGTATTCTGCTAAGAAAGCATGAATTCCTGTAAGAGTATGGAAACCGTACGAGTTTGTAAGGGAGCGCTGGAAAACAAAACAAGGAGATTATTATAATTTATGTATTCAATTGTTTAAGCTTTCAAATTTTCTTGATATTTTTGATATGTTAATTTAATATGTAGCTGTTTAAAAAAAAAATATTCTGGCAAGTCTTATGGTTAACGCCTGGTAGAATAGCAAGTTATTTATTTTTGGATTGGTGGAGTTGGATTCATGGATGGGATGCTGTTTGTATAAATACATATTTATAGAATTATGTACCATGCTTGCAGCACTCGTATGGGTAGTCAACGATACCTACTTGAGGAGATACTATAGATGAAGAATGTAGAGATATCATATTTGTTGGTCCCAAATGTTCAAAAACAGCTGAGAAAAATGGAATTTTGTGCCATTTTAATTGTATTTTGCATTTATATAGTTATAGTGATCTTTATTCCTTATTCCATATGAGAATTGATAAAATGGAATTCTGAATTTTTATTCGTTACTGCTGAAGAGAAGTCTTTCAACTAGAAAAGGTGTAGAAGAGATTTGTGGTATCGAAAGTGCTTTGCGGCGATTTGGAAGTAGTACAAGCGCTTCGATTCTAGCGACATGAGTCTTGAAGATAAGGCTCGTTTGGGACGGCCGTTAGAATTGGATGATGGAGACTTGCAATCGGGGTACGACATTGCGCCTTCATCAAACACTCTTATAGTGACCAGCACCTATCAAAGCTGACAGTTTTAGGACTGCCATACGACTCGTAGGAGTTGGGTCCCTCGGAAGAGGGGAAAGTCCGTTACCCCGGACTAGGGCTTGCAATGATACTTAATTTAACCCATCAGGGCCTCATTATGGGCAGCCGTCAGTACGAAGAGGAATGACTCATAGAGAGATTACAAATCTCTCATTGGCTAAACGCCACCTGGTTCGTGTTAATAAAGTGTTAAGAGAGCTTTAAGGTCTCTCTATTCGTAATATAAAGGGCTCGAGAGAGGAGTGTATCCAAATCGTCCCCACTCTGAGATCATCGCAAAAGCCATCATCATCTAGAAAGCAAGTACCAGTTGTCCTGTCCATTCAGCTGATTCAAGGCCCGTTCCCACTGGTAGGGGTTTGGGGTCTCTAGCTCCCTGGTATGCTAAGCAGGCATCCTCCCGAGAAGTTACTGCTTCTCACACAGCGACGAGAAGAGTCTACCCAACTTGGGTGAGAACCAGGAGCCACTACGAGTCTAACCTCAGTTGGCGGGATAGAGAGAGGATAGGCTCTCCGCCGCCCGTAGTACCGACTTGTTTCAAGAGTTTCGAATCAAACTCCGGACCAATGGTCCTACTGAACCTGTTCAGCTGCAGGCAAGGCCAATGCCCTTTGAAGTCCCTGGTTTAATGAACCTGTGGAAAATAAAGCCAATGCAGCCTGTGGTATAGCTGCATGGCCCCACCAGGGACGGTTCGTCAAGTACTCGAGAAATCGACAATTCACCGATACTTAAAACAATATGATTTTGTTCATAAAAAGCCGCGCCAAGATTCTCACGAACTCACAGAAGTACAAGCTAACAGACGAGTTGAAATTTGCTATCAGTTGTTTAACAATTTATTGGACTGTGCTCCATCAGATTACGGCCTATTTTGATCATTTTGCGGCAGGACAATTTCAATTTTTTATGTGTTTACGAATTTTTGGAAGAACTCTAATAAAATAAATAAACCCTTTAATAAATAAATAAATTTTCCTCCATATGCCAGCGTGAGTCCTCAATAAGTTTAAAATGATTTTATTTCCCGCTTTCATTAGTCATTTTATGTTTTGTTAACCATTTTCCATTGTTTTCTTTCTTTAAAACTATAGTTATTATCCGTGAAATATATTTTGTTAAAATATGTGTATAAAAAAAGATTAATGGTATTTACATTATTTGGTTTTTGTAAATGATTCCTCACTTGTCATATGTAAGGTTTCCGAAAGTACATGCCTGCATTTCGATCTTAACGTACTATATACTTAGCTGGTGTTAACCATTGATTAGGAAGGAGTAATTGCATTCTGTTATCTAACTGACAGCCTGCATGTGAACTTGAATTTTAATAATCGTTAATTTTTCCTTTTACACGTTTTTATCATTTCTACACTGTAGAACATGTGAGTTGAATTTCAAAAGTGAGTAGGAATTTCTTTGTATCGAAATATAATCCCACTAATGGACAAAATGTTATCTCTGTATTTATCACTAGACGCCTGGATTTAGAAAACAATATGATTTAATGATTATTATTAATTAATTTCTTAATTTAAATATTTCGTTTAAAATTAACTTTGTAGTTCTTAATTTCATTAATGGTATTATTTGGAGATGATGAAATATCAATTCTTAAAGTGAACTGAACTGTTATAAAACCGCTCTTTAGGAATATTTGTGACAATGACAGCTGAAAGTCAAAATGTAAAGAAATGGTAAACGCAATTCTTATATAGTTTTTGTAGGCTGCGCTGAAGGTATTACAATCTACGTCTTCCATTTAGAGTGCCAGTAAAAGTAAGTTAACTCTCATATGAGTACCGTCACACAAAGGAATAGATTTGCAAAAGTTGAGGGGGATGAATGTCCTCTGGCTGCTACGGTCTTCTTGCGTAACACCTCTGATCTTCCATAAGGCTTCAGTTAAAGAATAGGTAAAAAAGTAAGCAGAGAGAAGGTGGCTGGCGTAACAAGGTCGGATTCAGTTTAAAAAAGTTCATTCTGGCAGGACATAAGTTTCCTAGGGAAGTCATAACAATGCATGTGAAATATATAACTGAACATGATACTCTCAGATACTTCTTATACAAGCTGAAATTAGCATCAAGCATAGAATACCGACTCTGTCTATAAGAGGAAGAAACTTTTAAACATATTTTGTCTGACTAAAGCAATTACCTTTAAAAGGTTAAATATTTTTGGTAAATCATACCTAAAACTAACAGAAGTGAGATTCCTTCTTCAAAATTAGTTATTAAGTTCATTTAAAGACTTGATATCTATGTTATCATAATAACGTTATTATAATAAAAGATATTTTGTTCTCAGTGCACAAGAGTTTGTAAAAACTTTTAAGCCTCCCTCAGACTGACGATAATAGTAATCTAAAGTTTTCTAGAATTTTGAGGGCTTAAGATGACATCAGAGAAAAAACGTTTCCAATAAAAGTTGTAACGAATAAAAATTCTAATCAACTGTGTATTTAAATATTTATCTAAATACATTTGTTAGTGAAATAATTAATTCTGAATATTTTACCATCATTTTTTTTAATCTTTTATTCTTATGACTTTCACAAATATAGAAATTAAAAAGTTATGAAAAGTTCTCGACATACAGTTCGTTAATAAGTAATAAAATATACTTTTTTTACTTTACTATAAGTAAAGTATAGTGATCGTGAAAAAAATCGATCTCGAGATTTTGACGGAATTACATGTTTTGAGGTCCCAGAAGTCGTTTTATGAAGTTTTTACGATGATGTCTGTGTGTGTGTGGGTGGGTGGGTGGGTGGGTGGGTGGGTGCGTGGGTGGGTGCGTGTGTTAGCATTGCTTGTTACCACGCTACGGTCCAGAATCTTTGATGGATCAAGTTGATATTTTACACAAAAATGGGCCCCATTTAGACGAAGATCCCTATTGTTTGGGAAGAATTATGCATGATGGGAAAGTCACTTTTTTTGCCAAAAACCGTTTTTTTTAAAACATTTATTTCTCCTAAACTAATAACCCTAGAGTTTTGACATTATCTTTGAGGTTACAAATGGAACAAACGAAAAATATATTCAAAATTTTATATCAACAGGAAATATTTTTTTTTTCAATAAAATGTACAAATTTTGACTTATAAATCAATCTCAAACCTTGTGAGAGCGATACAAGCCATACTGTTTGACGGACAATAATGAAACTATGCCTATAAATAGAACATTATATGGACAATGAGTTGAGATATTTTTTTCTAAAATTACATTCGCTAAAGGGGCGTTAGAGTACGATTTGTGTTTTCAGAAAATGTTTTTTTGACGCTAAACGGCTCGTTAAAAAATTATGAAAATTTGACCAAAAATGGAACGACAAATTAGCAATTCATAAAAAAAAAATCATGAAGTTTCAATTACGGAAAAGAGCAATAACGATATAAAAACTCTTTGTTTATCCTAGACTAAGAGATCACCTGCTATACTTGTCGAATTTTTTGTATTTTTTTACATTGTTTACATTGACTTAGAAATTTTTTGAGCGAATCCACTGAGATAAAATTGATGTTTCTAATGGAAAAATGAAAGTATATTATTTACTTATAAGAGATGTAAGAGGAATAATATTGTGCAGGTAAATGATAACACTCATTAAAAAAAAAATCGTATATATGTTATTTGACAAAGGGGAAGGAAAATGATCTTATTAAATACTAAGAAGCCATAAAATTCCCAGTATAATAATTCTGTTAAAAACCAAAAATGTAAAAGATAATTCAAAATATAAATCTTTCGTTTAGAGATAATAACTGTAATTATCGTACATCTTTAATTAACAAATCACCTTAAAACAACATTTTCTTCGCTGTTTAAGATGTTTTTCAGAGAAAAAAAGGGTATTTTACTGTTTTAAATTTGAAAATTTTACATTAATATTCAATGTAGAAGGATGTTAAGTAAACGATGTAAGAAATCTACTGGCTATTTGAACAATAGCCATGTTCTCTTGTAGGATACTATTTCGTTTCAAGAAATGTTCACATTGGTTTTTCAAAAATGATATTACTGCTGTAGTTATACTAATGAAATTATTTGCAAATAATAAATTATTTGTGATGTACAAAAATAAGCTTATAAATTGATATGTCCTTCAATCACTATCTGTACTACCTCACGAATGCAATGCTAATAATTATATCCCATTTAGATATTTATGTTATGCTTAAATGGTACGTTATGTTTTATATACTCAAGAAATTTGACATTGAGTTACTTATAGTAAAGTAGAGTGTAGGCCACTCCAGATTTTTCTTTTATACGTAGTTTGCACAATGGTAGTACGTCCTGTTAAACTAATCGGAGATAGTGCTGAAAATACGATGTCTCTATGAAACACACAGTATAATACCGTCTTTTTTGAAAATAAGACATCCCCAGAAATAAGTCCTAGCGTGATTTTCGGGACGTTTTGGACTATAAGCCCTCCCCTGAAAATAGGCCCTAGTTAAGATAATGTGAAAAATATAATGCGTTAAAAAATTGCTGTTGAATGTAGTAGTTATCTCTAACTGTCGTAATATTTCAGACAATTCTTTGGAAAATAATATTCCAAGAAATTCCTTCTTTACTTCTAAAGTTCGTTTCAAGGAGGCTACTTAGATAAGAAGTATTAATTTAACCACAGCTATATTGCAAGACATGAGAGATTCAGACCAATGATTCTACAGGAAATAGATTTGGAGGAAAATTAGATCGGAATTCAAAATTGTGATAATTTATGACGATATCGCAGAAGATAACATGACTGTAATCGAATAATTTAAATTTCTGTATAAAAATAAATATTAAACAAAAATATGTAAATCTACTTAATGTACTTGAAGCCCTCCCCGGAGAATAAGCCCTAGCACGGATTTTGGCCTAAAAATAAAGTAAGACAGTGTCTTATTTTCTGAAAAAAACGGTACATAATGAACAGATGCATTTTATCGAAGCCTGAGTCATTTAGTTTTGAATATATATTTTAATGGAAGTCTTATCTCTAAAATTATAGGATTTGTTTGATAACAAACAAAGGAATATTAGATATTGAAAAAAGAAACCGTCATGTTTTTGAATGATTTAAGATATTCTTTAAAGTTTGGTTGACTGATGCAGTTGAACTCCTGATATTTCTGTAGAAGGCTCAGTCAGAATTAAGCGGTACAGGCGATAGTTCTTTTTTTGTTTGGTTTATTAGTGGCAAGCACAGGTTGGGACTCTAAATATAACCTGAGCCAAGAATAACCTCACTTTCCAAACAGTTGATCTCTCTTTTGTCTTCAACATGTTCCTAACTATAAGATTAGAAAATTTTTTACCGCCTATCAATCTAATTTACTGGGTTTTCAATGTTCTTCTCTTGGTTTATCAGGACCTTTTCATTCAATGACTTCTTTCAAACCCGTCTGCATCCCTTTCTTATAAACATAAAATGTTTGTCAGTTAAAGCTAATTCTATTAACTAATTTATTGCTTTCAGTACTTAAGGTATTTTTTCATCAATATTCAACAAAAGTACCACAGAAATTATTAGTAATATTGTTTTAAAACATCTATCTTACTTTCTTCTTACCTTTCCTGGTTTCTGAATTCCTCCATTGTCAAGAGCTAACTGATTACTAATTCTATATTACAATGTTACAAGAAGGACTATGACTGGCAATAGATGTATTATTCTGAAGTAAAATGGATAAACAAGCAAAAGTCTCCACACAAATGAAGTTTTATTCAACAAGAACAACGCGTTTCAAAAACTTTGTGTTCATCATCAGGAAGACACTACAATACAAATTATATCTAATCAGTGTGTGTGGAGACTTTTGTTTGTTCATCCATTTTACCTCAGAATGAGTAAATACCACACAATTACGGATTGTACAACTAATGATTTCAATAGATGTATTAGTAATTTAACAATAAAACAGTTCCGTAACATGAATGTAAAACCCGCACTATACGACTTTCATAAACCAAACTTATTTTGGTCAATACCTGATTAATTAATATATGGAAAGTAACAAAGATAGAGACTGTCGTTTCATTGTAATAAACAAATGTTAAAATTAAAAAGAGCTTTTATAAAGAAAATAACATAAGTAATTATTTTAATAGATTGTGATAATGTAAGCTAGCGAAGTTAAATACATTAACAATCAATGTTAATGATTGTTAACATCACGTTACTCAGTGTCACGTGTTCATTCAAACTAGACAGTTGTTGTTGAAATTCACAGACTATTTTTTCTTTGTAAAATAATTTGTAATGTAATACTTAGTTTTTCTGTTTCAAAATTGTATACCTCTGCCTATGAAAAAGGTTTTAAATAAAGACCGAAACGTTGGCAATGAGAATTTAATTTGAACCTGAAGAACTGACCGAGTCCCGATAAACTTTAGTTGTGTATATATATATAGTCGTTGTCTGCCTGCGGAGCGACTCGTTTCTATCTTCCTGATGACGAGAACATCAAAATATAGTAGTGAGTTTCTGTTTCATTTCTGAGTGTTCTTTGTGTTAATATAGTTTATATATATATATATATATATATATATATAAGTAAATAATAAATACGATATATGTGGGTCATATAAGTAGTCACGACCATTTGGAAATGCTATTATCATGTAGGTAGTCTTGTTTGAAGTTGTGTAATCTCAGTTTGCTATATCCATTATGTTCGTTGGTATCCACTTCACTATGACAACGTATCCAATTTTATAAAACCCAGTCATTAGTATATCTTTCTCAAAGAGGCAAGAAATATAGTAATTATAATGGTTTATATTTGTAATATATATATATATTAGTAAAATTTGGGAGTAAACCTTCTTGGATACATATCAGAAATTTAATGCCTCGCTGATTATCTATCAACATTATCATTAAATCTAATAAATGCCAATTTATTATTATTATCAATGAACTTAATTCAATTTCTTACCATATGTATAACAAGATTTTACAATAAACATGATGAAGGAAAAATCAACGTTAAAACCACTATGGTTTCTGTTTTTCTGTATAATTTGGCGTAAAGGACAGATTTGTATGTATGTGTAGTAGGACATCTGTAATTTTTTGGAAAGACCAGTATTAGCAATGTAATCAGACACTACATGGAACCATACTACTGGTGATATTAGGACGTAGAAGAAATATGTGTAAATAGGTCCTGAGGTTTAGACATTTTCAGAAATGAGGATGGCATCTCACTGAAGCTACATTTTAATTTAGATTCTCATTAAGAGTTTTGATTACATTTGAAGAAGGGGTAAAGGCTAGAAGAGAACTACAGAGCTGAAATCAAGGGGATTTTTCCTTGGTATAAAAATGTTACCTAATCTTGCAGTTAAAATTCGTTACGTTTAAAAAAGACGTCAGTTTGGTTTGAATTTCACTACTTTTAACACTATGGTGTTGTAATATGTTTCTTTGCATGTCATAGGATTGATATTTTTGTCCATGGAGCGTTATGATTATCTGGAATTCGACGTATTTGATATTGAGTAACTACTGGTGTGTGCGGCAGCTCCATTTACAGATCAATTGTACATTATCAGTTGGATGGATTGTTACCCAATCATTTCCATATTCGCCTACAGCTGAACACCGCACCACATCACCCATATTAAACAGATCTGCTAATTAGTTTGTTCATTCCATATTTAAACGCTTGTTTTAAATTTATTGTTTTGAATTACTTCAATCAAAAAGCTCTTCTAATATTCAATGTCAGGGCCCTAATTATTAAGCAATCAATAACAGATTATCTTTCATTATAATTGTTATTAGTTGATAAAGTGGGTTTTCTTTTTCTTTTTTTTTTTGCATAAGTCATTCAGAGTTTGCACATATCTGCTGTTAATTCAACTCTTTGGATATCAATAGTAAATGAAGATATTCCGACCTAACTTTCTTTTCGTTTTAAATTATTTTATTAATAACTTTTGCGTTTGGAAACAATCTTCGACGAAGTGTTTATTTAAAGGTTTTCCAATTTTTTTTTGTTTTAGACACATATGTAATGCAATAAAGTTGTATGGTTACTTTTTTTGATGTTCAAACCTCGTTTAGGGTTTTAGAAGTAGATCTCCATAGCCTTAAACACGAATAAACCAATTTAAAACCTCATTCTGAGGTAAAATGGATAAACCAACAAAAGTCTCCACACAAATGAAGTTTTATTCAACGCGTTTCGAACACTTTGTGTTCATCATCAGGAAGACACCAAGGATGTGATACTGACGGGTTGGTCCAGTGAAAACAATTTAAGAGTTGTTTCACTGGACCAACCCGTCAGTACCACATCCTTGGTGTCTTCCTGATGATGAACACAAAGTGTTCGAAACGCGTTGAATATAACTTCATTTGTGTGGAGACTTTTGTTGGTTTATCCAGTTTACCTCAGAATGAGTAAATATCACACAATTACGGATTGCACAACTAATAATTTAAAACCTGTAGGTTCAATTTATGTATTATAGGTATGATGACGTCACAAATTCAATTTTTGTAACAATTCTTATTTTTATAAACCAAGTCCTCGAAGTAATGAAAAAGATGTTAAAAGTGCGAACTTGTTTGCTATTTGTGTGCATTTTGATTTTCACCTTTCAGCGATGTATATATTTCTATTCTAACTAATTCCGAAATTGATCTTAATTATTGCGCATATATTTGACAATATAGAAATGATAAAACAGGTTGTATGAGTATGTTAATCACCCAGTAGATAACACAAGTGAAGCAATATTGGATGTAGTTACTATTTGCATAGGTGACACCCTGAGCTGTTAGCGTCCTCAGTAATGTGACTTGTCCATGGTGAATGGATGGCAATTCATAAATGAGCCACATCTTTTCCTTTTGGATACTTTATAAGGCATGAAGTTTGTAAATGTGGGTATTATATGAAAAAGTAGGTGTATTTAAGCAAAATATATTTTGTTAAATTTATATTGTTACTATTTTTTGTTCACTCATGTCAAGTTTAGCAGACTACTCCATTTTAATAGCAGTAATTGTAATAAATTATAGATTTCACAATATACAGTGGAACCTCTACATACGAGCTACTCTACTTACGAGAAACTCGAGATACGAGAGGTCTTTCGAGTAAAAATCTTGCTCTACATACGAGAGAAAATCCAAGTTACGAGAATTTCTAGATGGTTCCGCTAGGTGGCCAAGTTACGAGAATCAGTTACTAAACTGATACAGTAATGTTAAAAAGCAAAAAAAAGCAGAAAAAAGTGCATAAATAAATTAGTGCCGTAAAAAAATTTAGTTTTTCATAAAGTTAACTTTAATTTTAAGTGGAAGTGCTCATAATAAATGCTCATAATAAACTTGCATTTTATTTCGTTAATATCATCTTATTTATCTTATTGCTGTATTTTTATGTTCAGTCACTATTTGAATGTGTTTTTAGTAATCAGGAAGATGTGTTCATAGTTATTTAGGGTTAACTTGAAAGATTTTGGGAGGCCGGGAACAAATTAATTGGTCTTCAGTTATTTCTTATGGGAAAAATTCGCTCTAGAAACGAGCACGATCCGGGAACGAATTAATCTCGTATGTAGAGGTTCTACTGTACCTGCACACTGTAACCTAATATGCGACATGCGACCAACACAGTGGATGAACTCACAATGAATTACATACCCGTAAATCAGTATGACTTCTGCTGTTGACCTCTGCTCTGCTCTGCCGAACCTTTGAGACCGACTCATCGAACTCAGGCTAAGAACCACTGTTCTAGTAAGAACAGCAACAATTTATAGTAGTAATAAACAGAAACAATGATAATAAAATACAAATAAATTGGAATATTTCTATCATTAGTGTTGCTACAACAGTATAAATGATTTTTTTGCACTAATAATTTTTTGCACTAATAAGTGATTGTGGTAATATTAATGATTACGGTATGATAATGTAAAGTTTTATTGATACATTAACTGATACGGCCACTCCTTGTATCCCTTGACCTGCATAGAGAAGTGGACACCCGCAGGTCCTGTCACGAGGTCCAAGCAGGTCTGTGCCCATTACAAGTACCCTTTCAATCCGCCTAAGTCGGTTTGTTTTCTAAAGAAGTCATTTTCCCGTGTTCAGCGAGCTATTTCTCCTCCAAATAGTATTTATACTCAATTATAATTTTTGCCTTGCTGCATTTTATATTATGTGTAACATAAGTAATAACAACGACTACTAAATTATTTGAGAATATTAATATATTTGTGTTGTAGTAGTATATTGCAGGCACTAACTACAAAAAAATGATATAAATAACATACTAGAATAAACTACATATTCAATGATTAACCTAAGTAATCCATTTTTAATTGACTAAGAGTGTGTTGAAATGACTAATTAAAAGAATTAGAATTATGCGGAACTATGAAGTTGATATTTGTTCGTGATTGATACTATTTTGTGAGGTTGATTTTGTGACTTCTTTAGACAGGCATACAGCTGTAAAAGTAGCCAATAGCCCGATGTTCATGGTCAGCTTTGAGTGCCACAGGTCACAGTTTCTTATGACTAAGAATATCCTTAGGATATCTTTCACAAGGGTTGGATGCATATAGTTTATTGGGTTATGATCTCTTCATCGAAAATTCTCATCGTGATGACACTGCTAGATGGGGCCGAATTCTTCTGTCATGGTGTACGCTTGTTGCTATTCCATTGTAATCTCTTGCATATTGTTCAGCTTGCATCTTATGTAAAAACCATTCAAACAAAGCGTTCACCCATTTTTCTTTCTAAACATTTAGAAAGCCTTCCTGTATGACAGCCAAAATAATATTTTGTCTATTAGCTGCATCTGGGATGCCGCCTTTGCTATTGTATCTGCTTTACAATAGCAGTTCATATTCATATTCAGTTCATATTTATGAACTGAATGAACTAATTATATACATTTAAGATAAGGGTAGTTCTGTTTGATGGCCAGTTGAATTCATCATATTCAAGTTCTTTGAAGATGGTGTTTTAGGCGATTCAGAAGAATACAATCAAAAAGTAGCTGGTCCTGTTTGAATCCTGAAGTTCTTACAGGTACATATCACTGAGTCAGTAATTTTAAAATGAAGAAAGTTGTTTTTTAATATGCAATTTACTTTGAAGAACATATACTAAGGGTATTTAAAGGTAGATTTTTATTTCATATTCTACTGGAAATATCTATTGTGGTGCTTCTTTTAAATTGGCAATTATTCTTCTTGCTGTTTTTATTAAGAGAATGCTCTGTGGCTGTGTCAACTTCTCAGGATATGACTTTGGGAATCGATCAGAACATGTTCACAAAGATCCATCTGTTAAAGCAGTGGTTCCCAACCTTTTTTAACTCCTGCACCCCTAAAAATATTTTGCCCTGACCTCGCACCCCCTACATTTTATACTTTGTTCAAGGATAAAGGATGTGGAATCATACAAAATTTTATCAAAAGAAGATATTTATTTCACTTTCTAATATAATATGCAAAAAAAAAATCAGACTTTTAGACAAAAAACATATCACAGATTGATATTTGAATAAACTTTACGAAAATAATAACTCTTGTTTGAAATATATGTAAAGTAGTAAAATCAAGAACCAGCTTCCAAACGCTTAGAAAGGAATTTAATTTTTTTATATGTAAAAAAATCAAACATATGGACAGAAAGGATATCCCAGATTAACATTTGAATATACCTGACAAAAAATAATTACTTGGTTGAAATATGTACAAGATTTCAGATCTATAGCAGAGCCAGGCAAATTTTAGGCCACATCTTCATTTTTATTCTGAGTCATGAAACTTAGGTTTTAACCAAGAATGAAAATACTATTAACTTAGGATTTCCATGACGTTATCGACCTAAACTTTTGAATTTTCCCTTACAATTTCCTTAAAAAATATCATATCCTTAAACATTTCCTTAAAAGTGCTGAAATTTTCTTAAGCTAAGGAAATTTTCTTAAAATTACAGCTCTGCTTCTCGCACCCCCTGGAATGATGTCTCGCACCCCTGGTTGGGAACCCCTGTGTTAAAGCTATTCCTCCAGTGCAGCTGTTGTTTCGTTTCCCTCAATGCTAATATGTGCTTTGTCATTGAGGGAACTGCACAGCTGTGAGTAGGAAGGCTCTAGTACTCACTAGGGTGCTCGGTTACGGTGCGTCACTTTGATGAAATATGACTGATACTAAGGGGGGCGGCAACAGTCTCATGTATCCGTGCCTGGTTTCGTCGTTTTGTCTGGGTCTATTGTGTCTGTGATCTGAGAACCATACCCACGGTATGAATAATATCAAATCATTCATAATTATATTGTAAATTTTAAAAAACTTGAATAACAAATAATTGCCCAACATTCATTCTTGATTTCAAGAATAACATTCATTTGAACAATACCAATGATGGTTACAGTGTCATAATCAATTTGTAAACTAAATAACAATAAAATACTGTTATTACCATTAGATTATAATCAGCATAACCTTTCCTTTCTTTGTTATTCGTTATTTATGATTGCAAGTAAACCTACCTGTACCTAGTTAAGGACAATGCTATATAGAAATCTTTCAATCCACAAATAAATCCATGTTTTATCCACGAATAATAATTTGCTTGTCTGCATTTTTACAAGACTGGACCTTTGGAACTGCCTCAAAGATCGATCACATATTGAATGTCCTGAGATTATGATGTTAACTTGATCACATTGTTTGCGGGACTGTCCTTTATTTCAAGTAGATCCAAACAATCGTTAAAAGGATTATGGCTGGTTAACAACTACGATAATTGAACGTTTTTGGGAAATTTCTAAAATTCGGGGACATTTTTTTTTTATTTTATTATTGACTCAGAACTTCTCCATGAAAGTAGTGTATTATATTTAAAAAAATATGTAAATATAATTTTGATTAAATTTAATATAAGCAGTTTGAGTTGGTCGTGAACTTGTATTTTAACCTATTGGGATAATTGGCTGGCTTTGACGTTTCCTTTGATATTTTGCTAATGGAAAGTTTCTCAGCGGTTGGGCTCCTGTTGAAGGGAGTAGTCAGCAGGTTTAGACCCATTGGTCCAGCCCATTGTAGGTCACGATGAGGTCACTTTTCAACAGATAGATCAGCATTGCGCTGCGTCATTTCAACTGATGTCAGCTACTTTTTTATTTTACTCAGAAGATTAGCTGGGTAATAAAAGAAATATTATTTCTACATTTTTTATGTTATTTATCTAGTAATATTTAAGTTATAACACCTTGGGCTTTATCTGTCTAGTCTGTTAGACTTCATGTCTCTAAATGCTAGGTAGTATCAGGAAGTATTTATTAAACTAATATGACAGGTTCAGATGATTTCTTAACATACTTATTGGGAGGCTTTATGATTTAAATGTTTTTCTAAGGCCAGAAAATTTGACTCATTCTTCTTGGCGTCCATTTTGGTTATGAGAGGCCCAAAATACCGAGTTGATTCTAACATAAGAGTCCTACATTTTAGTTTACTTAAGTTCCTTTAGATTAGAAACTTTTGAAGGAGAATCTAGCATGTTGTTACCAATGACTGATCATCTTGTTCAAACCCCAACTATAATAATATATGAAAAAGACTAAAACTTTAACTGGTCATGAAACGGCTTTATGTACTCACCCGTAAAAAAAATCAGTAAAACCTAAGTAGCCTCAGATAACTGACACGTGCATAGTGACTAGAGACCCGCCTCTCTAGTGCAAAACATCCAGAGACCCGAGGGTATTAAAGCATGACCTTACTATTCTTTTCTGGCATTCAAGCGTTGAATCTATGTTACTCCAACATGTATCATCTGCAATTATTTTCTAATTTTAGTTTTGTGTGACTTATTATTTCAATAATTTTGTATGGCAGTTCTTCTGAGTACAATTTCGATTAATTTATACCACCTATGTTTCGTTGAATTTACATCGAAAAATGAGAAAAATTCATTTGAAAATTGGAGAAATATCTTTAGCAGATATGATAAATAAATGAAGTATGTGAAAATATTAAGAGATAATTACGAAAATATTGAAATTATATAGGATCTCATACGAAATCACTGGTATGTAGGTAATGGGTTAATATTATTGTATATAATATTAATTAACCTATGCAGCGAAATGATATTAGAAATAAAGGAGTATTTATATGTAAGTTATGCGACGCAATCAAGGATAGCAGGCCTATCGTGTAGTCATTAACCTCGACATTGACTCTTGATACGAGATATTATCTGGCAAAGTGAATTGGTTCATGAATTATTTGTTTTAAATCTTTTTGAGTTGATGTTAATAAACATAATAGATCTTTTTAGCGAAAATGTTTTGGATAAATATAATTAAGGCAGCTTATACTATTTTTGTTTGTAACATATGGCTAATATACTATTACAAAACATTGAGAGATTCGAAGGCCAGAAGCATTTGATCGACTTTGACGATGCTCCTATCTGGTCTGTTCAGTTGTGCAGTTTTTTACTTTATGGTGAATCTATATAATCTTATCTGTTTGCCTAAAACCTGGATCCTTACAAACTTTTGTATTCATTGCGGATCTTGGGTCAATGTATCTTTAAGGAGTAGCTGTCATTGTCTTATTGATATCATGTGTACATTAGAAGATTTTTATCTCCTTCAGAAATAATCTAGGGGAAAAGCAACGGACTTACCACCGGCCTATATTCTACTACGGGCCACAACTAACCCCTCAAATATCCTTATTATTAATCAGTTAACTAAGGAAGCTATTACCATTATAGCAATTGCGATGTAAATTCATTGAATAGTTTGGGCTTCCTAATGAATCTTTGGACTCTAGTTTCGTAAAATTTGGGACACTAGATAATGCACTAGATAACTAACTCTAGTTAATGCCAAGATCCTCTAACTCTTAGCATTAAAGATATTGGTTTTTATTAATAACTTATACCCACCATTTTTGAATGTCAATAAAATTAGATTTTTATCTGATTCATTATTTATCGAAAATTGAAAATTCATACACTGTTGTTACAGGCCGACTTGGTATTGACGTCATTCTAATTGTAAAATCTTGAACAATCAAAACGTAACTTCTTATATAAATGAATATTGTTAGTAACACAGAGGTTTAGAC
This sequence comes from Hermatobates lingyangjiaoensis, assembly GCA_026182355.1. Classification (NCBI taxonomy): domain Eukaryota; kingdom Metazoa; phylum Arthropoda; class Insecta; order Hemiptera; family Hermatobatidae; genus Hermatobates; species Hermatobates lingyangjiaoensis. The sequence continues at coordinate 2,097,364 of JAPFBL010000430.1, forward strand.
AAGATAAATTAAGAAATTTACCCTCTTACATCGTTTCATCGATGTTCGAGGAATTGTTCGACCTATTTCAAACGTTGTCAATCGTCAGGAGAACTTATCCGCTTATGGTTATTCGCTGTTATGATAGGCATATGTCAATTATTTGCTTGTTGTGAGTCCTACAGAGGTTAGTGTAAGTTATATTACGAAATATTGATGTTATCGTCCCTTCCATACTGTTGGTATTCTTAAATGGGTCTTTTTCGCTTAAAAGTGGGCAATGTCCGAAACCTGTGGAAGGACTATACCACCAGCAAAGGTGGTAAAGCGGTTTATCAGTTTGTCAACGTAACGTTAATATTTAGTTAAAACTATTTCTGTATCTCAATTCGATAAAGTTATTGGAACTGTATTCTAAAAATAAATCTTTCGATAAGTGATAATCCGAAGATATATGCTATAATGCAATACAGTTGAGGCTTTTGCAAACTAAAGAGGATCTGCACGCGTTGTAAGATCCTTCCATCTGTTTTAGCCCATTGCATCTTGAAACCTAATCTGATTATTGTCAATTCATTTAAATCTATAGCTAAACATTACAAAATCAAACAATCTTTCAAAGGTTTCAGCTTGGCTTTGCAATATTAGAGCCCTCCCCCCAAACAAAACACTTAGTCTGTATGACGCCATTGCTTACTAAATTTAAGCGGGATTCCGCATGATGTGCGGATGTTGGCCTATTAATATCGCTGAATCATCCCCTTCTGTTCGTCTCTTTTAATATTTTGGCTTTTGTCGCCATTTGTTTATTATTAGTTAACTGGCTGTAATTGAAAACACTGGGATGCTAATTGGGGCTTTACTTCAGCTCCACAAGTAAGCCGTTCACTCTCCTATCACAAATAACTTATCTAGGAAGGCTTTACAAAATTAATTTGTTCTTTAAAACATTCCTTTTAAGTTTAGTATAACTAAATAAATCTATTTATTGTATTAAAAAGCAACAGTCGTTTCTTAATTCACAAAAATTTTAAAGTAAAGATCGTATTAAATTATACATTAAATATTATATATTAAATTATTACTTGCTGCCTGATTTATTTTTTGGTATTAAGAGCAAATGAAGTGAGTTTCATGACATCAAAATCAATAAATGTATGATTTAGAGGTCATATTAAGCATCTTTTTCAAGGCTCGGTTTGTCTGTGGAATGACTTCAAAAACGGCGTTCAATAATATTTTGCTCCTTTCTCTCTTATGCGTATTTAGTCAAGAGGTTTCTCTTGCTTATAAAATATTGTATATTATTTAGAAAAATAAAAAAAAACTTATTTCTACTTAATATAAAATTTTAATAAATTAATGTATTACCATATTATTTTTGATGTATTGATACTGCTTTGGAATAAGTCAATACAATATTATTAAGAAGACTTGATGTATCAAACAGAGTTTTGGTAAAAACTAACAATTTTTTTATGTACAGATTGGTGAAGAAATAAATATTTCAATTCTGAGAAATTGTTTTTTCAAATAAAGAGTTGGTGTATAATTATCAATGGTTTTTAAACAAATTTTATTCTACAAAAGCAGTAATTGTATTTAAGCAAAGCATCTCCAATTATTATTCATGATCATATTTACCGTGTACTTCATTTACATGCACGTACTTCATTGCAGTTTCAAGTATTGCAATTATTTTTCAAATGTAGTAAAATGAGAAATTTATTCTTGAATTAATTAAAACTTGTATAATTCTATTGAATAGCTTCAATTTTTTTTAATCGGTTTCGACTTTTTTATGTCACCTCTTACTCATGGTACAGTGTTTAGTATTATGAAGGGCACGCGTTGAGCCAGCCGGAATATGTAAAATGTTATCTTTTGCCATCATTCTTGACAGCAGGTCTATTGCACTGGCAATAATGAAGTTCTTGTTCTTAGGAGCAAATCACTCTTAGACGGACTCCAAGTCAAATAAATCATCGTGAACTTTGTCCCCTGATCGTTTGATGTTCCATAGCCGCTTCTGTAGGAGAAAAAGGTGGGTGAGGATACGCAGGCGATGGATTCGACGACAGGATGTGATCAACGTGTTTGTCCTCTAGCATTATCATTGTTGAATCGATAGGACTCTCTTTGTACGGTGTTTTCTTCGTTAGATGCAGCTTGGTTACAAACAAGTTGAACAGGATAGACGTTACTATATTTACTTTTGATTGTTGCGTTGACTTGTTGATTGAAGCTTGTTCCTCCTTCTTAACATCATATCAATCACGAATCCAGTTTGAGAAGCTTTACCATGGTGTGATTCTCCTTCTGTCTGATGAAATAAACTAGAATGCCCTTTTGACATTCCTTTGGGTGGAACACCTGCTGAAACGCAAATCTTTTTTTTGACAACTTTTCATTTGGCCTATGTCATACCACCCCTCTAAAATAACCTAAAAGAGAATATTCAGTTTCAAACAAGAAAATGTCATGTTCCTTTATCATTTTAACACGCCTACTTCAATTAACTTGAATTACGTAAAATTTATGACTCCAGATGAAGAGTCAACACCGGTAATGAGACGCAATTTTCACTAAAATTGGTGTTAATTTAGAAATGTGGTAATTCATTTTAATGTTATAAGTTTCACTAAAATGAGTGAAATAATATGTGTTTATAAGGGACACGTGCACAAAGTTTTCATCGTTTCACTCCACGAGCACTGATGGAAAGGTAGAAGTCAGCTTGTCTATTGAGTGGCTGATTGTTTACTAAAGCAGAACTGATTGATTTCTTTCCATTAAGCAGCTAGGAGAATTCTGAAAGTGAAGAACAATTGGTTTATGAGTTGGAAACAAGGAGAACACACATTGTGCTTTAATAATAGTAAACAGAGATATTTATAACATTTCATTATCTTCGAGATAAGATATATTGCTTCATTACTCAATATAAATTCCAATATTCATCCAATAATGTCAACTTAATCATTTATGTTTACTAATTGGCATTTATAGGCTAGATTATGGGGCACAAAACTCTACATATATATTGTAAGTGGTCATTCAGTATTTATAATCCTTGAGTTAGGTACTGATATGAATGATTCCAATGTAAGGTAACTTTTCCAAGTTTTGTTATGACTCATGCAAGTAACGACAACTCCAAGTGGAAGAAGTTTAAGGTGAAGAGAATTGTGAGCTCATTGCAACAGGTACAAAGATCAGACTGTTCTCTCCCCTATCAAACCACTCGACTATCTACTTTCCACATTTACTAGAGCCTTATCTTATCACTCTCATTAAACCAGCTATTAATAAAACGTGCACCATACCATTTAAATCTAATCGTCATATTGTATAACTCAAGCTTATACATCCTTGGGCAAGGTCCAGTCTCAAGATAGCTGCCCAACAGTGGACGGCCTCTGTCTTAACAGACCAAGTTTTCTCAACGTGACGTAAATTGGACACCACTTAAAGAATTATCTGAAATTTGATGAAATATTTTTGAATAGTGATTTATTATTTTATCTAAATATATCGAAATGAATGTCTAAAATAGAATAGATTGCCTGATTTGAACGAGAACTTAACTTTATGAATTGGTCCTCATCCCCAGACATGAAACATCAGATCATATCAAGGCCGTATCATCTTGCAGTGCTACTCAAGGAAGGTACCATCTGACATATTTGTTACGAGTATATCATACAGTAACAGTGAACTATTTCACTGCCACTCAAGAACGGATTACCTGTTATCTTTATGTGTAGCATACTCGTATATCAAAGCAATATTGAACTTTTTCGCTATCAATTAAGAATTTCTGACAACCGTGAAAAGAAACTTAGATTAATCCCAAATGGTCCCTACTTTTCTCATTTTTTTACATTAACTTAATTGTTTGTTTATTTTATTTATTAGAAAAATCCCAAGTAGATTTATTAAACTTTAAAATGTTTTTAAGAAAATCGTAAAATGATTTCAATGAGTACTTATAAAGTTGTAAAGTTAATTACATACATTTCAAATTTTTTCGTATAATTAAATTGAAAAATCTTTGCAACTCATCCCTCAGAGGGGACTTTTATCTTTCTCTTCGGTGATCAATAATGACTCATCCCCTAAAAAGTCGAATGACGCCTCACGACTTTGATGTAACTTATATAAATATACTACTTTCCAAAAATTTCAGTTAAAATTCTTAAAAAAAAAGTGAATACTCTTTTTGTATATTATCTTGATCAGACATTATTAATTGATGTAATAATTATATGATATTCATTTTAATGTTATAAGTTTCACTAAAATGAATGAAATAATCACGTGTTCAGTGGACAAAGTTTTCATCGTTTCACTCCAGGAGCATTGGTAGAATGGTAGAAGTGAAGTCTATTGAGTGGCTTATTGCTTACTAAAGTAGAATTCATTGATTTCTTTCCTTTGAATCAGTCAGTTCCATATTTATCTTCTCAATAAATCAATATATTTCTTTTAAATATCCTTATTAACTTAATCTGTGCTCTTTAATGTTAATTTATCCCTGTTCCGGAATAGATTTCAAAACGTTTCACCAGGAAGGACAATTTTTGATATGGCTTGCATATTACAAATTTTAAATATTTTTAAATTTTAATCAAAATCATGTGGACAAATTTGAACCAAATTTCAAAAAAAAAAGATGGAAAATTTTTTATATGAAGTACCAATTAGAAAATGAAAGTTTGGTGCCGAGCTTTTTTTTTCGCCTAAGAGTAAACAGGATTGCAATAAGAATTGTAGTTATGATTTTACGGTTTTGGTTTTTGAGATATTCTGTCTCTCTCTCTCTCTCTCTCTCTCTCTCTATGTATCTATCTATCTATCTCACGCACATACATACAATGATACACACTTGTGAAATTCTGAAATCCATTTCATTTAATTGAGAGGACTTCAAAAATGTATTACCGTTGAAAACTTGATGTTGAAATTTTGCCCCGAACGTAACACTTCATACTCCTACATTTCGTATTCTGTATAAATGAAAGTTATCATTTATACAGCTAGAATCAGTAAAGCTGAAGGTATTATCTTTTGCAACACTGTTCCAACTATTTATTGCATTATTCCTTTGCAACTTACTCTATTCAACTCCCATTTCATTTCTCATTAACAATCCGTCTCACATTTCATTTCTGAAATTATAAGAAAAGTCCATTGGTTCAAAATACCTCTGCTTCTCTTTCTGTTTCTTTTCTTAATCTCATTAGCATCTAATCATTAGTGTTTGATCGATTGATTAGCAATAATTAACTAATTAGGAATAAGTGATTGTATACTCGAGCAAAGCATATAGGGGTATTGAATGTGATCAATTTAATATGCAGGATACTTGTTACATCAGCAAAACTTTTAGCATTGCCTTAGGGAGAACTGAAATAGCAACTGGTCAGGGTAAACGTGTTTTTAGAATGACGCTTTCAATATATCTTTTTAGTTCACTGTCCTCTTGAGATCCTATCTCATTTAATTTTACTGTTCAGACAGTTTTTCTCAGCCAATCTACTGGACTCATTCAGTTTACCTATTAATTTCTTCTGCTTTTTTTTTCATAACCTATATGTTTCTGCTTGTTTGACTGAATGAAATTTCAATACCAACTATGAAATATGGTCTCAAACCTATATTTCAGTTTTGTTCGTATGCAAGTCATTATTAATTACAGTAGAGTATATATTTTCGTGATGAGGCTTCTCCAAGATTATACTATATATATATATATATATATATATAAAATGAAAGGTCCGTGTGGACAATAAACACTTTAACACATAGAAAAGAACACAGAAAGACACTACAGAACTCACTTCGATATTTCGACATCCGTCGTCATCGGGAAGAAGTGCGAAGTATCGCGTTGAGAAGCAAACTACTACACTACTACACTACTAACTAGTAGTTTGCTTCTCAACGCGAGTACTTCGCACTTCTTCCCGATGACGACGGATGTCGAAATATCGAAGTGAGTTCTGTAGTGTCTTTCTGTGTTCTTTTCTATGTGTTAAAGTGTATATATATATATATATATATATATAGAGGTGTGTTCTCTAATCGGGGTTCGGTCAATTTTCCAGGATAAAAAATCAAACTCTCGTTGCCAACGTTTCGGTTTTATTTAAAACCTTTTTCATAGGCAGAAGTAAGAATTTTTTAACTAAGAAAATGAAATTTACATTATTTAAAGGAACAGCAATGTTAACCGGACAAAACCTTCGACTAGACTGTCGACTTGTTATATATAACAAGATTTCACATAAACACATGAAATAACAATCAATGATCAAACCACAATAAGAAATGGAAAACAAGACTGAGTTTTTACTCAGTGTCATATATATATATATATATATATATATATATATAATATATATAATGATCAAAAAAAAAAAACAAACAACAATCAATGACAAACACAATAAGAAATGGGAAAAACAAGACTAAGATCTTTCAACCGTAACAAGCGGTCTTCGTCAAGGAGTTTTGACTCTGAAAACCGCTCTAAATCTTAGTCTTTTTCATTTCTAGGGTTTATCAATAATATATAATATATATATATATATATATATATATATATATATATATATATATATATATGTTTAGTATATAGAGTTGCGGTTTGCTTCTCAACGCCAGTACTTCGTACTTCATCCTGATGACGGCGGATGTTGGAATATTAAAGTGAGTTGTATAGTGACTTCTCTGTTCTTTCCTAAGTGTTATTATTTATATATATATAAACTTTATAACATAGGATAGAGCACAGAAAGACACTACAGAACTCACTTCGATATTTCGACATCCGTCGTCATCGGGAAGAAGTGCTAAGTACTCGTGTTGAGAAGCAAACTGCTATATATATATATATAATATTTTATGACCAAACCACAATATGAAAAGGGAAATAAGCTAAGATCTTTCAACCGTAACAAGCGGTCTTCGTCAGAGTAAAAAACCCCCACTTTCTTGTCTTACATCCCTTTTCATATTGTGGTTTAATCATTGATTGTTATTTCAAGTGTTGTCAATAAACAGGCAAAATAACAATCAACGTGAAACAACAATAAGAAATGAGATAAAGTCTAAGATCTCTCAACCGTAACAAGCGGTCTTCGTCGGAGTCAAATCCTAACTAGATTTGACAGTCAACAGTTGGTATTCGACTTTGGCGAAGGCTGCTTGTTACAGTTGAAAGATCTTAGTCTTTTTCCTTATTACTTATTGTAGTTTGGACGTTGATTGTTATTTCAAGTGTTCATTGTGAAATAAAAATCAATCTTCAAACCACAATAATAAAAGATAAAAAAAAACTAGGATCTTTCAACCCTAACAAGCGGTCATCGTCAGAGTCAAAACCCAACTGAAATCTGAATTTAGAGTGATAGTGATGTATGGTGGTATTGCTTTGAATACTAGTAAATTTGTTGAATTTACTAATTTTTTGTATGAAATGTTTGTGTTAGATAACACCTCTAAAATGTCACTAAGCTGATAATAAATTTTGAATTAATAAAAATAAAGGAACATTCATGAGAGGGAAATAAGAAAAATAGTACTATAAAATTGTACTTATGAGTGATAATATTGAAATCGTGAATCCATAACCTTGATTCAAGGATATTATAGAAAGATGTGGCAACGAATCATAGCCAAAAATAAATATGTATTTCTTTTAAGCACAGTCTTAACCTCGAAAGTTTATCGTTCTCTTGACAATGGACGAGTTCGGAAACGGGTCGAGATGTAGTTAGAAGGGTAGTTTTTTTTTGCATTAATCTGTCTAACAACCTCTGTTTGTTATTAATTTGTCTGATGACTTTGTTGGAGTGAAGCATGTTGGTTGTGTGACGCGTCGTTGGTAACGCGGGCCCCAGCGGGTGGAGGGGACGCGCTGCTCACCAGTACAGCCAGTGACTCCCGTAGGTGTGCAGTCGTCTCCTTCAGTCGATTCTGCACCAGCCCTCATTCCCTTTACTTCGCGGCCCGCGCCGCCTTACTTATGCCCGCCCTCGTTTTCTCTCTCGAGTTTTGTGTCAAAGTGATTACTTAAACCAACCAACTTTGGCTTCCTCAAGAGGTAATCATTTTTAATTATAAATGTCATTCCATTAATCTTTACCTTATTTTTTAAATAAATAATAAAATATTTACTTGTTTTAAATGGTGAGTATTAATTTTAAAAATGACTACGGAAGGGGGGATATTTTAGTAAAAACAATAAGTAAGAATTAATTTTTTAAACATACTATATAGTATGAATTTAAAAATAAAAAAATCGTTTCCCAGATTTGAAAATTATTTTTTTTTACTATATTGTTATGCTATTATTTTATTATTAATAATATATATTAAAAATTTCCTTGAATGTATTTAATATATCACTAGTAAGTTCTCAGAAAATAAATATTTACCTCATTTAAATATGTTTTTATTCTTATTAACATAATTTAATGTTCTTATATTTTGTTTGTATTTTCGGTTGATTATTACATACGAATCGAAGTAGTAGCTTCTTGGTTTCTTCTCTAATTTAGTTACCTTTAACTTTACAAAGCATTAATATATTAATTTCTGTGGGTGATTTTATCTTTCATATTGATTATTTCTAATATTTATTGAAATAAGTTATTAGTAATAAATATTATCCTAATATTCTCCTAAGTCGTTGCTGCAGCATTATAATATCAGTTTTTTTAATAATTTGAACTTTCTTGATTTCATGTTATTTTCAGAGGTTCAATATAATTTCATCAAGTAGTGGTTTCTTTAAATATTGCAACTTTGGTTAACAGTTATTATATGTTGATAACAGCTTTAGGATCATGCTAGGGACTAAACATATATTTATGACAAACTATTGTAATAAATTAAATAATAACTAAAACGTAGTTTAATTATTAATAGCAAAATAATGTTTTTTTTTTAAATTCTTCCTCATTTAAAAACTGGTGAATTTTTGAAATCACACAATGTCATAAAGAATGGTACTTGATGAATTATACACAAGCAAAGACCTAAAAGCTGTGACACCTTTCCCTACTTGTTACCATATTAGCTACCTAAAGTTCTAATTTGCTCCATTAAGTAATTGAAGCCATATTAGGTCACTTATTTTATAATCATTCTATAATCTATAATAGACATAATAGAAATTGCCAATTCTTCTTTTATGTAAAGTATGATAGGCTCCCCGATTTTTAGTCATATATCATTGAAAGATGGATATTTCCAGTTGTGATTTTAGATGCTTTAAGTGTGATAGATTCCCCAATTTTTAGTCATATTGTCATTGACAAGATGGATGTTTCCAGTTGTGTTTTAGGTGCTTTAAGTGTGATTGATTCCCCGATTTGTAGTCATATTGTCATTGAGGGATTGCTTGTTTCCAGTTGTGGTTTTAGGTGCTTTAAGTGTGATAGGTTCCCTGATTTGTAGTCATATTGTCATTGAGAGATTGATTGTTTCCAGTTGTGGTTTTAGGTGCTTTAAGTGTGATAGGTTCCCTGATTTGTAGTCATATTGTCATTGAGAGATTGATTGTTTCCAGTTGTGGTTTTAGGTGCTTTAAGTGTGATAGGTTCCCTGATTTGTAGTCACATTGTCATTGAGAGATTGATTGTTTCCAGTTGTGGTTTTAGGTGCTTACAGTACGATAGGTTCGGCGAATTGTAGTCATATTGTCATTGAGAGATTGATTGTTTCCAGTTGTGGTTTTAGGTGCTTTAAGTGTGATAGGTTCCCAGATTTGTAGTCATATTGTCATTGAGAGATTGATTGTTTCCAGTTGTGGTTTTAGGTGCTTTAAGTGTGATAGGTTCCCTGATTTGTAGTCATATTGTCATTGAGAGATTGATTGTTTCCAGTTGTGGTTTTAGGTGCTTTAAGTGTGATAGGTTCCCAGATTTGTAGTCATATTGTCATTGAGAGATTGATTGTTTCCAGTTGTGGTTTTAGGTGCTTTAAGTGTGATAGGTTCCCGATTTGTAGTCATATTGTCATTGAGAGATTGATTGTTTCCAGTTGTGGTTTTAGGTGCTTTAAGTGTGATAGGTTCCCAGATTTGTAGTCATATTGTCATTGAGAGATTGATTGTTTCCAGTTGTGATTTTAGGTGCTTTAAGTGTGATAGGTTCCCTGATTTGTAGTCATATTGTCATTGAGAGATTGATTGTTTCCAGTTGTGGTTTTAGGTGCTTTAAGTGTGATAGGTTCCCAGATTTGTAGTCATATTGTCATTGAGAGATTGATTGTTTCCAGTTGTGGTTTTAGGTGCTTTATGCGTGATAGATTCCCCGATTTGTAGTCATATTGTCATTGAGAGATTGATTGTTTCCAGTTGTGATTTTAGGTGCTTTAAGTGTGATAGGTTCCCCGATTTGTAGTCATATTGTCATTGAGAGATTGATTGTTTCCAGTTGTGGTTTTAGGTGCTTTAAGTGTGATAGGTTCCCAGATTTGTAGTCATATTGTCATTGATACGATGATTGTTTCCAGTTGTGATTTTAGATGCTTTATGCGTGATAGATTCCCCGATTTGTAGTCATATTGTCATTGAGGATTGATTGTTTCCAGTTGTGGTTTTAGGTGCTTTAAGTGTGATAGGTTCCCGATTTGTAGTCATATTGTCATTGATAGATGATTGTTTCCAGTTGTGATTTTAGGTGCTTTAAGTGTGATAGGTTCCCCGATTTGTAGTCATATTGTAATTGGCATAATGGAGATTGACAATTGTTAATTGTCAATACTACCTAAAGTACTATACGTTCATTTTTTTGTGATAGAATGATAGATGTCTCCAATCATATTTTACGAATCTAAAATTAGATTCTCCCCTATCTATATTGTCATATTGCAATGGTACGATGAAGGTTACTAATGGTGCTTTTAGGTACCATAAGTGTAACTACCTTGTCTATTTCTAGTCATATTACAATAGACATGATGAAAATATCTCTAGTGTTGTTGCTTAATATATTTTTAGTCATATTTTATTTGAAAGAATAGGTGTTTGCAATCGTGCTTTCAGGTACCTATTGTGTTATTACATTTCCTCTTTGTTTTAATATCCTAATAGAGAAGATGGAGGTTATAAATTGTATTAGCTCTTATTTGTCTACTGGGGTCAACCTCCATCATAAGAATATTTATGTAGTATTTTTAATCAAACTTTTTGTTCCTTATTCATTTTTCAGTATAGTTTATTTTGTATTAGTTTTTTATAAGACATTTTTCTTTACTTAACTGGATTTATTTATTATTTTTGAAAAAATTATTTTTAACCTCGTGTCCCTGCCTCCGTAAGTTTGCTATACTCTTGAGTGTCTCTTGAATGATGTGACTTGAGTCTTCGAACGACCTGTCTTCGAAACGATTCACTTCTTTATCTATCTTCCTGACGGTGATAGATGGTCATAGGTATATATCGAAATATAGTAGTGAGTTTTTGTGATCTCTGTTGTGTGGTTTCTTTATGTGAATCTAGTTTGTGGACTCGTTTCATATCATTGCTATATACATATATATAAATATTGATAAAAGTATCGACCGTGGAATAGAAACAAAACTAAAGTTTATCGGTACTCGGTCAGTTCTTGAGGTTCAAATTAAACTCTCATCGCCAACGTTTTGGTCTTTATTTGAAACCTTCTTCATAGGCTTACAAAAACAGAGGAAATATAAGAAGTAATACAATCATTCAAAAATCAAACATACATAAAAGTGTAATTAGTTACAATCAAGAAATTACAATGGAAATATTTTGACTGTAGGTTAGTGAGAAAACTTACAGAAGTATACATTTTGAAACAGAAATACAAAGCATTACATTACAAATTATTTTACAAAGAAAAATAATATGTGGATTTTAACAACAACTGTAGTCTGAATGAATACGTGACACTGAACTGAAATAACCAAGCAAGGTAACCAAATTTCATATTATATATGTATATATATATAAATGAAAAAGACAACACATAAAAGAAACGAGAACACTTACTGGATCAATATTTCGAACTAAAGTTCAGGAGTGCGAGTGGAAGGTGATTCGCGCACTATATATATATGATCAAACCACAATATGAAATGGAAAACAAGACTAAGATCTTTCATACGTGACAAGCGGTCTTCGTTAGAGTCAAAAACCCAATGTCATCATATGTTAGGTTTTTGACTCTGATGAAGACCGCTTGTTACGGTTGAAAGATCTTAGTCTTGTTTTCCCATTTCATATTGTGGTTTGATCATTGATTGTTATTTCACGTGTTAATGTGAAATCGTTATATATATATATATATATATATTATATATATATATAAATAAATAATATAAATCGGGGTTTTCGGTCTTTTAATTTCAAAAAACTAGCTTTCTAATGCCAAACGTTTCGGTTTTAAATAAAACCGTTTAGCAAATGGACGTTTGGCATTTGAAAGTGTGTTGTTTGTAACTAAAAGAACGAAAAACCCGATTTATATTACTTTTATTCATCTGTCGTTAAATCATCATTTAACATTATTTAATATTTTTTTATTAAATAATGTATATATATATATTTATATATACATTATGTATTCTATATTTTGTTATTGAGGGCTAGGTCAAATAAAAGAAAATAAACTCCTTCCTAGGCCGACGTTTCGATGTATTTGTACATCATTTTCTTTTATTTGATCTAGCCCTCAATAACAAAATATAGAATAGAATAGAAAAGGTCAAGAACAATTTTTGGAGATTATACAATATTATTGAATTTGATGGCAGATTCTGCATTCACGACTTTCTTACTTAAAACACTAAAACTTACTCACTTTACTCACTTACTTACTCACCTTCTCAAAAGAAAATTGTAAGGAAAATAGAAGCTATAAGTAAGAAAGTCGTGAATGCAGAATCTGCCATCAAATTCAATAAGATATATATATATATATATATATTCATATGTATTATTGTATTAAACGAAAACGTAGGATGGTAAAGAGGTAAAAAGACAAGCTATTGTAACTATCCTACCAATTATAGTTGGTAATGAGAAGAGAGTGATTGGTCAATAAGTGTAATACATATTTGGGATGTGGGATAGAGTAGTCTCGTACACATCTGTCTGCAACAAACTGTTGCGTGAGGAAGGTTTTAATTTGATTTAAGTTGGAGCGATATGAAGGGGCCACTTTACTTATCGACCCAGAGCTGCCTTGGTGATGGCTTAAACAAGTTACTCTTGACCTTCGTTTTTCAAAAATCAATTCCAAGAGGCAGCCTAATTGAATTCGTGTGAAAAACTGGCTCACCCATGTGAACTATCCATTAGCTTAAAAAAATATTTAATTACCTTTTCTGCTTTAGATTAATAAACAATGTTGGTTAGTGGATACGCTTGTTTTTTTTTATTATATAGTATTAAGTATGGAAGTATTTGCTAATGAAAGTATAATCGTAATTGTAGTCTGCAATGGTGGAAAACACCACTTGTTAGTCATGTTTCGCATGTTTTAACATAACTGTGCCTGTAGCAGTTTGCCAACCTTTTTCACGATGCTCTACTTCAGAGAATAAAAACTTTGACATCCGTATCATAGGTTCAATTCCTTGTTTCACACTTCAAACTTTATTAATATATTCCAGATAAAAAAAGAAAAATATCAAGCAATGAAGGCTTTTCGAGCATGTAGTATTCTTCTTCAGGTCTCTCTTGTAGTGTGAAAGTACAAACAGAGGCCTGTAATCACTATCATCGCGTTCTGCATCCTCAAAATCCTGATTTTATCTTTCACTACAATGAGTTTGTTACTATACAGACATTGATGTTCAAATGTACGCTACTATTTTGAACAGGATTTTATTTGTGAGAAGCGCATTATAGTATTTTATATAAAAGATTGTTCTATTTTTTCTGGTTTCTCTAGATTTTCAAATATCTTATTCAGTACTTTCTTCAAATGAAAGGACAAATATTTTTGTCTACCTCTATTCACAAAGGATTTGTCTTCCTTAATTGTATTTCGACCATACATTGGTCATCTTCAAGTTAAAACTAGAAGTTCCTTCTTAGTGTTTTGTTAATCGTTAGTTAGTTAGTTAGTAGTTATAGTCGTTTAGTTTTTCGCAGTAGTTATGCCTGTGTCTTCACATGTCTCTGGCCCAATATGTTAATACCTAAGAAGTAAAAATAAATGACTACCTAAATTCATTAGAAGTAATATTTTTCCAAATTAGAATTATAAATAATAAGCCTAGAGGAGTCCCTCGTCTCAAGGAAGTTATACCAGGAGTGATCAAGACTTTGCCTCCACTAGTATAAGCAGAACTTCTGCGTATCATTCAAATAATTATTAAATAGTTACTACGTTGGCATTTATGGCTGCACGCATGCGTGCTACCTTTACCAGCACGTATGGACGGTCCCAAATATCTGATAATCAGGTTATATGAACCCTAAATCCAGGATATCGAATAGTTAAACATGTCTGGAATACTGATTTCACATTTTCGGTACACCTTCAAAACTGTATATCCTCTCTAGGATATATTTAGTCAACTGATTTATTTCAACGATGATTGTTAAAACGTGATTGATGGTTCTAGAAATAGGAAAATCTTGCAATCTTTAAAAATGGTACTCTGAAACTGAAATGCAGCTCAATCGATACATCTGTCATAATAGCTACTAAGAAAGAATTATATCTCATATAATTGGCATGAAAATTATATGCAGTAATTGAGATACCTGAAAACGCTTTTACGAACTACAGCTAAAATATCGCTAGGGGTCAACATTTGATTGGGTGAAACAGTGAGTCTCGATTTGACACCTACTAGTGTCTTCATTAATTGTTATTTTAAGAAATAGACTTCCACTGTTAAAACAAAATGTAAGCTCGTGGGTAATTTTTGAAAATCTAAGGAAGATCTTTAAATTACTGAATTTAATTAATTAAGGTTATTCGAAAAAAAATATCAGGACCTAAAAATTGAAAATTGTGAAAAAATACCAGATTTAAGCAAGATAGACGAATATCGAAGATGCAATGTACTATTCTCATATAATTACTCCATAATTTTTTTTTTAATTTTTACTCTGGGAGAATGTTGAAAAGCTCGTCAATGCTTGTCTCAGTCCAATCTGAACAGAGTCAACACAGCAGTTTGCAGAGATAAACATCTTGTTTCTCAGTCAGCAAGCAAGCTATCATCTGTACTGGCATTTATGAGAAAGAATTTCTTGAGTTGTTTTATTTTCTTCATATTCCATGTTTGAAATTTCATCTCTTACAATAGTGGTCTTAGCTTACAGTAGGCTAGGGATTTTTAAAAAAATATTTCTTGGTTTAAATCATGTCTTCTCTGGAGTTTTCTCCAGAGAAGATGTATACTAAAATATTAATATTAACACTAATTAGTGTTATTAATGCTAAGTTATTAATATTAATAACTAGTTTCAGTGATAAAGAGAAATAAAGAAATAAGCAGAATTTTCGTTGGCTTCTTGAAGGCTTTGTGGGTAGCCATATCAGTGTTTATGCCCATATACATATGGACTACTGGGCACCGTTTGAGGTTGCTAGTTTGTAACAAAGAAAGAAAGGAAAATCTATAAATTGTTGACTCCCAGTAGTAATAAACTTAAAGGGCACTTTAAGCGTTCGATTAGGCTGAGGAACAAACGCGGAACAAACGTCAAACGAGGAACATACGTTACAGAGGATAATTTAACTTGAACTTATAAATAACCCTTAAAATATCATTTCTTTGATTGGTTTTGTTGATTTTATTGAACTCTAACCAAGCGTTGGGTTTGTCATTTTTTTCTATGTTTTAAACGGCAGTACTTCCTATGTGTACGCTTCTTTGAATCAAAGAGGTATTGCTAATAACATATCGGCGGGCATTGTAAAGAGAATATTTTAAGTCGAGTTTCTTTTCCGCCCCGAGTGGGGCCATGGAGCCCCTGCATCGGAAATAATTCCTCAGGTACTTGATAGACGCTTTGACTTTTGATGGGATTTCAGAGTGGGGTGATTAGATACCACCCTTCTCGAGTCCTATATTTGACGAATAGAGAGACATTAAGGTTTCTCTAGCCTTTATGAAAGACGAACCAGGTGGCGTTTAGACAACGAGAGATTTGTAATCTGTCTATGAGTCCTACCCCATGGTACTAATGACTTTCCATAGTGAGGCCCATAGTCAGATTAACTGTCATTGCAAGCCCTGGTCCCGAGGTAACGGGCATTGCCCTCTTCGGAAGGGGACGACCAAATCCAATAGGATCCTGAAACAACGACACGTAGATATGTCGTCGAGTAGTCGAGTTTCCTTGTAAATCTGTAAAAACTTGAAGATAATAAAGATTTAAACTACTATGGACATATTCAGGTCAACATATTATAAAGACAGATGACGTTAATGACCTGAGAAGACATTTGGATACACAGTCTCCTAGAAATTTGATTATCAACAAATTCATAAATAAAAAGTTTCAAAACTTATTGTTTAAACATAAAATTATTTTTTGCTTTTAACCAGGGTGTGTTTCTAGTTTTAAATAAAAGTTTCTTTCAGCTGTATTCTTAAATTATTTTTAAGGTTCAACAAGTGTGATATACTGTAGGAGAGCACGCAAACTGAAGTGGGAAGATTGATGGGACCCCAACCTGAGACTGTCATTATTTGTTTATATATTACCACTCTGTTATCCAGTTATTATAAATTCAAATTAGCCTGTATGTGAACATACATATATTTTACCAACAACTTACTCTAATTGTACCATACTATTGCTAATGATGTTTGATTCCTTTATTGTTTGATTTGTTTTATTTTATCCTAGGGCTGCTCCAAGTAATTTCGAACGGTAAGAATTACCACCGATCCAGCCCATAATAAAGAAATATTTATTCTTATTTATTTATAATTAATTATCAACAACGAAAATTACATTACGACAAGTTTACAAAGTATTACCTTTTTCATATTGAGCAAAATAACGAAACCTTCAGAATCTTGGCCATTAAAATATCCTTTTCAACTGACATTAATTTAAACATTTCTAGATTTTTCTATAAATAAAAAAAACCACTACCTTGGTTTTTTATGAACTTATGTCTGCTTTTAATCAATTTTAACGTAGAAAATCCCCCTTGACAAAACAAATAGTAGATTATCTATAGTACGCCTGACTGGTACAGAGTAAGCGTGTCACACAGCGTACCAACCAGTAAACCCATTTTTGTAACCTTTGAGGATAAAATTGCATTTTTATGATTTTATATTTGATCATCAGTATACTCTTCATTTTCGATTAATTTTAGATAAGTTTCAGTGACATTGTCCTTTAAAATGTTTTAGACTGATAAAAAATATTATCCTGTTTAAAGTCAGGCCTGGGGTGCACTCGATTGTCTATACTTAAAAATGTTATTTTACTTAACGAAAGAAGAGAATGCAATTTTTTATTTATAAAACAATAGAACAGTGTATTATATATTTGTTTAGAAAACGGGCCAAATGAAAATCCGACTTGGATTTTCAACCTGGCCGCCAGTAGTGTGTTTGAGTCACTGCTTTGGCTGAGGCAGCTGCTGCCACAAGGAGTGCAGATGTAGGACTCTTGGTGATTCAATATAGTCGCTTTGATATTACATCAGCAGTCCCTTAGTTGCCAAGCTGTTCGTTCAGTTCATAGATCTTTAATGAACAGCGATGATCAACGTGTTCATCGGTTTGGCTTGATCGATTTGGCTGTCGGCTCTATATCTCTCCGAGCGATGGCTGGCTAATATTTTTAATTTCCATAGGGTCAGTAATTTCAACCTCCTGTACTCTTCCATTGGTTGCAATATGCTACCTCTAGTCCCTCATAAGATCTCAGGTATTCATGCTAGATATTATCAGTTGACAATTTAGAGTATTTATTTATTTGATAATATTTAATTTTACTAAAGGAGTATAACTTAAAGATATAGTTCAAAACTAAAGGTGTTTTACATGTTTTGAAACTGTTTTAAACCGAATTGAACTATACATAGGGGGTTTACCTTTAAAAAACAATGAACTTCGTAGAGATGTACTAGATGTTTTGAGAACATCTTACTTTGTCACTGACTTGAATATCATAGTAGATTTTTCTGACAGTGGCCATCTTTAAGAGTAACTCTTCAAGATAAAGAGCATCCGAAATCAGTCAAACATCACGCACTATGCAGGTGATTAACGTTTACCAACTTTTATTTACTATATAACAGAGGGCATGTTTCTCAAAAAGAGACCCTTTGAGTAACATACTACAATATAATTCGTCTTACAATTTACTTTTTAATTAATTGTATTGAATCGATTTTATTGATTGAAATTTTATAAATTGCTATTTTAGAGAAAAAAAATTAATCCATGTGAAACAAGCCGTTAGTTGAGCATTGTTCTGTATTGTTGGTAGTATACTTGTTTATTGGTTTCAGTTTGGTTCTTAATAATGTACAGTGTAGTTAAAGTGATAATATTAATGTTTTATAGCACGAAAGGGTTTTGTAAGCTCCTTTATTTAATTCTTTAAAAGATTACGATCTTTTTAAGGGTTTCGTGCATGTTTTGATATTAATTGCACTAAATTACAATGTATGCCTGGTGTAATGTAATACTATTTAAGTGCTCTTCAGAATTGGTACTCATCATTTTTAATGTGCTGTCTCAAGTCAATACAACTATATTAAATTTTGATTTTTTTTTTCTTTTGATATTAAGCTGAACCTGAGCGGATTCATTAAAATTATGCATCATGGTTTGCAATATTATGCAATGTATTATGCAATATTGCTTTTGGTTCTACTTAGACTGTAGTTTAAATACTTCCTCATTGTATTTCCCTTTCTCTAACAAATGTGCTAAGAAAATCTTAGTTATACGAGTGTATATGAAGTGTTCCCAAATAGAGCTTTATCTACTAATGGAATCAGAAGCCTATGCAATCTCTTGTTACTCTGAAGGAGGTATCTATCTGCTTCTCTCCAAGTGACACTAAATCCAAATCCCAAGGTTACAACTTCTACCTGTACTTGATTAAGGAACCACATAGACCGTGCGGTGTTTACAAAAACGACGGGAACATTTTCGTCCCGTGTAATGTGTATTCGGGTAGAACATTAGATCTGAGGACTGACCAATCCTCATGCAAAGGTGGCTGCTATATTGCTTTCATATAGCCATAAAAAGGTGCATGTGTACTAGTACTTGTACAAGTACTATAACTGAACTAGTTCACTCAATAGCCTATGTACGCGTCTCGGATTCTTTGCAATATCCTTGATGGGTTTCCAAATTAAATATCTGGGACTCACTTTATACTCAAGTATAATGTTCAAACTGCATCTTTATGGTTATTGTAAACTAAAAATCTGGAGTGGCCTACACTCTACTTTACTATAAGTAACTTAATGTCAAATTTCTTGAGTATATAAAACATAACGTCTCATTTAAGCATAACGTAAACATCTAAATGGGATATAATTATTAGCCTGTCATTCCTGAGGTAGTACAGATAGTGATTGAAGGACATATCAATTTATAAGCTTATTTTTGTACATCACAAATAATTTATTATTTGCAAATAATTTCATTAGTATAACTACAGCAGTAATAACATTTTTGAAAAACCAAAGTGAACATTTCTTGAAACGAAATAGTATCCTACAAGAGAACATGGCTATTGTTCAAATAGCCAGTAGATTTCTTACATCGTTTACTTGACATCCTTCTACATTGAATATTAATGTAAAATTTTCAAATTTGAAACAGTAAAATACTCTTTTTTTCTCTGAAAAACTTCTTAAACAGCGAAGAAAATGTTGTTTTAAGGTGATTTGTTAATTAAAGATGTACGATAATTACAGTTATTAATCTCTAAACGAAAGATTAATATTTTGAATTATCTTTTACATTTCTGGTTTTTAACAGAATTATTATACTGGGAATTTTATGGCTTCTTAGTATTTAATAAGATCATTTTCCTTCCCCTTTGTCAAATAACATATATACGAATTTTTTTTTAATGAGTGTTATCATTTACCTGCACAATATTATTCCTCTTACATCTCTTATAAGTCAATAATATATTTTCATTTTTCCATTAGAAACATCAAGTTTATCTCAGTGGATTCGCTCAAAAAATTTCTAAGTCAATGTAAACAATGTAAAAAAATACAAAAAATTCGACAAGTATAGCAGGTGATCTCTTAGTCTAGAATAAACAAACAGTTTTTATATCGTTATTGCTCTTTCCCGTAATTGAAACTTCATGAATTTTTTTTTGTGAATTGCTAATTTTTTGTTCCATTTTTGGTCAAATTTTCATTATTTTTTAACGAGCCGTTAAGCGTCAAAAAATCATTTTCTGAAAACACAAATCGTACTGTAACGCCCCTTTAGCGAAAGTAATTTCAAAAAAAAAATATCTCAACTCATTCGCCATATAATGTTCTATTTGTAGGCATAGTTTCATTTTGATCCGTCAAACAGTATGGCTTGTATCGCTCTCACAAGGTTTGAGATTGAATTATAAGTCAAAATTTTTACATTTTATTGAAAAAAAAATATTTCCTGTTGTCATAAAATTCTGAATATATTTTTCATTTGTTGCATTTGTAACTTCAAAGATAATGTCAAAATTTCAAAACTCTAGGGTTATCAGTTTAGGAGAAATAAATGTTTTAAAAAAAACGGTTTTTGGCAAAAAAAGTGACTTTCCCATGATGCATAATTCTTCCCAAACAATAGGGATCTTCGTCTAAATGGGGCCCATTTTTGTGTAAAATATCAACTTGATCCATCAAAGATTCTGGACCGTAGCGTGGTAACAAGCAATGCTAACACACGCACCCACCCACGCACCCACCCACCCACCCACACACACACAGACATCATCGTAAAAACGTCATAAAACGACTTCTGGGACCTCAAAACATGTAATTCCGTCAAAATCTCGAGATCGAATTTTTTCACGATCACTATACTTTACTTATAGTAAAGTAAAAATTTACCTGTTGTACATTCTGTATTCCTTTTTCAAACACCAGAGTACTCAGCATTCAGTGAAAGACCATGTCTATAATATAGCCTTTTGATCAACTACAAGTTATAACCACGACTCTTGACTTATAAACCCGTACGACCTCCAAAACGACTCTTTCACATGATAGACTGAATTACAATTTGGCAAAACCAAGTAGTAGAATAATTCCACAATAACTATATATCCCTCTGGTTTGAAATATAGTCCATTGTTTTTTGTTAGTTATTGGTGTTGATATTTTTTTCATGTGTTGTTTGTCATTTTATTCTTTATTGTTCCATAATTCATTTATTTATTATTTTAAGTACAAAAATTTATTTTGACAACGTGTGAATAGAACAATGCGAAACTGTTCGCATTATGCTTATAACTTTTAACATAGTTGCTAACAAGAATTTTTTTTAATTATAAAAAAAAATTAAACGACTTTGTTATAATGCTTTTGTATTTTCTACTGATTCTGAATTTCCTAGTTTTCTGAGTTAGACTGTATTATCCTACAAAGTTATTGTGCATTATGATTAAATTTAAATATTTATTAGTAATTATTAATAATTAAATAGTAATTATTAAATATTAATTTAATTAATATTTAATTAAATATTAAATATTAATATGCTGGAGCCGTTACTCCAGGTCATTGCGGACTAGGCAGCTCTTTATCGCCGACCTTGTAACCGGCGAGTTTTCAAGTGGGCGTTCATGTTTCACACATAATCAAGTCATGTCATTTTCCAAGAAAACAAATTGGCTTTTGTATACAATGTGGAGAACAAACAGAATATTCATTAATGTAGCATTATTACTGTATATAGTAATGTAGTAACTATTACTAACAATGTAGCAACAATTCCCTCCTTTAGAACAGCACTCCGTCCTTTGTCAATCCTTTCATGGCCATGTTGGAACAGGATTTCCTTGCGTCCAACTCCCTCCAACCATTCTTCTATTCATGTTTCCTCGATGGTCATGGTGACTGCTCCTTGCATGACATTATCCAGGCATTTGAACCCTTCTACCCATCCATCAGCATCACGCGTACATTCCTCCTTTAGTTCCTTGATGTCGACACAACCTTCAAAAGTAGAACATTTGTTACCTCTGTCCAGCACAGGCTCACTAGTGCCTTACATTGTCTTTACTTCATCAGCTGCCATCTATTTCACCTTAAAACTCCATGCCTCGTTCCCTTTCTGTCTTTATGAGAAATAATAACTACTTCCTCGCAACTATGCATATCCTATTTCTTTTCTATTGGTCTTAACCCTGATGATGATTTGTTATTTATAAATACCCACACTTTTGGCTTTCCTCTTTATTGTTGTTCTAGAAGTAGTAGGGTATACTAAGGGCACCGAACACCCATTTTTGGTAACAGTGAATGATATTACTAAGTTGATTTTATATTGACAGTCTTAAATTTTACCTTACTCCAATTATTACAGTAGAGATTTTTAAGGAATGCCTAACATCGTACAGGCCAGAACTGACAGTTTTACATCTTCTCTGAACTAGCTGTGTTCAGCATTTTGAATGGCCGCTATGAAAAGTCTTGGGGTCATTTCCAAGATTCTATACTACAAGCTAGTAAGCTTGCCTTTTAAACATCCGATCTCTCCAATATCAATTAAATTTTGATATTATTATTTGGTGTCAAACATTAAACTTGTTTTCTATAGGTGGTTTTTATTATGGTATATTATAAATTATTAGTGAATGGTTCAGATGTAAATTGTTACGAAGAGTTAATTGTTTGTTGTTGAAAAGTTGTTTAGTTCCTGGTCATAACTGGGATTCAAAAGAAATCCGAGAACGCTTCTGTCCTGACGCATAGGTGGCTAACTGTTTCTAATTTGATGCGAATGATTAAGATGAAAGACGGCGGCTGGAGGGGGTCGGGAAGGGGGTCAGAACAGCGCCCGTTGTGGCAGGGTGGCGGGTCAGTTGGTCAGACAGCCTGCTCTTTCAGCCTCTTCAAGCCCTCTCTAAAAGCCAAATCTACCTTAAACCAACCTACAAAATCTATCAAATTCAATAATCACTCATTCTTTCATCACATATTATATATATGGTTTTTTCCATAAAACACGGTACAATTTGTAATAATATAGATAATTCATATATTTGGGGCATAAAAGAGTCAAAACATTAAAAAATTTTCTTAAAACATCACGTTCTTCATAGAACGTGGTTTCGATGTTAAAAATTACGGAAGTATCCTTCTTAGAGACCATCTGTTTACTACCATAACATTAATTTTAATAATGAGAAATAACGCTTTTTTTAACTGGTAAGTTTGTCTTTTGAAAATAGTTTATAAGCTCAAAGTGTTTAACAAAGTGTTGCTTATAAATTGTTTGGAAAATAAAGAAATGATAAATATAGAAAGTATTATTTGTGATTACTAAAAGAATGATGTCGTTTTATTGCTACAAATGCTACAACAAAAGACAGGTGAGTATGATCAAGGAAATCCCCATTAAAAGTAGGAAGGACGTGAGGAAACCGTTCCTTTGGAAAATCTTCCCACTCTTCTCACTCTCTCTCTCTCTCTCTCTCCCTCTCTCTCCTGCACCCTCTTCTTGTCCTAGTCTTCTAGGACTACAACCATTCAAAATTCCACTAAAGTAAGTGTCTTTTCTTAAGGCACTCACCTCTGGTCTGGTAGTCAGGGGTTCGATCCTCACCTGGCCCTCGATTTATTCACGTGGGAGGTGAATAAATCTCAGTATGTCATCCCTCGGAGAGGACTTTAAGTCGTCAGTCCCGATCCTGTTCGATGTCAGGTACTTGTTAAAGATCCCTACTCAAATTGCACTTGAGTTAGGCAAAATTTAGGACTCCCAAGAACAATCACCGATCAAACATAATGCCATTAAACAGCTGACGTTATCACCAAAACGGATCAGTTTAAACAAAAAGAAAAAGTATATTTTCCTGTTATACATCCTGAGTTATTGTCCATTTATATATTAAATACAATGTATTGTATATAGCAGACAATTTTTTTACATTTAAGTAATTAAAATAATTGAATTAAATAAAATGAAAAAAATTTCGATTAAGAGTTGGAGAGAATCAAATTTATAATTGACGGTGTGGACTGGGTGTTTAAATTGTCTCTATAAATAGTTCTTTTTATATTATTTGTATATAAATATTTTACTATCAATTTGTTTATCGCTTAAAACGTTTAAAAGTTTTGTATTTAACACGGTTTAAAAATTCTGTCGCTACATTATTTCGATGGCCTCCTCATCAGGAAGATGGATGTGAATCGCTCCAAAGGCTGATTAGGACTGATATATAATAAAGATATTACAAAATTATCGTAATAACTCGTGATGTAAATATTCAAGTAACTCACCACAAAAGATAAGGAGGTAATCGGTTT
Organism: Hermatobates lingyangjiaoensis; assembly: GCA_026182355.1. NCBI lineage: Eukaryota > Metazoa > Arthropoda > Insecta > Hemiptera > Hermatobatidae > Hermatobates > Hermatobates lingyangjiaoensis. The sequence goes on from JAPFBL010000430.1 coordinate 2,121,831, forward strand.
GAGGCCTTTCGTCTAACACGTCGTCAAAAAGAAACTGAATAGTCTTCAAAGAAAGGCCTCAGAGCGATTACCTCCTTATCTTTTGTGGTGAGTTGCTTGAATATATATATATATATATATATACACTTTTTTTTTGGTGGAAATACGATCCAAAACGGACAAATATAGTTCAATATAAACAAAGAAACATAGAGAAATCAGAAGAACACACTTACAGTCTCTAATTTTCGGTTTGAACCGTCTTCAGGAGAGATAAGAGAGGGAAACCAAGCGCACTGGATCAGAGACGGTTGGAGACCAACAGTGTTGCCGCATGCGCGCCCGTTCACAGAAAATAAGGTAGACAGGAATCAATTAATAATTAATTTATAATTTATAATTACATTAAATTAATGGAATATGAATACAATAAATATATAAAAAAGAAAAAATTGAAAAAATAAGGGAAATTGATACAGAGAAATTGATACATAAACAAAAGTACTGACTAAGCTATGGTAAAATAAAACTAAGAATACAAATAATAATAACAAATGAAATAAATTATTAAAAAATGTGAAAAGGCAAGGAACTTTTAGACATTATCGCTTTAGATTGAGGCCAGGTGCACTGCGCGCACTTAATAGCCAAATATGGGCTTCTTCGGAGGCTCGTAGTGTGAGGTCTTTGCTGTCAGGGGGTATTTGTCGCAGAATCTGTAACCTGTAGCACTCATTAAAAGGGAGACCATGGCTATTGGCATGTATGGCAATGGGAAGATGGGCGACAAATACCCCCTGACAGCAAAGACCTCACACTACGAGCCTCCGAAGAAGCCCATATTTTGAAAGGAGATATTTCGAAAGAAAACATTTTGAAAGGAGAATAAAGGTGAAGAAAACAAAAAAATAAAGGAAATATATAGAAAAAAAATATGAAATGATCAAAAAAAAAAATAATAATGAACACAAAATAAATAAATAAACTAACGGTTTAAATTCAAGCCAGGTTTTGAGCGTTTGAGCTTTAGCTTTACCCAGTGAGTTCTTTAGTTAACTGTCGTCCCTGTGTCAATTCACTTCTTCTCCTGAGGATGACTGCTATAACGCTCGAAATATTGAAAAGTTAGTCTTTATTATGTTTCTTTCTATGTTTCACAGTTTATTTTAAATGTAATCTGTCCTGCCGAACCGTTTTTTGTTTATCAGGTATATATATATATATATTTTTTTGATTTGTTTCATTATTGTTTAAATAAATGTTGTAACAATTATGTTCATATATTTTCAAATGAACAATTTTAACAAAGTTATATATATCTACAATGAAGTTAAGTGGTATTGATAATGTGGCGGCATTAAGGTCCTCATTGTGATCAGACGTTACGTCTGAAAGCGGCAGTGACGTATGTATCTATTTATAGCCTAACATTTGTGTCCAATAGTCAACACTTGCAGTGCAACTAAACGCAGCTCAAGTGTATACTAGAGAAGAGAAATTGGCCTTGTTTTTCTACTATAGGCAAATTATTTAAGTTTTAACGAAAAACTCAACTTCTATTGCATAACTTCGGAAGTCTGTTTGTTAGTTTCTTGCTACGAACATACGATACGTTGTTAGATGTAAACTGATAATATTTGTTTTTGCTCTATGGTAACTTGAATTAGAACTATTCCCGACTTCCTCTCTCACTTTAACTGGTGATCGACAAAGGTGATGACTCTTCAATGATACAGACGTCTGTTTTAATATTGGTTCTTTCTCTATACTTGTCCATATAGAGCCTACACCAACCCACAACTGAATCTGCACTTTCAGTGTTATCATCTACTCATGTAAGCTATTCCTTGATCCTTTTCAATTCACCTCCATAAAACGTTCAGTAAGGTAGTTTACTGTCGAAACCAGATATAAAATCATGTTTCATATTAGTATATGTCTATTTCAGGTTGTTTCCGGGAAATAAACAGATTGTACTGTTCATTTCCAGAATCTTGCAAATCAAGGAAATTTTAAGAATTCTATACAACTTAACAAGTTTAGGAGATCATATTAAGTTTTCGAAATGTAAACAGTTATTGGTTAAAAGAAGAAAACTGTACACTGTTTAATAATGCTATTATTTTGCATAACGCTTTCGTCATTACAGGCACTAACTGTCGTAAAAAAGAATTTCATATCGAAATAAAAATAACTTTTGATTTCTCACGTTTTGACTGCGGCGGTTTGGTTCAATGTCAATTTGTTTGTTTAAAACATAAACAAACAAATCATAATAAAGGTATACATAATTTTAATTGACTATGATTTCGTTAAAAAAAATATTACTTTTTTTTATAATGCAATAGACTATGGTTTAGCTGACAAAAGTTAGTTAGAATCTACCATGCCCTATCGGGCTGTCCTTTTACTATTCCTGTTTACGTCCTTTTTGACTCACAGTTGGTGGTCAAAATAAGCTGTTGGCTTAAGTCGGAACTTAGGTGTATCATGTTATGCTAAAAATTAATCAATTTTGTATTTTAAGGAATGCTGAATAATAATGGAAAGACACGTGTTCGTTTGAAGCATCTCCAATGCTGCTTACTTGTGGCTTTGATTTATAATCAAAACTTATATTTATAATAGATAAAAGTCAAAAGTATTTCAGTTTCAATGTTTCTCGATTAAAATATGATTCGATTTCCCAATAATAATATCAATATACCCTTCTTTTTCTTCCATTGAATTATTTCGTAACTACTTGAATATGTTTTTTAATAAATATGTTCATACCTTTAAATTTCCTTGTTTTAAGAAAAGATATTTTTTAATTTGTATATGAAATGTAATTTTGACTGTGCTTCTTGAATTTACACTAGGAAAAAGTATAATCGATGAATTTAAAATTTTAATTATGCCCATTTGAAAAATCGTGTACTTCTGATGTTAGTCATTGTAAATTGATATTAGGCACCAGAAGAAAATAAGAATTTCATAATTTTTACTTGTTCAGAAGATTTCAGTTTCTTATAAAGGCCTCAAGTGCTAAAAGAATTTTATTAGAATTTATATAAAATTCTCGGTGAGGTTGCAGTGGACGTTCCTGAAGAGAACCCACATAGGTCATAAACAGGCCCTTGCGATACCACAAATAAAGAATAGGGCTACTGTCCCTCTCAATGGTCCACTTGAACCGTCCCGAGAGAACTGTAAACTTGATTAGATCCTGGATACCAGTAGATGCTAAGTTCTCAAGATTGTCAAAGAAATGCTCTCTTAATATTGCTTTCCTTCTTTGAGCCAAAGCAGGGCATTGGCAAAAGAAAGTGAGGAACATATTCCTCCTGTTCCTCGCTTTGACATGCTCTGCAGATGTCCCCTTCATCAAAGCCCATTCTGGTGGCATGCTTTCCCTATTAGCTAATACCCAGTACAAACCGCAATGACATTGACTGCCATTTCTCTACTCGTAGACAGCTGCTCATTAGTTCTGCAATTTCAGGAAGACCAAAGTTACTTCAGACACGTGCCCTCCTGGTCTTTTTTCGGTTTACTCGATCGTTAATACTTTGGCAAACCTGGAGCCTGCACATATAACGATTTTTTGAGAAATTTTAGGGGAATTGTGAAGGGAATTAGAGAGAGCTTGGATGAGGCTGGAGGTGAGAATTCATTACAGGAAAATAGAAAGGATCTCCATTTGCATTACAGTTTACAGATCTCTATGTTAATTTCCTTTTGCAATTAATTGTTGAATTCTAAGGTTTTTTAATGAATCTTACGTATGTAGAATATACCTTCTGTATGCGGGAATATAACAAATACTGTTTTTTTTTAAATAAATATAAAAAGTGAAAATGTTTTATATTCTGAGTATATAACTAAAAATTACTTGTTCAATGAAGTTTCCTTGTATGCTTTAATGAAGTTGAGTTTAGTCTTGATTAGTGGTGTCATTGGTCTGGGCTTGTATTCAGAACAGCGGTGTGTTCACTTTCTCTTCACGAAGAGCAGGGTGGTTGTTTTGAAGTACCTCGGAATCAGGACATGGAGCGTGCTTGTTATGATTCTGTGAGAATCGGCCTGTTCTCTGTCTCTCAGTTAAGAACCCAATCCCTTTATATTTAAAGCGAGCTCAATTTAACTCTGGCTTCCTGGGAACAAGAAATGTGCGCAGTATTTTTGGAAACAGAGGGGGTAGTTTTGGCTTCGAGTCAAAGCAAATATAAATGTCGCTATTCTTGTCGGCTGTTTATAAGTTAGAGGGCTTAGAAAGAGTGAGATCCGATCTCACTCAGTGGTCACTTCCATCACATTCTTGCTTGTATCTTGTTTTCACTGGACTTGCCTATCATAGAAGTAAACATATTTTTGAGGCAGCTTGGTCTCTGATCTTTCCCAGTCTTGCTATTGATTTTGATATTCATTGAATGAGTGAGATCAAATCTTACCAATGACTTCTTTGATCACATTCCTTATCTTGTTTCTATTGGACTTGTTAATCAACGATGTAAACAAATTTAGGAAAGCCATCTCTGATCTTTCTCAGTCTTGACATCCCAACGTCACTGATTCTTGCATTCATTCAGTGATATCGGATCTCACTCAGTACAAACAACACATTGTTGTGTATACCTCTCGGACTCACTACAATTGTTTGCTATCCTTGAAAACATATTTCTAATCTGCTTGCCTTCAGCTTTTACATTTAATCTTTACTTTGATACTAGTTCGTAGAGAGTGATCTCTCTACGGAACAAATCTCTCCCAGTTGTTTGTTCCATCCTTGTATTTGTGTGTATCTTACATTAGCAATTGTCTTGCTTTGTGAAGGCTGTAATCTCTCTCAGTTTACCTAGACTCAGCTTCTTTTATCTATTCAGACATAGATAGTGTGAACCAATCTCTCCCAATTATTTAGCCACCAATATATTTTTCTCTTCTAGATTGTCAGTAGACTTGTGCTTATATACTATAGTTGTTCTCAGTGTATGTTAGTTCGTTCACAATGTTTGTTTACAGTGTTCACATGTATTCAACTCAATTTATCTTAATAGAACGCCGAACATGCTACTGTTAACTACGTCCAATCCCTTTGTGTGATAGTTGATATTCTTTGAGGCCTTTCTTTTCAAAGAGGCTTAACGCCTTTTGGGTTGTGCAAGCTCCGAAAATGAGGCTAATTTTCTTGACTCGGTACCCTTTTAGACCATTGACCATGAGTTATAGGGTCCACTCACCCAAGTGCTGCCCATAGCCAATAATGACCATACTGGTATATTCATCATAGCTATGGCCGTTGGATCTTATCAATTTGTAGATTTTGAAACCTTTGCATATTTGTTTCATACACCTGGTACTTAGGTTTTAACACCCTTTAATCAAGAACTTGGCTAATAAGCCACTTTCCAAGTTTCAATACTCAGTTACATTTCTTCTTCGCAAGAATGGGTTCTTATATCACAAATTGCACAGTAACTCTAAAACTCTGCTGGCTAACCAACAAAATTTGGTTAAACACCCTAAATATTCAAACTTTCCTTTGCCTTTATAATACTCTTACTTCTTATACTACTGTTACTATTGGTTGAAAATTATCTTTGGTCTGCTCTTTTTGGTGAATATCTTTTTGTTTTTTATTTCAATTAATTCATGAGGTTTCACTTCGATCTAAGCCCTGTTGAAGTCAAATACATAATACGTAACGTTGTCATAAATATTTTTTTCTTTTTATCATCTTTATTTACAAATATACAACTACGCATATTATGTGTAACAGGCATATGTAGTAATAGATTACACAATGACATCGATGCACATGAGCAAAGAATGAAACCCACTGGTTCAACTTCTCACTTTGGTTTTTTTTTCTTTTTTAATTTATATTACTGTAATAGTAGATCCCTGAGCCATTTTCTCTTGAGTCGCCTTGTGTCATAAATATAAAATTTGAATGATTAAACTTTTTATAATTATTATTTCTAAGGTAGTAATCAGTTATAATGGGGTATTTACTCATTGTTGGGTAAAAAGCTAATGGAATAGTCTCCACATATAACAATTTTAATCGTATAAACAACGCTTTTCCAACAGGTAGTGTTCTTCTTCAGGCATTAACTAAAAAATACATTATCATCAGAGAGTTATCTATAGTACAAATTAAATATAATACAAAATAAAAATAAAATAAAATAAGGAAGAGAGATTGCACTACATTAGAATAAGGAAGAGAGTACGAACCTAAGGGTGAGTGTCTCTGGTACAACTGACTGGGAATAGGATGGAAGTGGGTGAGGGTATGGAGTGTACATCTGTTTCATATTCGAAAGCAGGTATATTTCTTTGTTATTTTTTTCTTAAGGTAGGCTTTTTTTAAAGAGTACTATAGATAACTCTTTGATGACTTTGTATTTTTTAATTAATGCCTGAAGAAGAACACTACGTGTTTGAAACGCGTTGATATACGATTAAACTTTTTTATATGTGGAGACTATTTCATTACCTTTTTACCCTACAATAATTATTATTTGTAATTAAATTAATGTGGTCCAGAATCAGTGATGACTGTAAATGTATTTTCAATTCTTTAGTTCTTTATGCTTCCATTATTTATTCTAGTACACTCCAATTATGCTTAAATTATAATTATGATAAAATAATTGATTTCAAATAAAATCAGTTGGTTTCAGTCTGAATTTCTTTGTTCTTTGTTGAATTTAGGATATATTTTGCATAATTGAATTGTATTTTTTTAAATATAGATAATTCCAAAGTAACTTGTCTAAAATGAAGTTATTTATAGCTTATCAGTAAATGATGTGTATATTTAATATACTTTGATAAGGCTTGTTAAGCTGTGACTTCATTGGCTATTAGTGGAAAGTCAGGGCCGGCTAGTGACGTGGGAGATGTCGTCTAATGTGCCCGACTGAATTTATTCCCACCCAGAATCCATTATGGAAATGGTCTTCTTTTTGTTTGAATAAGAGGAGTGTTACAGAATGATAAAAACAGTTTGAACAGGAAGTTCATGATATTTTGGACTTTCTAAAACTGTTTAAGAAACATGGCTAAGTACTGCGTCCTCTGCGATGTATCAAACTAACTCTTTGTATATGTTCTAGATTTAACTGTGACCTCTTAAATTACTTTCACTGCTATTGCCATATTTCCTCAATTGTAAAGAATTTGTAGAATCAGTGCTTGGCTACAAGAACATCAGACTCCAATTTGGGTATATGTCTAAGGACGCGGCGCACATTCAACAAAGGGATACATAGATAGCAATTTTGGGTCATACAATAAATTAATGGTAATGGGAAATATTTTTGATAAAAACAGGATAGTTTTTAAATAAAGCATATATAGTGATAAATGAAAGTGTCTTTAGTCTTTTATATATATATATAAATATATAATGATTCCACATAAACACGTGAAATAACAATCAATGATCAAACCACAATTAGAAAATTGGAAAACAAGACTAAGATCTTTCAACTGTAACAACCGGTCTTCGTCAAAATTTTGACTCTGACGAAGACTGCTTGTTACGGTTGAAAGATCTTAGTCTTGTTTTCCCATTTTCTTATTGTGGTTTGATCATCGATTATATATATATAGTTCAATATAAACAAAGAAACATAGAGAAATCAGAAGAACACACTTACAGTCTCTAATTTTCGGTTCAAACCGAAAATTAGAGACTGTAAGTGTGTTCTTCTGATTTCTCTATGTTTCTTTGTTTATATTGAACTATATTTGTCCGTTTTGGATCGTATTTCCAACGAAAAAAAGTGTATATATATATATACGTCTATTCCTGACGACGAGGACATCGAAATATAGTAGTGAGTTCAGTGATTTCTTTTCTATGTGTTCTTTTAAAAATTCTAGTATATATATATATATTCATTAAGAAAATTATACAAATAGGACAAAAAAAGTTTCAGGGTAAACTATATGTAAACAGTAAATAGAAAACACACACTTACAGTCTCTAATAAGTGCGCTTGACGTTCCTATCTCTCTCACTCTCTCTCTCTCTCTCTCTCTCTCTATATATATATATATATATATTGTTGCAAATCGGCAGCAAATTTTTGAGCTGGTAGCTGGTTTTTGAGATTTTACCCGACGATGACCAACATAATTATGGTCGAAAGCTCGTATGAATTGATGTCCCTTGGACAATTGATGCAAAAGCTCCTACCACAAGATAGAAGAATCACCCGCAAGATCGAGACCACCAGCTCAAAAATCGTGAGAGCAGAAGCTGCTGCTACTTTTAACTATATATATATACTTTTTCGTTGGAAATACGATCCAAAACGGACAAATATAGTTCAATATAGACAAAGAAACATAGAGAAATCAAAAGAACACACTTACAGTCTCTAAGAGTTTGGTGTCCCTATCTCAACTCTCCTGCTGACAGTGACAGAGACTAGATGATGACTAGAGACTGTAAGTGTGTTCTTTTGATTTCTCTGTTTTTTTGTCTATATTGAACTATATATATATTGTTTCACAGTATTTACGTTTCACAGTAAACCACAGAACTTGACTTGAACCGTGCACACGTCTGACATTGATCTCCAACCGTCGCTTCGCAAGTGCGTTTGGTGTCCCTATCTCAACTCTCCTGATGACAGTGACAGAGACTAGATGATGACTAGAGACAGTAAGTATGGTCGTTTTTTTGTTCGGTGTCTATGGTTTACTGTGAAACATATATATATGCATTTAAAAACTTTATGTCTGATTCCACTTGATTTAACTTCGTCGAATATTTTCCAAATTTTGAAATCTTTTCTTCATTTCTGGGTTCAATTTAAAAATTAAATCACCATAATTGTTTGAATTCTTATTGGACATGTTTCGGTGTTACATCCACCATCTTCTGCAAAACAATGTTATGTGTAGTTTTAATTTCTTGTTTTGCTGATGATGGTGGATGTAACACCGAAACATGTCCAATAAGAATTCAAACAATTATGGTGATTTAATTTTTAAGTTGAACCCAGAAATGAAGAAAAGATTTCGAAATTTGGAAAAGTATTCGACGAAGTTAAATCAAGTAGAATAAGACATAAAGTTTTTAAATGCATGTATTCAAGAAGGACTGCTCCCAACTTTTACTAATATATATTTTGAAATTCGAATATTTAGGAAACAGTCCTTCGTTAATACATGTGAGATTGAATTTAAAGACACCTGCTGACATGAAATGGGAATGCCAACCGGCCAGTTTAAATGTTTTTCATTCGATTTAGTAGTTCATTATGAACTTTGAGTGTTATATTTAAGTGTTTTAAAAAATGTTCAATAGGTTTTAAGATATTGTATTTACATTTTACACCCTGAAGATGGTCGAAGACGACCGAAACATCGGAGGAAATATAATCATTGAAAACCAAAACGTATGGTGGGTTGATGTATCTAGTTCCTCGTGAATTTAAAATACTCTTAAGGAATTTGGAAAAGTTATCCAAGAAATTAATTAAAAAAACAATAGGCCGTAAATTCAATCACACACACACACACACACACACACACACACACACACACACACATATATATATATATATATATATCTTCTGGAAGGATGCTTATATAAATTTCCTTAGTGGATGTGATTTTTGATTGGTCCAATAAACTTGCCTTACTGGTCAATCAGAGTACAGGTTTCAGTTTTCGTTCTTATCACATTTCATTTTAGGCTCTATGTTCTTGTTTGTTGGAATAACGAATATTTCTTTCACCTGAAGATTAATTGAGGGGTTTCTTTCTTTGATGTATAAAGCCTCTAAAATATGCAGTTTATCAACGTTTAAATGTAACTGCTGCTACTTTTAACAATATTTACATACAAGAAGATTTGCTGCCGATTTACACCAATATATATATATATATATATGTGTGTGTGTGTGTAGTTTAAACCACAATAGAAAAAGAAAAACAATAGAAATAAATGCTCTGAGGCCTTTCAATGTATGTCATTAGAGAGCAAACAAAGTAAAAACTGAGAAGCTAACATAAAAGTAATGGAGAAGGAAGGTAACAAAACAGCTGGAAACCCAATATGACAATATAGCTTGATAAGAAAAAATACCCTATAAAAGAAGTTATTAGTAAGTATTAACAATAAAAAAAAAACTACTTCACTTGGAAAATTCCAAGAATCTGTGTCATTGTGTACACAATTTTATTCTAATTGAAATCGAAAAACAGTCAAAATGACTTCCTTAGGTAGTTTAGTGTTAATTGTAGTGAAGATTATTTTTTTTTTGATATTTTAAGGGAATAATTCTGTTTGTATGTATTGTATGTCATATTTTGTTGTATTTGGATCAATTGGATTATATTATTCATATTGGATTATTTTCTTTAGTTTTGGTAGATTTGGTTTTCGTCAAAGTTTTTGGAACGCACCGATGACTATGTTATATGAAGTAGTAATTCGGATAGATTTAAGAGAATGCCAGTGAGTTATGGAAATGCGTGGAGAATGAGATTGTTAGATGGACAAAGGGACCAAGCGGCTGTTGACTGTAGTAGCATTGCGACGGTCACCGCAATGAAAAGTGATTTTATTTCTGTCCAGCAGATAGTGGGGGCCTGCTAAGAATAGGCTAAGCTAGGATGGGGCCAAGATAGAGGGCTATTTACAGATTGGACCAGGAGGTCGCCGTATCTTGTCCGATAGCCTCCTCTCTGAGTAATCCCGCTGCTTGCCTACTTCCTTTCTCTCTCTGTCCCTCTCCTCCTCGCTAGTACAAATCACTGATTCAGGAAACCCTCATTGATTTACGCACAGTAAAGCGCACAGTAGCTCTACACCAGAGTTTTTCAAACTTTTTCAACACGGAACCCTTTTTGCTTCAGTAACTTTCCCAGGAACCCCACATTCTAATGATTTTATACAATCATAATATAAATATTTTCATATGCTTTTATAAATAGTATGTATGTTTAAAATCAATTAAAAAGTAATAATACTGCAATGCGTATTTTTCGAAGAAAAATTCAAAACTAAAACATTTAAATTTTCATATCTTCCACAAGTACATAACAAATGAAACAGAATTATTAGCAACTTTAACACAAAGTTTATTTTGTAATCATTTTTAGTTTTATAGTTGAAAGTTTGATTCTCAAGTCAGACCGTGTATTAAATCTACTTTCGTATTTAGTTTTTATGGCAGTATAAAAGACAAAACCGGTTTTAGATAAGTAGGTAGTGGGAAGTGGCAGTAATGTGTGATCTACTATTTTTACAATAGAAGGAAATTTGAGTATCAGATAGCTCCATAAACTGACTAGTGATTAATCCTAAATATGAATAAAATTTTGGATTTCTACTTATGTGTATGAGTATTATTCGTTTTCATGATTCACAAGAAACACAGAATAAATCCACTAAAGAAAAGAAATTTAGAAATTTTTTCTCTAAATGTTTTTCGCGGAACCCCAGACAGTCAGCTAAGATTTTCCGTGCATTAATGCACGTTGGGGTCAGGCAGTTCCAAGCCAGGGGCTTTCACCTGCTTGTCTGTTTGTACTACTTTAATTGTTTCAGGTCTGTCAAGTAGGTCGGTATGTTAGTTTCTGTCCTGTCTATGGTGATTATGTTTCGTGGTCGTATGGTCTTTGGGTCTAAAGTCGTCAGTTATTGTTAATTTGGTGATCTGATTAGTCGGAGGGGGATTGGTTTCAGGGAATTGGAGGTAAAAGTGTTCTTACTAGTAGGTTAGAGTGTACGGGAAGTTTTCTGTCTTCATTGATTGTCAGACACCTAATGTAAGTTTCTATTGTTCCACCCTTAGGTTACGCTGGATATCGACATTTCTAGCATAAAAAGGAGCATTGGCTACAAGGCGAGCACATTTGTTCTGGACAATCTGGAGTCGGTTTTTGTTAGTTATCGCAGAGTTGTACCAGTCAGAACACCCATAGGTCATGATAGTTCTTATTACCGCCTTGTAGACAACCTCCTTCACTGCATGAGGAGTATCCCTTGATTTAAGGATGGGGTATCCGGGTTGACCCTTAGCCGCCAGTTCGAATACCACTCAGTCAGCCTATCTATGTAGCTTTGCAGGTTCACAACAGCGTGACCAAAGTATGCAGACTTAAAGACTATCGCAGTATTTTAGATATCATAACAATATACATCAAAAAACTACTTGAACCTGCCTGTTTCCGAATTCATATTTGATATATGTATTGTACTTATGCGTTGTGTAATGATTTTTCAAGAACGATTTTCGATAATAAAGGACATTTTTATTGACATTACCAGTTCTAACTACTAATAAATCAAGTAATTGTTAATTACTTATTGGTGAGAACTGTGTGCAAGGCTTTTCAGATCGTGTTTGAAGATTGTAACTTTTTTTCACACATCTAAGTCTTAAAGTAATATACAATAAAGGCTATAATAAACATTTTAAAATCAAAATATTCTAATCTAAAAACTGATGACTTTTGAATAGATTTATAGTTGTTTTTTTTTACAAACATATAGTCTACTAGAAATTTTATTGACTAGAACTATCATTCATAAAATTTTTCTCAGTGACGTCTTCCAAACACCTCAAAATCATAAAAAATTGTTTAAGTGTGAAATTTGCGTTTGACATTCACCTGTCTGTGATGCTAATTCATGCGAATTCTGCTATTCACCTCTTACCGAACAGTTAAGTTCTTTATTGGAACTGTTTCATTCGTTAACAGATGATTGCAATGAGTGGAATTAAGAAGGATATAATTAATTAACTAAGTTAATTAATAGTAATGCAAAAGTTTCTTTTCTAAATGCATTTGAGTGATGCTGCAGTGGGATTCTGAAGTACCAACAGCTTTATAATGTTAATGTGGAATCGATTTGGAATTTGACTGACTTTTTAGTTCCTCTCGTCTAGACTTGGTCGTATAGTCTTATGCAATGATTCGTTACCTTGTGAGCCGAGTCAGTGCATGGCCTAAATTCTGTTAAACAGTTAATAGTGAAGATTTTGCTTGTGACCCTGCAAAGACGGACTCTGGGTCATTGGCCGCCAGACCTGCTGAGCTAAGCAGGTCGAAACCAGACCGGAAGTTCCATCTGGTCAAGCTGATTCCAACATTCTTACTGTATTTAATACTTTATCATTTAACATAGTCAACTTATTTATTTATTGTATGTTGCCTAAACCTATTTGAAAAGGCTTAAATGTTATTATCTTTAGAAACATCTCTTCTGGAATTTAGAACATTTTGGCATACTGAAATCATAGCGGTTTTTTTAAGTCTCTAGATTCATTATACCTTAATAACTTAAGGTATTAAAACTTAATTTATGCATAAAATGTAATCAATATATAACACTTGTTAAAATTCAACTTAATTCCCCCTAAAAAGATATAAATTTAACTAAGCGACATGATAGAGCTTTGATCTGAATTTTTGAGCTTAATCGCATGACCTACATCAGGATTTTCTCTCTGAACTTTCTGCTATCGAATTTGCGTTATTTGATAATTTTATTGGGGTGGGGGGGGGGGGCAGGGGAGCATGAAGAAAAACAGTTAATACAAACATCCATCCATCTTCAATATTTATAACATGAGTCAAGCTGAAGTCGCCGGGAGATTATTGAGACAATCACTTGTCTCAAGCATTGTGGCCAGCATGAGAACAGAAGAAAGGTGAAAAAGGAGAAATTATTGCCTGCACAGTACAGGTCAAACATTGCACAGTTCAAATAATGACCACCTGCAATGTCTTTACCAAACCGAATGTAAATACTTATTCATTATGTGACCTGATTACAAAAGTGAAGATGTTGAAAAGAGGAAAGGACTTTTCTACAGGTTTAACCATTTTTTTTAGAAGGATGTTACAATCTTCTGCAACTTATATTATATCAATAGTCCCATCTATAGTTCATCAGAGTCATGACATTAGAAAACCTACAATAACCCCCCCCCCCCTCTCATATTTAAAGGCTTTTTTGCATTTATTAAGAATTACAGTACTTCTTTTGATATACAAAACCTGCTTGTAATGTGAAAGCAGCGTTAAGTTGCTTTAGCTGAATCCCGTTTCGTATTTTCATCTTAACTCGTGACGTCTTGAGACAAAATTTTCACGACTTCGGATTTTTGACAAAGTTTACTAGTTAGCAGAGGAGTGTACCGGTGGCAATATCTTTACACGCCTTATATTCAATTAATCAATCCAAAACTTTTCATTTCTGCTGCTTTGAAATATACTTCTTTTTCTCAATCGAAAAAAGGTCATTTTTAGAATTATTCCTTAATACTAGGTTGTTTATAATTTACGTCGTTATTGGTTTTTTTTTCAATGAAACAAGGAATGATTGAAAATTGTTTCAGAAATTTTGCATATTTTTCAGTTATTTTTAACATACTTCAACAACCAAGTTAGTTCAGTACAAAGTGCTCGCCTCTAAGTGGTAGGTCTATGGTTCGATAACCACTCTGCGCTTCAATTTACTCACGTGGGAAGTGAATAAATCTGAGCACGTTAAACCGTCGATCCCGAGCCTATATGATGTCAGGTACCCGTTAAAGGTAAATACAATTGAGTTAGGCAAACTTGAAGAATGTAGAACGAGTGGGAAAGGTAATATTTTCTCGAGGAATGAGCATCATAGGGCTGACTTTGTCAGTCACTTAGTCCTCTAAAAAAAAAAAAAAAAATAGGAAGGAACATGTTCAGAATAAAGAAAATACTCGTTAGACTTTTTTTTTTACAAAATTCAGATAAACTCAGATAAATTTAAGAAAATGACTGAGGTTAGTTACCTGAAGAGATTTTTAAATTTGTTTTATGTATATTTGAAAATGCCCATCTGACTACCGTACTTATACTATAGTATAATAAGTTTGTGTAAGCAGTCCAGTTGTAAATATTTATACTTTCGAAATTGGTATAACAACTCAAATTAAATGCAGTTGATATATTGTAAACGTGATAATCAGGTCATATAATGAATAAGTATTTACATTCGGTTTGGTAAAGACATTGCAGGTGGTCATTATTTGAACTGTGCAATGTTTGACCTGTAGTGTGCAGGCAATAATTTCTCCTTTTTCACCTTTCTTCTGTTCTCATGCTGGCCACAATGCTTGAGACAAGTGATTGTCTCAATAATCTCCCCGCGAATTCAGCTTGACTCATGTTATAAGTATTTATATATCATTATTATGTTTTCTTATAATAAGAATGTAAAGGTGAGTAATGAACAATGTTGAGTAAGTGTGTAATATTGATGTGGTAGTGTAAGACAATTTTAACATATGAATGTAAGAAAAAGGTTATATTAGAAATAACTAATTTTGACAAATAAATCAAGAGAAAAGTTGTATAACCTAAAGAGGGACTAAAGGCGATGAAGCTGGTCATAGCTGTCGCGATGGTGTTATAAATGATTATAGAATGTTTAGTTGGTCCAGGAGGCGGCGGAAAGGGTTGGTTTGGAGCAGTGCGCAGAGCTGTTAGTACGGAGCCAAGGATTCTTCTAAAATTAGCCTTCTTTCTTTAGGCAGGCAATCCTCTGGTCCATAAGAAGGGCTCCGTTCCCACAGTCATGTGGCCGCCTTCTTTACACAACTCTGTACTAAAATAGGACTGGTCTGTCTGCAGAGAGGCCTCGTCTATCTGGAGGTTTCCTTCACTCTGACCCCTATCATTAGGCCTTCAACTTAATTTGCTAATATCATTAAATCAACGATTTCTTCACTGATTAGAGACTCTTTGCAGATTTTACAGTGTAGATATCCATATTTGCATACTTCCACCACTTGGAGGTAGCTGATCGAGGATTATTATCGTTACTAATTGTTTATCTTTCGTTCAAATCCTCTTAAGACGTCCTCTTAAAAATGCCTTCTTATGATCACCAGTGCTAGAGTTTCGTTACTCTTTCTTCTCTTTTTCGTTTATCAGTTTATTCTTTGGTTGGAAGTACGATAACATTATGTAGGAAGATCAAACAATTTATTAGAAAGCAGGTACCAGATAAGTACCGTTGTGTGCGACTGTCAACAGTCGTGTCAGCCTGTCGACTGTCAACAGTCGTGTCAGCCTGTCGACTGTCAACAGTCGTGTCAGCCGGTCGACTGTCAACAGTCGTGTCAACCCGTCGACTGTCAACAGTCGTGTCAGCCCGTCGACTGTCAACAGTCGTGTCAGCAGTCGTGTCAGCCCGGCGACTGTCAACAGTCGTGTCAGCAGTCGTGTCAGCCCGGCGACTGTCAACAGTCGTGTCAGCCTGTCGACTGTCAACAGTCGTGTCAGCCCGGCGACTGTCAACAGTCGTGTCAGCCCGTCGACTGTCAACAGTCGTGTCAGCCCGTCGACTGTCAACAGTCGTGCAGCCTGTCCTGTCTTCCTTCCTTACTTCAATCCCCCCGTTCTCATCCCCTTGCTGGGCATGCCACACTTTCAATGTTTACACAAGGTTGCTATTACGTTAACACACCTTACACTATAATTTAATACATTATTGATATTAGGTTTCCAACACATTTCTAATCCAATATGACATTGAAAACAAAAATTACTGCTTAATGAAATTGCAATACGCTTTACTAAGGCTGAAGCATATATATAATTAATTAGCATATAGAAGTAAAGATGTTAAAAAAACGAAAAATAAAGTTAAATTAGTGGAATATGAAAACAATAAATAAATAAAAGAAAAAATTGAGGGACGAACAGAGAAATTTATACATAAATAAAAGTACGGACTAAGCTATGATGGAATAAAATAAAAAATATAAAACAATATAAAATAAAACTGAGAATACAAACATAATAATAATAAAAAAATAATAATAATAAATGAAATAATTTAAAAAAAAAGTTGAAGATAAAATATGAAAAGGCAAGAAACTTTTAAACATTATCGCTTTTGATTAAGGCCAGGTGCCTCAATATATATATATATATATATAATATATACTTTAACACAGAAAGGAACACAGAAAGACACTACAGAACTCACTTCGATATTTCGACATCCGTCGTCATCGGAAGAAGTGCGAAGTACTCGCGTTGAGAAGCAAACTGCAGTACTCAGGTTGCAGTTTGCTTCTCAACGCGAGTACTTCGCACTTCTTCCCGATGACGACGGATGTCGAAATATCGAAGTGAGTTCTGTAGTGTCTTTCTGTGTTCTTTTCTGTGTTAAAGTGTTTATTGTCCACACGGACCTTTCATTTTATTCGAAATATATATATATATATATATATATAAAACAATGTTCATATATTGTGATCACTGCGTGGCTATTGGCTTTACTTTTAATAAGAGAAGCTGATAAAGATGATTTTTTCAGAATTTTAAAGGTTAATGATAACAATTATTATCATTATAATATTGATAGTCTTTTAATTTCTTATGCTTTTATCACATAATCCACTTAACAGTTAGTTATTTTTTTATATATTTCACAAATTGTTATTAATGGAACACTCGGTTTTCTTGGTAGATTGCTCCTTTGTGTAAAATCTTAAACATAGTATGAATTAAATAGTTAAATTTAATCCAAAGAGTCCACAATCCAAATTAAAACGAAATACATATTCAAAAAAAAGCATATGAAATGTTATTTTAACTTTTGTAAAATAAAAAGTAATATGGGGAGAAATAAATAAAATGATAGAATTAATATAAGTTTATTTAATCAATACATGTGATGAAAATACGTTTCCATCAAATTGTTAAAAACTATAATTCAAATGTCAGAACGACATTTTTAACTATAGTAAGGCACATTAAGCTACTTACCTTTGAAATGAACAAGCATAGTAAAATTATTTTCTTTATGATTTTTGTAAATTATAAATACTTTTTTGTTTATATGTTAATAGGATTTTGGCAAAAAAATGTATTAGTACAAAAATATCATTGTGCTATATTGTTTCTTGAATGTGGGGGTTTGTTGATGTAATTTCCAACAATAGATCAAGCTGAAAACCTATTCTTAGTGTATTTATCTATTTAAACTAATTATAGAAATATGCTAAATACAGAAATGATGTTGTCCCAAGAGCTGCGTTCATCTTGCCGGATTTTGAATTACTTCCAAGCGCATTTAAGTCATTTATATAGTTTAAGAAATATATGAAGTTAGTACAGTCGATTGGCCATTATAAGGAGTCTTTTATAGTTGTATAGAGCAGTATATCACTAGAGTATGTGGAATTCAAATTGATGTATAAAGCAAAGTAATTTTGTTTAATGCCGGTTATAGTTATTGTCGAAGTTCCATTTAGTTTGTGAGTGTGAATGACATTCCCCGTCATAGTGGCACAGTAATTCAACTGTCTCTAGTCTTCTACATCACGACGTAAACTTAGTCTTGTTTTCCCATTTCTTATTGTGGTTTGATCATTGATATATATATATATATATATATAAAGATTTCACATAAACACGTGAAATAACAATCAATGATCAAACCACAAAAAGAAAATGGGAAAGCAAGACTAAGATCTTTCAACCGTAACCAGCGGTCTTCGTCAGAGTCAAAAACCCAACTTGACTTTTTTATTGTTTCTTTTGGGTTTTTGACAAAACCCCTTTTGGGTTTTTGACTCTGACGAAGACCACTTGTTACGGTTGAAAGATCTTAGTCTTGCTTTCCCATTTTCTTATTGTGGTTTGATCATTGATATATATATATATATTATTGAAAATAACACCAAATTTAGCTGATACCTTTTTCTTAACAAGTTTCTCAATTTTTCTAAATAACACTTTCGTCATTTCGTCTGCACAATAAAATACATCTCCTATAGTCGACATGTTTCGAATGATCAACATTTATCATCAGGACGTGAATAACTTCTATGGTGAATTATCTGGTTTATTATATATATACGGAGAATATAGAAGAGGTTGTTTTCCTTCAAGTTTAAGAAAAGCTGGCCGTTAATCCTGTGGAGTGAGTGGCCTCTCAGCCTGAGTCACTATCTGCAAGGGTTTCTGGATGCCCTTGATGTGAATTAAACAGCCTCAAAATATACATAATACAATTTACACAAATAATATTACACATAATACACAAAATATATTTTAATTCACATCAAGGGTATCCAGAAACCCTTGCAGGCAATGACTCAGGCCGAGAGGCCACTGACACAGCAGGATTAACGCCCAGCTTTTCTTAAACTTAAAGGAAAACATACAGAATCATACTAATTAAAGTACAAGAAAACATACCCCTTCTTGAAGAAACATACAGAAATTAAAAATACACACTTAGGGTCTCTAATTTTTGGTTCGAAACTTCTTCACGAGAGATAAAAGAGGGAAACCAAGTGCACTGGTACAGAGATGATTGGAGACCCAGGTTGAAGATATATGTGAACGTGTTCTGTTTTGAGACTGCCACTGCCTAACCTAATTTAACCGAAACCTGTTTGTTAATTTTTCCAATAAATACTTTCGGATTTTATTTTTCTTCAGTGGACGAAAAAGTTTGTATTTCTTAGTCCAAAAACACTTCACTCTGCAAGCTCACAAGAACGTCATTCTTGTAAATGCACGTATTTATTTACATATTTATTATGAATATTAATAGATATTTAGAAAATAGATAGGTTCTTCAAATCAATGTGTAATTGTGCTGAGGTCAGTATAAACTTCAGTAGTCGTGTTCTACCAGTTTAACTAATTCTGTAAAACTGAAAGGAATATAAAAATAACATTATATCTACCATATATTATAACAATGTTGACTGTGTACTAAAATAGCTCTTAGTTTCAAAATATTTCCTTGATATTGTTGATTAATTGAACATGTAGTTGACCTTCAGTGTTCTACATTATAAAGAACGTTCGATTTGCTACAGATCCAGGTTTTACAATCCAAGCTGTCTTTTTCTCAATACTATCACTAAGATAGTTCCTCGGCCAGTTGTTTGGATTTGGTAATAGTTTTTAGTTGAGTCTATCATCATCTAATTTGACCTATTGTTTTGTGTTTTGTCTACAAATTGTTTCAATAAATACTAAAACCTCAATTTTTTACGCTTTGCTTCTCTTAACCTTGTTAAAAAGTTACTTCGATTTAAATCATATTATAAACGATGCCAATCATAATTGTGGGATAAAAAATGGTTTAGCATTACTATGATTGCATTGGCTTGTAGTAGGTCTTTAATTCTATCCAGAAAATAAGCTTTCTCTTAATTTCCTCAATCATTTATTTTTTTGGTGATGTGTATTGTATGATAATCGGTTGTTCATTGTTTTTATATATGTATAGAATCATATTAATAAGAATAATAGGTGCAATATCAAACCCCTGCTTCGCAAGCTACCTTTCTGTTAGTCTCATTGCAATGTTAGGTTACTCAAATGTGTTGAGTTTAATAGCAGTTGTATATTGATTGACCTCTTTGTTCTTTGATGATCTAGAAAATTGTTGAGTGAATAAACAGCAGTTACAACACACGCTTTTCTTCTAGTTCCCAAGTAAGGTTTCATTTTTTTAATAATATTAAATTTCATAATAACTTAGCAAAACTGGTGTTGTTTTATTGGAAAAATTTAATATTTGTCTAGAATCTCAACTTTTACAAGCTGCTTTGCTGTTAGTTTTCTCAACGAGTTATTTATTGTTTTATTTTTTTTTATTGTTTAACCGATCCCCTAGCGGGTGATAACGTCAGCTGTTTACCGGCTTTTTGTTTGATCGGTGATTCTACAGATTCTACATTGAAAGTCATAAATTTGCCTAACTCAAGAGCATTTCGAGTAGGGATCTTTAACGAGTACCTGAATAGGTACCGACGGCTTGAACGTCCTCTCCGAGGGACGACGTATTTAGATTTATTCACTTCCCACGTGAATTGAACTCTGGACTACCATCCCAGATGCTGGGCTCGCAGATCTCAGCAAGTTAGTTTTCTAGATTTTCGGTTTCTGATTATCGTTTATTTGATTCATTTAGTAAGTAGTTTGATTATCAGTTTCATTTTGCTTTCTAGAATATTCAGTTTTGGTTGGTTTTTACAAGGTTGCTTGATGGTAAGAGATTATATTGTTTTCCTTACTGCCGCTTGTCTCCAGTGTGTAATGCCTCTATTCCCAGTGATTCATTCTTGAGAGCTGCCGCTCTGAGAACCCCACCTGCTCCTCCACTCAAATTTGTTGACTATGCTGTTGGCCACTTGTTGCTGTGTCTATTTCTGCCGCCTCCTCTCCCCTGGCTAGCTATGTGGAGGCTGCTATATATAACCCGCCACCGTGGGAACACGCCTCCTCCACTTCTTCTCGCCTTCTTGTCTATTTTCGTCCTCCAGCAGGTCCTTCAACACTCCTTTCCACGCACTCTTTCATAGCTCCCTGGAATACCAAGGTCATTTTGCTATCCAACTAAGTAATATTATCTGGATTTATTTCTTATCTTTAAAACTCCACTTATGAATACAGTTATTCGTTTTCTTCCTCTTATATATTAAAATATTTCAAAATTAATAGAGATGTAACTCCATTAAACACAAGAACCAAAGAAATGGAATACGTTGTCACAACAAAGTCTAAACACATTAATTCAGTGATACGCTGGCCTAATGAATAATGAGTGTTCGTGAGTATGGCTTTATTCTTTATCAAGGAGTTACAGGGAGTTCCTCACCTTTGTAATCAATGGTCTTTATTAAGCCCTGTATTGAATAATATATAATTAAACCAAAGAATACCTCGTCATGAAATGAAATGTGGTTCTGAGGAAACCTTTTCCATAGGCCTACAAAATAGAGGAAATATAAGAAATAATGCAGTCATTCAAAAATTAAACATACATCAAGAGTTGTAGAGTAAGAAGCTAATGAAATAGTCTCCACATATAGAAATTTAATAGTATAAACAACGCGTATCGAATACGTAGTGTTCTTCTTCAGGCATTAACTAAGAGTGAGTGTCTATGGTACAACTTGTGGAGACTGATTGCTCCACCTCAGAATGCATCAAAAGCGCAAAAAGTTACATATATGAAAATAAAATAGAAATTTTGACAAGTTAGTTGAAAACAATTTGCAAATTTTAACAACTGTCTAGTTTAAATAAACACATTACACTGAACTAAAAGCAAGCATGGTAAGAAAATTTCACCCAGCAACCAAAAAGTCACTAACACAATATTTTTTTGTTTCATGCTATATTGTATAGTGACTTTTTGGTATGCTATATTGTTTTAGTGACTTTTTGATATGCTATATTGTTTTAGTGACTTTTTGGTATGCTATATTGTATAGTGACTTTTTGGTATGCTATATTGTTTTAGTGACTTTTTGGTATGCTATATTGTTTTAGTGACTTTTTTGTATGCTATATTGTTTTAGTGACTTTTTGGTTGTCGGGTGGAATTTGATTGGCTTTCTTGTTTCCAGTTCAGTCTTCCGTGTTTATTCAAACTAGGCAGTTGTTGTTGAAATGTGCAAATTGTTCTCTTTTCAAAAAATCTCTCATGTACTGCTTAATGTTTTTCTGTTTCAAAATGTTATACTTCTATAAGTTCTCTCACTAACTTGTTTAAATTCTTATTGTATTTTCTTATTTTTGTGCTGTAATTGTAACTGTTTAGGTTTTTGATGTTTGTTTGATTTTTGAATGAATGTGTTATTTCATATATTTCCTCTGTATTGTATGTCTATGAAGAAAGTTGTAAATAAAAACCAAAACACGTTGACAGTGAGAGTTTAATTTGAACCAGAAGAACTAACGGAGCCTTGATAAAATTTTATTTTGTTTCTACTTCAAGGTTGATACTTTTATCAATATATATATATTCAGGAGCGCCAAAGAACCACATCCAGGAAATACATAAATTCAAAATAAATCGTGAAACCCTTGTTCAAAACACAAAAATAATTGCAAGAAAAAACGATGAAAGCAGATTACGTATTATAGAAGCATTGGATATCCTAGAGAAAGCCCCAGATATAAATAATCAAAGTACGAATTTTAGCAGAGTTCATAGGTTATTCGCCAACGCCAATGTTCGAGGCACTGCAGGGCATGACCCACTACATACCTGAAACCACCCCACCCTATCTCATCAACCACCCAACAGGTGTCTCAACCCCAACTAGGAATAGTTCAGTTTTGTGCGTCGACTCTCACATGATGTGATATTACATTGTAATACACTCTATACTTTAGTCGTAAGCTTAGCCTGATGATG